>OV702280.1:335081164-336281164 GCA_916181665.1 Avena sativa | reverse complement strand
ACAACCAGCGGTCGAAGCAATGACTTGGTCTATTCTAGGTAAAGGAAAAGGATCTTTTGGACACGCCTTGTTCAAGTTCGTGTAATCAATACACATTCTCCATACAATGGCTACATTCGGATCATCCTTCTTCTTTTCTATGAGCACTGGGTTCGATAACTAATCCGGATACAACACCTCCATGATGAACCCGTCCGCAAGGAGCCGAGCTATTTCATCCCCTATTATTTTTCTCCTGTCTTCGGCGAAGCGGCGAAGAGGTTGCTTCACCGGCCTTGCTCCTGGCCTTACATTCAGAGAGTGCTCAGCCAACTCCCTTGGCACACCTTGCAGGTCCTGAGTTAACCATGCAAAGATATCCCGATTCTCACGGAGGAAGTTGGTGAGCTCGCTTTCCTATTTAGCATCTAGGCCAGCACCAATGGTGATGGTGCGCTCTGTGAACTGCTCATCTATCTGGAAATTTTTTGTTTCTTTAGTCGGCTGGAAATAAACACTTCCATGCGGATTGGCCAATGCTGGCATATTCAGTTGTACCGACTGAGCGAGGGCTGCTACCTCCTGAATACTTCTTTTTTCTCTTGCTATTACCAATGACTCGGCCAGGTTTGATCCGGCTGAAGCACATTCCATTGACTTCCTGTAATCTCCTGCTACTGTTATCACCCCTTGCGGTCCGGGTAACTTCATTTTCAAGTAAGCTATGTGGCATCTGCCCATGAATTTGGCCAACGCCGGCCATCCGAGTAGAGCATGATAACAACTCTCTAGGTCCACCACTTCAAACTCCAAATTTTCTGCTCTGCAGTTATCTCTTGTGCCGAATAATACATCCACTCGAACCTTTCCAATGGGTTCGCATGAAAGGCCTGGTACTATCCCATGGAATGTGGTCCTCGTGGATTGCAGCATATTCTGCGATATTCCGAGTTTATGCATTGTGTCTTTGTACATGATATTGATACTGCTCCCGTTGTCAATGAGTACTTTTGAAAATTTCACATTAATGCTTGGTCTGACAAATGTCGGATCTAGTACGAGTGCGTACGACCCCGGATTCGGCATTATTCTGGGGTTATCCTTTATTCTCCAAGTTATTTCCTGATCTGACCAAGGCATATACCTTGGTACTGCCGGCATAACTGCATTTACTTCCATATGCCGGCTCTGCAATATGATTGATGGTGTTCTCTGTAATCATTGCGTCCACTACCTCCTGGGTTTGTCCTTCCATCCGGACCCTGATTTATCACTTGATGCACAGCATCCCTCCGGTCCGAGTTATCATACCTCGGGGGAGGAGGTGGTAACATTAGTTGCTGTGCGTTTTCCCCAGTCAACTGTGGCTGATGCTGCTGATGTGCCTGGAGGGACGTTTCTTGCACGCCTACGAGGTTACCCATTGCATTTTTCATCCAGGCACACTGGCGAGTTGTATGATTGGCCGGCCTGGCCGGGTTTGACATGTGAAATTTACACGGCTGATCTAACATAGACTCAAACGTGTACTTCGGCCTCTCCTGCCATTGCTTCTTTTGCTCTGGTGTCCACTGTCTTTTCCCTTCATTCCTTGGTGTCCATTGCGGAGGACCATTCTTTTGCCGCTGATTGTTTCCGTGACTCGGCTGATCTTGCACTACTGCTGCCACCTGAGTTGAACCATATCTATAATCCGGTCTTTCTTCTCTTCTTCTTCCTCTGAAATCATTGCGCCTGGATGACCCGGCCACATCTCTTGCATATTGATCTGGATGTTCCCGATGATCTGCTGACATTAATTCTGGTTGCATCGGGTCTCCCAACGCATAGGAATCCGCTATCCTGATGGTTTCTGCCAAAGTGGTTGGCATATCTCTTTGCAGTCGCTGCCATAATACACTGGCATAGCGGCATCCTTGAGCGAACCAAGCTATTGCCTGTGATTCTATAACTCCCTCACACGAATTTCTCAGGTTACACCACCGAGTTAAGAACTCTCTGTCTGTCTCATTCGGCCTTTGCTTGCACATGGCTAGCTGCTGCGGTCTGTTTGGCCTCTTGTAAGTACTGGTGAAGTTGCTAACGAACATTTCTTCAAAATCCAACCAACAGTTGATGCCGCCTGCTGGCAGATTATTCAGCCATACTCTAGCTGGTCCTTCCAACATTTGCGGGACATATCGCACTGCCCATCGTAAGTTTCCGCCAGCTATTTTTACTGCAGTGGCATAATCGATCAACCAATCATGTGGTTTGGTGCTCCCATTATATGTTTTTGTGCCCCTTGCCAGCTGAAAGTTCGGCACATGTGGCTCGCCCATGATCCGTGGTCCGAAGCATGTCGGACCTGGTGGACCCTGTTCTTCTAACAGCTCGGATCGGTATAGCCGGTCCAGCTTTACTCTGGCATCACTTGACGGCAAATCTCTGTACAGAACTCTTTCCTGCATTCCATAGTGGTTATTTCCACCATGAACCGCATATTCCATTTTGGAATATCCATCATTATACCTCTCATTCACCTGATTGTGGCGAGCTGGTCTCGCTTCTCTTTCCTGCCGAGGTTCATATCTCGGTTGTGGATTGGGTGGCGGTTCTCTCCTTCCTTCAGCGGGGATATTATTCTCGTGATTTCCTCTTCCGAGATCTCCTCCTCCGAGATCTTCATTACCTCAGCTTTCGTTGCCTTTCTCGGCATGGCCGGGGTTTCTCTCGCCACTGTTACCTCGGCTCCTGTTTCCTCTATTTTCATTTGCTTTTCCGGCTACCGCCGGATCATATGGAACAATTTGCTTATTTCTTTTTCCCGAAGTTACCGCTCTATCTTTCCGCGCATTGTTTCCGGGCGAGGATGCTGCTGCCACCGATAAGGCAGGTGATGCACCAGCCGAATGAACCATTCGCGATGCACCAGGCCTTGCTGGGTCTTCCCTAAGCATTTCTTCATTCTGCTGGTTCGCAATGCGCACCAGTTCATTCACTCTCTCTTGCTGTTTTTGCCGGTCTTCGCCGGTCAATCCTTCTAACTCTAGTGCAGCGGCATTTGCCGCCCTCAGGTTCTTTGCCGGGGTACTGTATCTCGGCAAACCTAGATCAACTAATTCTGCCCTATGAGCATCATGCTCTTTGTTGATATCATCTATGAGGTTCTTCCCTCTTAGTCTTAATTTGTCGACCCGCTCGGGGCGACGTCAAGCTTGTTTTCCCTAGCATATTCTCGCAGGGTCCTGTTTAAAGACTCCCGCAATGCTGACACCTTTTTTTTGCCTCTACTAGCACTTTTTGCCTGGTCTCTTCTAACTCTGCCTGAGCGTTTGCCGAATCAAGGATCGGCGCTACAGGTGTAGTCAGATTATCTATAGTTGCCTGGAGAATGTTTTCTGGTTTTTCCAGAGGTGGCCCTCTTACTCTTGGTGCCTTTAGGGTCGTATCCTGCACCTCGGCTGGGTTTGCCATTGAAGGAATTACCTCGGTGGGCTGTGGAGCTGCCTGCTTGGTGGCCACCTGCACACCCGTCGTCGGATCTCTGCTTGATCCGGCGCCTGCTGTTCCCGCCTGCACCCCGGCTGCGACCATCACCTCGATGCTGTTGACGGGGCGCACTCCGCGTGGACCGTTTGCGGCGCTAAGGGGAGGCTCTCCTGCAACAACAACTTGGTGAGGATAAACGCCGGAGGTGTCGACGCCGATGTAGATCTGGTGCATGCCCAAGTTGATGAAGACGCCGTTGCGCGGAGGAGTTTTTCCCTTGAAGCTTCCTACGTTGTCGCTGACGTAGTCATAGAGATCAAATCTCTGGACTAAGCCAGAGACAATGCGCTCGCCAGTGTGGATGAAGTTTCCCATCCGGATCATGACTCCAGCTAGCACCGCTGCTGGCCCCATGGTGGGCGCCAACTGTCATGGTGGTGGCACGGCAGATGCCATGGGTAGGCTAAAGTATTGGGCCAATGGATACTAGAGGGATCTGGGGAGGGAAGATGTAGTTGATTCTACACACAGAAGACCAAGGTAAGATCTTTATTTCTCCTTCCTTGGGCTACAAGTGCTCCTTGAGCTCAGTACGAGTAGAGAAGAAGAACTTTACCAGCCTAACGGTACTAAATGAGTCGATGCCCTTCTCAGAGTCTGTAACACCCTCAGAATCGGACCTATGCAAGTTTTAGCGAAACCCGCCAAACCCGCATAGAAACGATTCAAAGGTGCCCACCAGGCACTTTCGTGCGGGTGGAAAACGAAGTAATAACATTACACAACAGTCCTCGATGGGACCCACAGAACAGATATATATAACAGCGACTCCATGAGTCAAGAATACAGATATAATATACAAAGATCCAAATCACCTTGGAAACGATATAGCGTCCAGCTACGGACAAGATGCAAATGGGGCTAAGAGCCCTGAAGAATAACCAATGGCGTCCATAACCCTGCCCAGGCCAAGCCGGAAGGGTAACCCTGCTAACGACGTCGATCTCAAAACCTGCTTAAACAAAAGGGGTGCCGACAAAGGGCAAAGGAAAAAGAGGAGCGTCAGTACTGAGGCCAGTACACGGCGAGACTAGAATTCGGCGGTCCTCGCCTACATAGGTATGGTGGACTGAGCGACAGCGGCAACATGCACTAAACAACCTATAGAGACTCGACACAACTGGCGACTTTCAGAGAGGGGTGAGAAAGACCTATTCGGAACCAACCTGATGCTACCATCAAACAAACCCATCCTGGCGTTCCCCCTCGATACCAACGAGGAAGTCGACCGAGGAACTCACACAGTTGGCAGTTTTAATTATTCAGTTATCGTTGCAGCAATTACTAGTCAGGTGTAGATAGTCGTCCTGATAAAATAAGCAGTGAGCACTTTTATTTAACCATTCCGTGATAGTTGCAACACTTACTAGTCAGATACAAATAGCATGAGATAACCCAAAACCAGCAGTTGTTGGTACTTTTATTCAGCCATTCCGTTGTAGTTGCAATACTTACTAGTCAGGTACAATGGTCGCAAGCGACACTCCAAACAAGCAATTGTGGGCAGTATTAATTAGCCATTCCATTATAGTGAAGCTGATTACTAGTCATTATAAAGTCAAATTTATAGCAATAAACTTTAGTTATGCTTGTCTATGGTCGAGATACTGTGCTCCAAGTCGTCCATAACCGCGGACACGGCTTTCAGAAAGTTTTAACCCGGCCGGGGTGCACAAATAGCAACACACACACGATCGACCTCGGAAAAACCAAAACAAAACCCAACGAGGCTTTCACGACAAAGCAATCACAGGATCGCAACGAAGTAAGCTAGCTCCGAGACGGACTCAAGGTTTGCGTCAATGGCTGTAAACGACTGGGAACCCCAAACGGGGATTGTCGATACCGCGAAAACATTCCGCTTACCTAAACAGTACAGTGTGCTATCCATCGCACAATCGTAAATAAAGCAGTAAAACATGGCATAAGTACAGGATCGTAAATAAAACCTCAAACTAGTTTGTGGCCCCAAGAAATAAGACTGAATCAAGCTCTGGCTAAGGGGGGCCCATACTCCCCGTATGTGGATAGCGCGATAAATCAAGGAACAGGTATCAAGTACTCGGGGTCCTACGGGACACAAGTGGGCGTTCGGAAACCAAATATTTTCTATCACCCACCGATGCCTCTGCTTACTTCAATTTTAGTTGTTAAACAGGAATTAAAGTGAACGATAAGTAAAACTATGATCATCTCCAACATCAACATGCGGCATTACTCCAACAACTGTGGCACTTGACAACACGCAACAGCACTTGAGCAAGCGACTTCGACGCGCAAGTCCAACTATCTACCAAACAACAGGTAATAGGATGTGTCCAAGGCAATATAAGGCTGCAAGGGATATCACGGGTACGAAACTAGAGCATCGCGACATAGATAGCAATAGATCAACAGGAGGGAATAAATACTATAAAAGTAAGATAGGTAGAAAGGGGGAGATGCTCGCCTGAAAACATTGCCGAAGGTTCATCCGAAGATCGGGGCGAAGCTCACATCAACTCAACGGCCTTATCCGCGAAGAAGCAAAACACTAGAATAAACACCGGATGCAATATTTAATTCAACGGCAGAAGATCGGCATGATGCATGTATGATGTATGGCATGGCAGAGATGCGATGCAATTAGGTCATATTAAGCGGAACCGGGGTCCCGACAGACAATTAAATGGTTCATGTTATTTAACTACCCCGCAAATTAAATGTTGTTTAACAAGGCCGGATATATCACCGGTTCGCTATACAAATTTTAAATAAGGCCAATATGAGACTAGATTTGCCCGCATATGGGCCCCATATTTAATTATTAGGTGAATCGGCATAAGGCCCCCAAACCACATGATATGCATGCGAGATAATGATTTAATATGCAACAAGTTATCTAGATGGCATTTATAAAATAGGGTTCTCGGAGAGGGGTTCACACATTAGGGGTCTCGACGAACTTGAGGTTCTGGGGGGTTCGGGGTTCGGGGTCGGTCTCGGGGTCCAGGGTTCGACGGATCGGTCTCGGCAACAGAAGTCAATCTTGACGCATCCGAGAAGACGAACTTGGTTAGCGTCGGGGCGCATCGGATTCTTCCGGGTCGGGGTTGCTCTTGTCGTCGGGAAGACCTTGTCGGGTCCGCGGTTCGGGGGTCTCGGCGTCCGTGACGAAGATCATGGCGTGCCGACGGTTCGGTTTCTGTGAAGGTCTCGTGGTCTTGCATAGATCTCCGGTCCCCGACTCGGGTCGGTCTTGATGGCACGAGTGTAGATCTTGTGGTGTCGCTGCACCGTCGGGATAGAGGCATCGGGGTTCTCAAGTCCGTGAGGGCGTTCTTGACATTGTGGTGGCCGTTGGAGATCTTAACGAAGGTCGTGAATTCTTCTGGTTCCGTGATGTAGATCTTGTCGGTCCCACCGCGAAGGCCTCGGGTTTTGGCTTCGGTTGCCGATGATGGTCTTGGATAGTCGCCACATAGTCGTCAAGTATCGTCTTGGTGTCCATCGTGTTCAACTTCCTGCATCGACGTCAGCGTTGGGCGGCCAGAGCACAGGTGGGCGGAGGCTCGAGGGCGTCCGGCGACAGGGCGAGCTCCCTAGGACTCGCCGGCCGGGAGGACGATGACGGCGGGCGGCCCGGCAGGAGGTGCAGAGGGCAGCGCAGGGCGGAGCCGCGGACGGCGGACGGCGGGGCCGAGCAGCGGTGGCGTCGGGAGGAGGTCGACGGGCGGCCAGGCGAGGGGACGCGGGCTCGCGGGGGCGGCTGCCCCGGGGCGAGGCGCAGGTCCGCACGGGGGCGGGGCTCCGGGAGAAGGGGCGGAGCGGGGCGGACGAGGGGCGGGCCGGCGAGGTGGTTGAGGGAGCGGGGCGGCGCGGGGTGAGCCGAGGGTGGCCGGAGGAGGCGGGAGGCGGCCGGGTCCGGCGGGCGCGGCGACGGGCACCTGGTGGCGGCAAGCTTGGCGGGCGGAGCTGCGGAGCTGGGGACGGCGAGGCGAAGCGCGGAGGAGGGAGGCAGCGGCCGGCGGAGGTGGGAGACGACGCGGGGAGGCCCGAGGCGGCGCGCGCAGGCCGGCGGCGAGCGGGGCCGCGCGGAGAGGACGGGGAGGCGCGCGGTCGGCGAGGTGGAGGGAGGCGTCGAGGAGGCGATGCGGGGCACGGCGGCGGGAGGTGCGGGAGAAGGGCCAGGGCGGAGCGGCGCTGCGCCGGCGAGGTTGCGGGGTTGGGGAGGCCGGCGGGGTCGGGTGCCTGGGGAAGACGCGCGGTGGGGACGGGCACCGCGTGGGGCTGCGGGGTGGGCAGGGCGTGCGGGGTGTGTGTGTGGGGCCCTAGGGCATGGGCCCGGGGGGGTGTGGCGTGTGTGAGTTGTGTGGGTGTGGCCAGCGTGTGTGCGTGGTGGTGTGAGTGGGTTGAGTGGGGCCGGTTGGTGGGGTGGTGATTGGGAGAGAGAAAAGGGAGGGAGAGAGAGTTGGGGTGTGAGGTGGCAGATTGGGGTTGGTTAGGGGGGAGGGAGAGGGTGAGGTGGCAAGAGGGGGTTGGTTGGGGTGATGTGGAGGGGAGGGCTGGGTAGGTTAGTTGGTAGGTTTAGGAATTAGGTGGACCGTTTTAATTTCTGGGGCGGTCGTTCGGGTCGATTCGGCCCGTTCGACTGCCCCACTAAAACAATTAAAAGTTTTATTTATTTAAACAGAGCCCTTGCAAACCGAAACCGACAAAACAATTAATCCGGAGTCCCGGGTTTGAATTTGAAAACAAGACGGGCGTTTAGAAAACTAATTAGGTTTTTCCGAAAATAGTTTGATGCAAGCAAAATGCAAGATGATGACGATGCTCAAATGCAATGTGGCATGATGTCATGAGCATGCGGTCATGATGATGCAATGCACAAAAACAACGCGATTTTCTATTAGTGGTTTTGCGGGATGCCACAGAGTCCAAGCCTCCCCTTATAAAGGAGAACCTTGGGCTCCTCTAGGGCTGATGTGGCAAGCATATTCGAAGAATATGCTTGTCCCAATATAGTAACTCGGCGGCCTCCTTTCCGTGTCTCCCTTCTAACGACGGCAAGGTTCCAGAGAACCCCACCTGCATGCCTCGGGCTTCAGGACTGTCACCTTCGTGACCTCCTTCTGCCCCTCTGTCCCTCTGTGCCTTGTCCTTTGTGCTTGGCTCTGCTCAGATTCTCCCTAGCCAGCGACTAGAGTTTGACTATTGGCATCTCCTTCTCCTGCAAGCTTCATATCATTCGGCCCCGTCTCACATAACTCGGCTTGGCCTTCACCTGCATTAAGATTATTCGGGCTGACCCGGCCGACTTACGCAGTATCCTGGCCGGGTAATGCCTTGCTATTATCATAAGGGTTCTACCCTTTCACACCTCGGCCGACCTTTACAGGATTCGGCCGATTTAGCGTGTAACTCGGAAACTGGACGGGGAATCTCCTTTCGTCTTTCCCCCGTCTTTACCCTATCCGGGGTCACCTCCCCAACAGCAGCAAAGAATTTGCGCCGGATTATATCAAGGAAAGACAAGATATCATTGATAAGATCAGGGATAGACTAAAAATAGCCCAGAATAGGCAGAAAAGCTATGCGGATCAAAGTCGAAGATCATGAAATCCAGAAGTGGGAGATATGGTATATTTGAAAGTAAGTCTGTAGAGGTCCCAACCTTCAATAAGGTAGAGATCCCTGTGTTTACAATGCTAGTCCCTGGATCAATAGCTAGCATCCACAGTTAAGATGTAATATCAAGAAACAAAGGTCATAATATAACTTTATAACCAGGATTAACATAATTTTATTACATCTTACATAGCTCATTTGGCTATTACATTACATTGCAGCAGAAAATCTATAAGCATGGGGTCCTTCATCTTCAAAGTGCCACAGGAAAACATGTTGGTTGTAGACTTTGTAATCCTAATCAATCAACTTCACTAAAATCAATCAAACCTGCAACATAACAAGTTACAGCCACAGGGGTCAATACATTTGAATTGTATTGGCAAGTTTCACTACTATGTTGAATACAAGTGGATCCTATCATTACATGCATATATGGCTAAGTGGGTCTTTAGGCTCATTTGCAGAAAGCAATAATTTATCCTATCTTTTAAAAATGGTTTTGTTCCTTTGTCAAATCTTTTTGATCTCCTTGGTAAATCCCCAAGTGTCTTTGTCAAAAATCTCTTGAATTCCTTGGTACACCCCAAGTACTTCAAGTTTTTATCAAAGTCTCTTGAGATCCTTGGTACCCCTAAGTGCATCAAGTTTTATCAAAATCTCTTGAGCTCCTTGGTACCCCCAAGTGCATCAAGTCTTTTGTTGTTACTTAAAAGTTTTCTTTTAGAAATTGGAATGTCGAGATTTCCCATAGCTTCAAGCTTTAGTTGCTCAGTATTGTCCATAACCGGGGACACGGCTAAGTACTTAGATTTTATTATCTTCTGCAGAAGTAGTACACTTTACCCACATGTCACAATCTCATCTTGTCGCCACCAGTGGCCACTGGATTAGTGCTCACCAAGATGGAGTACCGGAAGATTGAGAATGTGACGAAGTCTTTCCAGAGGGTCCTCCCATACACCATTGCTAGCTTGTCTTCAAGCACCCATGTAGGGTTTCGAGTTCCCTCATTTTCAGTACCTGGGACAATGCATGGGTCTTCCCAATGTAGTTGACTAAGCCAGAGCCATAAGAAGCATGTGGCTGTACACGAAAGCCACAATTGGAGAAACATGTTCAATCTCTAAGTTTCCTGGGTGGTTTTCTTTTGGTGCACAACACAAAGAGATTGCCATAGACATGGTTCCTTTAGTTGCCACCTTCTCCAAAACTTGAGTATCCTTGTCCACCCAGGTGGTTCATTGAGTACTTGTTTTATTATATAAAACACAAGTCCTTTTCTCAACTTCATAAAATCTCAACATGTATCTCTTCTCAAAATATGTAGCATGGCTAAGCATTTTACAACTACATTGTTTCACTAAGGAATATATAAGGTATCCTATTAGGATTTAGCATAGCATAAGTATAGAAATTCTTTTCATGCATGTTTCAAAATCCACTAAGTATAATGAAAATAGTAGGACTTTAGATGATAGTGTCACTTGCCTTTTTGGTAGGGAATGTTGGTTCACTTCTTGATCTTGCTAGTTTCACACTTTTCTAACTTCACTACAATCAATCAAGCAAACACAATATCAACTAGATCCAACCAATAACCAATCAAACAAAACATCACACATAAAATAATAAGAACTAAGTCATGCATGCAAGCATGCAAAAATAGTTTTATTTGCAAAGGTGGTTTCTACTAGGTTCTAGACTTTGTAAGGTTCCAAGTGGTCATTTTCCAAAGTGGCAAGGTCATTTGCAAAAGGGTTTTATCTATAAACCATTTTCTTAAATCCAATCATTATTTTATGTGGTGGAAAATGTTTTTATCAAAGCAACAACTTTATGTTGTTCACCAAATAAGTTGTTGTTTCTCAAAACTTGGTATTTAAGGTCAGTAGGTTTGAATCAAATCATTTTCCCAAAGTTTTTACTCCAAAGTCATTTCCATAACAAAATCCATATTTTTATTTGACTAGAAATGAGCTAAATCAATTAATCAATCCTAATCTTCACAAAACACATTTTAAAATCCATGGGTTGGTTCCTAGGGTCAGTAGGTTCACAACAAACCAATTTGCAAAGATTTCAACCCTAAAAACATTTTGGAATAATTTTTATAACCTAAACAAGCATAGAAATGTTTCTACAAAAACAAACATTTTACCAGAGGCTTATTACTAAACAAATTGCATGGTTGGCTAGGGTTTGTTCCACTGATTCCATTGATATAAAGTTTGCAAATTTTGGACGTGTGGATCAAAAGTTACAAGGGTTTCAAATTTGCAACACAATCAGATTCAAACTTTGTTTTAAATCGAAGACTGGCCAGGCGTCGCAATGTTACTGGTCGATACCGATTCGGGTGGATCGAGTGATGCTGGTCGTAGGATTAAACTAACAACGCACGACACAGATACATCGGTACCCCTTCGGCTAAGGATCTATCGCGTGCGTACGATTAAGATCTAACGGCGCGCAGCACGCTTGCCATCTAGTGGCGGCGCTGGCGGCGGCAGACGGCGGCGCATGCTCAGACGGTGGGCTAGCGCGGTTCTAGGAAGCAAGGAGGGAAACGAGGATGCTCACCGTGCTCGCGAGGTCGAGGTGAAGCTCGAGGTGGTGTTGGTCTGGCGAGGGGCGTTCTGGTTCCAGCGGGATTGCTCGCCGGAGTGGAGGACGGCGTCGGGTTCGTCTGGTGGTCGTCGTGGGCGGTGTTGTGGTTCACTCCGAGTTAAAACGAGGATGCGGTTAGATGCGGACAGACCTGGGGTTCACGTGAGTATGGTAGAGAGAGCTCGGGGTGGTCGGGCTTACCAGGGGAAGGTCGCCGGAGAAAGTAGCAGACGCGGCGGCGCTCAGTCGAAGTGGTTGCCGATGTTCTGGGGCGCCCGCGGTTGAATGGGTGACACGGGCAGGTGCGAAAGGATCTAGGGATGGTGTCCGTGTGCTTGGGGGAGGCAAGAGGTGGCATGGGGTCGCCGAAATTGGCTGGAAAGGTTTGCCGGAGCAGTGGGGTTCGGGCTTGCGATTCGAGCAGCCTAGAGGCAGAGAGAGGGAGCGGTCTGGGGGAAATGAGAGAGGGAACGCAGGCGGTTAAATGGGCGCAGTTACTGGAAGGAATCAAGGGCGTATTCATCGCGTATTCAACGCCGGCGTAAATGGCAGCAACGGCAGGCGGTGTCTGCGCGAGGAAGATGATGACAAGGCAGTGTGGGACACGCTTGTCAGCGAGAGAGAGTGAGGGGAAAGAGGGTCCACCAGTCAGTTGCTCTGCGGGTGCGAGTTTAAGTGGAAAACGTTTCGCAGAGGGGGAGAGAGACTGGGCTGCGAGTGGGCTTCCTAGGCCAGGTGGGTTGGGCTGCGTCCATTTCTATTTTTTTCTTCCTGGTTGTTTTTCCTTTTTCTATTTCTATTTTCTGTTTTGAAATTCAATCAAAAAATCAAACATTCAAAAAATTTCAAATATTCACCACACTTGTGTTGAGTTTTGGTTCTGTTTAATCATAAACCAAAGTCCAAAACAAAATAACTTAATAATTTTATTTTAGGGTCCATTATTAATTAAATAAATAGACCTTGTTTATTAAATCAAAATAGGATTTGATCTATTTAAAATTCCATTTGAAATCTAAAATGGTGCCAAACCATTCAGTAGGTTTTATTTGAAATTATAAAACACTTGGAAAACTTATTTAAAATAAATAAATAAGTTTTGATGTTTAATAAAAATAGTAAAACCTTTATTTTTAATAAACTTGGATATTAAATCCTTATTATTTTATTTAAATAAACCTTCACTATTTTTATCAAATAGAAATATTTTTATTCCAAAGGTTTGGCCAAGTTTTAATTTGGCTCTTTAAAATAATCCTTAATTTATTTCTATCCTTTTCTTTTGAAACCAAATCTTTTTATTAAAAGATTCAAAATAGTAATTCCAAATATTTTTATCTTCCTTTATTAAATGTTTATCTTTTTAAATCCCTTTAGGATTTATCTTGAACAAAATAGGTTTAAAGGTTCCTATTTGAATTCAAAAAGTTTCTTCCCACCCTGAAAAACAGCAAAAAAAATTATTCTATTCATTTTATTTTTCACATTACAAGATTTGGAAAATCTTGGGATGTGACAAAGTCCAATGAAAGGGGTGAAAAGGTTCGGAGTTAAAGGAAATTTAAGTCCAAGATACACCGGACCATTCAAGATATTGAGTCAGAACAGAACTATAGCTTATGCTTTAGAGTAACCATCTAGATTGGCTCAAATGCATAATGTTTTCCATGTGTCACAACTTCGTAAATGTTTGAAAGTTCCAGATGATGCAATCACACATCAGGAGATAGAACTACAAGCAGACTTGACCTATATTGAAAATCCCTGTAAGATTCTGGAAGAAAACTGGAAAAGGTTAAGGAATAGAGCAATCAAATATTGCAAAGTACAGTGGGAACATCACCCTAAAAGGGAAGCCACATGGGAGAAAGAAGATGATTTAAGAAAAGTCTAGCCAGAACTATTCAGGTACATCTCAACAAACTTCGGGACGAAGTTTAATTTAAGGGGGGGAAGTCTGTAACATCCCAACATTTAGGAAATAACGAAGGGTAGATTTAGGAAATTGAAATTTTGCATGCATTCATCTGTGAAAATGTGGGTAAATTTTTCGCCAAATGCAAACCTAAAGTGATCAAGGTTTCTTTCATACTTTGATATTAGGTTTAGTCTTAAAGGATGATTGTTAGAGACTTTGATATGATCTTTGAGGAATTATGTATTTTGTGAAATGAAATTTGAATTTAGAACTTGAGTGTTTGAATTATAATTCAAATGATTTTTTGATAATGTTTAAATCTTGATTTGATTAGGAGTTAACCAATTTAACTGAAACTTTATTTAAAGAAAATAATTAAGAATATGAATACTTGTTTCATATTTTTATTCAATAAATAAGTTACAAAAATGTAACTTATTAAAATCATCCAAAATATTCACCATAGACAATAAATAAAGAATAAGAATATTTCTTTATTGCTAATAGTATCATCTTTATTACAAAATAATAAATGAAGATTACAAAAGAATAAAATAAAAATTACAAAAGAATAAAGAATATTACATTTGACTATTCTATAAATAAAAAAGAAAATCTAAACTAGAATCTTGAATTCCCAAGTCTGATACCTGCAAAACAAACACAAACAAAAAAATAAAGAAAGTTATGGTTAGTAATTGTATTACTCTCAGACTTGTCAGTGAAATGCACTGATCAAGGTTCATCATTGAGTAATCTTATAAGAAGGGGCAAGTTTCACCAATATGAAAGGATGAATCTTTCATAATTTTTAAGCCAGAAGTCAAATGACAGCAAAGAGGGGCCAGTTTCACCAGTCAGGTAACAGTAACCAGATAACAGTCAATTTCAAACTTCTAAACATAATCACAAGTGCACAGCAGGCACACATGCAGCACACACACCAGATTGCATGGTGTGTGCTGTCAGCACCTGAGCAACAACCCAGCAACACAAAACCATCAACACAGCCGTGGGCAAGCATATAACCACATCATTATTTTGATCTTACACATCAAGCTCAGCAGCCAGCAGCTAAACCAAGCATAACAGCCAGTAGCAAGACCAAAGCCCAATATCACATCACCAGGATGGTGACATAAGGAGGGGGAAGATCAGGTGGATAGCAAGACCAAGGTCAAGCCATTAGGATCAGAAGATGATGGGCTAGATCAAGGACAAGCCAGGAGCTAAATATACCAGGGGAGCACAAGATCAACCACAAGATCAAGCTACCACAAGATCCATCACTAGCAACCACAACATTAAGTGACAGTGGTGAGTACATAGACCATCATCACGATGCACAACGGCAGCGGTAGCGCCAAGATCCATGCCAACCCCCAAACCCTAGGGTTCGGGACGGCATCGATCCGTCGCAGGAGAGCCTTAGGCTCAAATCCAGTTGGACAGGAAGGAAGGGCGTAGTCGGCAACCTCCTCCTGCACCATGGCGGCGACCAGAATGGCCCATGATGGCGGGAATCATCGGCGGCGACATCACCAACCACGGGGTCGGGGATGGAGGAGGAGAGGAGTGAGCTCGAGGGTGAGAGGCAGTGAGGGCGTTTTAAGCCTGTCACTAGTAGCCTATTTTGCAGTAGTGGGGGTGGCTATTTTTGACTATGTCTGATGGGCCACAAGGGCCCAATAAGATCAAACCAGCCCAAAAACCTTAAGGCCTGTTTTTAATTAATAGAAAAGACCAAAATGCCCCTGAACTTAATTAAATTCTAGAAAATAAAATAAAAATCCAAAAATTATAAATAAAATATTCTTGGATTCAAAATTCAAAATTATCCAAATAAATTAAGATATAAAATTTTAGACACTTAAGTTTTATTAAGAATTTTGTAATTTATATATTCCTTATGGAATTTTACAAAATTATTGAAAGATGATAAAAATAAATAAAAATCACTCTCATTATATTAATATTATAGTATTTTCGTAAAATACTAAATAAATATTTAATAACAATTTTTGATATATAAGTGATAATTCCTAATTATTAAATCAATAAAGTCAAATAAAAGGGAAATAAAATAAAATAATTCAATATATGTTATAAATATTAAAAGGTAATAGTTATAAATCCTTTATTATTAAAAAGACTTTTTATAATAATGGGGATAATGCATATAAAGTTAAATAATGCATTACATTATTTTGCATAATCATTTTGCTTCTTTAAATATTTTCCTTACCGGGCAATAATGATGTTTTTGTAGACATAGAAGCTCAAGGTCCAGTGCAAGCATCAGACTTCACTACCTTGCCATCACAAGGCAAGTTCATCTCTTGCTCATATCCTTGGAAGAGTCTTTATCAAAGTATTTGCAAATTGTGTGTTATCATATATACTCTAAAATAAAGAAAATATTAATTTCACAAATAAAGAAATCATAGATATCATCCTAAGTGATGATATAATGGAGCAATAGAACTTAGGGTTCTATTTGCAACAATGATGATCAATTAGGGACTTAATAACCCATGACATCAGTGATTCTAGCGCCGTATATTGCGTGTTAGCCATGAGATTTGGAATGGGACGGAGAAGTCAGCTGTATCTTCTTCCTCTCGCATGAAGCCGGATGTGTAGGTCGTGGCTGTTATCCTCGTAGCATTCATATTAATTGGTAATTCGTAGAGGATATGCAGCATATGGGTGGGAACCCTCATCGTCTCACGATAGTTCATGCATATAACGGTTTGTACAAACCATTGCCATAATTCATTATGTGGGCATGGTGTACACCAAGGAGGCATGCGAGGTCGCGAAGGGGGCAGTGATTGTCTTGGACCAACTACTGGGCCCCACATCATGGAATTGTGGACGGGAAAGTACGCCCGGTTGTGCAACAAGGAGTTGATGTCTCATGGGTAAAGTAACGCACCTATGTAGAGTGTAAGAATTGTAACTTGTTACTCCCTGTTCCGGGAAGGAGCTATGAACGCGGCAGCAAAGGAACTCCATGAAAGTTCTGGTCAACCTGTGAAGGCTGATGGTCATAGATTTTCATAATAAAATCAATCTTTGAAGAAAGATTTTCAAAATTGCATAGTGCCAAGGATTTATAATCTGAGGTGGTAGTTAGAGCATTAAACTTCCCATCTTGCATATAATGAACTTGTTGGGTAACGCTGTTACTCATCCTTTCCTTTGATCCCTTGCTTAGACTCTGAGGATCCCGAAGACGTGCCAATGTATGCAGCCAAATGTCAAGAAGATGTGTTCTACGAGGAGCCTGACCTGTCATGAGGTGTTGGAGGAGTGGATTACGAGATCCGCTATGGTGTCGACGATAACGAATCCAACTAAGTATCCTAGTTAGTAGTAACCGACGGAGCCGAGCAACATGAACTCTATAGAATAAGCTGCTGAGCTCAACTCCTAGACGGAGTTGCTACTTTTAAATTCCGCTGAAACACTTTATATTTTGGTTTGTAAGTTGAACCTTTTGAAGTCTTGAACTTCTGGTATTGTAATAATAATAATGTGTGAATGTTTGTAATATGGACCCGCAATGTTTCTGTTGTACCACTCTGAGGGATGTGATATTTATAGAACGGTGTTTTGTGAGTGTCATGTCAACGACTATAGTGTACTACACATGCAGTGGTATGCTGGGTCACCGCAAAAAGAGTACATGTAGGTAACGAGATCAAACTAGGTATGACCGATGATCGAATCTTGGACTTGTAAAATATCGCGAGATAAAAGCATTTAGTTACAATGTAAAAGGTTCACAGGATCACAATAAGTCATTGTTGAATATGTGGGAGTCAGTACGGATCTCCAGGTCATGTTGCTGATTATTGATTGGAGAGGGGTCTCGATCATGTATGAATTATTCGTGAACCGTAGGATGACACACTTAAGGGACACCAACACCATTTGGAGCAAAATAAGATGCCAGAGAAAGAAAAATAAAGTACTGGAATTATTTCAATGGAAACCAGAATTGTTTCAGGTGAAATTGCTGAAACTGATTCTGCATGCGAAATTGAAATGTTGTAAGGGGTTTTATGTGAATGTTTGTTAACTAATGTAATTAACAAAATTATGAATACAATAAATAAAAGAGTTTTATTAAATGAAATCTTGCATTAAATTTGGTGGAAATTTAATGGATGTGAGTGAATTTTTGAGTGGAGGTGTGTTTATGTGAGTGGAGCTTCCACCCACATGAATGAGGGATAGGTGGGGGCACCCACCATGGACGGCGGCCATTCCCCTTGGGCAGACCCCCTCCCATATATAAGGAGCACCTCCTCCTCCACTCTCACACCTCCTCGTTAAGGATCTCTCTGCCCCTCTAGAATTTCCCCATGGTCTTGGATCAGCGAGATACATATTCCCGGTGGCTTTTTATGGAGCAAGGATCTGCTGATTCCGCTGCTTTGATGGAGCGAGGGCGCAGAGGTTGTCGAGGTTATGGACATATGCGATCATGTATTCTCCGCTAAGTTGCGGGGTTGTCGGACTTCTCCATGATATTGAGATCGGTAAGAAATCGACTACATCACCAACGAGTCCATACTCGTAAAGCTTTGTCCATCTTCAAGGGTATGTATTCTGGATGTATATCCACCCATTGATTATATCTAGATAGATGGATCGTGGCGTATACAGTTCCGATCGTAGGATTTTTTGTTTTCTATGCTGCGAACCCAATAGTAGTATCAGAGCCGGATGTATGCGTTGATACTTTGCACGGGTAGTACACATTTGAGTATGTGGGTGCTAATGGTAATGTTATTGCTTCTTATGTGTATTTTGGATATTGGTAGCATAGCGGGATGAAGCAGCCCGAACAAACTTTACATGTCCTCGCACATGAGACCTGCTCCACGCTTAACATGCAACTAGTTTTGCATAAGTGGCTTGCGGGTGTCCGTCTCTCCTACTATAGTCAATATTTGATTTACAACGAGTTGACAATAATTTGATTATCATCATTGTGGTTCCATGTTCGTAGGTAAGAATGGTTATATCTCCGAAAGCCCTCAGCCACGTAAAACATGCAAAAGATAAATTAGAGGCGTCTAGTTTTTGGTTTTGCCAAGCAAGTACTATGATATTGTAGTATTATAATTTGTAGTATGGATTGATACTATTGGAAATTATAATATGCCAAAGTGTAAGTTCAATAGACCTTGGCCTTACACACATAGGAATGATAAATATCATACCACGATGCACAAGATAGTGATCAAGTGAAAGAACCATATCATATCACTTTTTGCATATGTTGTTTGTTTGCATATTATTTTGCTTTGATGGCGCTTTAGTGGCATTATAAGATGATCACTCATTTAAATATCAAGACAAAAATATGTTCTTCCTTTAGTATGCATCGTTAAGAAAGTTCATCGTTCCGAGACACCACGTGATGATCGGTTGTGATAGACCCTATGTTCGCATACAACGGGTGAAAGGATACAGATGTCGCCTAGAGGGGGGTGAATAGGCGATTAAATTTTTTCCGAGAGTGGCTCGACAAAGGCGGAAATAAACTAGCGTTTACTTTGTCAAGCACAACCTAGAACAACTAGGGTTCACCTATGTTCACCAACAACTTATGCTAAGCAAGACAAACAACTATGTGATAGCAAGATATATACTTCAAGCACGAAGGCTATCACAAAGTAAAGTCCATAAATAAGAGCTCGGGTATAGATATAACCAAGGCATGTGGGGACGACGATGTTTAACCGAGTTCCTCCCAACATGGAGTATGTCTCGTTTGGAGAGGGGGTGGTATCTAACCACATGCGCCACGAAAGCCCTTCCTTTTTTCTCCGATGAACCTCACCCCAACAGGTTCGATTCACCCTTTCACTATCGGTGCACTTGTCGGTGGCAAACCAGAACCTCTCACAAGGTTGGGGCACTTCTCCACAACTTAATTGGAGGCTCCCAACAAACAAGCTTGGGGAAAGCTCCACAACTTAATTGGAGGCCCCAAGTAATCCACAACCTACAACACAACCAAACCATCTAGGGTTCCAAGAACCCAAGAGTAAAAAGCTTCTCAACTTTCACTCACCAAATCCTCCGGGAAGAACTCAAATCGATGCACCGAATGCAAATGGCAAGAACACCACAAAGGTTCTCCAATCCCTAACTCTCTAGTTCCAACAAAGCTACTAAATCTATTGGTGGAACAAGAGAGGAGGAATCAAAGAGGAACACAAAATCCCCGAAAATCTAGATCCCAAAGATACACTCACAAAGAGATGTTTTGGTTTGGTTAGAACGTGGATCTAGATATCCTCTCTCTTCCACTCAAATCATTGGAGGGGAAGAGATTAATCAAACTTTAAGATCTAGAGAAAATGGGGACAAATCTTAGACAAATAGAGGAGAAAGAAGCTGTCAAAACAATAATAGACAAAGGGCTTAAATAAGGGCCTAGAAAATCTGCCCGTTGGGGCGTTTTTCCTGGATGGACCGGTAGTACCACTTCCTAATGGATCCTAGGAAAAATGGCAGCAATGGTCAACGGGCGAGCAGGCAGCACGAGGCGAGCGAGCGATGAGCGCGGGACCCAGCGAAGCAGTATGCGCGCGATGCGCCCAGCGAGCGAGCGGCAGCAGCAGGGCCAGCTAGCGGCGGGTCAACGCGAGCGATGTAGCTGCGCGCGCGCGAGGCAAGTGAAGAGATCCAGCGGGCCAGGCAGCACGCGAGTGGCAATGCGCACATGCGACGAGCAAGCGATGCAGCGCGTGGGACCAGCGTGCGAGCGGCCGAGCGAGGCTGGGCGGGATCACGCGGGGGTAGCGAGGCGGCTGCGCGGGTCAGCGGGGCATGCGAGGAGCGGCCCAGGCATAGGGAGTGCAGCGGTGAGGAGCAGCTGGGCTGCAAGGAGTTGGGCTGCAAGGAGATGGGCAGTGAGGTGGGCCGACCGGTAGTACCGGCCCACCCAGGCGGGCCCACCCGGGCGGTACTACCGGGCCGAGCCGACACTGCTAGATTTGACTGCCGCACAAGGTAGAGGGCTAGGCGGCGCCACGGGCTTGACCGGTACTAGGCTGCGGTAGTACCGGTCGGCCCAGAAAAATAAAAGGTTTTATAAATCAAATAGGCAAACTTCAAACAATGATAACTTTTTATTGGTAGCTCCGATTGACCCGATTCCAATTGCGTTGAAAATATTGGATACCATCAAGTGAGAGTACTTGATGTATTTTATAGTGTGATACCCCACTTGATGAGAATCTAGAAAACCTCCAAGAACAAACTCGCAACAAGATATAAGGGGAGATCCGATATTGATGAACAAGAGCTTGTTATGGGGATTAACACAAGCTATATATCCTCACATGGATAAGACCAAATAACAACCAAATACGATGATGCAAGTATGCAAAGGTTTGAGCTCTCTCCGAACGATGTGATCGAGTTACTCATTCGAGAGCCCTTCTTGATAGTACGGTTATCTATCCTAAACCCGGTCTCCCACACACAACATGAGACTGGCAAAAGGGAAAACCTATCAAGATTATACCTTTGCCTTGAGCATTCCACTTGAGCTTGATGTAGACGAACTTTACCTTCTCAAGATGGAACGCCTTCCCTGATTCCTCATCATCGATCCATGATCACCGAGGATGGCAAGCATCAAACATGAGATCTACTATAGATGGTGTATTTTGAGCTTGCACAACACATCTTCTTCTCATTTCATCGACCTTGAAGCCAACACATGATCCAAGCATACCAGTGGACAAATCCTACAGGTACAACTTAGTACACACATTAGTCATTGTCATTAATTACCAAAACCACACATGGGGGCCCACATGTTCTTTCAATGGGTGTAAGACAATTTTACACATGCAAGCACTAAGGTTCTTACTTGGCGAGCCTAGCATGTACAGATATGGCCTCGGAACACAGACCGAAAGGTTAAGCATGAGTCATATGGTTGATATGATGCCCATATAGATGCTCGCCTTTGAAGCTACACCGACTCACGTGATGATCGGACTTGGTATAGTGGATTTGGTTCATGTAATCACCAAAACAACTAGAGGGATGTTGGTTTTGAGTGGGAGTTCAATTCTAATTTGGATTAGTCAAACTCAATATATCATAAATTAAATCAAAGTGAATTTTCATAATTTTTTATAGTCATTGGCATCCGTTCACTACCTTATACTTAGTTTTAAATGAGATAATAGAACTATAGAATTCTGGATATTTACTTTACGAACTGGTATCGTATTGTTTTGAGTGTCAATCTAAATTTAGAAGTCATATTGCAAGCTTTTAGCAAACTCTATTTACTCCATGAACTTTAATAATTAGTATTAAATCAAGAGTAACAATTCCAGTGTTAGTATCTAAATATCATGTTTGCCTCCGTGATAATTGATTTAGTATCAAGGTTATCTAGGAGCTGAAAGGATTGTTTCAGAAACCATCATGTGTAGAAGATATTGCAATATCTGAAACAATGTTTTTGGTTGCAATATGATAGAGTATAATTTATCAAAATATATTTTCTCATATTGGATGAGAATTTTTAAAGGTTGGAGACGCTAGACATCCTAATCCTCCAAAAAGGTTTTGGAAAGTAACATTATACTCGCGGTTCGCCTTTATAAGCTATAATAGCTTGATCATGAAAGTTGTGATGATAATGATGAATAGAAGATGTAGGTAAAATGTTTAATACACTAAAAGATTACTAAATAATGGATTTTAAAAGAACGCCAAACATTTGATTATGGTGATCCACTTGAAAGTGCAAGTCCAAAGGTATTAGTATTTTACTATACACGCTTTAGACTGTGTGTCATGTGTATGGAACCACTGTTGATGTTGATAGATTCTTTTAAAAAGGAAAAGGAAATGCTGAAAGAGAATCTCAGAAATATTTGGCAGAAAAACAAAAGACTGGAAATGTCCAGCTTAAGTATATATATGATATACATGTTATGGCTGTATTCTTTGCCTGTTAAACAATATGGTTCTTGGGTATTGGATACCGAATTGGTTGGTGTGAAATATCATACAAGACAACTCAATTCATGAACTACAATGTCCTAAGTAACAAGCAAGAGAATATGTGATGATGTTCATAAAAAACAAATAAAGTATTGTTGTATTTCTCGTTAATATTAAATCTTACCTTCAAGATTTATCTTAATAATTCTTATTTTGTTCAGGTATTATGAGAACAAAAGGTCGTTCATATAATTAATGTATTCCATAAAATATGGATTATTTACAAATGTAGTTGGAGAAATCATGTCCATAAAAATGAAATGATAAAAGTGTCGTAAGACAAATGATTGAAAAAACACTTACGAAGTGATATCGTCGTTTATATTATATTGGAAAGAAAACATGTAGAAACTCCATCTTGATTGAATTTGGAGTCTTTTGATTTTGATCAAATTACACTTGTGAGACTTTCCTAGAGATAATTGAAACTTTGGGCCAAAGAAGAACGAACACCTAGCTTATTGGAATTTTTACATATTGATGTATGTAGTCCATTATGTGTAGTCGTGAGCGATGGATTTGAACTTCAGATGCTTTGTCCGAAATTTTAAGTGAATATATGTGTATTTTTACTTAATAAGGAAGAAGTGTGAAATATTTGAAAATGTTCAAAGACTTTCAATATGAAGTGGAAAATCACTGTAACAAGAAAATAAAGAATTTGTGATTTTATCATAAAGGAAGATATTTGAGTTACAAATTTAGCAAAACACCTAAGATTTGAGGAATCGTTACATAGATTTGCATTTCCTGAAACACCATAGGAATATGGAGTGTTCAAGATATGCAATGAAACCTTGTTTGACATGGTGAGATCAAAGGTGTCATTTATAAAACCGTCATTATATTTTAAATATTAAAGCTATTGTCACATCCCAAGATTTTCCAAATCTTGTAATGTGAAAATAAATGAATAAAATAAAACTTTGTTTGATTTTCAGGGCCAGAAGAAACTTTTTGAATAAAATTGGAACTTCAAACCCATTTGAATTAAATAAAATCCTAAAGGGATTTAAAAAGATAAACATTTTGAATAAAGGAAAACAAAATATTTTGGAAATACTATTGTGGATCTTTTAAATAAAAGGATTTGGTTTTCAATAGAAATAAAAGTTTATAGATAAAAGATTATTTTATAAAGCCAAATGAAACCTTGGCCAAACTTTGGAATTAAAACATTTTGTTTTGAATAAAAATAGCAAAGGTTTATTTAAATAAAATAATAAGGATTTAATATCCAAATTTTATTAAAGTAAAGGCTTATCCCATTTTAAATAAAACACTAAAACTTATTTATTTACTTTAAATAAAGTTTTCCAAATATTTTATATTCTCAAATAAAACCTACTGAAGTGTTTTGTCTTTATTTTAGATTTCAAAATAAAAACTTTAAATAAAATAAATCCTAGTTGAATTAAATAAATAAGGTCTATTTATTTAATTATTAATGGACCCTATAACAAAAATGTTATTTTGTTTTAAACAAGTTTTCCAAGTATTCTTTATATTCCTAAATAAAACCTACTGTTTTGGTTTTGAAAATAATTAAATTCCAAAAGGAGTATTTAAATAAAACAAATCCTATTTGAATTAAATGAATAAGGTCTATTCATTTAATTGATATTGGACCCTAAAATAAAATGTTATTTTTATTTTAAACAAGTATTTCAAGTATCTTATATTTTCAAATAAAACCTACTGATTTGGTTTTGAAAGTGTTTGGATTTCAAATGAAGATTTTATTAAATAAATCAAACCATATTAAATAACTAATGATCCATTTATTTAATTTACAAATGGATCCTAAAAAGAATAAAAATATTATTTTATTTTAGGATTTGGTTTATGTTGATAAACAGAACCAAATTCATAGTTGCAAAGTTTGTTGATTGTTTGAATTAATTTGAATGTGATTTGCTTGTTTGGAATTTCAAAACAGAAACCAGAATTAGAAAAAGAAAAGGTTACAGAATAAAAAAAATGGATTCAGACCTAGCCCAAACTGGCCAAGCCCACAAGGCCCAGTAAAACAGCCCAGTTCTCCTCTCCCTCGGCGAATCGTTTTTCACCTGGTAATTGACCCACAGAACCAATGACCGGTGGCCCCTCTTCTCCCTCTCACTCACTCGCTGACCAGCTGACCCCACCCCCTCCTATTCATCGTCTTCAACACGACCTCGTCGCCCTGGCTGTTTACTGCCGATTGATTGCGCCTCGTCAATTCGCTTCAATGCCGCGTGATCAACGCCCCCTGACCACACACGCTTAAACGCCCTGGCCTCCTCTCCATTTCCCCTCTGTCTCCTCCCCCAAGCACGCCCCCAGGCCGCTCCAATTTCTCCCCGAGCCGCTCTGTCTCCGACGACTTCCCCGGCCGATTCCGGCAGCCCCTCGCTGCCCCTTGCCTCCTAGACCATGCTCTCGTGATCCCCACCTCCTGGCGATCATCCCCGTAGCGCCAGCTCGCCCCCGAGCGCCCCAGAGTGTCGGCAACGTCTCCACCTGTACGCCACCGACGACCCCGCAACTCCGGTGAGCTCTAGCACTCGACTCCGTGCGCGCCTTGATCAGTAAATCATGCCATTTGATTATTCTGCGTCTTCCGCATCTCCAGGTGCTCACCAAACACTCGCGCGTGGCCTACAACCTCGCCCCTGTCGACGACTGACCGCACCCGAGGCACGGCTCAACTCCGGCGAGCAATTCCCCAGGAACCCGTGCGCCCCTTGGCCAACAAAGACCACGAGGAGCATCAGCAGTGTGCTGCGAACTCGGTGAGCTCCCCCTCCCTCTTTCTCACATCCTGCATCGTCGGCAACCTCGCCGCCAGAGCGCCGCCGCCGCACAGCCGCCGTCAGCGCCGCCCATTTTAGGTCAAACACGTAGCAACCGTTAGATGCAGATCCGTTGGCTAGGATAGATTCATTAAAACGAAGGGGTACGTTTGATCTGAGCCGCACATGCCCCTTTTAATCCTGTGGTCTGTGTCACTCGATCCAGACGAACCGGTACTGGCCAATCACGGCGCGACGCGTGGCCAGTGTTTGATTAAAACAGATTTTTGAATCAGATTTAATTGCAAACTTGAAACCTTTGTAACTTTCAAACCACACGTCCAAAAATTACAAATTTTATATCAATGGATTCAGTGGAACAAGCCCTAGCCAACCATGCCCTTGGTTTAGAAAATAGTATCTGTTTGTTTGCTTGTTTTTGCAGATTCATTTGTATGCTTATTTGGATTAGAAAAATTGTTTAAAAATGTTTTTAAGGTTAAAACCTTTGCAAATTGGTTTGTTGTAAACTCACTGACCCTAGGAACCAACCCTTGGTGTTAAAAATGATTTTGGTAAAATTTAGGTTGGATTATTTGACATTAGCCATTTTCTAGCCAAATAAAATTATTGATTTTATTATGAAAATGTTTTTGCAAAGAAAACTTTGGGAAAATGGTTTAGACCAAACCTACTGACCCAAAACACCAAGTTTTGCAATAGCAACTCATTTGGTGAGAAACATAAAGTTTTACTTTGATAAAAATAATTTTCCACCATATAAAATGTTGAATGGATTTTAAAATAGGTTTTGGGCAAAACCCTCTAACTATTGACTTTGCCATTTTGG
Source organism: Avena sativa (assembly GCA_916181665.1). Classification (NCBI taxonomy): domain Eukaryota; kingdom Viridiplantae; phylum Streptophyta; class Magnoliopsida; order Poales; family Poaceae; genus Avena; species Avena sativa. The sequence goes on along the minus strand of OV702280.1, from coordinate 336,254,835 downwards.
TGAATGACCAATTTGGAACCTACAAAGTTTAGAAGCCTAGTGGAAACCACCTTTACAATTAGAACCATCTTTTGCATGCTTGCATGCATTACTTTGACTTTGTCATTTTATGTGTTGTTTTGCTTGATTGGTAGATTGAGTTTGTGCCTTGTTTGATTGAATTGTAGTGACTTGAAGAGTGTGTTTGTTGCAAGGACAAGGAGTGAACCCAAAATCTACCAAAAAGGCAAGTGATGCTTCATACTTTTTGTCCCATTACTTTCTCTATGCATTAGTGATTTTGCTAAGTAAAACTTGCATGGAAATTTTGCTAAGTGTAAACCTTACTATAGGAAATCCTAGTAGATGAATCCTTAGTAGGATTTTCCTAAGTTAAAGATTCCTACTACTATCAAGCTTAGCCTAGCTAATAGAAAACATGGGTGGAATATATATTCACACTATGGAAAAATATTCTAAGTCTGAGGACTTGTGATTTTGTCTAATAAAACAACTAAGTTAATGAATCACCTGGGTGGAATGGGATGGCTTGGTGGTGTTTGGTTGAGTGGTTCACAAGGCCATGGACTTGGCTTGTGTATCTCACTTGTGGTATGCCACCCAGGAACAAAGAGATTTGAAATGTCAAATGTTGAGAAGCTTCAAGTGCAACCACTTGGCAATATGGGCTCTGCCATGATCATATAGGTTGCAAGAACTTAGCCATATGGATAGTGGGTGATAGTGTTTGATAGGTTGGAGCGCGTCCATTTTGGTCTAAGGGAAGGCTTCTGAAAGATCTTGTCTTGGGAAACCAAGTCTTGTGGGGAAAGTGCACCACCTCTGCAGAGTGTAAAATCTAAGTACTTAGCCATGTCCCTGGTAAAGGACAATTTGAGCATCAATACATGGAAGCAATCAAGAATCTCATCATTCAAATTTCTAAGTTAAAACTTTTGGATTGAACAAGGGTTGTTTGAAATCTTCAATCTTTGATTGAGAGATGCCTTGGAAAGGATCTTCAATATTTGATTGAGAAAAATGATTTTGTCAAGTAAAACTTAGTATTTTCAAATGTTAAGGAAAAATCTATTTTGAGCAATGCAAGCCTCAACTCCACTTAGCCAAATGCATATAGATGATAGACCCCACTATACTACCATAGTATCACTTGCCAATACAATTCAAATTTATTGACCCTTTGTGGCTGTAACTTGTATGTTGCAGGTTTGATTGATTTTAGTGAAGATTGATTGATTAAGATTACAAAGTCTACAACCAACATCTGCCTATGGCACTTTGAAGATGAAGGACCCATGACTATAGTTATTCCGCTGCAATGTAATGTAATAGCCAAATGAGCTATGTATGATGTAATAAAAGTATGTTATTCCTGGTTATAAAGTTATGTTATGACCTTTGTATCTTGATATTACATCTTAACTGTGGATGCTAGCTATTGATCCAGGGACTAGCATTGTAAACACAGGAGGAATCTACCTTATTAGGTTGAGCCCCTACAGATGGTATCAGAGCATTGTGTTGCCTGTAGGATTTGTAAACCTAGGATTGAACAAAAACCCTTAGAAAAATAGGAGTTGTTCTTATTCCAAAACTTATTTACAAAAACACTTGTAAACTCTTTCCTCAACCATTTTGGTTTCAACTCTACTTCTCTTCTATTTCAACTTGATGGAAAAACCTACCCATGGCCAAAGACTACACCATATGCAAAGGACTTCTTCAACTTCTTCAACTCTAATGACTTCAACATCTTCAACTCTAATGACTTCAACATCTTCAGCATGTTCACCAAGGACTTCCAACTTGGATACCACTAAGGACTACAAGTGAGACAAGGAAATCCTACTCAAGATTTAGAGACTAAGGGAATGCAAAATAAGAAGGAGCCATCAACAACTTTGAAGTATTGTAACCAAGAGTTTTTCCCAAGGAAACCATGATCTCATACAAGAAGAATCAACCAAAGAAGGATGGAAAGATCACAAGTGAACCATATAGATGGACCACCATAACTTAGTTAAGTCAAACACCCCAACCTAAGTGGTGTAACAAAAATATTTTGTTGACTAAGTATGTGCTTGAACCTTGATTGAGTGAAGTGTTTGGTTTGTGATTGCATGTACATTGCTTGTGTGAATTGTGATGTGTGTGATTAGAAATAATTCCTTAGAAATATCTTGCCTATTCTAATCTCCCTTCAACCCAAACAGATGACTACCCCAAAAGACTCCAAGGTTGATGACATCAACACCAACCAAGAGGACAACATGAGAGAACTTATAGTAACCCAAAACCAGTTGAGCCAAGAGACAACTCAGCTTTTAGCCAACAACAATGGACTAGACCCAGCCATACAAAGGATTTTGAAACTTCAATCCCAATTGTTGCGAGGATTGGTTACTCAAATGATCAACATGAGAGAAAACTTTTCCCAAAGAGCTAATGACAACAAGGATGACAAAGATGCTAATCTTGAAGGAACCCAAGCTAGCAATATTTTTAGAGGCAAGGATCATGTATCCAAGGAACATGAAGATCAATGCCCCAAGAAGAGAGAAAGATCTCCCACTCATGAAGAACATGAACTAGAAGAACTCCTAGCTTTGGAGAGACCCAAAAAGAAGAAAAAGGACATAAGCCAATTGCAGTGTTACAATTGCAAAGAGATGGGACACTATGCCAGTGAATGCCCAGAAAAGAAGAACCAAAGAAACAAACAAAAAGCAATGATACCAAAGGAAAAGAAAGATATCAGCCAAGTGATGTGCAAACACTGCAAAGAGTTAGGACATTATGCAAACAACTGTCCAGAAAAGATGAAGCATAAGGTAAACCAGCCTATGAGGGATCTCAGCCTTGTCACATGTTTAAAATGCAGGGAACTAGGCCACTATGCAAACAATTATCCAGAAAGGATGGAGAACAAGTTAAACAAGTCTATGAAGGATCTCAACCTTGGCCCATGAGTCAAGCATGGAAACAAAGGACTCAATGCAAATGTTTGCTCAGAGAAGTTTTCCGAGGATCCCAAGAAGGACAATGTGTAATTTTTGTTTGAAAATTTTTAAGGGTGGTAGTACCCTAGTTGTTTTGAACCTGCTTGTAACCCAGCCTTCCCAAATCTCGGGACGAGATTTATTTTAAGGGTGGTAGCCTGTCACATCCCAAGATTTTCCAAATCTTGTAATGTGAAAATAAATGAATAAAATAAAACTTTGTTTGATTTTCAGGGCCAGAAAAAACTTTTTGAATACAATTGGAACTTCAAACCCATTTGAATTAAATAAAATCCTAAAGGGATTTAAAAAGATAAACATTTTGAATAAAGGAAAACAAAATATTTTGGAAATACTATTTTGGATCTTTTAAATAAAAGGATTTGGTTTTCAATAGAAATAAAAGTTTATAGATAAAAGATTATTTTATAAAGCCAAATGAAACCTTGGCCAAACTTTGGAATTAAAACATTTTGTTTTGAATAAAAATAGCAAAGGTTTATTTAAATAAAATAATAAGGATTTAATATCCAAATTTTATTAAAGTAAAGGCTTATCCCATTTTAAATAAAACACTAAAACTTATTTATTTACTTTAAATAAAGTTTTCCAAATATTTTATATTCTCAAATAAAACCTACTGAAGTGTTTTGTCTTTATTTTAGATTTCAAAATAAAAACTTTAAATAAAATAAATCCTAGTTGAATTAAATAAATAAGGTCTATTTATTTAATTATTAATGGACCCTATAACAAAAATGTTATTTTGTTTTAAACAAGTTTTCCAAGTATTCTTTATATTCCTAAATAAAACCTACTATTTTGGTTTTGAAAATAATTAAATTCCAAAAGGAGTATTTAAATAAAACAAATCCTATTTGAATTAAATGAATAAGGTCTATTCATTTAATTGATATTGGACCCTAAAATAAAATGTTATTTTTATTTTAAACAAGTATTTCAAGTATCTTATATTTTCAAATAAAACCTACTGATTTGGTTTTGAAAGTGTTTGGATTTCAAATGAAGGTTTTATTAAATAAATCAAACCATATTAAATAACTAATGATCCATTTTATTTAATTTACAAATGGATCCTAAAAATAATAAAAATATTATTTTATTTTAGGATTTGGTTTATGTTGATAAACAGAACCAAATTCATAGTTGCAAAGTTTGTTGATTGTTTGAATTAATTTGAATGTTATTTGCTTGTTTGGAATTTCAAAACAGAAATCAGAATTAGAAAAAGAAAAGGTTAGAGAATAAAAAAAATGGATTCAGACCTAGCCCAAACTGGCCAAGCCCACAAGGCCCAGTAAAACAGCCCAGTTCTCCTCTCCCTCGGCGAATCGTTTTTCACCTGGTAATTGACCCGCGGAACCAATGACCGGTGGCCCCTCTTCTCCCTCTCACTCACTCGCTGACCAGCCCACCCCACCCCCTCCTATTCATCGTCTTCAACACGACCTCGTCGCCCTGGCTGTTTACTGCCGATTGATTGCGCCTCGTCAATTCGCTTCAATGCCACGTGATCAACGCCCCCTGACCACACACGCTTAAACGCCCTGTCCTCCTCTCCATTTCCCCTCTGTCTCCTCCCCCAAGCACGCCCCCAGGCCGCTCCAATTTCTCCCCGAGCCGCTCTGTCTCCGACAACTTCCCCGGCCGATTCCGGCAGCCCCTCGTCGCCCCTTGCCTCCTCGACCATGCTCTCGTGATCCCCACCTCCTGGCGATCATCCCCGTAGCGCCATCTCGCCCCCGAGCGCCCCAGAGTGTCGGCAACGTCTCCACCTGTACGCCACCGACGACCCCGCAACTCCGGTGAGCTCTAGCACTCGACTCCGTGCGCGCCTTGATCAGTAAATCATGCCATTTGATTATTCTGCGTCTTCCGCATCTCCAGGTGCTCGCCAAACACTCGCGCGTGGCCTACAACCTCGCCCCTGTCGACGACTGACCGCACCCGAGGCACGGCTCAACTCTGGCGAGCAATTCCCCAGGAACCCGTGCGCCCCTTGGCCAACAAAGACCACGAGGAGCATCAGCAGTGTGCTGCGAACTCGGTGAGCTCCCCCTCCCTCTTTCTCGCATCCTGCATCGTCGGCAACCTCGCCGCCAGAGCGCCGCCGCCGCACAGCCGTCGTCAGCGCCGCCCATTTTAGTTCAAACACGTAGCAACCGTTAGATGCAGATCCGTTGGCTAGGATAGATTCATTAAAACGAAGGGGTACGTTTGATCTGAGCCGCACATGCCCCTTTTAATCCTGTGGTCTGTGTCACTCGATCCAGACGAACCGGTACTGGCCAATCACGGCGCGACGCGTGGCCAGTGTTTGATTAAAACAGATTTTTGAATCAGATTTAATTGCAAACTTGAAACCTTTGTAACTTTCAAACCACACGTCCAAAAATTACAAATTTTATATCAATGGATTCAGTGGAACAAGCCCTAGCCAACCATGCCCTTGGTTTAGCAAATAGTATCTGTTTGTTTGCTTGTTTTTGCATATTCATTTGTATGCTTATTTGGATTAGAAAAATTGTTTAAAAATGTTTTTAAGGTTAAAACCTTTGCAAATTGGTTTGTTGTAAACTCACTGACCCTAGGAACCAACCCTTGGTGTTAAAAATGATTTTGGTAAAATTTAGGTTGGATTATTTGACATTAGCCATTTTCTAGCCAAATAAAATTATTGATTTTATTATGAAAATGTTTTTGCAAAGAAAACTTTGGGAAAATGGTTTAGACCAAACCTACTGACCCAAAACACCAAGTTTTGCAATAGCAACTCATTTGGTGAGAAACATAAAGTTTTACTTTGATAAAAATAATTTTCCACCATATAAAATGTTGAATGGATTTTAAAATAGTTTTTGGGCAAAACCCTCTAACTATTGAATTTGCCATTTTGGTGAATGACCAATTTGGAACCTACAAATTTTAGAAGCCTAGTGGAAACCACCTTTACAATTAGAACCATCTTTTGCATGCTTGCATGCATTACTTTGACTTTGTCATTTTATGTGTTGTTTTGCTTGATTGGTGGATTGAGTTTGTGCCTTGTTTGATTGAATTGTAGTGACTTGAAGAGTGTGTTTGTTGCAAGGACAAGGAGTGAACCCAAACTCTACCAAAAAGGCAAGTGATTCTTCATACTTTTTGTCCCATTACTTTCTCTATGCATTAGTGATTTTGCTAAGTAAAACTTGCATGGAAATTTTGCTAAGTGTAAACCTTACTATAGGAAATACTAGTAGATGAATCCTTAGTAGGATTTTCCTAAGTTAAAGATTCCTAATACTATCAAGCTTAGCCTAGCTAATAGAAAACATGGGTGGAATATATATTCACACTATGGAAAAATATTCTAAGTCTGAGGACTTGTGATTTTGTCTAATAAAACAACTAAGTTAATGAATCACCTGGGTGGAATGGGATGGCTTGGTGGTGTTTGGTTGAGTGGTTCACAAGGCCATGGACTTGGCTTGTGTATCTCACTTGTGGTATGCCACCCAGGAACAAAGAGATTTGAGATGTCAAATGTTGAGAAGCTTCAAGTGCAACCACTTGGCAATATTGGCTCTACCATGATCATATAGGTTGCAAGAACTTAGCCATATGGACAGTGGGTGGTAGTGTTTGATAGGTTGGAGCGCGTCCATTTTGGTCTAAGGGAAGGCTTCTGAAAGATCTTGTCTTGGGAAACCAAGTCTTGTGGGGAAAGTGCACCACCTCTGCAGAGTGTAAAATCTAAGTACTTAGCCATGTCCCTGGTAAAGGACAATTTGAGCATCAATACATGGAATCAATCAAGAATCTCATCATTCAAATTTCTAAGTTAAAACTTGTGGATTGAACTAGGGTTGTTTGAAATCTTCAATCTTTGATTGAGAGATGCCTTGGAAAGGATCTTCAATCTTTGATTGAGAAAAATGATTTTGTCAAGTAAAACTTAGTATTTTCAAATGTTAAGGAAAAATCTATTTTGAGCAATGCAAGCCTCAACTCCACTTAGCCAAATGCATATAGATGATAGACCCCACTATACTACCATAGTATCACTTGCCAATACAATTCAAATTTATTGACCCTTTGTGGCTGTAACTTGTATGTTGCAGGTTTGATTGATTTTAGTGAAGATTGATTGATTAAGATTACAAAGTCTACAACCAACATCTGCCTGTGGCACTTTGAAGATGAAGGACCCATGACTATAGTTATTCCGCTGCAATGTAATGTAATAGCCAAATGAGCTATGTATGATGTAATAAAAGTATGTTATTCCTGGTTATAAAGTTATGTTATGACCTTTGTATCTTGATATTACATCTTAACTGTGGATGCTAGCTATTGATCCAGGGACTAGCATTGTAAACACAGGAGGAATCTGCCTTATTAGGTTGAGCCCCTACAGCTATAGAGACTACCACTTTTACACTGAAAAGATCTCCATCATGATCCGTTGAAATGACACCATATAAGTTATGGTTTGGGATAAAACTCAAGTTGTCCTTTCTTAAATTTTGGTACCCATAAGTAAAATGTTTACAACCAAAGTCGGATAAGCATGTCTTTGTAGGTTATTTTGAATAATCATTGGGTATTCCTCCATAACACCGATGACAGAAGTGTTTGTCACTTAGAACGTCAAGTTTCTTGAAAAGGAATCTTTCATGAAAAGTTAAGTGGGAGGATAATAGAACTTTGATAAGGTTATTAAACCTTTGCTATATGCACAGAGTTGCACAGCGTCGGAAAATGTTCCGAAGGCAGCCACAATGCTCATGGCTCACGTGCCTCAAATGTTGTGGTCACGGAGGTCTAAGTTTCTTTTGAACCGAGTAGGTTGGGTAAACAATCAAATACTAAGATTTGTGAGAAAATCATTATTGTTTGACAATGATGAATCGACTACATGCAAAGAAGCTATGATGGGCCCTGACTCCGTCAAATGGCTTGAAGCCATGCAATATGTAATAGTTCCATACACAAGAGATCAAGTTTTTGAACTTGGAAGACCCTCCGGAAAGGTATAAAACCTATCGGTCGTATTTGGATCTATAAAGAAACAGACATGGATGTTTCGCATCTATGAAATAGTCAACATGACGTAAAAGATTTTACGATAATGTTCAGTGAGTTGAATATGACAAGATTTGATCTTTCATAGCGATATTTAGTCTGGACGGATTAATGTAGCAACCACTACATATAATTTTGGTATATGGTAGTTGAACAAACAAAGTAAAGTTCTTCTAATAGAATGGTTACCTAGGACGTGTATATGACACGATCCAAAGGGTTTTGTTAACTCAAAGGATGCTAAAATGGCACGCAAACTTAAATGATTGAATTAAGCATCATGGAGTTGGAATCTTCACCGTGATGAAACTGATAAAAGGTTTAATTTCATTAGAGACGATGAAGATGCTTGCATTTGCAAGAAATTAAGTGGGAGCGCTGAGACATATTTCTAATACATTATGTGGAGGACATCTTGTTGATTGTAAATTATGTATCTTTTTATTGACACAATCTGAGCATTTCATTTCGATGAAAGACTTAGGAAAAACCCGAATATTTGGCATCAATGTCTATATGGATAGATTAAGACGCTAATATGGTTGTGCCAAATGTACATATATGAGATAATGAATGGGTTCAATATGGAAATGACAAGAAAGGTTCTTGACACATGGAAAAGGATTGAATCAAGATTCAAGTGTATTAACACTTGGTAAGTGAAAAAAGATTCAAGTGCTTTGACACTTGGTGAGTGAAATCATAAGAATATTTTGATCAATCATACCGTGATATGTACACATCCAGATATGTCCTATGTTTTAAATGTTATGATCACATACTAGAATGACTCATAAGATGATCGTTGGACGATAGTAAGGATATTATGATGATCTTTGGGAAGAACTAAGAATATATTCATGTAAAGGTGACAAACAATTACAAATAGTTCATTGTAAAGTGTTACATTGATACTAGTTTTGTCACAAGATACAAATTAAGTTTATATCAATTTAAAATATGTGTGGCACAATGTAATGTAAAGGAGATTCCATGATGGAGTTGGATGAATTCCAAAGTTAACACTGTGACGGATACTACAACAGAAGGCTAAGTATATGACTGCTATTGTAGCAGTAAAGGAGGGAATTTGTGTCAAGTAGTTTGTTATAAAACTAAGGTGTGGTTCATAACGGGCTAACACTATAAAGATATATTGTATGGCAATAGTATCAACATGATTTAAATCCAAGGAACTAAAGGTCTCACCAATAGACCAAATTTATATAATGCCATCTCATTAGAGAATGAGTGATGCGTGGAGACACAAAGACATGCAAATACACACGGACCTAGAAGTGTTAGATCCAGAGATTATGTTTACCACTAGCAAACACGTATATACCACACCAGAAACCCATAAGTGTTGAATGCACAAATTTTTCAAACTAGATTATTATTGACTCTAGTGCAACTCGGAGACTAAAGGGAATATGCCCAAGAGGCAATAATAAAATGGTTATTATCATATTCCTTGTTTATGATAAATGTTTAATTTGCATGCTACAATTGTATTAATCTGAAACATTAATACATGTGTGTTTAATAAACAAATAAAGAGTTCCTAGTTATGCCTCTCATATAAACTAGCTCATTGATTAACAAGATGATCAAGGTTTCCTGATCATGGAAATTGGATATTGTTAATAACGAGGTCACAACATTAGTGGAATGATGTGCTGAACATTCATCCGAAGTATAGTAATACAATCAAATTCATTATGTTTAAATTGCTATAACATCATTACAAGTAACTTTAGTCCTTAGACCATGAGATCATGTCAATCACTAACACAGGAAGAGTAGCTTGATAACATCAAACGTCATACCGTAACATGATGACTATAAATGTGGGTTTAGATACTCCGACTATGTTATGTAGAGGCTCATGGATCAAGAGTGGGATTTTCCCATCCCGATGACGGAAAGATATACTCTGGGCCCTCTCGGTGATATCACATTGATATAGCTTGCAAGCAAGTGATGGAGATCACTAGAATTTTATATCACGGGAACGAGAAAAGAGTACATGTCGGTAACGAGATCAAACTAGGTATGTGAATATCGATGATCGAATCTCGGACATGTAAAATATCGACAAAAGGATTGAGGTAGCATCCCAAATTTTTTATATTAAGATGTTACTAGAAGCATGCATCATATCATTTGCATCATGGCATCACATAAAAGTTTCATCAAAACCCTTATCACCAAACCCTAATTTGTTTTCCCCACATGGTCATATAAAGACAAAAAGGGGTTTTCTAAAACAAACCTTGTGAGAACTATGCAAAAAGGTTATATTATAATACTATGCTAATCACCTTATTTTTACAAAAAAAATTAAACTGGTTTCATTGAATTTAGACTAAATATGCAAAAGTTATAAATGTTATTATAAATAGAAAATAATAAAAGAAAAAAAACTAACTACCCTAACCTAAACAGGCTAATCGTGCCAGCCCGCATCCTATCTACCGCGCGAGCCAGCAAGTGCGTGCCACCTAGTAGCTGGGCTGGCCCAACTACTGCCGCCCGCGTCAGCCCGCCAGCACCGCAGCCGCTGACCACCCAGCCCCATCCCGTCGTCTCTCCCGCTGAATTCGGAATGAACTCGACGCCGTGTGCCAAACAAACTCGGCCGAATCAGAGCACATTCCGCGCCCCCTCACCAAGATATCCTGCTCATATAAAGCCCCGACCCTCTCCTCATTTCCCCTCAAAACCCTAACCAAAACCGTGCCGAACCGCTGTCGATTTCGAGGTCGATTTCTCGACCTCCATTGCCGCCACCGCCCGAAGCTCGGGAGCTCGAAGGTGAGCACCGTATGTTGCCCCCTTCTTCACTCTTTTCCTCTAATTCTCTTCCCTGTGAAGCACTACCTCACCTTGCACTCTCATCTTACTCTTTCGTGTAGTACATCGCCGAGAATTTCTCGTCGACGCCTCGCCGGAGTTTGCGAAGTTTTGTGGAGCACTGCCGTAGTAGGACGAAGAGAAGGGTGACACCAAAGCCGCCAGAAAGATCGCGAGGAGGAGGCGAGTGTTTCTGTCAAGTCCGCCACCTCGGAGGAGCACCACAACGATGTTGACGACCATGACCCGACCGCCTCGTGATGTCTACGCACTTCTATTCTTGTAGACAGTTGTTGGGCCTCCAAGTGCAGAGGTTTGTAGAACAGCAGCAAGTTTCCCTTAAGTGGATCACCCAAGGCTTATTGAACTCAGGGAGGAAGTGGTAAGGTATCCCTCTCAAGCAACCCTGCAATCAAGATACAAGAAGTCTCTTGTGTCCTCAACACACCCAGTATAGGTGCACTAGTTCGGCGAAGAGATAGTGAAATACAAGTGGTAACGGTGCCAGAAAATAGCTTCTGGCTTGTTGTTGACGTGGGGTAATGGTGCCAGAAAATAGCTGATGGCGTGGAGGAACAGACTAAAGGCAAACTAAAGGAAGAAAGCAAGCATGCAACAGATCCAGTAGAAAATGGTTTTTCAATGCTTAGGAACAAGGCCTAGGGATCATACTTTCACTAGTGAACACTCTCTCATATAAATATCCTCTCTTCATGATACTACTCCTTAACTACTCTCCAGTTGGACACTCTACACGGTAGGGCCTTCCCCAATCTAAATAACCCCACACTGTCACCTTGAGCGCTAGATGGTTCCAACAAACACCACAATTTCATAGAGACATCCAACTCCAAATATAACTCATAACAAATATTCAATCTAGCCAAAGTGCCACACACGGTATGCCCGCTGTCACTTTCACACACATGGGGAAAGCATAGATCTATTAAAGCACGATGAGTATTTATGTAGACTCTAGCCTAAGTGCCACCATGGCGTGCACGCTGTCACTTTCACACACATGGGGAGAGAAAAGATCTAATGAAGCACTTGAGTAGAAAGGTAGATCTACTTGATTACAAAGCTCATGACCACAACAAGATCATGCATAGAGAGAGAGAGAGAGAGAAAGATGAACACATAGCTACCAGTAGAGCCCTTAGCCTCGAAGGAGAACTACTCCCTCCTCATCATGGGAATCAGCAACGGTGATGGAGATGGTGGTGGAGATTGATGGAGATGGCTCCGGGGGCACTTCCCCGTCCCGACAGGGTGCCGGAACAGAGACTTTCTGTCCCCCGAATATCCCCTTTGGTGGCGGCAACGCAACGGAACTTTTTCTGGAAGTATGATGGATTATTTAGGGTTTTCTCCCCGGGGGCTTCTTATTGGCGAAGAGGCGAGGATGGGAGGCGGCCAGAGGGCCCACACCCTCCCCAGGCACGGGCCAGGCTTGGCCACGCCCAGGGGGGTTTCGCCGCCCTGTGGCGCCTCTCCATCTCCCCTTTAGACATCGTGTCGCCTACGGTAAAATATTGACTTTGGCTTTTGTCCCGTCCAATTCCGAGAATATTGATTTTCTGCCTTTTTGGAACCAAAACAGAAGAAAACAGGCAACTGACACTGTGGCAACTTGTTAATAGGTTAGTTCCAGAAATAAAAACACCTCAAAGTGTAGACAAAGCAAAGAAAAGTAGATACTAAACAAGCATGGAACATAAAAAACTATAGATACGTTTCCGACGTATCTAGCATCCCCAAGCTTAACTCCTGCTCGTCCTCGAGTAGGTAAGTGATAAAAATAATAATTTTTGAGGTGACATGCACCATCAAAACCAAGATCAAACCATTTGCAAGCATTGAAAGCTGGATCAATGAACTCTAAACATGCGCATGAAATATGGAGTTCTAAAAATAGGAAAAAGTAACTATGCATGCAACATGAAAGGCTACAAACAAAGATCATGAGTAACATGCATTCAAAAACGTTTGTTTGTTTCACATACAGAAAACATGGCATAGTGGCAACCAGCTTGTCCCTCATAGAGTAGCAAATAGATGCATAGGACACCTTCAAAGTTCACAAGGGTGACTAGAAACAAGTAGCACAAGAACAAGTAATATCATAATATGCATTAATCAATAAGTTTTGGGAATCTGCACATAGAACTAAGAATGACAACTATGCTCTCTTGACTGGTGGATAAGGAGAGAAGGTGGAGACTCAATATAATGGTGGAAGAAAGGCCCTTCATAAAGGGAAGCAGGGATTTCAAGTTTCAAAAAGAGCTTCCAAAAATTATGGTACTTGTTAGCTTTCAGCCCTCATTGCCCCTATCATAAGCATCTTGAAGTGATTAAGGTTAAAGTGAACAAACTATGAAGTATATGCTTGACAAAGTATAAGTTGGCAATCTCATGTCCCTTGAATACGAGGGCCACACCTCATGCTACTCAACTTCAGTCACCTGTAAGTTCTTGTCATAGTAAGTACATGCATATCATAGAGAACCGCCAACGGGGTACCCCTTGCACATGGTATAGGAGCTATCCCATAACCAAAATGACAAGGCAAGCAGACAATGAGCATCTCAGCGATCTTTTGTTATTTACTATATGCATAGCTTTTTATTGAGGATGCTTCATAGATAGCTCACTATGGTGATGCTGCAAGTTTCCACCATGATTACGCATGGCTTAGGCTAGCGGCCCAGGCGTTTCTCTAACACAAATACAAACTCCATGGACTTACAATCTCCCTCTTTATTTCACACCAGTGACATCCATAGACAAAAGAGCATGATATCAACTGAGTACAAAGTACAAGTGCAATGTTGAAAACGTTCCCCATGACAGCATGGTTCTGCTAATTCCAACGTATAAGTGCAAGCATATACAACATAGACGACACAATGGTTCAAGTTTATTAGGGGCAAAGAATATAAAGTGTGCCATCAAGTTTGTGAGGGCTTTAATAATCACTATGTTTTCACATAACAAAATACTTTTTAATTGGAAGATAGCTGAAAACAAGAATATACTTGGAATGGTGTAACACACCATGCATAGGAGTTTATAGTGGACACTTTGTAATAACTTGGTTTCTTGGGAGTTGGAAGCGTGAGTAGAGCTTACTCATACAAGTGGAGGCTAGCAAAAGACTAGGAGCAACCAACTAAGAGAGCAATAGTGGCCATAATCATGCAGAGCGACAAAACATTACTAATCAAAGCATAGAGTGGTACTACCAGTCAAGGACTAAATGATCATAGAGGCTATGGTGACTTGTTCATAGTCATAACATGGTGTGAGCATGTGCCAAGTCAACTCAAACAAAGCATCAAAGGAGAATACCACAATACTATGCTTTTGTATGCTAAAACAACACATGATTCCTTCAAGGCACATTAAGCAATCCTAATTGTTTGGAACAAGTCATGCTACAGCAATAATCACTAATCATAAGGTCAAAACAATATCTAGCATGACATGATAAAGTCTAAGCCACAGTCAAAACAAGTTCCCTTTTGTACCACTTAAGCATGAAGCTTCCTACTCTTTTCCAACACCAAACAACTTATTTGAAACAACTCACAAAGATAATAATCAATAAAGACCAGTGAGCTTGTCTCACCAATCCACAAAGAAGAACTAACAAGTTCTAAGCTGAGAGCACAAGAAAACTAAGGCTAAACAGAGTGCTAGCAAAAGAGAACTCTCACAGAAAAATAAGAATGAAAACTAGAGTGTTCTAGGCAATGAAAACAGAGTGTGTCTCTCTCCACAAGAAGTGTGTTGTGATACAACCAACTTACTCAAGCAAACTAAGCAAACAAAAACCAAAACAAAAACTAAGACGCTCCAAGAACAACACAATTGTGCATGAAACAATAAAAATGAAGTGTCTAGAAAGACCTGAGATTTTTATTGATGAAGAAGGGGATGCCTTGGGCATCCCCAAGCTTTGACTCTTGTACCTCTTAGATATTTATTTGTGTGACACCGGGGTGGCATCCCCAAGCTTTAGCTTTTGTCCATTCTTCATCTCATTACATCATTCTCTCTCTACACCTGAATTTTTCCTATGTACAAAACTTCACACAATCTTCATTAGCAACATTAGTGTATTCAAAAGATATTAGACCCTTAGGCAAAGCTTTGGAACAACAAAAATTTCACTAAAAACACAAGATACTGTAGCAACTCCTTCAAAAAGCTCAATTCCCCAAAAGAGAACTCAAAAAGAATCAATAAGAAGCAAATGCAAATAATGGCAGAAATCTGTCAAAACAGACCAGCAGGTAGAAACCGATCTTTTCGAAAATATTTTGTTGCTCAAATCAAAAAGTGTTGAACTAACAAAAGTTAGCTAACATACTTGGGGATTTATTAGTAAATTTTCATCTCAATACGAGTTACAGAGACTCCTCACGAATTTTTATGGTGGAGGACAGAAATCTGTTTCAGGACAGCAACTCCCCAAATCTTACTTCCCTCTCATTAGAGGTCATTCTTGGCACAAAAAGCATACAAAAAGGATAAGGAGAGGTCATTACTGAAGTAATAACTTCCAAGACTCAAAGAAACTCTTGGGTTATCTCCTAGCAAGTACTTTTCTTTAAAGCCTTTAAGTTAGGCATGATAGTTTGAGAAGATGCTCTCATAAGAAATATGAATTGAAGTAAAAGAGAGCATCAAGAAGCAAATTAAAAACACATTTAAGTCTAGCCCACTTCCTATGCATAGGAATATTGTAAGAAAATAAATCAAAGAAGCACAAAGCAACAAGCATAGGAAAGCAAAACAAGTGCAACCTCAAAACTTTCAACATAAAGAGAGTAAACTTAATATTGTTGAGATTCATAAAACCATGTTTCCCTCTCTCATAATAACTTTCAGTAGCATCATGAATAAAATTAACAATGTAACTATCACATAAAACCTTCTTATCGTGAGCCACATGCATAAAATGATTATTATCTCCACATAAGCATAGTCATTCTTATTAATTGTAGTGGGAGCAAATTCAACAAAATAGCTATCACTATCATTCTCATCAGCATAATCATCAAATATAGGAGGAAAATTGTAATCACAATTAATTTTCTCCTCAATAGTAGGTGGACTGAAAATATCATACTCATCATTGTAATCATCATAAATTGGAGGTTTGGTATCATCAAAGAAAAATTTCTCCTCTAAATCTGGGGGACTAAAAAGATCACTTTCATAGAAACTAGCTTCCCCAAGCTTATACTTTTCCATAGCATTAGCAATAATGGTGTCCAAAGAATTCATACTAATAACATTTCTATTAGCATGCAAATAAAGCCCCATAGGTTTTTTAATTTTCTATTCAAACACTTCATGTCCTAACTCAAGATAAATACTATAAAGCTCTCTAATTTTGTTGTTGTTTTCCATTAAGCCTAACTAGTGAAAACAAGAAACAAAAAGACAAAATTTCATAATATAAAGGAAATAACTTCGAGCACTCACATCAAAGGATGTGAGTACCTTTTACCTTACCTCCCCGGCAACGGCGCCAGAAAAGAGCTTGATGTCTACGCACTTCTATTCTTGTAGACAGTTGTTGGGCCTCCAAGTGCAGAGGTTTGTAGAACAGAAGCAAGTTTCCCTTAAGTGGATCACCCAAGGTTTATCGAACTCAAGGAGGAAGTGGTTAAAGGTATCCCTCTCAAGAAACCCTGCAATCAAGATACAAGAATTCTCTTGTGTCCCCAACACACCCAATATAGATGCAGTAGTTCGGCGAAGAGATAGTGAAATACAAGTGGTAACTGTGCCAGAAAATAGCTTCTGACTTATTGTTGACGTGGGGTAACAGTGCCAGAAAATAGCTGATGGCATGGAGGAATAGACTAAAGGAAAACTGAAGGAAGCAAGCAAACATGCAATAGATCTAGTAGCAAATGGTGTTTAAATGCTTAGGAACAAGGCCTAGGGATCATACTTTCACTAGTGAACACTCTCTCATATAAATATCATATCTTCATGATACTACTCCTTAACTACTCTCCGGTTGGACACTCTAATCCATGGTAGGGCCTTCCCCAATCTAGATAACCCCACAGTGTCACCTTGAGCGCTAGATGGTTCCAACAAACACCACAATTTCATAGAGACATCCAACTCCAAATATAACTCATAACAAATATTCAATCTAGCCAAAGTGCCACACACGGTATGCTCGCTGTCACTTTCACACACGTGGGGAAAAGCATAGATCTATTAAAGCACAAAGAGTATTTATGTAGACTCAAGCCTAAGTGCCACCATGGCGTGCACGCTGTCACTTTCACACACATGGGGAGAGCAGAGATCTAATGAAGCACTTGAGTAGCAAGGTAGATCTACTTGATTACAAAGCTCATGACCACAACAAGATCATGCATAGAGAGGGAGATGAACACATAGCTATCGGTAGAGCCCTTAGCCTCAAAGGAGAACTACTCCCTCCTCATCATGGGAATCAGCAACGATGATGGAGATGGTGGTGGAGATCGATGGAGATGGCTCCGTGGGCACTTCCCCGTCCCGGCAGGGTGCCGGGATAGAGACTTTCTGTCCCCCGAATCTCCCCTTCGGTGGCAGTGGCGCAGCGGAACTTTTTCTGGAAGTATGATGGATTATTTAAGGTTTTCTCCCTAGGGGCTTCTTATAGGCTAAGAGGCGAGGCTGGGAGGTGGCTAGAGGGCCCACACCCTCCCCATGAGAGGGCCAGGCTTGGCCGCGCCCAGGGGGGTTTGGCCGCCCTGTGGCGCCTCTCCATCTCCCCTCTGGACTTCGTGTCGCCCATGGTAAAATATTGAGTTTGGATTTTGTCCCGTCCAATTCCGAGAATATTGATTTTCTGCCTTTCTGGAACCAAAAACAGAAGAAAACAGACAACTGGCACTGTGGCAACTTGTTAATAGGTTAGTTCTAGAAAAGATATAAAACACCTCAAAGTGTAGACAAATCAAAGCAAAGTAGATACTAAACAAGCATGGAACATCTATGTTTTTCAACAGCATGGAACCTCAATTGTGATTATATCTATGTTTGTGTTTCATTAGACTGCTTGGAGTGCGCCGAGGAGTATTGTTGTGTAAATTGATGCTCATATCAATTCAAGTTACACCACTTGTTCATATCTTTGTCCCAGTTTATCTATGCATGTTTTGATCTTCAAATTCTGTAGTGTGCATGTGTAGGATGATCTGGTAGATTTTCCTTAGTATTATTTTGCAAGTGCGGTGATTTTTGTAGTATGCCATGAGTAGCTCTATACTTAGGATATTCCCTACTAATAGGTTACCCCTGTTTTTGCTAAGTGTTGCTTGTTATGCTATAAAATATATAAAGTACCGTTGGGGGAGTTCGAAAGACAAGAAAATTTCTTCTCAAACCCACTTTAAAATAAAACTAAGTTTTCTTCTGGGAGGAATGGTTGTTGGGTTAACGGGTGGAATTTGGTGGAGGACGGTCGCCATGTTTCAGAATTCAGAATTCAGAAGCTTCCAGTGCAACCACAATACATATGGGCTTTGTCTTGGCCTAGTACTTAGTGGGAAACCTCACCTGGGCACCAAAATTTTGAGGTTCTTGGCACGGTTGGATCCATAAGGAAGAGGGGCTACTAAGAGAAAGCCTCGCCATGGTCTTGTTTGTAAAAGGACTTGACTGTGGATTCTGGGTAAAATGCACAAACTCTCGAGAGTATTGCAATCTGATCGATCAGCCGAGTTCATGGAAAAGAACACTTGAGCATCTGAAGGATGGAGCCTCTGAAGGATCTTCCTCTCTCTTTCAAAACTTAAAGTTTTTCTGAAACCCCATGGCGTGAGTAATATTGCTAATGGGTGGGATTTTGGGAATTTGGTGAGTAATATCCAGTGTTAGGTTGTTTGGGCACTTGGTGAGTAATATCCTCGTGTTCCATTCAACCCTATATTACTTAAGTAAATGTTTAAAAAGTAGGGTAAAACTCTATTCCTCTTTTATGCATACTTAGAGGAAATAAGCTTTATGCAAATGAACTGTGGCATCCCGCAAAACCACTACTAGAAAATCGCGTTGTTTTTGTGCATTGCATCATCATGACCGCATGCTCATGTCATCATGCCACATTGCATTTGAGCATTGTCATCATCTTGCATTTGATTGCATAAAACTATTTTTGAAAAGCCTGGTTTTGTTTTCTAAACGCCCCGTCTTTTATTCAAACGCCAAACCCGGGTCTCCGGATTATTTTGTTTTGGCTGCTATCGGTTCGCAAACGGCCCGTTTAAAACAAATAAAATGTTTAATTATTTTTAGTGGGGGCAGTCGAACGGGCCGAACCGACCCGAACGACCACCCCCAGAACCAAAAACGGTTCACCTAACCAGCCCCCTCCAAATCCTAAAGCTACCAACCTATCTACCCACCCCTCTGGCCACCTCACCCCACCCAATCCCCACCTGACACCTCACCCTCTCCCTCTCCCTAACCAACCCCATGCCGCCACTTGGCCTCTCTCCCTCTCTCTCCTCTCAACCCTGCCCAACACACTCTCACACACACACGCGGCCACACACACACCACACCACACGCGCCTGCCACCCTGGCCCGCCTGGGACCCACCCCCTCCAGCCGACAGTCCCGGCCACCCGGTCCCACCAACCACCTGCCCGTGCCCTGTTCATCCCCTTCCTCTCTTCTTCCTCATCTCTCCCGTGCGCCTCCCTCCGGTCCTCTCTCTCTCTCTACTCGCCTCGCCGCTCCACCCCGCTCTGCAGGCCGCCGCCCTCTGCCCCAACCGCGCCCCCGTCGCCAGACCCTCCCCGGCCCCGCAACGCTCTCTCCCTCCCCTCCGGCCCCGCCCCGCGCTAGCCCGACCCCGACCCCGAGCCGCCGCGGCCCGCGTCCGTCGCCCCCGACCTCGCCGCCTGCAGCACCCCCGTCGCCCGCCCTCTGCTCCCCGCTCGTCTGTCCTCGCCCCGCCCCGAGCGCCGCCGCACCTCGCCGGCCGGGCTCTGCGCCCCTCCTCGCGGCCAGGTCGTGGCCGCCACGTTGCCTGCTCGAGGCCGAGGACCGTCGCCGCCGTGCCCTGCATCCCCGGCGTGCTGCGAGCGCCCTCCCCCCCAAGCTTTGGCCGACATAGGTCGTCCTCATCGCTTCCGGACCTTCTCCACAGCGAGCCTGGTGAAGGGGAGTCGTCTATTCTCGTCCTCTCCGGCCGTGGTACGTCTCTTGCGACCTCGCTGTGGCCTCCCGAAGCCAAGAACGTCAAGGGCGCCAACAACTGTTGGTTTTGCTCTATCAAGAGTAGTTCCGCTGCGGTAGTGTGTTGCAGAGGTGCTGCTGCTCCAAAACCCGACGCCAATGTGTTGTGGTGGGTTGTCTGTGTCCTCAAGATCTCCGTCCTGGGTGTGTTTCCATAACCGTCGACATGGAACCGAAGGACGACAAGTTCTTCACCCCGGCACGTCAAGTTCTTCCTCTCGGATCCGAAGACGCCGAGCCCGGACCCGACGACCGCCAAGATCGCCACGAGAACGACAAGTACTTCATCCTGAATGCCAAGACCGACTCGATGGCGCGGACCCGACAAGATCGTCGTGACGACAAGAACGACACCGACCAGGGCGAGACCGATGCGCCCCGACGCCACGCCAAGTTCGTCTACCCGAACGCCAAGATCTACTCTGCCATGCGAGAACGATCCCGGAGTCCGAGAACGATCCCGTCGAACCCTGGACCCTGAGACCGAACCCCGAACCCCGGAACCCCAAGATCGTCGAGACCCCTAATGTGTGAACCCCTTTCCGAGAACCCTATTTTATAAATGGTCAACTATATGAATTGTTGCACATTAAATCATTCATCTCGCATGCATATCATGTGGTTTGGGGGCCTTAGGCCGATTCACCTAATAATTAAATATGGGGCCCATATGCGGGCAAATCTAGTCTCATATCGGCCTCATTTAATTTTGTGTAGCGAACCGGTGATATATTCTGCCTTGTTAATCAACATTTAAATTGCGGGGTTAGATAAATAACATGAACCACCTAATTAAATGTCGGGACCCCGGTTCCGCTTAATATGACCTAATTGCATCGCACCTTCACCATGCCATACATCATACACGCATCATGCCGATCTTTTGCCGTAGTATTAAATATTGCATCCGGTGTTTCTGCTAGTGATTTGCTTCTTCGCGGATAAGGCCGTTGAGTTGATGCGAGTGTCGACCCGATCTTCGGTTGAACCTTCGACAATGTTTTCAGGCGAGCATCTCCCCCTTTCTACCCATCTTACTTTTATAGTATTTATTCCCTCCTGTTGATCTATTGCTATCTGTGTTGCGATGCTCTAGTTTCCGTACCCGTGATATCCCTTGCAGCCCTATATTGCCTTGGACACATCCTATTACC
The DNA here is from genome assembly GCA_916181665.1 of Avena sativa. NCBI lineage: Eukaryota > Viridiplantae > Streptophyta > Magnoliopsida > Poales > Poaceae > Avena > Avena sativa. The sequence goes on along the minus strand of OV702280.1, from coordinate 336,233,468 downwards.
TGTTGTTTGGTAGATAGTTGGACCCGCGCGTCGTAGTCGCTTGCTCAAGAGTTGTTGCGTGTCGTCAAGTACCACAGTTGTTGGAGGAGTGCCGCATGTCCAATGTTGGAGAAGACCATGGCTTTATTTATTGTTCACTTTAATTACTGCTTAACAACTAAAATTGAAGTAAGCAGAGGCATCGGTGGGTGATAGATAATATTTGGTTTCCGACCGCCCACTTGTGTCCCGTAGTACCCCGAGTTCTTGACACCTGTTCCGAGATCGAGCGCGCTAACCACAGGTGGGGAGATATGGGCCCCCATTGATTATTACCTGATTTCAAAGTATTGTACTGGGGGCCACAAACTAGTTTGAGGTTTTATTTACTATCCTGTACTTATGCCATGCTTTACTGTTTTATTTAAATTGTGCGACAGATAGCACCTGTACTGTTTAGGATCGGGACACGTTTTCGCGGTGTCGACAGTCCCCGTTTGGGGATTTGCTGTCGTTCACAGCCGTCTACCCAAACCCTAAGTCCGTCTCGGAGACCAGCCGACTTCGTTGCGGGTGTCGACTTGGTGGGGTGGCCCCCATGTACTTGCTTTGGGTCTGGGAACGTCGTGACTTAGGCCCCGCCGACATACCGATGGGTGTATGTTAACTGATCTGGCAAAAAGGGTCGAAGTGCCTGTGGATACTTTGGTGCACCCCTGCAGGGTTAAATCTTTTCGAGAAGCCGTGTCCGCGGTTATGGACGACTTGGAGCACAGTGCTTGATCATAGACAACTATAACTAAAGTTTACTGTTATAAATTGACTTGTATCCGATTTGACTAGTAATCAGCTTCACTACAACGGAATGGCTAAATAAAGTACCAACAGCTGCTGGGTTTTTGGGTTATCTCATGCTAATTGTATCTGACTAGTAAGTATTGTAACTACAATGGAATGGTCAAATAAAAGTGGCCACTGCTTATTTTATCAGGATGATTATCTAAACCTGACTAGTAAAGTGCCGCAACTATAACTGAATAAGTAAAACTGCCAACTGTGTGAGTTCCTCGGTTGACTTCCTCGTTTGGTCTCGAGGGGGGAAACGCCAGGATGGGTTTGTCTGATGATAGTATCAGGTTGGATCCGAATAGGCCTTCCTTACCCCTCTCTGATAGCCGCCAGTAGTATCGAGTCTCTATAGGTTGCTCAGTGCATGCTGCCGCTGCCGCTTCAGTCCACCATACCTTTGTAGGCGAGGACCGCCGAATTCTAGTCTCGTCGTGTACTGGCCTCAGTACTGACGCTCCTCTTTTCCTTTGCCCTTTGTCGGCACCCCTTTTGTTTTAGCAGGTTTCGACGTCGTTAGCAGGGTTACCCTTCCGGCTTGGCCTGGGCAGGGTTATGGACGCCATTGGTTATTCTTCAGGGCTCTTAGCCCCATTTGCATCTTGTCCGTAGTCAGACGCTGTATCATTTTCAAGGTGATTTGGATCTTTGTACATTATATCTGTATTCTTGACTCTTTGAGTCGCTGTTGTATATATCTGTTCTGTGGGTCCCATCGAGGACTGTTGTGTAATGTTATTACTTCGTTTTCCACCCGCACGAAAGTGCCTGGTGGGCACCTTTGAATCGTTTCTATGCGGGTTTGGCGGAATCGCTGAAACTTGCATAGGTCCGATTCTGAGGGTGTTACAGAGTGGTATCAGAGCTCAGCAGTTGCGATACCCCACAAGTCCAGCCTGTAGGATAACCTAGCTAACGGCCGAAGTAGAGTGTCAAAACTATTTTTCAAAATCGGTTGGATAGTTCTGATTAGGTCTGATTTTACTCCTTACCCTCTGCTGCTCTCTTCTCACCTCTGCGTGTTTTGAATCCGCTCTCTTCTCTCTCTTCGAGTCCAGGATTTCTCGTGGTTGGGTTCCGTCGTACCTTCAGGGTTTCGTTTCCTCCTTGGTAACGGTGTTGCTACATCTGGTCTTCATGCTGCCTGAGCGATCCTTCATCTGTGGTACCATTATTTGTTCCTTGTTTGTGCCTTCCGGTGTTTTCCGACGCGACGACATCCTCTACGCCAGATCCGATGCAGAGTCTGCATCCCTCCTTTGTTTCCGAACCTCGCTTGTTGAGATCTTCAGTCTGAATCCTAAGAGTTGGTTGCATAATCTGTCTATTCGTGTACATAGTAATGCTTTGAGTGCGGGATGGAGTCGCGACCATACCACTACTCTTATCATTTGCTCTGTATATTGAATAGTGGATCGATGCAATTTTACTCCTTCCATGGAAGTTAGAGGTGGCCTTACCTTTAACTTCGTCCGTTGTTTCCGGAGTGTTCTCTTGAGGAACAGGATCAACGACGTCTTGTTGGTGGTGTCGCCGATTTCAAGACGAAGAAAGCACCATTGTTAGTGGTGTCGCGAGGATCTACGCAAAGCGAGAAGACGCAGATCGCCGACCTTCCTTCCGGTACCATGAGGCGGATCTCGAGGGCGAGATCCATTGTTAGTGGTGTCGAATTGTGGCATCCCGCAAAACCACTACTAGAAAATCGCGTTGTTTTTGTGCATTGCATCATCATGACCGCATGCTCATGTCATCATGCCACATTGCATTTGAGCATCGTCATCATCTTGCATTTGATTGCATAAAACTATTTTTGAAAAGCCTGGTTTTGTTTTCTAAACGCCCCGTCTTTTATTCAAACGCCAAACCCGGGTCTCCGGATTATTTTGTTTTGGCTGCTATCGGTTTGCAAACGGCCCGTTTAAAACAAATAAAATGTTTAATTATTTTTAGTGGGGGCAGTCGAACGGGCCGAACCGACCCGAACGACCACCCCCAGAACCAAAAACGGTTCACCTAACCAGCCCCCTCCAAATCCTAAAGCTACCAACCTATCTACCCACCCCTCTGGCCACCTCACCCCACCCAATCCCCACCTGACACCTCACCCTCTCCCTCTCCCTAACCAACCCCATGCCGCCACTTGGCCTCTCTCCCTCTCTCTCCTCTCAACCCTGCCCAACACACTCTCACACACACACGCGGCCACACACACACCACACCACACGCGCCTGCCACCCTGGCCCGCCTGGGACCCACCCCCTCCAGCCGACAGTCCCGGCCACCCGGTCCCACAAACCACCTGCCCGTGCCCTGTTCATCCCCTTCCTCTCTTCTTCCTCATCTCTCCCGTGCGCCTCCCTCCGGTCCTCTCTCTCTCTGCTCGCCTCGCCGCTCCACCCCGCTCTCCAGGCCGCCGCCCTCTGCCCCAACCGCGCCCCCGTCGCCAGACCCTCCCCGGCCCCGCAACGCTCTCTCCCTCCCCTCCGGCCCCGCCCCGCGCTAGCCCGACCCCGACCCCGAGCCGCCGCGGCCCGCGTCCGTCGCCCCCGACCTCGCCGCCTGCAGCACCCCCGTCGCCCGCCCTCTGCTCCCCGCTCGTCTGTCCTCGCCCCGCCCCGAGCGCCGCCGCAACTCGCCGGCCGGGCTCTGCGCCCCTCCTCGCGGCCAAGTCGTGGCCGCCACGTTGCCTGCTCGAGGCTGAGGACCGTCGCCGTCGTGCCCTGCATCCCCGGCGTGCTGCGAGCGCCCTCCCCCCCCAAGCTTTGGCCGACGTCGGTCGTCCTCATCGCTTCCGGACCTTCTCCACAGCGAGCCTGGTGAAGGGGAGTCGTCTATGCTCGTCCTCTCCGGCCGTGGTACGTCTCTTGCGACCTCGCTGTGGCCTCCCGAAGCCAAGAACGTCAAGGGCTCCAACAACTGTTGGTTTTGCTCTATCAAGAGTAGTTCCGCTGCGGTAGTGTGTTGCAGAGGTGCTGCTGCTCCAAAACCCGACGCCAATGTGTTGTGGTGGGTTGTCTGTGTCCTCAAGATCTCCGTCCTGGGTGTGTTTCCATAACCGTCGACATGGAACCGAAGGACGACAAGTTCTTCACCCCGGCACGTCAAGTTCTTCCTCTCGGATCCGAAGACGCCGAGCCCGGACCCGACGACCGCCAAGATCGCCACGAGAACGACAAGTACTTCATCCTGAATGCCAAGACCGACTCGATGGCGCGGACCCGACAAGATCGTCGCGACGACAAGAACGACACCGACCAGGGCAAGACCGATGCGCCCCGACGCCACGCCAAGTTCGTCTACCCGAACGCCAAGATCTACGCTGCCATCCGAGAACGATCCCGGAGTCCGAGAACGATCCCGTCGAACCCTGGACCCTGAGACCGAACCCCGAACCCCGGAACCCCAAGATCGTCGAGACCCCTAATGTGTGAACCCCTTTCCGAGAACCCTATTTTATAAATGGTCAACTATATGAATTGTTGCACATTAAATCATTCATCTCGCATGCATATCATGTGGTTTGGGGGCCTTAGGCTGATTCACCTAATAATTAAATATGGGGCCCATATGCGGGCAAATCTAGTCTCATATCGGCCTCATTTAATTTTGTGTAGCGAACCGGTGATATATTCTGCCTTGTTAATCAACATTTAAATTGCGGGATTAGATAAATAACATGAACCACCTAATTAAATGTCGGGACCCCGGTTCCGCTTAATATGACCTAATTGCATCGCACCTTCACCATGCCATACATCATACACGCATCATGCCGATCTTTTGCTGTAGTATTAAATATTGCATCCGGTGTTTCTGCTAGTGATTTGCTTCTTCGCGGATAAGGCCGTTGAGTTGATGCGAGTGTCGACCCGATCTTCGGTTGAACCTTCGACAATGTTTTCAGGCGAGCATCTCCCCCTTTCTACCCATCTTACTTTTATAGTATTTATTCCCTCCTGTTGATCTATTGCTATCTGTGTTGCGATGCTCTAGTTTCCGTACCCGTGATATCCCTTGCAGCCCTATATTGCCTTGGACACATCCTATTACCTGTTGTTTGGTAGATAGTTGGACCCGCGCGTCGTAGTCGCTTGCTCAAGAGTTGTTGCGTGTCGTCAAGTACCACAGTTGTTGGAGGAGTGCCGCATGTCCAATGTTGGAGAAGACCATGGCTTTATTTATTGTTCACTTAAATTACTGCTTAACAACTAAAATTGAAGTAAGCAGAGGCATCGGTGGGTGATAGATAATATTTGGTTTCCGACCGCCCACTTGTGTCCCGTAGGACCCCAAGTTCTTGACACCTGTTCCGAGATCGAGCGCGCTAACCACAGGTGGGGAGATATGGGCCCCCCATTGATTATTACCTGATTTCAAAGTATTGTACTGGGGGCCACAAACTAGTTTGAGGTTTTATTTACTATCCTGTACTTATGCCATGCTTTACTGTTTTATTTAAATTGTGCGACAGATAGCACCTGTACTGTTTAGGCTCGGGACACGTTTTCGCGGTGTCGACAGTCCCCGTTTGGGGATTTGCTGTCGTTCACAGCCGTCTACCCAAACCCTAAGTCCGTCTCGGAGACCGGCCGACTTCGTTGCGGGTGTCGACTTGGTGGGGTGGCCCCCATGTACTTGCTTTGGGTCTGGGAACGTCGTGACTTAGGCCCCGCCGACATACCGATGGGTGTATGTTAACTGATCTGGCAAAAAGGGTCGAAGTGCCTGTGGATACTTTGGTGCACCCCTGCAGGGTTAAATCTTTTCGAGAAGCCGTGTCCGCGGTTATGGACGACTTGGAGCACAGTGCTTGATCATAGACAACTATAACTAAAGTTTACTGTTATAAATTGACTTGTATCCGATTTGACTAGTAATCAGCTTCACTACAACGGAATGGCTAAATAAAGTACCAACAGCTGCTGGGTTTTTGGGTTATCTCATGCTAATTGTATCTGACTAGTAAGTATTGTAACTACAATGGAATGGTCAAATAAAAGTGGCCACTGCTTGTTTTATCAGGATGATTATCTAAACCTGACTAGTAAAGTGCCGCAACTATAACTGAATAAGTAAAACTGCCAACTGTGTGAGTTCCTCGGTTGACTTCCTCGTTTGGTCTCGAGGGGGGAAATGCCAGGATGGGTTTGTCTGATGATAGTATCAGGTTGGATCCGAATAGGCCTTCCTTACCCCTCTCTGATAGCCGCCAGTAGTATCGAGTCTCTATAGGTTGCTCAGTGCATGCTGCCGCTGCCGCTTCAGTCCACCATACCTTTGTAGGCGAGGACCGCCGAATTCTAGTCTCGCCGTGTACTGGCCTCAGTACTGACGCTCCTCTTTTCCTTTTCCCTTTGTCGGCACCCCTTTTGTTTTAGCAGGTTTCGACGTCGTTAGCAGGGTTACCCTTCCGGCTTGGCCTGGGCAGGGTTATGGACGCCATTGGTTATTCTTCAGGGCTCTTAGCCCCATTTGCATCTTGTCCGTAGTCGGACGCTGTATCATTTTCAAGGTGATTTGGATCTTTGTACATTATATCTGTATTCTTGACTCTTTGAGTCGCTGTTGTATATATCTGTTCTGTGGGTCCCATCGAGGACTGTTGTGTAATGTTATTACTTCGTTTTCCACCCGCACGAAAGTGCCTGGTGGGCACCTTTGAATCGTTTCTATGCGGGTTTGGCGGAATCGCTGAAACTTGCATAGGTCCGATTCTGAGGGTGTTACATGAACCCCAAAGCCTAAACTAGCCTTCATGTAGTGTTAGACTTATTCTTTCCTTGGTATAATTTGCCAATACATTCAAAGTATTGACCCAACTTGTTGGATGCATGGTTTATGTGTAGAATCCGAAGATTCAAAGGTGCGTAGGGATTGCGAGTCTGCACTCAACAAGTCTGGGGCGTTGATGGACTCAAGTTTATTTATGTTTCCGCTATTTATTTGAGCTCCCTATAAGCTAAGCAAAGTTGTAATAAATCCATACTATAGATTATTCATGTAATAATGACTTGTGTTTTACATGATATTCATCGACTATGAGTGCTAGCTACTGATCCAGGGACTAGCATGTTAATCACGGGGACTTAGGATCTTTCTGGTTCCGAGGTCACAACAGATGGTATTAGAGCACAAATTTGCCTGTAGAACGTGACCCCTAGGATTGGAAACCACCCTTAACTTTGTGTGCCTTTACTTGCTTTATTATTCTAAGTTATTTTTGCACTTCTAGTAATTGCTTTCCCCTACTTATTTATGTATCTAATCCTCATTCTTCTAACATAAATATGACGAGCTTGTTCTATAACACCATCGAGGACATCGAGCCCCTTCGCTTTGGAGGATGGCTTATCGACCTTGTCTCAGAATTGGGACTTCCCCTCCCATCAATCAAGGGAAACCCAATGAAGAAACTCCACAAGGAAGGCTTCTGGGGAGTCAAGGTCATCCAACCAGGAAGAGATGAGGGCGAGCACCCGATGGAGGACAGAGAAATTCACACCATCAGCTACTCCAAGGAGAAGGCACTTAGCATATGCTTGCAAAAGCTTATTGGACACCTATGTGGGCACCATCAAGAAGATCTTCAAGGTCACTACGACAACCTCTTTGGAAGGCGTGATGAGGAAGGAGTTCCAATGGAGTTGAGCTTTGAAGAAAGGGCTACAACCAAGCGTCGAAGGATGTCAACACCCGGATTTTTAATCCCAGATGCCTGTTATGCCATACATCGCAATCCCATGATTACCATTTTTTTGAGACATAACAGATTTGAATACCACAATACATCATCCATTACAAACCATACATAAGGTCTTACACAAATAAGGATCTCATGATCCAGTTCTTAATACAACTCAAGCAGCGGAAATACGTAATAATAAAGGTAGCGTAGGCGAAGCTCCATCTTCGGGGTCACAGGTAATGCGGACGATGAGAGATGATCCTAGTTGTCATAACCTTCCTGGGGTCCTTCGTCCTGGTACTCCTCTTCATAGTATGGCCACGGGAATAGCCAGGGACAAAGCCATGAGTACTCTTTAAGTACTCGCAAACTAATACTAACAAGTTATTAGGGGTTTTTGTAGTAGGACACTAAGCTCTAGGGTTGTTTTGCAAAAGCCAGATTTACCTCTACTAAGTTCGGAAGCAAAGAATGCTAGTTGAAGTTTTATAACACCTAGGTGGGAACTTGTATTTCATATCACAACTCTGTTGTGCTCAAGTCAAATTCTCAATCCATTTCACAAGTCATTTTGAAAACATCTGACGGGGGAACAGTATGTCCACTCAAACTGTCCATAACCACGGACGTGGCTATTCGAATAGTTCGACACTCTGCAGAGATTGTACACTTTCACCACATCATTCGATACATCTGTCAGGAACAAATCCTGAATTCACCATACTCAGTATGCGGATAATCAATCCTAACCTTTCAATTACACGCCCTAGTATAGGCACCTCTCATGTGAGTTTGGCCTCCCAAACATGACCAACTGTCATCTTGGGTACTGCACAGGTGGACAATCTTCACAAGGTAGCCTCAGCTCAGACCTTGGCCGTGAGGGAACCCATACTAAGGTATATAAGTTTCCAGTCAAGCCCTACCCAATTTTCGGGTATTGTGGTTGTACGGTAAAATTGGAATGGTATCGCATCCAGACAACCATCATTTTTATAGAAGGGCTAAGGCTCATGCCTCAACATTTTCATCATCAAAATCATCTGGTGTTCGGGAACACATGTCAAAACATTTCAGTAGAATGACTCATCATTCCAAGGTTTTCATAACCATTTTCACCAAGTATTCCCATCTAAAGTTGATCAAGTTTTATGCTTAGCACTAGAATCTACACGTGGTGATATGTACTAATGAGGGGTGGTAAACAAGTGGGGTGTAACTAAGTTCAATCTCATGCCTTAGGATGACATCAAGATTATCTAGCTTAGGCCAATTTTAATGCTCTTTATGCAACCTTCCATTATCTTTCTAGTATCTACAATTCACTATGTAAACTCTAAGAGAAAGTTTTGATAAAGAAATAAAGTGTAAAGCTTGCAAATAAAACTAGGATTGGGTTATCAAGTGGGTATGATCACATATGCTTAAGGCATATAGTTGGCATCGTAACAAGCAAGTATTAGCTTGCATAGGTCAACTTGATTACTAAGGCTTGCTAGAGTAGAGTATCTTGCAAGTGTTATCTTGCTCAATTAACTAGTAGTATTAGGCTTGCAAGTATTATCTTACATAAGTATTAGTATAAGCTTGCAAGTGTTAGCTTGCCCTTTGCAGAGCAGTGGTTGAAGTTCTCCTCGGCTTCTTCTTCGGAGTATCCTCCTTCCTCCTCGTATCCTTGGTCGGTACTAGCGTCTATAAATAAGTACGAGGTACACAATCACCAAACAATACTTAACTATTTTCAATCATCACACAAAGGTAAACTATAGATGATCTAGTATCATCACTAACATTACAAGATTAAAGCCTTTGTCTTATTTATTTTATTTTTAGAAAAGTAATTTCTACTCATTGAAAAACTACTTAAGATTTAAGATTCTCCAACTCAAACATGGGATCATGTTGACACATGTCATCACCACATATTTCAGTACATGAGAATGTGATTTAAAGTGGTGTCACAATTTAATAAGGTTTAACCTTTTTATTTTAAATAATTAAAGTGACTAGAAATGACTATGTGGCATTCTTTTATTACTTGAACATTATTTCTGTAAGTAAACCCATATGTTTTTATATATTTTGAAAGGTATGATCAAATGTGATTTTTGAGAGTTGGAATCAACTCAAAAGCTATTATGGTTGAAATTTGAAAAATGTTTAAATGCGTAAAAGCTTCTGCCTTATTATTTTTACCAAGCTTGATCTACAGATCCAAATGATTTGAATCCAATGGGCTTGGATTAAGCATTTCAGTAAATTTCTAAAAAAATTGGTTTCATGCAATTTGGTACACTGAATCGAGCTGGGTTGATTTTTGAAACTAGGTACAGAACTGAGTTTGAATTAAAATAGAAAAATCTAAATTCAAACGGTTGGGCTGCGCGGGAAATGCTAATGGGCCGGCCCAGTGTCACTCCGCAGCGCGGGGCTCAACTGATAGAGGGGGTCTACCGGTCAGTGGCTCATAACACGCGAAACGGTACGGGGCTATTTGGTTCGTTGGATTAGAAGTGAGATCAACGGCTGAGGGTCGTCGTCGACGATGAACATGTCAACGGCGAGCTCGAACCCTAGCGGCCCGGTGGGGGTGCATAGGGGGCATACCGGGGATCCAGTGACGACGGCGAGGCAGGGAAACGACAAAGTCGACAATGGCGAACTCAGGGATGGTTGCGGAAGCTTCGGGGGTGGACGAAATCAACGGCTCCCTTCTTCTCCAGAGGCGGCCTGCTCCGGTGCAATTCCGGTGAGCTGCTGCTTCTCGTGCTCCAGCTAAGGGGTGGAAGAATCAGTGAGGTGAGGGGAGTGATATGGTGTGAAGAAATCGAGTAGGGGTCGTCTCCTTTTATAGGCTCGACAGCGAGATCGAGAGGGATGGGCAGGCAATGGAGGCGACACGGCTACGAGCGACTAGAGGCATGGCCGAGGTTGGCGATCGACGGGCGGTCTCCTGGCGATGCTCTAGAGCTTAAATGCGCGTGTAGGGGCGATGGCAATTGCTCGGGAACGTGCGATGCTCTGCGAGGCAGAGGCGGCGAACTCCGCGGCGAGCGGTGGCTACGGGGTACGGGCGGTGAAAAGAACATGCCTGGTGGTCTCCTGGGACGGTGGTGTCACATCCCAAGATTTTTCAAATCTTGTGATGTGAAAAAAATAAATGAATAAAATAAAACTTTGTTGATTTTCAGGGTGAGAAGAAACTTTTTGATTCCAATTGGAAACCTTAAAACCTATTTTGAACAAATAAATTCTAAAGGGATTTAAAAAGATAAAACAATTAATAAAGAAAATATTAAATATTTAAAAATTACTATTTTTGAATCTTTTAATAAAAAGATTTTTGGTTTTCAAAAGAAAAGGTAGATTTATAAGTAAAGATTATTTTATAGAGCCAGATTAAATCTTGGCCAAGCCTTTGAAATAAAATATTCCTATTTGATAAAGATAGTAAAGGTTTATTTAAAATAAATTATAAGGATTTAATGTCCAAATTTTATAAATAAAGGTTTTACTATTTTTAACCATCAAAACTTATTTATTTAATTCAAATAAGTTTTCCAAGTATTTTATATTCTCAAATAAAACCTACTATTTTGGTTTTGTTATTGTTTTAGATTTCAAAATGGAGTTTAATAAATCAAAAAATTATTTGATTTAATAACAATGGTCTATTTATTTAATTAATAATGGACCCTAAAATAAAAATATTATTTTATTTTGGGAATTGGTTTATGTTGTTAAACAAAACCAATTTTAATTGCAAAGTGTGGTGATTGTTTGAATTGTTTTGATTGTTTGATTTGTTGTTAGATTTTCAAAACAGAAAATAGGAACAGAAAAGGAAAAACAATTTGAAAGAAAAAAAGAATTGGACTCAGCCCAACTGGCCAAGCCCAACAAGACCCAATCCAGCCCACCTACTCTCTCCCGCGGCGAAACGTTTTCTACTCAGAACCGCACCCGCACAGAAACTGACCGGTGGCCCTCTTTTCCCTCTCACTTCCTCACTGACCAGCCGACCCCACCCTCTCCTGTTCATCGTCTACACCCGCGACCCGTTCTTCCCCGTTTCTGCCGTTGATTTTGCATAGTCAATTCACCTTAATGCAGCGTTTAAACCTCGCAGTGATCACGCGTGATAAATCCCCTCACTCTCCTCTTCATTTTCCCTCAAATCCCGCTACCAGAGAGCCCCTAGGCTGCCTCGAATCAGCCTTGCACCGCCGCTGCTCCGACGAGCTTCCTCCTCCAATTCCGGATGAGCCTCGCCACCTCCTGCCTCCCCGAGCACACGAGCACACTCACCACTCCCAGACGCTCCTCCCAGTACCCTCCGTTCAATCGCGGGCTCCCCAGAAAGCCGTCTTCGACAAAGCTCTGAGCGCCGCCGCGTCTGCAACTTCTCCGGCGAAGTCCCCTGGTAAACACTGACCGCCCCACGCCGTCTCGTTCATGCTCCCACACTCGCCTCACTCTCCTGCACCTAACCATGCCCTCTTTTTGACTTCTCGTGATCGACAGCGTCGCCTCCGACCACGACCAGAGCCGCCTGACGCCGTCCTTGACTCCGGCGAGGAATTGCTGCCGTCCCTGAGCACCCCCTGCCACGTCGACCACACGTTGAGCACCACCTCGACCTCACGAACACGGTGAGCCTACTCCCTCCCTCTCTCGCTTCCTGCTTCGCCAACGCCGCCACCATCTGACTGCACCATGGCTCGCCGTTGACCTTGCGCCGCCAGTTCTTGGTTGTGTTGCTGCGGACCGTAGGATCTAGATCGAGCGAACGAGATAGATCACTTAAGATCTGAAGGGGTACGCAACCAGAGCCGTGCGATCTGTTAGATCCAACGCACCGCAGAGCCCGATCCGACCGAAGCGGTACCAGCCAATGGCTTTGTGACGCGTGGCCAGACTTTATTTAAAAAACAGATTTGAAAACAGATTTGAGTTGCAAATTGAAAACCTTGTAACTTTTGATCCACACGTACAAAAATTACAAACTTTATATGGTTGGAATCAGTGGAACAAGCCCTAGCCAACCATGGAATTTGTTTAGCAAATAGTATCTGTTAGATTGTTTGTTTTCGCAGAAACTTTTGTATGCTTATTTAGTTTAGAAAAATTGTTCAAAAATGTTTTTAAGGTTGAAACCTTGGCAAATTATTTTGTGGTAAACTTACTGACCCTAGGAACCAACCCATGGTTTTGAAAATGTATTTGGTGAAGCTTAGGATGGATTAATTGATTTAGCCCATTTCTAGCCAAATAAAAATAATAGTTTCGTTATGAAAATGTTTTTGGAGTAAAAACTTTGGGAAATGATTTGGACCAAACCTACTGACCCTAAACACCAAGTTTTGAGAAACAACAACTTATTTGGTGAACTACCTAAAGTTGTTGCCTTGATAAAAAATATTTTCCACCACATAAAATAATGAATGGATTTAAAAATGGTTTATGGACAAAACCCTTTTTGGAAAAATGACCACCTTGGACCTTACAAAGTTTAGAAACCTAGGGGAGACCATCTTTGCAAATAAAACTATCTCTTGCATGCTTGCATGCATGACTTAGATCCCATTGTTTTATGTGTGTGAATTGTTTGATTGATTATTGGTTTGGAATGCTTGTTGATATTGTGTTTGCTTGATTGATTGTAGTGAAGTTAGTAAAGTGTGAGACTAGCAAGATCAAGGAGTGAACCAACATTCCCTACCAAAAGAAAGGCAAGTTACACTGTCATCTAAAGTCCTACTATTTTCATTATACTTAGTGGATTTTGAAACATGCATGAAAAGAATTTCTATACTTATGCTATGCCAAATCCTAATAGGATTCCCTATACATACCTTAGTGAAAACAAAGTAGTTGTTACATGCTTAGCCATGCTATATTTTGAAAAGAGTTACATGTTGAGATTTTATGAAGTTGAGAAAAGGACTTGTGTTTTTACATAATAAAACAAGGACTCAATGAACCACCTGGGTGGCCAAGGTTACTTTGACTTTGGAGAAGGTGGCAACAAAAGGGACCATGTCTATGGCAATCTCTTTGTGTTGTGCTCCAAAGCAAAACCACCCAGGAAACCTAGAGATTCAACATGTTTCTCCAATTGTGGCTTTCGTGTGCAACCACATGCTATTTATGGCTCTGGCTTAGTCAACTACATTGGGAAGACCCATGCATTGTCTTCAGCTTACTGTACATGAGGACCTGGAATCCTACATGGGTACTGAAGACAATCTAGCAATGGTGTATGGGAGGACCCTCTGGAAAGACTTCGTCACATTCTCAATCTGCCGGTACTCCATCTTGGTGAGCACTAATCCAGTGGCCACTAGTGGCGACAAGATGAGATTGTGACATGTGGGTAAAGTGTACTACTTCTACAGAAGATAATAAAATCTAAGTACTTAGCCGTGTCCCCGGTTATGGACAATACTGAGCAACTAAAGTTTGAAGCTATGGGAAATCTCGACATTCCAATTTCTAAAAGAAAACTTTTAAGTAACAACAAAAGACTTGATGCACTTGGGGGTACCAAGGAGCTCAAGAGATTTTGATAAAACTTGATGCACTTGGGGTTACCAAGGAGCTCAAGAGAGTTTGATGAAAACTTGATGTACTTGGGGGTACCAAGGACTCAAGAGATTTTGATGAAAACTTGAACACTTGGGGTTACCAAGGAGCTCAAGAGATTTTTAACAAAGATACTTGGTGGATTCCAAGGAGGTGGCAAAAGATCAAAACCCTTTTGAAAAGATAGGATAAATTATTGCTTTATGCAAATGAGCCTAAAACTCTACTTAGCCAAATATGCATATATTGATAGGATCCACTCATATTAAACTTAGTAGTGAAACTTGCCAATACAATTCAAATGTATTGACCCTTGTGGCTGTAACTTGTACTGTTGCAGGTTTGATTGATTTTAGTGAAGATTGATTGATTAGGATTACAAAGTCTACAACCAACATCTGCCTGTGGCACTTTGAAGATGAAGGACCCCATGACTATAGATATTCCGCTGCAATGTAATGTAATAGCCTAATGAGCTATGTAAGATGTAATAAAATTATGTTATTCCTGGTTATAAAGTTATATTATGACCTTTGTTTCTTGATATTACATCTTAACTATGGATGCTAGCTGTTGATCCAGGGACTAGCATTGTAGACACAGGGGACTCCACCTTATATTAAATAAAGGTTGGGACACTCCCTTTACAGATGGTATCAGAGAATTGTGTTGCCTGTAGGATTTGTAAAACTAGGATTGGACAAAAACCCTTAGAGAAATAGGAGTTGTATTTGTTCCAAAAACTTATTTACAAACAATCTTGTAAACTCTTTCCTCAACCATTTTGGTTTCAACTCTACATCTCATCTATTTCAACTTGATGGAAAAACCCACCCATGGCCAAAGACTACACCATGTGCAAAGGACTTCTTCAACCTCTTCAACTCTAATGACTTCAACACCTTCAGCATATTCACCAAGGACCTCCAACATGGATACCACTAAGGACTACAAGTGAAACAAGGAAATCTTACTCAAGATTTAGAGACTGATGGAATGCAAAAGTTAGAAGGAGCCTACAACATTTGAAGTATTGTAACCAAGAGTTTTCTCAAGGAAACCATGATCTCAAGTAAGAAGAAGCAACCAAGAATGATGGAAAGATCACAAGTAAACCCTATAGATGGACCACCATATTTTAGTTAAGACAAGCTCACCAACTTATGTGGTGTAACAATAATATTTTGTTGCCTAAGTATGTGTTTGAACTCTGTTGTTTGAGTGAAATGTTTGGTTGTGATTGCTTGCACATTGCTCGAGTGAATTGTGATGTGTGTGATTAGAATTGATTCCTTAGAAATATCTTGCCTATTCTAACCCTCATCCAACCCAAACAGATGACTACTCCAAGAGACTCCAACATCAAGGTTGATGATACCAACACCAACCAAGAGGACAACATGAAAGAGCTCATAGGCCAATTGATGATTAAGGTGACTGATCAAATGATCAATATGGAAGAAAGCTATTCCAAAAGAGTTAGTGACAACAAGGATGACAGAAATGTTATTCTAGATGGAGCCCCAGCTTGCATTATTTGTGGAGACAAGGATCATACTTCCAAGGAGCATGGAGATCAATGCCCCAACTGTGAAGAGAAACATCCTGTTGGACAATGTCCCACCTCTCAAGCTACTTGCTACCTATGTGAAGGAAACAACCATGTCCCTATCCAATGCCCCATCTATTCCATTGTGGAACAAAGGAAACAAAGTGGAGTGCAACAAATGATTGCAAACCATCAAGAAGGATCCAAGTCTACCAAGAAGGTTGATGACAAAGAAAAAGGTCCACTTATACCTCCAAGCAAAACAACCCAATTCAAGGGATCAAATAAGAGGAATGTGAATTTTCTAAAAGGCAATAAAAGGTCCAAGAAACATGTAGACATTCCTACCTACCAGATAACATATGAACAACATGAACTGGATTCACTCCTAGCTTTGGAGAAACCCAAAAAGCAAAAGAAGGACATAAGCCATGTGCAATGTCACAAATGTAAGGAAATGGGACACTATTCCAGTGATGCCCAGAGAACCAGAAGAATAAGGAGATTAGCCAAGTGGTGTGCAACAACTGCAAAGAGCTAGGCCACTATGTAGCAACTTGTCCAAAAGAGACACGTAAGGAACTCAAAGACATCAACTGTTTCAATTGCAAGAACCCAGGACATTATGCCAGCAATTGCCCAGAAAAGATGAAGAACAGGTTGAACAAGCCTATGGAGAAACTCAACCTTGGCCCATGAGTCAAGTATGGAAACAATAGACACTAAGCAGAAGTTTTCCCAGAGAAGTTTCCCCAAGATCTCAAGCAAGCCAACTTGTAATTTTGTTTGAAATTTTTTTAAGGGTGGTAGTACCCTAGTTGTTTTGAGCCTACTTGTAACCCTAGCCTTCCCAAATCTCGGGACGAGATTTATTTTAAGGGGGGTAGCCTGTCACATCCCAAGATTTTTCAAATCTTGTGATGTGAAAAAAATAAATGAATAAAATAAAACTTTGTTAATTTTCAGGGTGAGAAGAAACTTTTTGATTCCAATTGGAAACCTTCAAACCTATTTTGAACAAATAAATTCTAAAGGGATTTAAAAAGATAAAACAATTAATAAAGAAAATATTAAATATTTAAAAATTACTATTTTTGAATCTTTTAATAAAAAGATTTTTGGTTTTCAAAAGAAAAGGTAGATTTATAAGTAAAGATTATTTTATAGAGCCAGATTAAATCTTGGCCAAGCCTTTGAAATAAAATATTCCTATTTCATAAAGATAGTAAAGGTTTATTTAAAATAAAATAATAAGGATTTAATGTCCAAATTTTATAAATAAAGGTTTTACTATTTTTAACCATCAAAACTTATTTATTTAATTCAAATAAGTTTTCCAAGTATTTTATATTCTCAAATAAAACCTACTATTTTGGTTTTGTTATTGTTTTAGATTTCAAAATGGAGTTGAATAAATCAAAAATTTATTTGATTTAATAACAATGGTCTATTTATTTAATTAATAATGGACCCTAAAATAAAAATATTATTTTATTTTGGGAATTGGTTTATGTTGTTAAACAGAACAATTTTAATTGCAAAGTGTGGTGATTGTTTGAATTGTTTTGATTGTTTGATTTGTTGTTAGATTTTCAAAACAGAAAATAGGAACAGAAAAGGAAAAACAATTTGAAAGAAAAAAAGAATTGGACTCAGCCCAACTGGCCAAGCCCAACAAGACCCAATCCAGCCCACCTACTCTCTCCCGCGGCGAAACATTTTCCACTCAGAACCGCACCCGCACAGAAACTGACCGGTGGCCCTCTTTTCCCTCTCACTTCCTCACTGACCAGCCGACCCCACCCTCTCCTGTTCATCGTCTACACCCGCGACCCGTTCTTCCCCGTTTCTGCCGTTGATTTTGCGTAGTCAATTCACCTTAATGCAGCGTTTAAACCTCGCAGTGATCACGCGTGATAAATCCCCTCACTCTCCTCTTCATTTTCCCTCAAATCCCGCTACCAGAGAGCCCCTAGGCTGCCTCGAATCAGCCTTGCACCGCCGCTGCTCCGACGAGCTTCCTCCTCCAATTCTGGATGAGCCTCGCCACCTCCTGCCTCCCCGAGCACACGAGCACACTCACCACTCCTAGACGCTCCTCCCAGTACCCTCCGTTCAACCGCGGGCTCCCCAGAAAGCCGTCTTCGACAAAGCTCTGAGCGCCGCCGCGTCTGCAACTTCTCCGGCGAAGTCCCCTGGTAAACACTGACCGCCCCACGCCGTCTCGTTCATGCTCCCACACTCGCCTCACTCTCCTGCACCTAACCATGCCCTCTTTTTGACTTCTCGTGATCGACAGCGTCGCCTCCGACCACGACCAGAGCCGCCTGACGCCGTCCTTGACTCCGGCGAGGAATTACTGCCGTCCCTGAGCACCCCTTGCCACGTCGACCACACGTTGAGCACCACCTCGACCTCGCGAACACGGTGAGCCTACTCCCTCCCTTTCTCGCTTCCTGCTTCGCCAACGCCGCCACCATCTGACCGCACCGCCGCTCGCCGTTGACCTTGCGCCGCCAGTTCTTGGTTGTGTTGCTGCGGACCGTAGGATCTAGATCAAGCGAACGAGATAGATCACTTAAGCGCTGAAGGGGTACGCAACCAGAGCCGTGCGATCTGTTAGATCCAACGCACCGCAGAGCCCGATCCGACCGAAGCGGTACCAGCCAATGGCTTTGTGACGCGTGGCCAAACTTTATTTAAAAAACATATTTGAAAACAGATTTGAGTTGCAAATTGAAAACCTTGTAACTTTTGATCCACACG
The DNA here is from genome assembly GCA_916181665.1 of Avena sativa. NCBI lineage: Eukaryota > Viridiplantae > Streptophyta > Magnoliopsida > Poales > Poaceae > Avena > Avena sativa. The sequence continues at coordinate 336,215,055 of OV702280.1, read as the reverse complement.
TCCAAAAATTACAAACTTTATATCGTTGGAATCAGTGGAACAAGCCCTAGCCAACCATGGAATTTGTTTAGCAAATAGTATCTGTTAGATTGTTTGTTTTTGCAGAAACTTTTGTATGCTTGTTTAGTTTAGAAAAATTGTTCAAAAATGTTTTTAAGGTTGAAACCTTAGCAAATTAGTTTGTGGTAAACTTACTGACCCTAGGAACAAACCCATGGTTTTGAAAATGGATTTGGTGAAGCTTAGGATGGATTAATTGATTTAGCCCATTTCCAGCCAAATAAAAATAATAGTTTTGTTATGAAAATGTTTTTGGAGTAAAAACTTTGGGAAATGATTTGGACCAAACCTACTGACCCTAAACACCAAGTTTTGAGAAACAACAACTTATTTGGTGAACTACCTAAAGTTGTTGCCTTGATAAAAATATTTTCCACCACATAAAATAATGAATGGATTTAAAAATGGTTTATGGACAAAACCCTTTTTGCAAATGACTTTGCCACTTTGGAAAAATGACCACCTTGGACCTTACAAAGTTTAGAAACCTAGGGGAGACCATCTTTGCAAATAAAACTATCTCTTGCATGCTTGCATGCATGACTTAGATCCCATTGTTTTATGTGTGTGAATTGTTTGATTGATTATTGGTTTGGAATGCTTGTTGATATTGTGTTTGCTTGATTGATTGTAGTGAAGTTAGTAAAGTGTGAGACTAGCAAGATCAAGGAGTGAACCAACATTCCCTACCAAAAGAAAGGCAAGTTACACTATCATCTAAAGTCCTACTATTTTCATTATACTTAGTGGATTTTGAAACATGCATGAAAAGAATTTCTATACTTATGCTATGCCAAATCCTAATAGGATTCCCTATACATACCTTAGTGAAAACAAAGTAGTTGTTACATGCTTAGCCATGCTATATTTTGAAAAGAGTTACATGTTGAGATTTTATGAAGTTGAGAAAAGGACTTGTGTTTTTTACATAATAAAACAAGGACTCAATGAACCACCTGGGTGGCCAAGGTTACTTTGACTTTGGAGAAGGTGGCAACAAAAGGGACCATGTCTATGGCAATCTCTTTGTGTTGTGCTCCAAAGGAAAACCACCTAGGAGACCTAGAGATTGAACATGTTTCTCCAATTGTGGCTTTCGTGTGCAACCACATGCTATTTATGGCTCTGGCTTAGTCAACTACATTGGGAAGACCCATGCATTGTCTTCAGCTTACTGGACATGAGGACCTGGAATCCTACATGGGTACTGAAGACAATCTAGCAATGGTGTATGGGAGGACCCTCTGGAAAGACTTCGTCACATTCTCAATCTGCCGGTACTCCATCTTGGTGAGCACTAATCCAGTGGCCACTGGTGGCGACAAGATGAGATTGTGACATGTGGGTAAAGTGTACTACTTTTGCAGAAGATAATAAAATCTAAGTACTTAGCCGTGTCCCCGGTTATGGACAATACTGAGCAACTAAAGTTTGAAGCTATGGGGAATCTCGACATTCCAATTTCTAAAAGAAAACTTTTAAGTAACAACAAAAGACTTGATGCACTTGGGGGTACCAAGGAGATCAAGAGATTTTGATAAAACTTGATGCACTTGGGGTTACCAAGGAGCTCAAGAGAGTTTGATGAAAACTTGATGTACTTGGGGGTACCAAGGACTCAAGAGATTTTGATGAAAACTTGAACACTTGGGGTTACCAAGGAGCTCAAGAGATTTTTAACAAAGATACTTGGTGGATTCCAAGGAGGTGGCAAAAGATCAAAACCCTTTTGAAAAGATAGGATAAATTATTGCTTTATGCAAATGAGCCTAAAACTCTACTTAGCCAAATATGCATATATTGATAGGATCCACTCATATTAAACTTAGTAGTGAAACTTGCCAATACAATTCAAATGTATTGACCCTTGTGGCTGTAACTTGTACTGTTGCAGGTTTGATTGATTTTAGTGAAGATTGATTGATTAGGATTACAAAGTCTACAACCAACATCTGCCTGTGGCACTTTGAAGATGAAGGACCCCATGACTATAGATATTCCGCTGCAATGTAATGTAATAGCCTAATGAGCTATGTAAGATGTAATAAAATTATGTTATTACTGGTTATAAAGTTATATTATGACCTTTGTTTCTTGATATTACATCTTAACTATGGATGCTAGCTGTTGATCCAGGGACTAGCATTGTAGACACAGGGGACTCCACCTTATATTAAATAAAGGTTGGGACACTCCCTTTACAGATGGTATCAGAGCATTGTGTTGCCTGTAGGATTTGTAAAACTAGGATTGGACAAAAACCCTTAGAGAAATAGGAGTTGTATTTGTTCCAAAAACTTATTTACAAACAATCTTGTAAACTCTTTCCTCAACCATTTTGGTTTCAACTCTCATCTCATCTATTTCAACTTGATGGAAAAACCCACCCATGGCCAAAGACTACACCATGTGCAAAGGACTTATTCAACCTCTTCAACTCTAATGACTTCAACATCTTCAGCATATTCACCAAGGACCTCCAACATGGATACCACTAAGGACTACAAGTGAAACAAGGAAATCTTACTCAAGATTTAGAGACTGATGGAATGCAAAAGTTAGAAGGAGCCTACAGCATTTGAAGTATTGTAACCAAGAGTTTTCTCAAGGAAACCATGATCTCAAGTAAGAAGAAGCAACCAAGAATGATGGAAAGATCACAAGTAAACCCTATAGATGGACCACCATATTTTAGTTAAGACAAGCTCACCAACTTATGTGGTGTAACAAAAATATTTTGTTGCCTAAGTATGTGTTTGAACTCTGTTGCTTGAGTGAAATGTTTGGTTGTAACACAGGGGACTCCACCTTATATTAAATAAAGGTTGGGACAGGTGGGGTGCATGCTGGCGGGCGACGAGGGCTCGAGGTGGTCGGGTTGCGTGGGAACGGCGCGTGCTCCGCGGTGCGCGTCGGCATGGTCGACGGCGGCGCGGGCGCGGCGTTCCTAGCGGTTCTGGTCCCTATCTTCGAGCTAGGGCTTGTCGAGAGGGGGCGGTGAGGCATGGGCTGCATGCTAGACAAGGTTGGCACGGTTAGTTCTTCTCCTAGCTTGCTGTCCACACTGGGGTGACATGGTGAGGCTCGGCCTGCTCACCATTGATGACAATGGCCAGCTTATAGTGTTGCTAGAGGTTAGTTAAGGTTGCTAGATGATCTACTAAGGCTAGTTGTATCTAGATAGGGAACAAGGTTGGCCCAAAACACTGCTCAACATAGTGTTTTTGATTTTGTTGATTTGCATCTGCAACCTGTTTGATGAAATGGCTGCATGAACTTGAGTTTTGGATTTTGAAAATATTTTTGGTGGATGTGCTAGGCATGTGTTGAGGGTTCTGTGGATGCTTGGGTTTTGAAAATTGAGCTTGTTTGAGTGGTTTTTGAAATAGTGGGATCTTCCCATATGAGATAGATTCAATTTTAAACTGTCATTTAAACTAAGCATTTAAATGTTTTTGTATGATCACAAAGTGGGCCTTGGTACCTTATTATGATTACTATCAAGGGGTGCAAAGATCCATACATGTTTCTGTTAAGTTCTGAAAGTTAGGGATAGCCAAAGTAGGCATGGGAGTTAATTTGGCCAAAGTGACCATTCACTTAATTTATTTGTTTTGACTTGTTTGTCTTTGGGAAAAGTTTGGGGATTGTTTAGATGATGTTTATTTCACCTAAGAATCATTTTACAAGCAAAGAAACACAGAACCATGGCAATTCAAAAGAATCCAAATTTTAATACACACACATATGAATGATTTCATATTTTTAATTGGAAAAGTTTTTGTTAACCCTAATTTTGATGATTAGAGTTTGATGATCCAAGTTTAATATTTTTGGGATGTTACAAACCTTCCCCACTTAAACAAAATCTCGTCCCGAGATTTGAAAAAGGACGAAAAAGATTACCTAGGATTTGAAGAGATCGGGAAACTCCGTCCTGATGTGATCTTCGCGCTCCGAGGTTGCTTCCTCTTCTATGTGGTTGCTCCACTGAATCTTGAGAAACTTGATGCTTCGAGTTCTGGTAGTTCTGAAAGCTTCTTCCAAAATACGGATGGGTACTTCAGGATAGGTCAGGTCATCGTTGATCTCTATGGTCCGGTGATCAATGTTCTTGAACACTTCGGTCTTCTCCGGGACTTCGAGGCACTTGCGAAGTAATGAGATATGGAACACATTGTGCACGGCTGACATCTCTTCGGTAAGTTCCAATTGATATGTCACTTCTCCTCGATGGTTCAGAATCTTAAAGGGGCCGATATATTTGGGGGCTAACTTTCCTTTGAGCTGGAAACGCTGCATTCCCTTCAATGGCGACACTTTCAGATACGCAAAATCTCCTATGTTGAAGGCGAGGTCTCGACGTCTCTTGTTTGCGTAACTCTTCTGTCTGGACTGGGCGGTCTTGAGGTGCTCATGAATCTTGTGAACCTTCTATTCTGCTTCTCGTAGGATGTCGGGTCCGAAAATCTGATTCTCTCCTACTTCCGACCAGTTCAAAGGGGTGCGACACTTCCTTCCATACATGAATTCAAATGGGGCCATTTGTAAACTAGCTTGATAACTGTTGTTGTATGAAAATTCTGCGAATGTCAGACAATCTTCCCATTTAGATCCATACTCTAACACACATGCTCTCAACATGTCTTCGAGTATTTGATTTACTCGCTCCATTTGTCCATCGGTCTGAGGGTGATAAGTTGTGCTGAAATCTAGTTGGGTTCCTAAACCTTCTTGGACTTTCTTCCAGAATCTCGAGGTAAACTGAGTTCCTCGATCCGATATGATGTTCTTGGGGACTCCGTGCAAACTGACGATTCTAGCGACGTATAACTCCGCTAGCTTCGAACTCTGATATGTGGTCTTTACTGGTAAGAAATGGGTGACTTTGGACAATCTGTCCACTATGACCCAGATAGAGTCATTTCCCCTACTAGAAGTAGGTAATCCGGTGATAAAGTCTATTCCAACAGAATCCCATTTCCATTCCGGAATCTGCAATGGTTGCAACAATCCAGCGGGTCTTTGATGTCCTGCCTTGACTCGTTGACAGATATCACACTTGGCGATATAGCTTTCGATTTCTCTCTTCATCTTATGCCACCAAAATTGTTCTTTCAAATCTTGATACATCTTTGTTCCTCCGGGGTGGATAGAATAAAGAGTATCATGAGCTTCCTTCAGAATAACTTCTTTCAACTCAGAATCTGCTGGTACACAAAGGCGTCCTTTGTACCACAGAACTCCTTCTTCATCTTTGGTAAATCCGGGCACTTTGCATGTACCAATACGACGCTTGATTCCGTCGATACTAGCATTTCCTTTCTGTGCCTCCTTGATCTGGCTAATCAAAGTGGGTTGAAGTTCTATGCTAGCCAAAAATCCTTCACTCACTAATTCCATTCGGAAATCTTCCATATCTTTGTGCAAACTTGGTTGCTCCTTCAAAATCATGGAGTTCAAGCGGCACGGCAATCTGCTAAGGGCATCTGCTACCACGTTGGCTTTACCAGGGTGATAGTGAATGTCTAGATCATAATCCTTGATTATGCTCAATCCATCTTCTTTGTCTCATATTCAGCTCCTTCTGAGTGAATATATACTTCAGGCTCTTGTGATCTGAATAAATCTCACAACGGTTTCCCATCAGGTAATGCCTCCATGTCTTTAGGGATAGAACTACGGTTGCGAGCTCGAGGTCATGGGTTGGATAGTTCTGCTCATGTTGTTTCAGTTGTCGAGATAGATAAGATATAACTTTGCCTTCTTGCATTAGAACAAATCCGAGACCGATCTTGGATGGATCACAATACACGTCAAAGGGCTTCGTGATATCCGGCATGATTAAGATTGGGGCTGAATTCAATCTCCTCTTGAGTTCTTGAAAACTCGCTTCACATTTGTCTATCCATTCAAACTTCTTGAACTTCTTCAGCAATTGGGTCATGGGTCTGGCGATACTCGAGAATGCTTCTACGAACTTGCGGTAGTATCCCGCCAATCCGAGAAATGAACGAACTAGGGTTTGAGTGGTTGGGGCTTGCCAATCTTCGACATCTTTCACCTTTGTAGGGTCAACGGCAATTCCTCCGGCTGATACAATGTGGCCGAGGAATCCTACCTCCTGTAACCAGAATTCACATTTGCTAAACTTGGCATACAACTGATGCTCTCTAAGGGTTCCAAGAATGGTCCTTAGGTGTAGCTCATGTTCTTCTTCTGATTTGGAATAAATCAGAATGTCATCGATGAAAACAACGACAAACTTATCCAGCAAGTCCATAAAAATCTTATTCACGAGATTCATGAAATAAGCGGGGGCATTGGTTAATCCAAAAGACATGACAGTATACTCGTATAATCCATATCTGGTGGTAAAGGCAGTCTTTGGAATATCCTCTGCGCGAATCTTGAGTTGATGATAGCCTGTTCTAAGATCAATCTTAGAAAAGACTTTGGCACCGGTCAACTGATCAAACAAATCTTCTATCATGGGCAATGGGTACTTGTTCTTGATAGTGACATCATTAAACTTCCGATAATCCGTACACAAACGGTTACCTCCATCTTTCTTGTCCACAAACAAAACAGGTGATCTCCATGGTGACGCACTTGGTTGAATCAATCCAATTTCCAGCATGCCATCTAGTTGCTTCTTCAGTTCTGCTAGTTCAGACGGGTTCATACTATATGGTCTCTGGGCTATGGGTCCTGTTCTGAGGATTAGTTCAATGATAAACTCGATATCCCGATCTGTGGGCATACCGGGCAAAACATCTGGAAATACATCGGGGTATTCACAGACTATCCGGACTTGGTCAATGGTAGGTTGGGCTATACTCTTGTTGCACTTGAATTGACGAGGTAAGGTTTCAGACACATGCTCGACTGATATTCCAGCTGTACTGGTCATGGTTATGGCTTTCTTGGCACAGTCAATTAATCCTTTATGTTTGAACATCCAATCCATTCCTAATACTACTTCCAAACCTTTAGTTCCAAGTACTATTAGATTAGCATAAAAATCTATTCCATGGATTCGGATAGGGATGGCTTTGCAGATTTGCCTAGCTTTGGTGGTTGAACCGGGAATTTGAACAATCATAACATGCTTCAGTTTGGTTGGTTGAATCTTACTAGTGCATGCAAATTCTTTGGTGACAAATGAGTGCGATGCACCAGAATCAAACAACACTCTAGCAAGTGCTGAATTAACAGAAAACATACCCAGCATGACGTCTGGCGCTTTCTGGGGTTCTTTAGCATGCATGAGAAAAATACGGTCGTTGCGGTTGAGCGAGTTCCCTGGGGCAAACCTTCTTACTGGCTGAACACGACGCTGTTGCTGAGCTGGGGCATTTGCATTGGGGGTTGCGGCATTCTTCTTGGGACACTCATTGGAGTAGTGACCCTTATTTCCATAGTCATAACAAGTCACTTGCGACTTGTCCTTTGCTGCAACAGGCACATCATTGCTTCCAGTCCTCGGGGCAGTGTTGGTGTTGGTGGCAGCATTGTTGTTGCTGAACTTGGGTGGTGCACGGTTGAAATTGCAAGAGTTGCCAGGGTTGTTGTGATTTCCTCTGGGCCTTGGGTTTCCACGGTTGGGATAGGTCGGACGATTCATCGGGGGTCTGTTGGTTCTCGGGGTAAATCCTAGAGATGGGTTAGGGCGATACTTTGGGGTCTAATGGGTTCCTGGCTGATGCATCATGCGACGCTTGCGGTTCTCGTTGGCTTGGTTGATCTTTCCTTCCATCTGGATGGCAGAGTCGACAAGGGATTCAATATTGGCAAAGGGGATATTGACCAACATTGTCTGCATCTCATCGTGCAGACCATTCAAGAATCTCTCTTTCTTCTTAGCTTCGGTGTCGATCTCATCCGGGGAATACCTAGCTAAGGACAAGAATTTGTCACGGTATTCCACTATGGACATCCTTCCTTGCTTCAGTTCTCTGAACTCATCTCTCATTCTCTTGATCAAACCCGGTGGCACATGGGTTCTGCTGAACTTGACCTTGAATTCCTCCCAGGTCATCCTCTGTCCTCTGGCCATTGCACGAACGCTGTTCCACCATGCTCTTGCATCTCCGGCTAGATAGTGGGTGGCGCATAGAACTTTCTCGTTAGCTTCCACTCTGGCGACTTCTAGGTTGTTCTCCATGGTTTGCAGCCAATCATCTGCGTCTAAAGGCTCTTTCGACTTAGTGAAAACAGGTGGGTTGGTGTTTTGGAAATTCTTGATCTTAGATCCATGGTTGTCCTGATTTCCTTGGCCTTGATTGTTGTGGGCTAGCTGAGCTATCTGTCGGAGGGTGGCTAGGTTGGCTTGACGTTCGGCTCTTTCAGCTTCGCGGTTAGAAACCAACATTTGCAGGATCTGCAACATCGCGTCCGGGGATGAACCACTTCCTCCGCGAGGCATCTGAAGATTGAGATAGATCATGAGAAAAGAGGGAAATTTCTAAGGTTCAGGGACTTTGAGAAGTTTTTAAAGTTTGACTCGGATTTTTTTTGCAACTTGCTTTTCATTCATTCATAGCACACGATACAAACACACACCACAAAACAAGAAAAACAGATGATTTTAAGAACCATTCTGGAAACTATGATACAGTGGGACCGAATACAACTCACTACGCGTGCTCAAGTGCTACTACTCCTAGGAGTCGGTGTAGTCGTCATCCTCATCGTCATCGATGAAGGCAAAATCATCCTCATCGGTGAAGAAGTCCATGGCCTGATCCTCCAGAAAATCATCATCATCGCTGAGATAGTGTAAGATCCCTCCTTTATAAAGGAAAAGGATCCCTGTGATTGCAATGCTAGTCCCTGGATCAATGCTAGCATCCACAGTTTAAGATGAAGTACACAGAAACAAAGGTCATTATTACAGTCATTCCAGAGACAAGATAGTCTTTTACAACTCCATGGCCACAGGACTAGTACAAGAGTTTAAATAAATAAGTAGATAAATAAGTCTTCATCTTCATGTGCCACACGCAATCATGTTGAGTGTAGACTCATGACTCCTAATCATCATCAGAATAACCTGCAACATCACAAGTTACAGCCATAGTGGGTCAATACATTGGAATAGTATTGGCAAGTGATACCTTAGTAGAATATTGGTGGACTAAATACTATATGCAATTTGGCTAAGTGTAGCTTAGGCTTGCTTTGCTCAAAATAGGTTTTGCCTATCAGTTGAAAACACTAATTTTTTCTTTGTCAAAACTTTCCCAAGGAACCACCAATAGACATTGGGGTCCTTCACCCTTGTTCAACCACAAGTTTTACTTAGAAATTGGGATGAGGAGATTCTTGATAGATTCCATGTCTTGATGCTCAAGTTGTCCTTTTCCAGGGACATGGCTAAGTACTTAGATTCTTCCATATGTAGAGGTTGTGCACTTTCCCCACAAGACTTGATTTTCACCAAGACAGGACCTTTCAGAAGCCTTCCCTTAGACCAAATGGACGCGTTCCCAACCTATCATCCCACTACCACCAACTGTCCAAATGGCTAAGTTATTGCAACCTATGTGATCCAGACAGAGCCCATATTGCCAAGTGGCTGCACTAGAAGCTTCTTAACATTTGGCCTCTCAAATCCCTTTGTTCCTGGGTGGCTTTCCACAAGTGAGATACACAAGGTAAACCATAGAAATGGGCCTTGTGTAACCACTCAACATAACCCATTCACAACCATTCCACCCAGGTAATTCATTCACTTAGTTGTTTTATTAAGAAAAAACATAGTCCAAAGACTTAGAAATATTTATTCATAGCATGAACATATAGCCACCCTTGGTTGCTACTAGCTAGGCTAAGAATGGCATAGATAAGCATCTTAACTTAGAAATTTCTAGCAATTCTACAACTACTAGGATTTCCCAAGCATAGCATATAAGCAAAATATAACCATGCAAGACTAGCAAAATATTTCTAATGCATAGTTGAAAAACATAGGATAAAATCATGAAGCACCACTTGCCTTGGTAGTTTGTAGAGTAGCTACAATCCTCACAATCACAATCACTATTTGCACCAAAATCTATACATAAAATGATAGCACCAAATCACATACAAAACAAATACAAGCAAAAATATATGGATGCATGCAATATGATATGTGATGATTTTCTATACTTAACAAGACAAGTGCACAGTACTGGTTCATAAACAAGTTCAAAACTTTCCAAACAACCTTTATTTGAACATTAAAACATTTCTCAAATAATTAATATACACAAAATAGGCCTACACATGTTTCTATAAAAATAACCACTTTAACAGAAACAAAACATTAAACACATTGCATATATAGAAAGGGATTTATCTCCTGATTCCATTGATATAAAATTCATCAAATTTGGACATGGGAATCAAAAGTTATGAATTAAACAAGTTTTAATATCTAATAGATCTAATCCAGTTTTTAAATTCAAATCCTAGCCACACGGCGTGCTCCTATTGGTTGATACCGCTTCACTCAGGATCACACACGTGAGCCGTTAGATCTAACTTAATCTGCACGGCCTAGATCTGTTTGTAACCCTTCGCGTAAGTGATCTATCTAGCCCATCGGATCTAGATCCAACGGTTCTCGATCAAGCGACCAAACTCTGGCGGCGCTAGCGGTGGCGAGTGGCGGAGGCGGCTCTGTCCACGGCGGCGCGGTGGCTACAGGGGGGTTTGGGGTCGTCGGAGATGCTTACCAGACTCGCGGCGGTGTGCTGAAGCTCAACGTGGCGGTGGCTGGTCAAGGGGCGCACAGATGCAGCGGCAGGGTCTCGTCGGAGTTGCTGGCGGCGTCAGGTGCTTATTGACGAAGATGTTGTCGAGGTTCTGCGTCGGCCTAGCACGAGCCAGATGGTTTAGGAGGTGCGCAAGGTCTCGGCGATCATGATAGCATCAAAGGGAAGGCAAGGGGCGGTCGGCTTTTACCTTAATCACTCGCCGGAGTTGGACGGCGTCGGGAACTTGCGGTGCTCGTTGGAGTCGACGACCTGGGGCAGTACAGGATGAACTAAGGATGTCAGTAGGAGCGCAAGAAGGTTGCGAAGCAGTTCGCGTGAACCAGAGAGGAAGGCGCGCACGGAGCTCACCAGGATTGGTCGCCGGAGTGGGTTCTGTCTGCGGCGAGGTAATGGCAAATACTGGCAGCCTGGAGGCGCTTCGGGCTGGCTTTGTTGGGGGAAATGGCCGCGAGGGGGAGAGGTTTAAGTAGCCGGAGCTGGGCGTGGAGTTACTCGGCAAATCAACGCCAATTAATCGCGCAATCAACGTCAGTGACGCGGGGGAGGAAACGGCGGAGGCTCAGTCGTGGGCGAGGTTTAGGGACAAAGCTGACGGGTCAAGTGGGTCCGGGGCGTCAGTGGGAGGGGTGTGTTCGCGCGGGTGAGAAACAGAGGGAGAAAGGAATGGCCCGGGTGGGCTGGATTCTGTGTTGGGCCGAATTGGCAGCGCCAGCCTTTTCCTTTTCTTATTCATTTTCCATTTCTGTTTTTGATTTTCTGATATCATTTTCAAACAAATTCAAATGACAATTGAATTCAAATTTGTTCTGGTTTTTTGTAGAGTGTAAAAATCATAATTCTGGGTGTATAAACATATGGACTCTCTGTATTAGCTTGGTCCTATTGATCAAACAAAATAAATAGTGATATGGCACTAGATTTGATCAAGTTTTGAAAATGGTTTTAAATTCACATTTGTTTTGCAAATTTTTGGTTTATACTCTAGCAATCAAGCAAAACAATCAGAGAGTAACAAGGTTTGATTCATGAACAACAATCTCTCATTGGAGAGTAGCATTTGATTTAATGTTGATCACATAAAATAATGAGCTCATATGCTCCTGTTTTTGAATTGATTTTTGAAATGAAACTCTACATGATCAAGGATGCATGCATGATATGCATGAGTTTTGAAACATGATTTTAGGGATGTTACAGATAGGAGTAGGGGTCTCCACGAAGATCTTCTCCGGCATTCTCTCTTTCCTCCAAATGCATGTCTCTCTCGTGGATGGTCTCCTCCAAATCCGAGATACAGTGGCGAAGACGGGAAATGATGTGCTCCTTATTGTCAAACTGACGGCGGCGAGATTTGTGATCCTTCGCTAGCATGGCGATGGTCTGATCCTTCGTCTTGATGATGGTGGACTTGTGGTTGGAGTAATCACGGCAATTGTCCAATTCCTACTAACGATCGTACATCATGAAGCTAAGGTGGTCCAACTGAGTCTTCAGCTCGTGGTGGTATGGGGCTTCCAGTGGCTGTCCCATAGCATCACGCCTTGGAAAGAACTCAAAGCGGGTACCCTTGATCTGGTTGATACTCTGCCCACATAGACGGGCAAGAGCTTCCTGCATGGCCCTGGCAAGTCCATCGAGCGAGTTGTTCTCTCTTAAGGTGAACTGAATTCCCTCGGCAATGGGGGGTTCAATCTTTCCTCGGAGACTTGCAACAATTATCCACTACAAATCTTCTCCTCCTTGATCATTGAGTTGAGTTCCGAAGAACTCGGGGTGTGGACGCTCCAGAAGTTCCGAAAGTTGGTCAAAATCCCACTCAAAGATGAGGTCTCCTCCATTCCCCAACAGATAAAATTTGTTGTACTTCACTTCCATCTATAAGGATATTGGATGAGTAAGTTAGTAGAGTGATCAAGTGTGTCAAATTTTAGGTATTTTGCAAGAGTTTTTGAGGAACATGAATTTTTATGAAAGAAACAAAGTGATAAGAATGGGAATAAGTTTTTGTAAATATTGCTTCCTTTGGTTTTGAAACTAAGTTTTTGATTCAAACGTCCAGTCTGTCACATCCCAAAATTTTCCAAATTTTGAAATGTGAAAAATTAAATAAACAAAATAAAACTTTGTTGAAATTCAGAGTGAGAAGAAACTTTTTGATTCCAATTGGAAATATCAAAACCTATTTTGATCAAATAAAATCCTAAAGGGATTTAAAAAGATAAATAAACAATAAAGTTAAAATATTTGGAATCACTATTTTTGGATCTTTTAATAAAAAGATTTGTTTTTCAAAAGCAAAGGTAGAATTATAAATAAGGATTATTTTATAGAGCCAAATTAAATCTTGGCCAAGCTTTTGAAATAAAATATTTCTATTGTGATAAAAGAGTAAAGGTTTATTTAAATAAAATAATGAGGATTTATTAATATCCAATTTTATTAAAGTAAAGGCTTTTCCATTTTAAATAAACACTAAAACTTGTTGATTTATTTTAAATAAGTTTTCCAAGTGTTTGATTTATTCAAATAAAACCTACTGAAATGATTTTGGTATTATTTAGATTTCAAATAGAGTTTTTAAATAAATTAAATCCTATTTGAATTAATGACTAAGGTCTTTTTATTTAATTATTAATGGATCCTAAAAAGAATAAAAATTATTTTGTTTTGGACTTTGATTTGTGCTGTTAAACTGAATTAAAATAAACACAAAGTTTGGCAAAGGTTTGAATTCATTTGAGTGTTTGAATTGTTTGAATAAAATCAAAACAGAAATTCCAAATAGAAAAAGAAAAAGCTTCAGTATAAAAAAAAAGAGAAACAACAGACCCAACCCAACAGGCCCAGCAGCCCAACTCGCAGCCCATCTTTCTTTTCCCCAGCGAATCGTTTTTCACTTACACGCGCACCCGCGAGGTCACTGAACGCCCGGCCCCACTCTTTCTCCCTCCACCTCGCTAACAGACAGGCCCCACGCCACCTCACCGTCGTCTTCAACACCACGACCTCGTCGCCTCGCCGTTTCTGGCAGTAATTCCGGCGATGAATACCAGTTAATGCCTGCGTTAAATCCTCCGGTGACCACGCGTACTTACTCGCCCCTGTACCCTCTCTCTTTCCCACCAAACCACGCCACCCCTGTGCCACCGGGCTGCCCCAATTGTGAGCTCGAGCCCACTCTGCTCCGACGAGCTCGTTCGTCAATTCCGGCGAGGACAGACTCCCTCTCGGCCCCTTCTTCACACGGGTTTCATCAGCAGCCTCTTGTGCACCTCCCTGTGCCAACCATTTGACCTCGCCCACTCCACAACGACGACAACCTCGATTCTGAACACCGCCGCCGTCTGCCTTGGCTCCGGTGAACTCCCCTGGTAAGCACCGTCCTCCCCTCTCCTTCCCGAGCATACCCCTGCACTCCCCACGCTCGCCCGCGTCTAACCGTGCACTTATTTTGCTTCAGCACGATCTGCAGCCTCGCCCCCGACGACCTCCAGAGACACCCGCCGCTCGCAGCAACTCCGGCGAGCAATTTCTTCCGTCCCCGTGCGCCCCCTGCCTCCTCGTGAATAGGTTCAGCATCAGCGCGTCAAGGCAAACACAGTGAGCCCTCTCCCATTCTTTCTCGCTTCCTGAATCGTCGCCAACGCCACCACCAGAGCCGCTCCACCGCTTGCCACCGCGCCAGCGCCGCCAGTTCTTGGCAGTGTGTTGTGAGCCGTCCGATGCAATCCAGCGATAGAGATAGAATCATTAAACGAAAGGGTATCGTGTGTTGTGTGCCGTGCGATTTCCATTAGATCTGACGGCCAGAATTGCTCGATCCGCACGAAGCGGTACCGTCCAGTAGAAACGCGCCACGTGGACAAGATTTAGTTTAAAAACAGAAACAGAATTTGATTGAATTGCAAATTTGTAAATTGCATAACTTTTGACCCACATGTCCAAAAATTGCAAATTTTATATCAATGGATCCAGCAAGACAAGTAATTTGCAACCATGCACTTTGTTTAATGATTTGCTTCTGGAAAATTGGTTGAAATTGTAGAAACATGTGTAGGCATATTTTGAATATAAAAATTGTTCTAGATTTAATTTTAATGTGAAATCTTTGCAAAATGGTTTGTTGTGAACCTACTGACCCTAGGAACCAATTTATGGATTTAAAAATGTATTTTGTGAAGTTTAGGAATGAATAATTGAATTAGCTCATTTCTAGTCAAATAAAAATATTGATTATGGTTTAGAAATGATCTTTGGAATGAAACCTTTGGGAAATGATTTTATTCAAACCTTCTGACCCTAGACACCAAGTTTTGAGAATTAAAATATATTTAGTGAACCCTTTAAATAATATTGCTTTGCTAAAAGCATTTTCAACCACATAAAATAAAGATTTGGTTTAAAAATGGTTTATAGATAAAACCTTTTGCAAATGGTTTTACCACTTTAGTAAATGACCACTTTGAACCTTATAATGTTTAGAGCCTAGTAGAAACCACTTTTGCAAATAAAACTATCTTTTGCATGCTTGCATGCATGACCTTGTTTCTATTATTTTATGTGTGATAAATTGGTTGGAATGCTAGTTGAATTTGTGTTTGCTTGATTGAATTGTAGTGGAATTAAAAGAGTGTGATATTTGCAAGATCAAGAAGTGAACCATCATTCTCTACTAAAAAGTCAAGTGACACTATCATCCATGTCCTACTATTTTCATTACACTTAGTGGATTTTGTAACATGCATGGAAAAGTTTACTATATTTTATTCTATGCTAAATCCTAATAGGACACCCTTATATCTCCCTTAGTGGAAACAATGTAGTTGTAGTATGCTTAGCCCTGCTATATATTGGGATGGGATACATGTTATGATTATATGAAGAGTTGAAAAGATATATGTTTTATATAATAAAACAAGTACTCAATGAACCACCTGGGTGGACAAGGATACTCAAGGTTGGACAAGGTGGCAACAAAAGGAACCATGTTTATATGGCTATCTCTTTTTGTATGTGCACTAGAAGAAAACCACCCAGGGACTTAGAGATTGAACATGTTTCTCGTACAGTGGCTTCCGTGTACAGCCACATGCTAAATGGGCTCTGGCTTAGTCAACTACATAGTGGAAGACCCATGCATTGGCATCTTCAGGTTAACTAGAATTGTGTAAGGGAACTTGAAACCCTACATTGGTGCCTGGATGACAAGCTAGCATTGTGTATTGGGAGGACTCCTATGGAAAGACTTTGTCACATTCTCAATCTGCCAGTACTCCATCTTGGTGAGTACTTATCCAGCGGCCACTGGTGGCATCAAGATGAGATTGTGTCATGTGGGTAAAGTGTACAACTTCTGCAGAAGATCAAAATTCTAAGTACTTAGCCGTGTCCCGGTTATGGACAATACTGAGCAACTAAGGCCTGAAGCTATGGAAGATCTCGACATTCCAATTTCTCAAAGTAAAACTTGATGGTGACAACAAGGGATTAGAAGCACTTGGAGTTTTCCAAGAAGTTCAAAAAGATTTGACAAAGATCAAAAACTATTTTGAAAAGATAGGATAAAACTATATTGCTTTCTGCAAATGAGCCTAAACCCCACTTAGCCAAATATGCATGTAATGATAGGATCCACATATTTCTACTTAGTAGTGAAACTTGCCAATACAATTCAAATGTATTGACCCTTGTGGCTGCAACTTATTATGTTGCAGGTTTGTTTGATGTTAGTGAAGTGTGTTGAATAGGATTACAAGTCTACAACCAACATGATTGCCTGTGGCACTTTGAAGATGAAGGACCCCATGCTTATAGATATTCTGTTGCAATGTAATGTGATAGCCAAATGAGCTATGTAAGATGTAATGAATTATTTTATTCCTGGTTATAAAGTTGTATTATGACCTTTGTTTCTTGATATTACATCTTAAACTGTGGATGCTAGCTATTGATCCAGGGACTAGCATTGTAAACAAAGGGATCTCTACCTTATTAAAGGTTGGGAACCTTACACAGTCTAACTAGGGTCTCCTATGGTCAGGATGGATCTGATACCAACTTGTCAACACCCAGATTTTTAATCCCAGATGCATGTTATGCCATACATCGCAATCCCAGGATTACCATTTTTGCGAGACATAACAGATTTTGATACCATAGTACATCATCCCTTACAAACCATACATAAGGTCTTACACAAATAAGTATCTCATGATCCAGTTCTTAATACAACTCAAGCAGCGAAAATACGTAATAATAAAGGTAGCGTAGGAGAATCTCCATGTTTGGGGTCACAGGCAATGCTGACGATGGGAGATGATCCTAGTTGTCGTAACCTTCCTGGGGTCCTTCGTCCTGGTACTCCTCTTCATAGTCTGGCCACGAGAATAGCCAGGGACAAAGCCATGAGTACTCTTTAAGTACTCGCAAACTAATACTAACAATTTATTGGGGTTTTTGTAGTAGGACACTAAGCTCTAGGGTTGTTTTGCAAAAGCTAGATTTACCTCTACTAAGTTCGGAAGCAAAGAATGCTAGTTGAAGTTTTATAACACCTAGGTGGGAACTTGTATTTCATATCACAACTCTATTGTGGTCAAGTCAAATTCTCAATCCATTTGACAAGTCATTTTGAAAACATCTGACGGGGGAACAGTATGGCCACTCCAACTGTCCATAACCACGAACACGACTATTCGAATAGTTCGACACTCTGTATAGATTGTACACTTTCACCACAACATTCGACACATCCGTCAGGAACAAATCCTGAATTCACCATACTCAGTATGCGGATAATCAATCCTAACCTTTCAATTACACGCCCTAGTATAGGCACCTCTCCTGTGAGTTTGCCTCCCAACCATGACCAACTGTCATCTTGGGTACTGCACAGGTGGACAATCTTCACAAGGTAGCCTCAGCTCAGACCTTGGCCGTGAGGGAACCCATACTAAGGTATATAAGTTTCCAGTTAAGCCCTACCCAATTTTCGGGTATTGTGGTTGTACGGTAAAATTGGAATGGTATCGCATCCAGAAAACCATCAGTTTTATAAAAGGGCTAAGGCTCATGCCTCAACATTTTCATCATCAAAATCATCTGGTGTTCGGGAACACATGTCAAAACATTTCTGTAGAATGACTCATCATTCCAAGGTTTTCATAACCATTTTCACCAAGTATTCCCATCTAAAGTTGATCAAGTTTTATGCTTAGCACTAGCATCTACACGTGGTGATATGTACTAATGAGGGGTGGTAAGCAAGTGGGGTGTAACTAAGTTCAATCTCATGCCTTAGGATGACATCAAGATTATCTAGCTTAGGCCAATTTTAATGCTCTTTATGCAACCTTCAATTATCTTTCTAGTATCTACAATTCACTATGTAAACTCTAAGAGAAAGCTTTGATAAATAAACAAAGTGTAAAGCTTGCAAATAAAACTAGGATTGGGTTATCAAGTGGGTATGATCACATATGCTTAAGGCATATAGTTGGCATGGTAACAAGCAAGTATTAGCTTGCATAGGTCAATTTGATTAGTAAGGCTTGCTAGAGTAGAGTATCTTGCAAGTGTTAGCTTGCTCAATTAACTAGTAGTATTAGGCTTGCAAGTATTAGCTTGCATAAGTATCAGTATAAGCTTGCAAGTGTTAGCTTGCCTTGTGCAGAGCAGTGGTTGAAGTTCTCCTCGGCTTCTTCTTCGTAGTATCCTCCTTCCTCCTCGTATCCTTGGTCGGTACTAGCGTCTATAAATAAGTACGAGGTACACAATCACCAAACAATACTTAACTATTTTCAATCATCACACAAAGATGCACTCTAGATGATCTAGTATCATCACTAACATTACAAGATTAAAGCCTTTGTCTTATTTATTTTATTTTTAGAAAAGTAATTTCTACTCATTGAAAAACTACTTAAGATTTAAGATTCTCCAACTCAAACATGGGATCATGTTGACACATGTCATCACCACATATTTCAGTACATGAGAATGTGATTTAAAGTGGTGTCACAATTTAATAAGGTTTAACCTTTTTATTTTAAATAATTAAAGTGACTAGAAATGCCTATGTGGCATTCTTTTATTACTTGAACATTATTTCTGTAAGTAAACCCATATGTTTTTATATATTCTGAAAGGTATGATCAAATGTGATTTTTGAGAGTTGGAATTAACTCAAAAGCTATTATGGTTGAAATTTGAAAAATGTTTGAATGCAGAAAAGCTTCTGCCTTGTTATTTTTACCAAGGTTGATCTACAGATCCAAATGATTTGAATCCAACGGGCTTGGATTAAGCATTTCAGTACCTTTCTAAAAAAATTGGTTTCATGCAATTTGGTTCACTGAATCGAGCTGGGTTGATTTTTGAAACTAGGTACAGAACTGAGTTTGAATTAAAATAGAAAAATCTAAATTCAAACGGTTGGGCTGCGCGGGAAATGCTAATGGGCCGGCACAGTGTCACTCCTCAGCGCGGCGCTCAACTGACAGAGGGGGTCTACCGGTTAGTGGCTCATAACACGCGAAGAGGTACGTTGCGATTTGGTTCGTTGGATTAGAAGTGAGATCAACGGCTGAGGGTCGTCGTCGACGATGAACACGTCACCGGTGAGCTTGAACCCTAGCGGCCCGGTGGGGGTGCATAGGGGGCATACCGGGGCTCCAGTGACGACGGTGAGGCGGGAAAACGACGAAGTCGACGACGGCGAACTCAGGGATGGTCGTGGCAGCTACGGGGGTGGTCGAAATCAACGGCTCCCTTCTTCTCCAGAGGCGGACTACTCCGACGCAATTCCGGCGAGATGCTGCTCCTCGTGCTCCGGCTAAGGGGTGGAAGGATCAGTGAGGTGAGGAGAGTAAGATGGTGTGAAGAAATCGAGCGGGGGTCGTCTCCTTTTATAGGCTCGACGGCGAGACCGAGAGGGATGGGCAGGCGACGGTGGCGACACGGCTACGAGCGGCTAGAGGCAGAGGTTGGCGATCGACGGGCGGTCTCCTGGCGATGCTCTAGAGCTTAAATGCGCGTGTAGGGGCGGTGGCAATTGGTCGGGAATGTGCGATGCTCTACGAGGCAGAGGCGGCGAACTTCGCGACGAGCGGTGGCTACGGGGTACGAGCGGTGAAATGAACATGTCTGGTGGTCTCCTGGGACGGTGGGGTGCATGCTGGCGGGCGACAAGGGCTCGAGGTGGTCGGGTTGCGTGGGAACGGCGCGTGCTCTGCGGTGCGCATCGGCATGGTCGACAGCGGCAGGGGCGCGGTGTTCCTGGTGGTTATGTTCGCTGTCTTCGAGCTAGGGCTGGTAGAGAGGGGCGGTGAGGCATGGGCTGCATGCTAGACAAGGTTGGCATGGCTAGTTCTTCTCCTAGCTTGCTGTCCACACTGGGGTGACATGGTGAGGCTCGGCCTGCTCACCATTGATGACAATGGCCAGCTTACAGTGGTGCTAGAGGTTAGTTAAGGTTGCTAGATGATCTACTAAGGCTAGTTGTATCCAGAGAGGGAACAAGGTTGGCCCAAAACACTGCTCAACATAGTGTTTTTGATTTTGTTGATTTGCATCTGCAACCTGTTTGATGAAATGGCTGCATGAACTTGAGTTTTGGATTTTGAAAATATTTTTGGTGGATGTGTTAGGCATGTGTTGAGGGTTCTGTGGATGCTTGGGTTTTGAAAATTGAGCTTGTTTGAGTGGTTTTTGAAATAGTGGGATCTTCCCATATGAGATAGATTCAATTTTAAACTGTCATTTAAACTAAGCATTTAAATGTTTTTGGATGATCACAAAGTGGGCCTTGGTACCTTATTATGAGTACTATCAAGGGGTGCAAAGATCCATACATGTTTCTGTTAAGTTTTGAAAGTTAGGGATAGCCAAAGTAGGCATGGGAGTTAATTTGGCCAAAGTGACCATTCACTTAATTTATTTGTTTTGACTTGTTTGTCTTTGGGAAAAGTTTGGGGATTGTTTAGATGATGTTTATTTCACCTAAGAATCATTTTACAAGCAAAGAAACACAGAACCATGGCAATTCAAAAGAATCCAAATTTTAATACACACACATATGAATGCTTTCATATTTTTAATTGGAAAAGTTTTTGTTAACCCTAATTTTGATGATTAGAGTTTTATGATACAAGTTTAATATTTTTGGGATGTTACAAAGGACGTAATACCAATACTTAGAGTGTCACATCCATGACCTTGAAAAGGGTAGCTCCCTCGAGATGCTAAGGAATGATGAGTTGTGTTCTCTAATCAAGGAGAAGGAAGCGATGATCAAGCAGCACGAGGAGGCGATGAAGGTTCAAGAAGAAAAGTTGAAGGACCAAGAGAAGAAGTTCGCTAGCCAAGAGAAGAGGGTGATAGAAAATAATAAGAAGATTAGGGAACTCAAGCTAGAACTCAAGAGCAATGATGTGGAGACCGAGGGCCTTTGCGAGATAATCAATGATCTGCGTGCCTCCAAGAGGAGCTTGTAAAAGCAACTTGAAGCCACTAAGGAGTCGAACCTAGTGGAGGAGCTACAAGGCGAGAAGGAGGGACTTCAAGAGCAGTTAAAATCCACTACCAAGGAACTGCAAGAAGTGAATAAGGACCTCCAAGAGAAGATTGAAGCCTCAACAAAGGATATGGAGTTATATGATAGCTATGAGATTCTACACATTTTTTATGGCTTCTATCAATGGTTTTCGTTTGGATTTGATGGTTTTCTAGCTTTACCTAACTCTAATACTTCGGTAGAAAAGAAAACTTGCTTTTTAATGTGTGTTTCGGGTTTTGTACATCAACAGAGGGATTTAATAGCAAAAACACAATATTCAGGCAAAAACAAGCAAGTCCCTTTTTGGAAGCAATCGAGGGGAATTCACTGCAAGTTTAACGACCAACTATACGGCGGCGCCCGTATAGTTGCCATCTCCTTCGTCTTATTAAAAGGTACAACTTTCATGAAGAGGTTGAGGTCGAAAACAGAACACACAAGCCGGCATACCATCCAGAAGGGAGAAAGAAGGGATCCGAAGAAGAAGGGGAAGATGTTCTTCATCTCGCTCCATGATCTTTGATCTCCTAGCCACCACACATCAATAGCCATTACTTGTACTTGAGAGAGAGATATCCACTTTGCAAGATTAGGGTTTGAGATTGTTCTTCCTATCTTGAATTGTGTTGGATTTTTTTCTATTTCTTATTGTGGATCTCCATGGTAATATCAATAAGAACTTCCTTTATTTAATTATATCGATGATGCTTTATTCTTTCATGTGTGAGTAAGTTCCCTTGGGCATGGGATATGTAGGGGATTGGTGAGATGTGACGTGCCTACATAATTTCCATCAAGTTTGTGGTTAATTCTAATTACTATATTATGTGTGTTTGACTATCTATGGGATGCTTAATGCATGTTGTCAAATTAAGGGCCCAGACAACTTGATGCTTTTTCTACATATATAGAATCTTGTTTGCTAGCAGATCGGTGATACGTCGTAAACGTATCTATAATTTTTGATGTTCCATGCTTGTTTTATATCATTTGTCTTATGTTTTGTCTACACTTTGAGATATTTTATACACTTTCTGGAACCAACCTATTGACAAGATGCCATAGTGCCAGTTGCCTGTTTTCTTCTGTTTGGTTCCAGAAAAGGCAGAAAATAAATATTCTCGGAATTGGATGGGACAAAAGTCAATCTTCCCATTTTTTCCGAAGCAACACGGAACCACGAAGAAGAGGTGGAGGAGGACACCAGGGTGGCCGCACCCTCCTAGGCGCGGGCCAGCCCTGGTGGTGCCCACAGGTGGTGTGGCCCCCCTGTCCCTCCACCAACCTTTCCTCCTTCGCCTATAAGAAGCCTCCGACCCAAAAACCCTAAATCATCTGGCTGAAATCCACGAAAACCTCCACAATGCCGCTGCCACCAAAGGGGAGATTCGGGGGACAGAAAGTCTCTGTTCCGGCACCCTGCCGGGATGGGGAAGTGCCCCCGGAGCCATCTCCATCGATCTCCACCACCATCTCCATCTCTGTTGCTGATCTCCATGATGAGGAGGGAGTAGTTCTTCCTCAGGGCTAAGGGCTCTACCGGTAGCTATGTGTTCATATATCTCTCTATGCATGATCTTGGTGTGGTCATGACCTTTATAATCTAGTAGATCTACCTTGCTACTCAAGTGCTTCAATAGATCTCTGCTCTCCCCATGTGTGTGAAAGTGACAGCGTGCACGCCATGGTGGCACTTAGGCTAGAGTCTACATAAATACTCATCGTGCTTTAATAGATCTATGCTTTTCCCCACGTGCGTGAAAGTGACAGCGTGCACAACGTGTGTGGCACTTAAGCTATATTACATATATATATATATATTCATGAGTTATATTTTGAGTTGGATGTCTCTATGAAATTGTGGTGTTTGTTGGAACCATCTAGCGCTCAAGGTGACAGTTTGAGGTTATCTAGATTGGGGAAGGCCCTACCGTGGATTACAGTATCCAATCGGAGAGTAGTTAAGAGTAGTATCATGAAGAGGAGATATTTATATGAGAGAGTGTTCACTAGTGAAAGTATGATCCCTAGGCCTTGTTTCTAAACATTGAAACATCGTTTGCATCTAGATCTGTTACATGTTTGCTTGCTTCCACCTTTATTTTAGTTTGCCTTTATTTTCTCCACGTCAAGCTCCATCAAAGCTATTTTGTGGCACCGTTATCACTTGTATTTCACTATCTCTTCGCCAAACTAGTGCACCTATACACCTAACAAGTGTATTGGGTGTGTTGGGGACACAAGAGACTTCTTGTATCTTGATTGCAGGGTTGCTTGAGAGGGATACCTTTGACCACTTCCTCCCTGAGTTCGATAAACCTTGGGTAATCCACTTAAGGGGAACTTGTTGCTGTTCTACAAACCTCTGCACTTGGGGGCCCAACAACTATTTACAAGAATAGAAGTGCGTAGATATCAAGCTATTTTCTGGCGCCGTTGCCGGGGAGGTAAGAAAAAGGTACTCACAGCCTCTGGTGTGAGTGCTCGAAGTTATTTCCATTATATCATGTGGTTTTGTCTTTTTGTTTCTTGTTTTCACTAGTTAGGCTTAATGGAAAACAACAACAAAATTAGAGAGCTTTATAGTATTTATCTTGAGTTAGGACATGAAGTGTTTGAAGAGAATATTAAAAAACCTATGGAGCTTTATTTGCATGATAATAGAAATGTTATTAGTATGAATTCTTTGGACACCATTATTTCTAATGCTATGGAAAATTCTAAGCTTGGGGAAGATGGTTTTGATGAAAATGATCTTTTTAGTCCCCCAGCTTTGGAAGATAGCTATTCTATTGCTTATGATGATACCAAACCTCCAATTTATGATGATTACAATGATAATTATGATATTTTCAGTCCACCTACTATTGAGGAGAAAGTTAATTGTGATCACAATATGCCTCCTATATTTGATGAGTATGGTGATGAGAATAATAATGATAGCTATTTTGTTGAATTTGCTCCCACTACAATTAATAAGAATGACTATGCTTATGTGGTGAGTAATAATCATTTTATTCATATGGATCATGATAAGAATGTTTTATGTGATAGTTACATTGTTAATTTTATTCATGTTGCTACTGAAAGTTATTATGAGAGAGGGAAACATGGTCTTATGCATCTAAAAAATATTAAGTTTCCCCTCTTTATGTTGAAAATTTTGAAGTTGCACTTGTTTTGCTTTCCTATGCTTGTTGCTTTGTGCTTTCATGACTTGTTTATTTACAATATTCCTATGCATAGGAAGTGGGTTAGACTTAAATGTGTTTTGAATTTTCTTCTTGATGCTCTCTTTTACTTCAATTCATATTTCTTATGTGAGCATCTTCTCAAACTATCAAGCCTAACTTAAAGGCGTTAAAGAAAAGTACTTGTTGGGAGATAACCCAAGAGTTTTCTTGAGTAGTGGAAGTTATTACTTCAGTAATGAACTCTCCTTATCCTTTTTGTTTGCTTTTTGTGCCAAGAATGACCTCTAATGAGAGGGAAGTAAGATTTTGGGAGTTGTTGTCCTGAAACAGAATTTTGTGCTCCACCATAAAAATTAGTGAGGACTCTCTGTAAGTCGGATTGAGCTGACAATTTACGAATAAATCACCCAGTATGTGAACTAACTTTCGTTAGTTCAACACTTTTTTATTTGAGCAACAGAAGGTCTTCGAAAAAATCGGTTTCTACCTGCTGGTCTGTTTTGACAGATTTCTGCTATTATTTGCATTTGCTTCTTATTGATTCCTTTTTGGGTTCTTTTTGGGAAATTGAGATTTTTGAGGGTATTTCTACAGTATCTTGTGTTTTTAGTGAAAGTTTTGCTATTCTAAAGCTAAATCTAAAGGTATATTATCTTTTGAATGCACTAATGTTGCTAATGAAGATTGTGTGAAGTTTTGTATGAAGGAAAAATTTTAGGTGTAGAGAAAGAATGGTGTAATGAGATGAAGAATGGACAAAATCTCAAGCTTGGGGATGCCACCCCATGTCACCCCAATAAATATTCAAGAGGTACAAGGGTCAAAGTTTGGGGATGCCCAAGGCATCCCCTTCTTCATCAATAAAAAGCTCAGGTCTTTCTAGACACCTCGTTTTTATTGTTTCATGCACTGTTGTGTTATCCTTGGAGCGTCTTTGTTTTTGTTTTTAGTTTTATTTTGTGTGGTTTTCTTGCTCCATTAAGTTGGTTGATCACAACACACTTCTTTTGGAGAGAGACACACTCTGTTTTCATTGCCTAGAACACTCTAGTTTTCATTCTTATTGTTTTGTGAGTGTTCTCTTTTGCTAGCTATGTGTTTAGCCTTAGTTTTCTTGTGCTTTCAGCTTAGAAATTTTTATTTCTTCTTTGTGGATTTGTGATACAAGCTCACTGATATTTATTGATTATTATCCTTGTGAGTTGTTTCAAATAAGTTGATTGGTGTTGGAAAAGAGTAGGAAGCTTCATGCTATTGTAGTACAAGAGGAGCTTGCTTTGAATGTGGCTTAGACTTTATCTTGTCATGCTAGATGTTGTTTTGACCTTATGCTTAGTGATTATTGCTGTAGCATGACTTGCTCTAAATCATTGAGAGTGCTTAGTGTGCCTTGAAAGAATCATACGTTGTTTTAGCATACAAAAGCATAGTATTGTGGTATTCTCCGTTGATGCTTTATTTGGGTTGAGTTGGCACATGCTCACACCATGTTATGACTATGAACAAGTCACCATAGCCTCTATGATCATTTAGTTCTTGACTTTTGGTACCACTTTATGCTTTGATTGATATTTTTGTGTAACTCTGCATGATTATGGCCATTATTGCTCTCTTAGTTGGTTGCTCCTAGTCTTTGCTAGCCTCCACTTGTATGAGTAAGCTCTACTCATGCTTCCAACTCCCAAGAAACCAAGTTATTCCAAAGTGTCCACTATAAATTCCTATGCATGGTGTGTTACACCATTCCAACTATATTCTTGTTTTCATTCATCTTCCAATTAAAAAGTATTTTGTTATGAGAAAAACTAGTGATTAAATCTCTCACGAACTTGATGGCACACTTTATTTTTCTTGTATCTAATAAACTTGAACCATTGTGTCATCTATGTTGTATATGCTTGCACTTATACGTTGCGATTAGCAGAACCATGCTGTCATGGGGAACGCTTTCAATATTGCACTTGTACATTGTACACAGTTGATATCATGCTCTTTTGTCTATGGATGTCGTTGGTGTGAAATGAAAGGGGAGCTTGTAAGTCCATGGAGTTATGTATGTGTGTTAGAGAAACGCCTGGTCCACTAGCCTAAGCCATGCCTAATCATGGTGGAAACTTGCAGCATCACCATAGTGACATCTATGAATCATTCTTCTTATAAAAAAAGATTGAGAAAAAGAGACATATTGAGAAAAGAGGAAAGAGAGAAGAAAGCACCATATCCCATGGTAAATAAGAAGAATGTTGAGATTTTCATTGTCTGCTTGCCTTGTCATTTTGGTTATGGGATAGCTCCTGTACCATGTGCAAGGGGTACCTCGTTGGCAGTTGAAAGGATCGTATGGGCACCTAGAGGGGGGGTGAATAGTGTTACTTCAAATTTTACTCTTTTTCAAATTAGGGTTTGACAAGAAAGGTAAATTCTCTAGAATATGCAACTATGGTGAATTTACCTATATGTCAAGCAAGCACAAACTAACACAAAACTAAGCAAGAACAAGTAAGTAAAGTGCGGTAAAGGATAGAAGTAACCAAGGGAGTGGACGCGGAGACACAAGGATTTGTTTCCCGTAGTTCCTTCCTTTTGAGGGGAAGTACGTATACGTTTGGAGAGGGGGTGGTTTCAAACCACCAACGCCATGAGAGGCCTCCCTTGTTCTCCGATGAACCTCACCCCAAAGGGCTCGATTCACCTTCCACTATATCGGCAACCTTCGAGGTGGAAGCCGGCACCTTTACAACAAGTTCGGGGCACACATCCACAACTGAATTGGAGGCTCCCAAATACAAGCAAGCTGTCAAGACAAATCAAAGACAAGCTTGTAAGAACCAAATCAAAGTTAGGGTTTCCAAATAAACACTAGAGCTTGGGGGCCCTCAAGTGAATGAGGGGGAAATGAAGATCTCTCTTGGTGAAGATGTGAATCAAGGCCTCCTCCTTCGATTCTCCAAAGATCAATGACTTTGGATGGTTGGATGAAGAGATCTTGTGGATTTGGTGGCTCTAATGGTGTTGGTGTTCTTGAGCAGCTCGAGCAACTGGAGGAAGAAGATAAGGGTCCCTATTTATAGACAGCCCCCTCCACGAACCGTTTTCTGACCGTTGTAGAAAAGTCAGACCGGAGACTCCGGTCTACACCGGAGACTCCGGCCAATCTCCGGACCAGTCTCCGGACTGGCCATCTGACTGACCCAGCCCATTTCTTCACCAGGAACACCGGAGACTCCGGACTTCCACCACCGGAGACTCCGGTCCGACCAAAGTCTCCGGATAATCTCCGGACTAGTCTCCGGACTGACCATCTGACTGACCCAGCGCATTTCTTCACCAGTAACACCGGAGACTCCGGACTTTCAACACCGGAGACTCCGGTCTGACCCAAGTCTGGAGACTGCGGCCAATCTCCGGACCAGTCTCCGGACAGGCCATCTGAATGACCCAGCCAAGTCCTGTGAGGCACCACCGGAGCCAGCACCGGAAACTCCGGACCACACCGCAGACTCCGGTCTTGGCAGACCAGAGACTCCGGTCTGGAGTTTCCAGAACAGTGGCAAATGTATGTGGTCTTTTCCCAAGATTGTGTGTCATGTTTTAACTATGATAATACCAACCTGTGGACAATAACAAACTGTAAAATGATCTACTTGTTGTTAACGAACACCAAAAGTGATTATGACAATAAATGTCCTTTCAATCTCCCCCTTTTTGGTGTTCGATGACAACAAGTGATTTGCATGGAATAACATAAAAAAGTGGCTCCCCCTGACTATGTGCAACAAGATGATGAAGTAAATCATGTAAAGAAAAAGAATACCAACGATAGCACACATAGATCTCACATGAGTTACAATAGATGTCGCACACAAGCACATAGTCATAGACACACATAAGAACAGTAGATAACACACAAAGTTCAAGTTCGAATATCCAAATAACAAAAAGAAAGGCAAATAACGGCAGATAGTCGCAAATCCCGAGTCCCATGCAAAGCGGATGAGAATGTCTTCTCCCCCTTTGGCATCGAAACGCCGTAAAGGGAAAAGACCTACACTAACGCCCCAATGACTCAGTAGTCATCGTCATCCTTGTCGTCCTCGGCATTCTCAACCTCATCCTGGTCATCCTCGTCCTGGTCATCCTCATCCTGGTCATAGTCATCATCATCATCATCATCCTCAGGGATAGCAGGCCCTTTGCCGTGAGGGCGAGAGGAGGAAGTACCCTGGTATCCAAACCCAGAGGTGACATCAGCAAACGTCTGCCAGTCCACTAGACTGTCCTGTTGGGCGTTCCATGCCCCAAACGAGAGAGTGTGATCAGACTCTGTGGACTGCTGGGCGCCATGCTCATCATTGTATTCATCTTCACCTTCCTCAGTATCAGCAGCACCCTGGTCCTTGATCTCTTTGAGGAGTTTCTCCATGCGGCGGTTGCTTTGGTAAGATGCATGATGCTGCTTGCGTGTCAACGTTCATGCAGCAAAGAGTCCTCTCCCAGAAACTGGCCTTCTTGACCTTCTCATGCACATAGGCTCTAGTCATGGAAGGCATAGGGACATTTGAGGCATTCTTCCTCCGAGCTCTGGGTGGAGAGGGAGCCCTCTCCGTCTCAGTCTCCTCATCATCATTTCCATATCGGCGCCTTGGAGCAGGCCCCATGTGCCCCTTCTGCTGCAGAGAGACCAGAGTGTGCGCCGTGAGGTGAGGTGGAACGGCATTGGGAGAATCATGCGGCTGCGAGTTGATTAGTCTCATAATCAAGGGTGCATATGGAGGAGATTTCTTGAATAGAATTGCATGGAACATCTCCTCGAAAATGAAGTCCATCACATCAATGGGTGCAGCCTCAGCATCTGGTCCAGCATTGAAGGTCCGGTGAGTATGGTACAGGAGGTTGACAAGTCCTCCCCTGAGAGCATCATCATTTCCAGCACTTGGAGCAATAGTCTGACAGAAAATCCTCAGCATAAGGTTGTAGAGGGGCTTGAGTCCCTTGGAGGCCCCCACAACACCATCATCATACAGAGGTGCCAGTTTTTGCTTGTTCTCACCCAATGATGCGGAGTGCATGCGCAGCCCCACAGGAGTAGATATGCCGTGGAAAGTCTCAAAGATGACATTGGCAAAGTCATGGAAAGTAGCTGTGCAGCGAGTAGAGCCAGTCATCCACACCATAGTCCTAGCAAGATCAGTCCCAAACACCACAGTGGCATAGAACTGCTGAACGAGGTGCACACTGTAGTCTTCATGCAGCTCCATCAATTTGTAGAGACCCAACTTCTCACAGATCCACAGGGCATCACGGAAATACGGACTCTGGCGCATTTGCTCAATGTTCATGAACTTCTGAGGGCAAACAGGTGATTTGGTGAGTACACCATACACATCCGTCATGAACACACTCTGCTCTTTCCTCCAGAAACGAGGGTCATCACTGGTACGAGGTAGTGCATAGAAATCTGTCTTCCTCAGCTCACGGAACTCCACTTTAGACATCTTGTTTAGGGACTGGAGGTTGTCTTACTTGGCTCTCTTTGCACGTTCCTCCCGTTCAGCCCTTTCTTGATCCCTCTTCATATAAGCTGCATCACGTGCCCGCTGTTTCCGGTTGGATGGAGGCACGATAAACTGACCCTGAGCTTCATCATAGCGAGGATTGCCCCTTTGGGACTTGGCCTTGGTACGACGAGGGCGACTAGAACCATCACCTGTGAACAGCAGTGAGGGAGATAGCATGGAGATGAGTATATATGTCCCAAAGATGCAGTACAGGAGCTTTGATGCATTTCTGGACTACTTTGATTCACCCAGCACCGGAGTCTCCGCACCGGACACCGGAGTCTCCGGTTCAGACCGGAGTCTCCGGTCCTGGGGACCGGAGTCTCCAGCCTGGACCGGAGTCTCGGTTATGCGATGGGGAGATGCTGGTGAGGGTAAATCTAGTAGATCGGGCAATGCAACAAGGCTAAAGTACTAGAGTGCAAGCAAACAAGTGATTCCTATGGACAAATCCGCAACAATCCTCAAAAACACATCTAGGGATGAACCCTAGGAGGAAAAAGGAGAGGAGAGGTACCAGATCTGTCCATGGGATCGATTACTTCGGTGGGAATGACCCAATGGAGGAGAGGAGCAGGTTGGCCGGCTGCACGGCGAATCCCAGGGGCTTCTTGACCTCCGGGGAGGATTTTTGGAGGAGGGGGCGACGGGTTTAGAGGTAGGGGACGGGGTGAATAAAGAGGAACTGCTGTTCCAGTTCACCCCGTGCCTCTTCTTTAAGTGAGAGAAACCGTCCAGACCGGAGACTCCGGTCTACATCGGAGACTCCGGCCTACACCGGAGACTCCGGTGTTTGTACACCGGAGACTCCGGCCCTCCTCGACCAAAAATACCAGGAAAGGTGTTTGGGGACATATATGTGAGATAGATAGTTTTAGGATAGGAAAAGGGTTTGGGTTGAGACATCAAACTGTGAAGAACCAATAAGAGCCATGGAAGTTCGAAAATAAACAGAAAATCTCCAAGAGACAAAAAATAATCAAATGACGAACATGAGTAAGTGCCAACCTCTCAAATGAGAGAGGGTGGTGGCCTAGGCCACCATATTTGAGTATACTTGGCTTGGCACCACGAAGATATATCTTGGGTCCATTACCAACACTCATCATTAAGCTCACATATCACTAAATGATATTAAGAGGAATGATTTTGATTGCTTTGGGCATCATGGGGGGAGGGATGGTCCAATCAATTAGGACCGCACTCCCCCTATATCATGCCTACACCTAGACCAAATATGAGATGAAACATAGGTGAGAGTGCAATAACATCAAGTCAAGCTCCTTGAATCCACGATATTTAGTTCATTCCTCAAGTAGCAAAATCTTGCTTCATCAAGTGGCTTTGTGAAAATATCGGCAAGTTGATCTTTGGTTGATACATAGGATAGATCAATATCTCCTCTAGCAACATGATCTCTAATGAAGTGATGTCGAATCTCAGTATGCTTTGTCCTTGTGTGATCCACCGGGTTGTATGCAATCTTGATGGCACTTTCATTGTCACATAGAAGAGGCACTTTGTCACAAAGGACGCCGTATTCCTTTAAAGTTTGCCTCATCCATAGCAATTGGGTGCAAGCACTAGCAGCAGCAACATACTCGGCTTCGGCGGTGGAGAGAAATATACAATTTTGCTTCTTAGAAGACCAACATACCAAGGACCTACCAAGGAATTGACAAGCCCCGGATGTTGATTTTCTATCATCCTTGTCTCCCGCCCAATCCGAATCCGTGTATCCACAAAGAGCGAATGTTGAGCCTTGAGGGTACCAAAGACCATAAAATGGGGTATGAACTGAATAACGAAAGATTCTCTTGACCGCCATTAAATGGCTTTCCTTAGGAGCAGCTTGATATCTTGCACACACACCTACACTCAACACAATATCGGGTCTAGATGCACAAAGTTAAAGCAAAGAACCAATCATAGACCGGTATACCTTTTGATCCACATCTTTACCATTAGGATTTTGTTCTAGATGAGTCTTTGTAGCCATGGGAGTAGGAGCTCCATTCAAATCTTGCATTTTGAATCTCTTGAGCATATCTTGAGTATACTTGGCTTGGTTGAAGAATGTTCCTCCTCTAACTTGCTTGATCTCAAAGCCAAGAAATACCTTCAACTCCCCCATCAATGACATCCGGAACCTACTAGTCATAAGCTTTGATAATTCGTCATTAAAAGCTTTGTTAGATGAGCCAAAGATAATATCATCACCATAGATTTGGCATACAAAAAGCTCCCCATTAACCCTCTTAGTAAAAAGAGTGGGATCGATTTTTCCAACCTCAAAGCCACGGTCAAACAATAACTCTCTAAGGTGCTCATACCACGTGCGTGGGGCTTGCTTGAGCCCATAGAGCGCCTTATCAAGTTTGTAGACATGGTTTGGGAAGTTGGGGTCCTCAAATCCCGGGGGTTGCTTAACATATACCAATTAATTTAAAGGACCATAAAGGAATGCACTTTCTACATCCATTTGTTGCAACTTAAAGTTATGATGTGCCGCATAAGCAAGAAGGATACGGATGGACTCAAGGCGAGCCACGGGTGCATAAGTCTCTCCATAGTCAATGCCTTCAATTTGGGAATAACCTTGTGCAAGCAATCTAGCCTTGTTCCTTACAATAATCCCATGCTCATCTTGCTTGTTCTTGAATATCCACTTT
Organism: Avena sativa; assembly: GCA_916181665.1. NCBI lineage: Eukaryota > Viridiplantae > Streptophyta > Magnoliopsida > Poales > Poaceae > Avena > Avena sativa. The sequence goes on along the minus strand of OV702280.1, from coordinate 336,182,250 downwards.
GTTCCAATAACATTGCGGCAATCCTTTGGCTTCTCAACTAACTTCCACACTTTGTTTCTCTCAAAGTTATTGAGCTATTTGTGCATAGCTTCTAACCAATATGAATCTTCAAGAGCTTCCCACACTTTCTTTGGTTCAATCATGGATATGTGAGCTTGATGTTCACTGAACCTCTTCAATTGTGCTCGTGTGGAAATTCCTTTCCTTAGATTTCCAACAACATTTTGGAGGGTGTGGTCTCTTATTTCCAACATTTTTTCCTTTCTAGCTTCGCGACGAGCGTGGATCTCCTCATTGTTTCTTGGAGGACCCTCTTCATCAATTTGATCCTCGTCTTGACCATCAACTTGACCTTGATCATCATTGGATTCATCCTCTACATTGGGAGGCAAGGATTGACCTTGGTCTTGATCAAGTGATCTACTAGCCTCAATTTGAGCACGCCTCAAAACAGCTTGGATGGATCTTCCTTGGCAAATTGACTTGACTCCACTTGACACCCCATCGAATGGACCAAGCTCCCTTTGACTAGAGTTCACACATTGATCACTATGTTGAGGGTCCACATCTTGTCTTTGGCTTGAGTCAATGTCCTCTTCGGTAGATGGAGCATGTCGAGGTTGTGAAGATGAGGGCTCCACTTGAGTGGAGCATAGTTCTTCTCGATCCGCCATAAGGGGTTCCTCAACGGGGCGGATATAACCCACACCCATTCTTCCTTTGGCATCCTGAGGCATTTCATCATCTGCATCACAAGAATCAACACGCCCCCCTTGGGGACCATCATATTCTTTGAAGGTCACACTACAAGATTCTATGACGGCTCCGGAGAGCTTGTCATAGATTCTATAAGTGTGAGATTCGAGACCATAGCCAACAAAAATACCCTCTAAAGCTTTAGACTCGAATTTAGACAAACGAACACCTTTGATGAGATAGAAACACTTACAACCGAACACCCAGAAATAAGATATGTTGGGCTTGTTACCGGTAAGTATCTCATATGGAGTCTTGTTGATTTTCTTGCGGAGGTAGAGCCGGTTTGAAGCATGGCAAGCGGTGGAGATGGCTTCGGCCCAGAAGTTGTATGGAGATTTAAACTCCGCCAACACGGTCCTAGCCATCTCAATAAGAGTCCGGTTCTTCCTTTCGGCCACACCATTTTGTTGAGGGGTGTATGCAGCGGAATATTGATGTTTAATCCCCTCATCACTAAGGAAATCATTCAAGGTGTAGTTCTTGAACTCGGTGCCGTTGTCACTTCTTATAACCAATACGGGAACATTGTGTTGCCGTTGAACCAAGTTGATGAAGTCAATAAAAGTGTAACATCCCAAAAATAATAAACTTAGATCAACCAACCCTAATCAGCAAGTTTAGGGTTAACAAGAACTTTTCTAAATAAATTCATGAATGCATGTATATGTGTATGCATGGATTTTGAATTTCTTTAAAAACCACCTTATTTGTGTGATCCATTGCTTGTAAAATGTTTCTTAGGTGAAATAAACATCACCTAAAACATTCCCCACACTTTTCCTAAAGACAAATAAGTCAAAACAAATATATTAAGTGAATGGTCATTTTGACCAATTTAACTCCCATGCCTACTTTGGCTGTCTCAAACTTTCAAAACCTAACAGAAACTTTTCTAGATCTTTGCACCCCTTGAATGTACTCATAACAAAGTATCAAGGACCACTTTGTGATCATCCAGAAACTTTCAATTGCATAGTTTAAATGACAACTCAAAATTTAATCTTCTTCATATGGGAAGATCCCACTTTTTCAAAAACCACTCAAACAAGCTCAACTTTCAAAACCCAAGCATCTGCAGACTCACGAGAACCAATCTAGCAAACCCACCAAAAATCTTTTCAAAATTCAAAACTTGATTTCATGCGGCCATTTCATCAAACAGGTTGTAGACACAAATCAAACAAAACCACAAACACTATAGTGTGCAGTGTTTTGAGCCTAACTTGTTCCCTAGTTAGCTCTCACACAATCCAGTAGATCCTCTAGAAAGGTTAGACCAACACTAGCACCCCTGTGAGCTTGCCATTGCCATTAATGGTGAATAGCCGAGCAACCCCATGTCACCCCAATGTGGACAGCAAGCTAGGAGCAGCAGCAAGCCTAGCCAGCATGTCTGGGAGGCAGCCCACCGTCCACCGCCACTGCCTGTCCCAGCCGCGAGCGTTGCCAAGCCCTGGACCACGCGCACAAGACACGCCCAGACCATGCCGAGCGTGTGCCAGAGCGCCACCCTCGACCATCACCCACAGACCGCGCGCCGCCCTCACCGCGCGCACAGACGATCACCACTGACCCAGGAGACCGCCAGACATCCCCGTTTGCCGCCCCGCGCCATACAGCCACCGCCCACCGTCGAAGACGCCGCCTCTGCCGCGCAGAGCACCGCCCGTTCCAGACCAAACCACACCGCCCCATGCCTCGCGACCATGTCGTTGAGCATCGCCGGGAGACACCGCACCGTCCCCTACCCTTGCCCATGCCATTAGCTGCCTGTAACGTCGCCCCCGACGAGCTCACCTTGCGCCCCAACGGTCCCCTCGCTCGACTATAAATAGAGGCCACCCCCACACTATTTCTTCACACCATCTCACTCCCCTCTCCTCACTGATCGTGCCACACCATTCTCAGAGCAAGGCGAGCACCACCTCGCCGGAATTTCACTGGAGCCTGCCGCTGCCGGAGAAGAAAGGAGCCAGCGATTGGAGCCGCCCCAGGAGAAGCCACCGGTACCAGGAGGTTCGCCGTCGTCGACTTCGTCGTTCGCCCGCCTCGCCGACCCTCGCCAGTACCCCGGTGAGCCCCCAGCACCCCTCACTGGCCGCGCTAGGTTTCGTTCTCGCCGGAGCTGTCTCGCGTTGACGATGACCCTCAGCCGTTGGATTAGAACTAGATCGAACGAACCATGTTGCCCCATACCGCTTCGCCCAGCCCCGTGTCACTGACGAGTGGGGACACCCACTTAAGCAGCCCGCTGGAGCACTGCGCTTAGCAGGCCGGCCCGTTAGAATTTCTCGCGCAGCCCAGCAATTCAAATTAAACCTTTTCTTTTTAATTTCAAACACACTTATGTACCCAACTTCAAAAATCAACCCAGATCGATTCAGTGCACCAAATTAGATGAAACCAATTTTGTGGGAAAGGTCTGTGAATGCTTAATCCAAGCCCATTGGATTCAAGTCATTTGGATCTGTAGATCACCCATAGCAAAAATAACAAGGCAGAAGCTTTTCTGCATTCAAACATTTTTCAAATTTAAACCATAAAAGCTTTTGAGTTGTTTCCAACTCTCAAAAATCACATTCAACCATACCTTTCAGAATATATAAATATATATATAGGTTACTTGCAGAAATTTTGTTCAAGCAATAAAAGAATGCTTCATAAGCATTTCTAGCCACTTTAATTAATTAAAATAAAAGGGTAAAACCTTATTAAATTGTGACACCACTTTAAATCACATTCCCATGGACTACAATATGTGGTGATGAGATGTGTCAACATGATCCCATGTTTAGTTTGGAGAATATTAAATCTTAAGTAGTTCTTCAATGAGTAAGAAATTACTTTTCTAAAAATAAAAAGGATTTAAACCAAGCTTTAACCTTGTAATGTTAGAGATGATGCTAGATCATCTATAGGACCCTTGTGTCTGATGATTGCAAGTAGTTAAGTATTGTTTGGTGAGTGTCAAACTATTCGAATAGCCGCGTCTGCGGTTATGGACAGTTGGAGTGGCCATACTGTTCCCCCGTCAGACTTTTCAAAATGACTTGTGAAACGACTTGAGACTTTGACTTGACCACAACAGAGTTGTGACCGGAAATACAAGATCCCACTTAGGAGTTATAAAATTTTGGACCAGCTTTGGAACTTAGTAGAGATAAATCTGGCTTTTGCAAAACAACCCTAGAGCCTAGTGTCCTATTATCCAAAAACCCCTTTACTTGTTAGTATTAGTTTGCGAGTACTTAAAGAGTACTCATGGCTTTGTCCCTGGCTATTCCCATGGCCAGACTATGAAGAGGAGTACCTGGAGGATGGACCCCAGGAAGGTTACGACAACTAGGATCATCTCCCATCGGCAGCATTGCCTGTGACCCCGAAGATGGAGCCTCGCCTACGCTACCGTTATTATTACGTATTCCGCTGCTTGATGTTGTATTAAGGACTGGATCATGAGATCCCTATTTGTGTAAGAACTTATGTATCATTGTAATGGATGAAGTACTATGGTATCCAATTCTGTTATGTCTCGCAAAAATGGTAATCCTGGGATTGTGATGTATGGCATAACAGGCATCTAGGATTGAAAAATCCGGGTGTTGACAAGTTGGTATCAGAGCCATCCTGACCTTAGGAAACCCTAGTTAGATTGGACGCTGAACCCAAAAACTTAGTTTCAAAACTCAAGAACAAAACTATTTACAAAAACTTACTCTCATTCTTACCTCTTTAATTCTTTAATAAAACTTCATGTTCCTCAAAAACTCTTGCAAAATATATAAAATTTTGACACACTTGATCACTTTGCTAATCTACTCAGCCTCTATTTTTATAGATGGACGTGAAGTACAGCAAGTTTTACCAACTCGGGAATGGAGGAGACCTTATCTTTGAGAGGGATCTGGATCAGCTTTCAGAACTTCTGGAGCGCCCGCATCCTGAGTTCTTCGGAGCTCAGCTCAATGATCAAGGGGGAGAAGATCTGCAGTGGCTAATTGTTCCAAGTCTCCGAGGAAAGATTGAACCTCCCACTGCGGAGGGAATTCAGTTTACCTTGAGGGAAAACAACTGGCTCGATGGACTTGCCAGAGCAATGCAGGAAGCTCTTTCCCGTCTGTGTGGGCAGAGCATCAATCAGATCAAGGGTACTCGCTTTGAGTTTTTCCCAAGACGTGATGCAAATGGTCAACCACTAGAAGCCCCATACCACCCCGAGCTGAAGACTCAATTGGACCACCTTAGCTTCATGATGTATGATCGTCAGCAGGAACTGGACAACTGACGTGACTATTGCAACCACAAGTCTGCCATCATCAAGACGAAGGATCAGACCATCGCCATGCTAGCAAGGGATCGCAAGTCTCGCCGCCGTCAGCTCGACAAGAAGGAGCGCATTATTGCCCGTCTTCGCCATCGTATCTCATCTCTGGAAGAGACCATCCATGAGAGAGACATGCAGTTAGAGGAAAGGGAGAATGCCGGAGAAGATCTTCGTGGAGACCCTTACTCCTATCTCAGCGATGACAATGATTTTCTGGAGGATCAGGCCATGGACTTCTTCACCGATGAGGATGATTTCGCCTTCATCGATGATGCAGAAGATGATGAAGCCACAGACTCCGAGCAGTAGTAGCACTGAGCACTAGCGTAGTGAGTAGTAGTCGGTCCCACTGTATCGTAGTTCCCAGAATGGTTCTTAAAACCATCTGTTTTTCTTTGTTGTGGTGTGTGTTGTACTATGTGCTATGAGTGAATGAATGAAAAAGCAAGTTGCTAGAAAACTTGAGTCAAACTCTAAAAACTTTTCAAAGACCCAAAACCTTAGAAATTTCCCTCTTTTCTCATGATCTATATCAATCTTCAGATGCCACGTGGAGGAAGTGGTTCAGCCCCGGACCCGATGTTGCAGATCCTGCAAATGTTGACTTCTGACCGCGAAGCTGAAAGAGCGGAACGTCAAGCCAACCTAGCCACTCTGCAACAGATAGCCCAGCTAGCCCACAACAACCAAGGCCATGGAAATCAGGACAACCACGGATCTAAGCTCAAGAATTTCCAGAATACCAACCCACCCGTTTTCACCAAGTCGGAAGAACCCCTAGACGCCGATGATTGGCTGCAAACCATGGAGAATAACTTAGAGGTAGCCGGAGTAGAAGCCAACGAGAAAGTCTTGTTCGCCACTCATTATCTAGCCGGAGATGCCAGGGCATGGTGGAACAGTGTTCGTGCAATGACCGGAGGCCAAATGATGACCTGGGAGGAATTCAAGGTCAAGTTTAGCAGAACCCATGTGCCGCGAGGTTTGATCAAGAGAATGAGAGACGAGTTCAGAGAATTGAAGCAAGGAAGGATGACTGTAGTGGAATACCGTGACAAATTTTTGTCATTATGTCGTGGTGGTTGCACGGCAGATGCCATGGGTAGGCTAAAGTACGGGGCCAATGGATGCTAGTGGGATCTGGGGAGGGAAGATGCAACTGTCTTTACACTCAAGCTGCCAAAGTGATGAACTTTATTTTTCTCTTGATGGGTTACAAGTGCTCCTTGAGCTGTATACAGGGGGACAATGTGAATCTCCCCAGCCTAACGGTGCTCAGAGCGTCGATCCCCCCCTCAGGGTCCAAACCTCCCCTTATAAAGGGGTGCCTTGGGTGCCCTTAGGGCTGACGAGGCAAGCATATTCGTGGAATATGCTTGTCCCAAAATAGTAGTTCGGCGGCCTCCTTTCCCTGTCGCCCTTCTAATGACGGCAAGGCTCCAGTGGCCCCCACCTACGTGCCTCGGGCTCCAGGACTGTCACCTCCGTGACCTCCTTCTGCCCCTCTGACGCTGAGCATCCTTGTCTCTTGTGCTTGGCCCTGTTCTGATTCCTTCTAGCCTGCAGCTATAGTTTGACCCTGGGCTTCTCCTTCTCCTGCAAGCTTCGTATTACTCGGCCTTACCTTGTGTTACTCGGCTCGTTCCTCACCTGCATGAAGATCATTTGGGTAACCCGGCCGATTCTCTCATTAACTCGGCCGGGTAACCACTTGATACCTATACATGGGCTTCTTGCCTCCGTTCATCGGCCGACATATCCATGATTCGGCCGACTTAGGCCATAGCTCGGAAACCGGACGGGGACAGTACCTCTGTCTTTCCCCGTCTCTGACCTATCCGAGGTTAACCCCCCGACATTAGTCCCCGAAGCTGGTGTGGCCCTGTCAATAGCTTTGGCCGGGTTATATCAGCTTCATCACTTTCTTCAGTCTTGCTTCCGAGCTATGGCCTCACCCGAGGTTTCCTCGTTCCTTCCCTCGTACGCCACGTCCTACGTGTCACCCCATCATTGCTCTTCTAGTTTTTAGGTCCTTCTATAGTGCTTACTGACAAGCTACAGTGAACCCTATACCTGCTGCGCCGCCGCCGCGACGCCTCGTGTGCCGCTCCTCTTGGGATTGTAACAACTTTTCTTCGTCTGTGGCCGTTGGTGTGGCTCCACTCACCGTCGTGCGTTCGTGCTGTTCCCACGATCTACACGGGTAACTGCCACACCCACGATCCCACTCCCCTGTTCATGGCTTGACTATAAAGAGGGGAAACGCGCCCGCAGGATTCATCTTTCCCCTTATCGCTCGCCTCCGCTCTCCTTCTTCCTTTCGCCTGCGTGTTCTCTTGCCGCTCCGCCGCCACTCGTTAGCCAGAGCCTCCGCCGGCGAGGATTCCGCCGCGTCGTTCGGCCTTTCTCGCCCGCGCTCTGCGGCTGTGGCTCCGCTGCCGGTGAGTCCTCTCTGACCATCTTGCCCTGATCTTGCCCTAGATCGATCTGCTCCGTTTTCGTGCTCAGGCGACGGTTCCTCCACTCTTCGCCATTGCTTTCGTGCTAAGTTCCGACGGGGCCTTGTAGCTCTAAGCTCCCCTCCGCCGCCAGTTTTTCCTCCGGCGATCTCTCCGGCGCACCCATGTCTAGTTTGTTTAGCGGCGCTCTTGTTGAGGACGATGACGCTGGCTCCGGGCCCGAGCGTGGATCATGGCAGGGCTCTTCAGTCACGCGCCGTGAGATTGAATGGCTCATCCGAACTCGACGGATTCCTGCCGAGGTTTCCTGTCGTTTACCCGGCAGCGAATCCTCTCCAGTTATCAGAGAGGGCGAGTATGTGGTTTTCATGTCTCACTTCGCCCGCGGCTTCGGTCTTCCTCTTAGCAATTTTGCTAGAGAATTCCTTGATTACTTCGGCCTTCAGCCGCATCATCTTCCCGCGAACGCCATAGCTTCTCTTTCTGCTTTCATCTCCGCTTCGGAGGGTTACTTCGGCCTGTGGCCGTCGGTACATGTTTGGTCGAAGTTCTTTCAGATCCGCTCTAACATTGTCCCTGACAAATCTCTGCACCCTTCCGAGAAGTTACTCACCCAATGTGGGGCGGCATCCATAACACCTCGGAGGAAATCCGTGTTCCCTCGTGTCACTGGGTTGGAGTCGTGCAAGAAGTGGCACAAGTCGTTTTTCTATGTCAAGAACAGAGGGGCGGAAGACAGGATTCGGCTCCCTCCATTCTCAATTGGCCCACCTTCTAAAGTGAACTGGCTCTATAATCCGAGAAAAACTCACGCCTTGGCCGAGGCCTTTGAGATTCGGCTTAAAGAGTTGATCCGGGCCGGGTTATGCGGCGAAGACCTGATGGCAACTTTCATTAGTAGCCGGATCTGCCCCTTCCAGCAGCGGACCCACAAGCTGTGCTACATGAGTGGTCCCCTTGACCCTAACCGAGTCTCGACCGTGGAGCTGGATAACTACCTTATTCATAAGCGCGTCCGAGCTATCTTCAAGACTGAGATGCCTGAGGATTGGTCTTGGGGATTAAAACCATTCACTCGCGATCATCCGCCTCCCGAGGTAAGCTTAATCCGTATTGCTCTGTTACTCTCCTGTCTTTAGAAACTGGTTTATCTAATTCTCTTTTTCCTCGTCTTGCAGAGGTTCGCAGAGCAGAAAAACGAGGACGCCGAAATTCTGCAACTCCCTTGGCCTGCGGACAGGAGTACCCCGGATACTGGCGAGCCGGACTCTGAGGAGTTCGTCCCTAAATCAGATCCTGCTCCGACTCGAGCTCGCGGCAGAACTTCTGCGCATGACGAGGAAGGTGATTCGGACGAGGTCCAAATTCTTGAGGTAGTTGCCGCCACGCCTATTTCTTATGCATTTCCGGCTTCTACTTTCCCAGCTAATCCGGCCGGTCAGGTCCACGACGCCGAGCCTATTGCTTCCCGGCCTCCCGTTACCTCGGGGAAACGCGGGGCTCCTGCTGGTGCCTCGGAGGCGGTTCCTAAGAAGCGAATAAAGAGATCTGCTCTGAACCCTCCTAGGCGCAAAACCATGCCTGGGGTCGCCGGGTAAGTTCTTTTGCTTATATTTCTTGTTTTTCTCTTTCTGTTTCTCATACTGATGAATCTTCTTTCTTACTTTTGCAGTGCTCCTCTTTCTGTTAAACCCGGTGGTCCTAGTATGACTGACCGTCCGATTCGGCCGCCATCTCCTCCTCCCGCTGATGATACCAGAGTTCCTAGTCCTATTCGTCCTGCTTCTCCTCTAGCTCGGAATACTTCGCCTGTCCGTCACGAAGTCCCTGAGACCCCTTCCATTGCCTTGGATTCGACCCGGCCCTCCGAGGTTTTCGTCGAGCCCGCCGCCCCTTCTATGGGCCCCAGCGCTGCTACTGAGCCTCCATCTACTTCGGCGGTTTCCACGGCCATCCCGACCTCGGCCGAACAGGTTGTTATCCCGGCGCCCTCTGCGACCTTATCCTCGGCTGTTCCCACGGGCTCCGTCCCTACTTCCGAGGCGCCACTTCCTGCTGATGCCCCTTCTAAGGCAGAGAAAGCTGTTGCCGTCAAGACCTCTTCTTCTCAGAAAGGTCTTGCCGGCTCTTCTCAACCGAGTATCGCTGACGTGCTGCGTAAGGGAGCTGCACCTAAAGTCCTCGTTACCTCGGCCTCCGGCAGCCAGCTTGCTCTTCATAAGAGCCCTGCGACCGCCGTGATCGGACAGCCTACCCGGGGTAAAGTTTTAACTCGGACAGCTAGTGGGAACAGCCTTGGAGCGCTGGTTGAATATGCCAACAACTGGAATGCCGCTGACCAGTTTGAGGGTAACCCGGCCAACCAGTCATTTCAGCTTTCTGATATCAGCGGCCGTTTTGACCACGCTGCCCAGTTCATCATTGATACCAACAAAATGAATGAGGTAATTATTTTTTCCTCTGAGTCTTGAATTATTCTTCAGATGTTACCATATGCTCTAGTCCCCGAAACTTGCAAGGAAATAACTTGTTCTATACTTGGAAGTTTGATTTAATTTTATTTCTAAGGTTTGTTAATCCGGCCGTTTAGATCCGAGTTTAATTGTGTTTTATTCGGACCTAGCCTAGCCCTGAATATCCAGCTATCTAGATCCGAGTTTAGTTCTGCTTGACTCGGATCTGGTTTAGCTTTGAATATCCAGCCACCTGTAGCCGAATTAAGCTTTGCTTGATTTGGATCTGATTTAGCTTTGAATATCCAGCCACCTAGGTCTGAGCTAAGTCCTGCTTGACTCGGATTTGGTTTAGCTTTGAATATCCAGCCACCTAGAGCCGAATTAAGCTTTGCTTGATTTGGTTCTGATTTAGCTTTGAATACCCAGCCACCTAGATCTGAGCCAAGTCCTGCTTGACTCGGATCTGGTTTAGCTTTGAATACCCAGCCACCTAGAGCCGAATTAAACTTTGCTTGATTTGGATCTAATTTAGCTTTGAATATCCAGCCACCCAGATCTGAGTTAAGTGCTGCTTAACTCGGATCTGGTTTAGTTTTGAATATCCAGCCACCTAGATCGGAGTTAAGTTCTGCTTAACTCGGATCTGGTTTAGTTTTGAATATCCAGCCACCTAGATCTGGTTTAACTTTTACTCGTTGATTTATCATTGTGCCTCATTACTCAGGTTGCACATGACCGGCGAACTGCCGAGTTCCAGAGGTTGCTTTTTTCGCATCGCAAACTGGAAGAGAAGTACGAGAAAGTTCTGCCTGTGGCGAAGAAGACTGGTATGTCGATAATTCCTTTTCCTTATTCCGAACTTTCTCATGTATTCGTCCATGGACTGCCGGCTTACTTCTTGTTGAACAGGTAATATTAATAACCTCAATATTCGCCTTCAAAAGAAAATCAAGGACCTGGAAGGTTAGTTTCCTTTCTATGTTACTCCTTCTCCTTTTAATATCTATGCTAAGTTTCCTTATTGCGTTTGGCTGTGGTAAAGCCGAGTTGCAAGACTTTGCAGTGTTGCAACAAGATTGCGTGCCCATGCCTGACGTGATGCTGCATTTTTTAGAACAAAACGCAGTTCATTCGGCGCAATTACAAGAAAAAGATGATGAGATAGCTCGCCTGCGATCCGAGGTGAATACCATCAAGCTCTCTCAGAAGTCCGAGCTAGAAAAGGTCGACCAAGAATTTTCCGAGGAAAAGAATCGGCTGACTCTGGATCTGCAGAAGAACAAAGAACTCCTCGAAGCTGCCGAACTTAAAACCCGCGGTTTGAGCGAGGAAATTGCTCGTTTCGAGAAGAGTAAAGCTGCTTGGGCCAAAGACCTTCAGATAATGATGAGCTACATTCATCGTAAGTTATTTGGCATGGCTGAACTATTATTTTTCTTTGTCGTTCCTGCTACCCTTTGACATGTCCATGTTTTGCGCAGATCACTTCCCCGAGGCCAAACCCGTGAGTTCTAAAGCTGTTCTTGCAGCTCGCGCACGCCGAGGTGAACCGGTTGCTGTTGACTTCGAATATTCGATGGAGGATTTCTTGGTTGCTGTTGGTGCTGCAGTTGGTCCGATGAAAATTATGGGCCGGGACTTGGTGCAGGCCGCTATCCGAGCTTACCATGTACTCTGGCCGAATACCTTAGGGACTCCTGATATCAACGAAATTAAGTTATTGGTGACAAGGCTGATGGCATCTGAGAGGCAGCTGAGTCTTTGGAGAGAATCTGCCGGGCGTGCTGGTGCCGACATGGCCCTTACTGTAATCATGTCATGGTATGAAGATATCTCTCTTGACATTCTGAGGAATTTGCGCACTGGCTCCCGCTGGGTTGAAGATCCCACCTTTGTTTCTCTTCGGCAAGCTCGGGCTTTCCAGCTCGTCGAGTACGCCGACGTGCACACTTGGAATGAAGGGCCGAGTTTTCTCCCAGATCCGGATCAAGAGGTCGCGGCTGAGGGTGCTTCGGGTGATGATTCAGCTGAGCATGGGGAAGGTGAAGATGATTCGGCCACATCCGATAGCTCCAGCTCAAGCTCGGATAGCAACGGTGATGCGCGGTCCTCCTCCAAAGGCACCGGGCATTCTACCGCACGTACTGACGCTCCTGAACAACCCCGGGATACCGCCGAAATTGCACTTGGGTCGGCGGAGGGCGAGGCGACCTCAGTCGAAGTTCCTCCTACTTCGGAGTGCCCCGCACCTGAGCAAGTAGCTGCCCCTCCAACGAACAACGCCTAAGTTATTTGCGATCCCTGGTATGCCGGGCGTATAATGTAGACGAAAAATTTGTCAGCTCGTTGCATGATTTGAATTTCTTTTGCTATGTATTGTTGAGACTCTTGGTTAAGTGGATGCTCATCCGAATTCTTGCCCTGCTGGCCTGTAACTTCTTGATCTTTTAGGGCTTAACTTTGCCGTTATTTTGATGATCTTATCCAGGCACTAGCGCTGAATATCCATGTTATTGCCCTGTTTTGAACATAAGTTAATTATTCCGTTGTGGAAGCAAACAACAACCGCTGGATCGTTGTCTATTGTCTGAAATTCCCTTATATAAATCAAGTTTCGGGGGTAGTATAAAACTGATATGATTGCATTCAGCATAAGTTTGAGGTATCAGACGGTAGTCCCCGAGTCGCTGCTTTATACGCCGAAGTTTAGGTGTCAATACGAAATTGACATATCATATGATAGTCCCTGAGTTATTGCTCTTGGCACCGAGGTCATATTCGTAACATGAAAGGAATACAACATACGGCAGTCCCCGAGTCACTGCTCTGGTCGCCAATGTTCAAGTATGTAACGCGAAAGAAATAAATATACCATATGGCAGTCCCCGAGTCATTGCTCTGGGTGTCGAGGTTCAAACATATAATACGAAATAATCATTACATATGGCAGTCCCCGAGTAACTGCTCTGGGTGCCGAGGTTCAAACATCTAACATGAATTAACATAACATATGGCAGTCCCCGAGTAACTGCTCTGGGTGCCGAGGTTTGAATACATGATATGAAATAAATATATATCCTACGGAAGTCCCCGAGTCACTGCTCTGGGTGCCGAGATTCAAATACATCATTGGATTTCGACCTTGAGATGTAATGCTACGAGTAAAATGGCCGAAGTAAAGCCACATTCCAAGGGCGCTTCGTTTCTTCACCAGCTTTGTCTGCCTTGTTCTCTTCAGGGGACTGAGCATCGATCAGATAATATGCATCGTTGTGCAATGCTTTGCTTACAATAAATGGTCCTTCCCATGGGGGTGACAATTTGTGCATGCCGGCCGTGCGTTGCACTAGTCGGAGGACCAAATCTCCTTCTTTGAATACTCTTGGATTCACTTTCTTGCTGTGATACCGCCGTAAGTTCTGTTGATAAATAGCCGATCGTGACAATGTCAACTCTCTGGCTTCTTCCAACAGGTCTACGGCATCTTGCCGAGCTATTTCGTTTGCCTCTGAGGTTGTGTACTGAGCAACTCTTGGCGAGTCATATATTATGTCGGCTGGGAGTACAGCCTCTGCCCCGTACACCAGAAAGAATGGAGTATAACCTGTTGATCTATTCGGAGTAGTCCGAAGGCTCCATAACACGGTTGGGATTTCTTCGATCCAACACCCTGCCGACCTTTGCAAAGGTTCAACAAGTCGTGGTTTTATTCCTGATAGCACCAGTCCATTAGACCTTTCCACTTGTCCATTGGATGCTGGGTGAGCTACTGAGGCAATATCTAGTCTTATGTGCTTCTCTTGGCAAAATCTAGCGAAGGCTCCTTCTGCAAAGTTTGTGCCATTATCCGTAATAATGCTATGTGGGTACCCATATCTCAAGATGATATCCTTGAGAAATTTCATTGCTGTGTGCCCATCACACTTTTTGATTGGTTTTACTTTAATCCACTTGGTGAACTTGTCTACCATAACCAACATGTGGGTCATTCCTCCTCTCGCCGGCTTGAATGGTCCCACCATGTCTAAACCCCATACAGAAAATGGCCAAGTGATGGGTATTGTTTTTAACTCGGCTGACGGCATATGTATTCTGGTTGCGTATCTCTGACACCCATTGCACTTCTTAACTAATTCTTCTGCCTCTTTTAACGCCGTTGGCCAGTAAAATCCATGCCTAAATGCCTTGGCTACTAAAGCGCGAGATGAGGCATGGTGCCCACATTCTCCTTGGTGTATGTCTAGAAGGATTTCCTGACCTTCTGTGGAACTCACGCACTTCTGCAATATGTTTGTTACGCTTCTCTTATATAACTCATTGTTTATGATTGTATAGGCTTTTGCTCTTCTTATGGTTTGTCTAGCTAATACCTCATTACTCGGCAATATCGCGTCTTTTAGGTAAGAAAATATGGGTTGCGCCCATACCGGTGTTACTCTTTCTGCAATGATCTCACTATCTATCTCCATGTTTTCTGCCGACATACATACCTCGGCTCTCTCCATGATTGTTATTACCTCGGCTGTCCCCCTCTTTAGGGGTTCCGAATCTTTCTGCGGATCTACCTCCATTGGCGTGTGATTTTCTGCAGAACTTGCTGGGATGAAGATTGACTCGGATTCTGTTGATGGGTTTATTGATGGTTTCCTGAGGTGCTCCAGGGCAATACCTGGCGGAATTGACTGCCGGGTTGATCCTAATTTTGACAATGTGTCAGCAGCGTCATTTTCTGCTCGTGGTATGTGGTGGAATTCACATCCTTCAAAATATCCACTGATCTTTTGCACATGGAATCTGTATAAAGCCATATTAGCATCTAATGCGTCCCAACTGCCCGATACTTGCTGTACTACTAGATCCGAGTCACCGTAGCATAGGATTCGGCGTATACCAATTTCTTTTGCCACTTTTAATCCATGGACTAGTGCTTCATATTCAGCTACATTGTTGGACGCGGCAAAATGTATTTGCAGTACATATTTCAATTGATCTTTTTTAGGCGAGGTTAGCACTATTCCTGCTCCCAAAACGTTCCTTAGTTTGGAACCATCAAAATGCATTGTCTAGTAATTTGGATCTGGCAATGGTGGCTCATATTGCACCTCGGCCCAGTCTACGAGAAAGTCGGCGACAGCCTGAGATTTGATTGCATCTCTTCTATCAAATTGTGGAGCATACGGTGATAACTCGATCGCCCATTTTGCTATTCGGCCACTTGCATCTTTGTTGTTCAATATGTCGGCTATGGGTGCCTCACAGATTACTTTGATGGGGTGCTCTTCAAAGTAATGCTTAAGCTTTTTTGCCGACATATATACTCCATAAGCCATCTTCTGATAGTGCGGATAATTCTGCTTTGAAGTGGATAACACTTCACTTAGATAATATACTGGCCTCTGAACTGACTTACCCTCTTCAAGTCGTTCCACTACAACCACAGTACTAACTACTCGATTGGTAGCCGCTACATAGAGTAGCATAGGTTCTTTCGATAATGGAGAAGCTAAAATGGGTGCCGTAACTAGCATCTTTTTCAACTCATGAAATGCAAGGTCCGCCTGGGGAGTCCAGCTGAATTTGTCTGACTTTCTCATCAGCTGATAAAGTGGCAGTGCCTTTTCTCCTAGCCGACATACAAATCGACTAAGCAAGGCCAGGCAGCCCGTGAACTTTTGTACATTGTTCAAACATCTCGGCAATTCCATTCTTTCTATTGCTCTTATCTTCGTTGGATTAGTCTCGATACCTCGGCTGGACACAAGGAAACCGAGTAGTTTTCCTGCCGGCACGCCAAATGTGCATTTCTCTGGATTAAGTTTCATTCGGAACCTTCTCAGGTTCGCGAAAGTCCGCCGTATATCTTCTAGCAAGGTTTTGCTTTCCTTAGTTTTGATGACTACGTCATCCACATATACTTGTACATTTTTTCCTATCTGATCATGTAGGCATTTTTGCATGCACCTTTGGTACGTTGCTCCTGCATTTCGCAGGCCGAATGGCATTGTGCGATAACAATAAGCCCCGTACGGGGTAATAAATGCAGTCTTTATTTGACCGGCCGGATTTAACGGTATCTGGTGGAAACCAGAATACGCGTCTACAAATGATAACAGCTCACAGCCAGCGGTCGAGTCAATGACTTGGTCTATTCTAGGCAATGGAAAAGGATCTTTCGGACACGCCTTGTTCAGGTTAGTGTAGTCGATACACATTCGCCACACAATGGCTACATTGGGGTCATCTTTTTTCTTTTCTACTAGCACCGGATTTGATAACCAATCCGGATATAGCACCTCCATGATGAACCCGGCTGCGAGAAGCCAAGCTATTTCATCCCCTATTACTTTTCTCCTGTCTTCGGCGAAGCGGCGGAGAGGTTGCTTCACCGGCCTTGCTCCTGGCCTGACGTTTAAAGAGTGCTCAGCCAACTCCCTTGGCACACCTTGCAGATCTTGAGTTGACCATGCAAATATGTCCCGATTCTCACGGAGGAAGTTGGTGAGCTCGCCTTCCTATTTAGCGTCAAGGCCTGCACCAATAGTAACAGTGCGCTCTGGGAATTGCTCATCAATCTGAAATTTCTTCGTCTCTTTGGTCGGCTGAAAAGAAACACTGCCATGAGGGTTGGCCAGTGCCGGCATGCTTAACTGTGCTGACTGAGCGAGGGCTGCTACCTCCTGAATCCTTTTCTTTTCTCTTGCTATAACCAATGACTCGGCCAAATTTGACCCGGCCGAAGCACACTCCATTGACTTCTTGTAATCCCCTGCAACTGTTATCACCCCTTGTGGTCCGGGTAACTTCATCTTTAGATAACCTATATGACAGCTGCTCATGAATTTGGCCAGTGCGGGCCGTCCGAGTAGAGCATGATAACAACTTTCCAGATCGACCACCTCAAATTCTAAATTTTCTGCTCTGCAGTTATCTCTTGTACCGAATAACACGTCCACTCGGACTTTACCGATGGGCTCACATGAAAGCCCTGGCACTATCCCATGGAAAGTTGTCCTCGTGGACTGCAGCATATTCTGTGATATTCCGAGCTTATGCATGGTATCTTTGTACATGATGTTGATACTGCTTCCATTGTCGATGAGTACTTTTGAGAATTTCACATTGATGCTTGGTCCCACAAACGTCGGATCCAACACAAGTGCATATGATCCTGGACTCGGCATTATCCTGGGGTGGTCTTTCATGCTCCAGGTCACCTCCTGATCAGACCATGGCTGGTATCTTGGCACTGCCGGTACAACTGCATTCACTTCCATATGCCGGCGCTGCACACTCTGCTTGTCCTGCTGTTCTGTCGTGAACACACAATAAGACTGGTGATGTTCCCTGTAATCATTACGTCCAGCATTTGCCGGATTTATCCTTCTGTCCTGCCCCTGGTTCATTACCTGATGCACTGCATCCCTCCGATCCGAGTTATCGTACCTCGGGGGAGGGGGCGGTAGCATCAGTTGATGTGTATTTGCTCCAGTTAATTGCGGCTGATGCTGCTGTTGCACCTGATGGGGAGACTGAACTCCTGCCGGGTTCCCCATCGCATTTTTCATCCAGGCGCATTGCCGGGTTGTATGATTGGCCGGTCTAGATGGGTTTGATGTGTGAAATTTACACGGCTGATCTAACATGGATTCGAACGTATACTTCGGCCTCTCTTGCCATTGCTTCTTTTGCTCTGGGGTCCATTGCCTCTTTCCCTCATTTCTTGATGTCCACTGTTGAGGTCCATTTTTCTGTCGTTGAGTTGCTCCGTGACTCGGCTGATCTTGTGCTACAGCCGCCACCTGGGCTGAATTATATCTATAATCCGGCCTCTCTTCTCTTCTTCTTCCTCTGAAATCACGCCTGGATGACCCGGCCAATTCTCTCGTGTACTGGTCCTGTTGCTCACGATGATCTGCCGACATTAACTCCGGTTGGGTTGGGTCACCCAATGCATAGGAGTCCGCTATTCTAATAGTTTCTGCCAGTGTGGTTGGCATATCTCTCTGCAGGCGTTGCCACAACACGCTGGCATAATGGCAGCCTTGCGCGAACCAAGCGATTGCTTGCGATTCGATAACTCCCTCACATGAGTTTCTCAGGTTACACCATCGAGTTAAAAACTCTCTATCTGTTTCATTCGGCCTCTGCTTGCACATGGCTAGTTGCTGTGGTCTATTTGGTCTCTTGTATGTGCTGGTAAAGTTGCTAACGAACATTTCTTCGAAATCTAACCAGCAGTTGATACTGCCAGCTGGTTGATTATTCAACCACACCCTGGCTGGTCCTTCCAACATCTGTGGGACATACCGCACAGCCCATCTTAAGTTGCCACCCGCTATCTTCACAGCGGTGGCATAATCAATCAACCAGTCTTGTGGCTTGGTACTTCCATTGTACGTTTTTGTGCCTCTTGCCAACTGAAAATTCGGCACTGGTGGTTCGCCCATGATCCGTGGTCCAAAACATGTCGGACCTGGTGGACCTTGCTCTTCCAATAGCTCGGACCGGTATAGTCGATCCAACTTTACTCTTGCATCATTTGCTGGCAAATCTCTGTACAGGATTCTATCCTGCATCCCATAGTGATTGTTTCCACCCTGATTTGCGTATTCTACTTCGGAATATCCATCAGTATACCTTTCATTCATCTGATTGTAGCGAGCCGGCCTCACTTCTCTTTCCTGCCGAGTCTCATGTCTTGGTTGCGGGTTGAGCGGCACTTCTCTCCTTACCTCGGCCGGGGTTTGGTTTTCATGATTGTCTCTTGCGGGTTCCTTCCTGCCGTGCTCCCCATTACCTCGGCCGCCGCCGTCCTTTTCCATACGGCCGTGGTTTCTCTCCCCACTATTACCTCGGCTTGCATTGCCTCTGTTCTCATTTGCCTTTCCAGCTATTGCCGGGTCATATGGAACAATTTGTTTGTTCCTCTTCCCTGAGGTTACTGCCTTTTCTTTTCTAGCGTTGTTTCCGGGTGAAGATGCCGCTGCCGCAGATAAAGCAGGTGCTGCCCCTGCCGAATGAACCATCCGTGAAGCCCCTGGTCTTGCCGGGTTAGCTCTGAGCATTTCCTCATTTTGCTGGTTCGCGATGCGCACCAGCTCATTCACTCTTTCTTGTTGTTTCTGCCGAGCTTCCCCTGTTAAGCCCTCTAATTCCAATGCTGCGGCATTTGCCGCTCTCAGGTTTTTCGCCGGGGTACTGTACCTCGGCAAACCCAAATCGCCTGATTCGGCTCTGTGAGCTTCATGCTCTTTGTTAATATCATTCATGAGGTTCTTACCTCTTAATCTTAGTTCGTCCACCCGCTCGGGTGCGATATCAAGCTTATTAGCTTTTGCATATTCTCTCAGGGTCCTGTTCAAGGATTCCCGCAGGGCTGATACTTTTTTGGCCTCTACCAGCACCTTTTGCCTGGTTTCCTCTAACTCTGCCTGAGCATTTGCCGGATCAAGTATCGGCGCTACAGGTGTGGTTAAGTTCTCTATAGTTGCCTGAAGAATGTTCTTTGGTCTCTCCAGAGGTGGTCCTCTCACTCTTGGTGCCTTTGGGGTGGTGTCATGCAGCTCGGCCGGGTTTGTCACTGGCGGAATTACTTCGGCGGTTTGCAGTGTGACCTGCTTGGGCGGACCCTGTGCGCCTGCGGCGGCTTCTCTGCTTGACCCGGCTAATGCTGCTCCCGCTTGAGTCCCTGCTGCGACCATCACCTCGACGCTGCCTGCCAGATGCTCTCCTGATGGACAGCTCGCCGCGCTTCGAGGTGGTTCCCCTGCAACAACAACCTGGTGAGGATAAATGTCGGTGATGTCGACGCCGACGTAGACCCTGTGCTCGCCCAGGCCGATGAAAATCCCGTTGCGCGGGGGGGTTTTCCCCCTGAAGCTCCCTGCATTGTCTCTGACATAGTCGCAGAGGCCAAATCTCTGGACCAAGCCAGAAACAACGCGCTCGCCGGTGTTGATGAAGTTTCCCGTCCGGATCACAACTCCAGCTAGCACCGCTGCTGGCCCCACGGTGGGCGCCAACTGTCGTGGTGGTTGCACGGCAGATGCCATGTGTAGGCTAAAGTACGGGGCCAATGGATGCTAGTGGGATCTGGGGAGGGAAGATGCAACTGTCTTTACACTCAAGCTGCCAAAGTGATGAACTTTATTTTTCTCTTGATGGGTTACAAGTGCTCCTTGAGCTGTATACAGGGGGACAATGTGAATCTCCCCAGCCTAACGGTGCTCAGAGCGTCGATCCCCCCCTCAGGGTCCAAACCTCCCCTTATAAAGGGGTGCCTTGGGTGCCCTTAGGGCTGACGAGGCAAGCATATTCGTGGAATATGCTTGTCCCAAAATAGTAGTTCGGCGGCCTCCTTTCCCTGTCGCCCTTCTAATGACGGCAAGGCTCCAGTGGCCCCCTCCTGCGTGCCTCGGGCTCCAGGACTGTCACCTCCGTGACCTCCTTCTGCCCCTCTGACGCTGAGCATCCTTGTCTCTTGTGCTTGGCCCTGTTCTGATTCCTTCTAGCCTGCAGCTATAGTTTGACCCTGGGCTTCTCCTTCTCCTGCAAGCTTCGTATTACTCGGCCTTACCTTGTGTTACTCGGCTTGTTCCTCACCTGCATGAAGATCATTTGGGTAACCCGGCCGATTCTCTCATTAACTCGGCCGGGTAACCACTTGATACCTATACATGGGCTTCTTGCCTCCGTTCATCGGCCGACATATCCATGATTCGGCCGACTTAGGCCATAGCTCGGAAACCGGACGGGGACAGTACCTCTGTCTTTCCCCGTCTCTGACCTATCCGAGGTTAACCCCCCGACACATTAGCTAGGTATGCCCCGGACGAGATAGACACCGAAGCCAAGAAGAAAGAAAGATTCCTGAATGGTCTGCAGGACGAGATGCAGACAGTGTTAGTCAATATCCCCTTTGCTGATATTGAAGCCCTTGTCGACTCTGCTATCCAGATGGAAGGAAAGATCAACCAGGCCAATGAGAACCGCAAGCGTCGCATGATGCATCAACCAGGAACCCATCAGACCCCAAAGTATCGCCCCAACCCATCTCCAGGATTTGCCCCAAGAACCAACAGACCCCCTATGACTCGTCCGACCTATCCCAACCGTGGAAACCCTAGAACCGGAGGAAATCACAACAACCCCGGCAATTCTAGCAATTTCACCCGTGCCCCACCCGAGTTCAACACCAACAATGCTACCGCCAACCTCAATACTGCCCCGAGGACTGGAAGCAATGCGGTGCCTGTCGCAGCCAAGGACAAGTCACAAGTGACCTGTTATGACTGTGGAAATAAAGGCCACTATTCTAACGAGTTCCCCAACAAGAAGAACGCTACAGCCCCTAATACCAATGTCCCAGCTCAGCAGCAGCGTCGCGTCCAGCCAGGGAGAAGATTTGCCCCAGGAATTCACTCAACCGCAATGGCCGTCTTTTTATCATGCATGCTGAAGAAGCTCAGGAAGCGCCAGACGTCGTGCTGGGTATGTTTTCTGTTAATTCAGTACTTGCAAGAGTGTTGTTTGATTCTGGTGCATCGCATTCATTTGTCACCGAAGAATTTGCCTGCACTAGTAAAATTCAACCAACCAAACTAAAGCATGTGATGATTGTACAAATTCCCGGATCGACCACCAAGGCTAGGCAAATTTGCAAAGCCGTCCCTATCCGAATCCATGGCATAGATTTTTATGCTAACCTAATAGTACTCGGAACTAAAGGTTTGGAAGTAGTACTAGGAATGGATTGGATGTCCAAACATAAAGGAATGATTGACTGTGCCAAGAAAGCCATTACCATGACCAGTACCGCCGGAGTATCAGTCGAGCATATATCTGAAACCTTACCTCGCCAATTCAAGTGTAACAAGAGTCTAGCCCAACCTACCATTGACCAAGTTCGGATAGTCTGTGAATACCCCGATGTATTTCCAGATGTTTTGCCCGGTATGCCCCCAGATAGGGATATCGAGTTTATCATCGAACTAATCCCCGGAACAGGACCTATAGCCCAGAGACCCTATAGTATGAACACGTCAAAACTAGAAGCACTGAAGAAGCAGTTGGATTCCATGTTAGAAATCGGATTGATTCAACCAAGTGCGTCCCCATGGAGGTAACCTGTCTTGTTTGTGGACAAGAAGGATGGAGGTAACCGTTTGTGTACGGATTATCGAAAGTTGAATGATGTCACCATCAAGAACAAGTACCCCTTGCCTAAGATAGAAGATTTGTTTGATCAGTTGACCGGTGCCCAGGTGTTTTCTAAGATTGATCTTAGAACTGGCTATCATCAACTCAAAATTCGTGCAGAGGATATTCCAAAGACTGCCTTTACCACCAGATATGGATTGTATGAGTATACAGTCATGTCTTTTGGATTAACCAATGCCCCCGCTTATTTCATGAACCTCATGAATAAGATTTTTATGGACTTCCTGGATAAGTTTGTCGTTCTTTTCATCGATGACATTCTGATTTATTCCAAATCGGAAGAAGAACATGAGCTACACCTAAGGACCATTCTTGGAACCCTTAGAGAGCATCAGCTGTATGCAAAATTTAGCAAATGTGAATTCTGGTTACAGGAAGTAGGATTCCTCGGTCACATTGTATCAGCCGGAGGAATTGCCGTTGACCCTGCCAAAGTGAAAGATGTGGAAGATTGGCAAGCTCCAACCACTCAAACCCAAGTTCGTGCTTTTCTCGGATTGGCGGGATATTACCGCAAATTCATAGAAGGATTCTCTAGTATCGCCCGACCCATGACCCAATTGCTGAAGAAGGACAAGAAGTTTGAATGGACAGACAAGTGTGAAACGAGTTTTCAAGAACTCAAAAGGAGATTGATTTCCACCCCAATCTTGATCATGCCGGATATCACGAAGCCCTTCGATGTGTATTGTGATGCATCCAAGATTGGTCTCGGATGTGTGCTAATGCAAGAAGGCAAAGTTATATCCTATCTATCGCGACAATTGAAGCAACATGAACAAAATTACCCAACCCATGACCTCGAACTCGCAGCCGTAGTTCTAGCCCTAAAGACCTGGAGACATTACCTTATGGGAAACCGTTGTGAGATTTATTCGGATCACAAGAGCCTAAAGTATATATTCACTCAGAAGGAGCTGAATATGAGGCAGAGAAGATGGATTGAGCTAATCAAGGATTACGACCTGGACATTCACTAACACCCTGGAAAAGCCAACGTAGTAGCCGATGCCCTTAGCAGATTGCCGTGCCGCCTGAACTCCATGATTTTGAAGGAGCAACCAAGTTTGCACAAAGAGATGGAAGATTTTCGAATAGAATTAGTAAGTGAAGGATTTTTGGCTAGCATAAAACTTCAGCCCACTTTGATCAGTCAGATTAAGGAGGCGCAGAAAGGAAATGCTAGTATCGACGGAATTAAACGTCGTATCGGTATAGGCAAAGTAGCCGGATTCACCGAGGACGAAGAAGGAGTTTTGTGGTACAAAGGACGCCTTTGTGTACCATCAGATTCTGAGTTAAAAGAAGTTATCTTGAAGGAGGCTCATGATACTCTTTATTCTATCCATCCCGGAGGAACTAAGATGTATCAAGATTTGAAAGAGCAATTTTGGTGGCATAAGATGAAGAGAGAAATCGGAAGCTATATCGCCAAGTGTGATATATGTCAGCGAGTCAAGGCAGGACATCAAAGACCCGCTGGATTGTTGCAACCTTTGCAAATTCCGGAATGGAAATGGGATTCTGTAGGAATGGACTTTATCACTGGACTACCTACTTCTAGTAGGGGAAATGACTCTATTTGGGTCATAGTGGACAGATTGTCCAAAGTCGCCCATTTCTTGCCCGTTAAAACTACCTATCAGAGTTCGAAGCTAGCAGAGTTGTACATCGCTAGGATCGTTAGTTTGCACGGAGTCCCCAAGATTATCGTATCGGATCGAGGAACTCAGTTTACCTCGAGATTCTGGAAGAAGGTCCAAGAAGGTTTAGGAACCCGCCTAGATTTCAGTACCGCGTATCACCCTCAGACCGATGGACAAACGGAGCGAGTAAACCAAATACTCGAAGATATGCTTAGAGCATGTGTGTTAGAATATGGATCCAAGTGGGAAGACTGTCTGCCGTTTGCAAATTTTCCTACAACAATAGTTACCAAGCCAGTTTGCAAATGGCCCCATTTGAATTCATGTACGGAAGAAAGTGCCGCACCCCTTTGAACTGGTTGGAAGTAGGAGAGAGTCAAATTTTCGGACCCGACATCCTACGAGAAGCAGAAGAGAAGGTTCACAAGATTCGTGAGCACCTCAAGACAGCCCAATCCCGACAAAAGAGTTACGCCGATAAGAGACGTCGAGACCTCGCCTTCAACATTGGAGATTTTGTTTATCTGAAAGTGTCGCCATTGAAGGGAATGCAGCGTTTCCAACTCAAAGGAAAGTTAGCCCCCAGATATATCGGACCTTTCAAAACTTTGAACCGTCGAGGAGAAGTATCGTATCAACTCGAGCTACCAGAAGAGATGTCAGTTGTGCACAATGTGTTCCATATCTCGGTACTTCGCAAATGTCTCGAAGTCCCCGAGAAGACCAAAGTGTTCAAGAATATCGATCATAGGACCATAGAGATCAATGATGACCTGACCTATCCCGAAGTACCCATCCGTATATTGGAGGAAGCCTTTCGAACTACCAGAACTCGAAGCATCAAGTTTCTCAAAATTCAGTGGAGCAACCACACAGAAGAGGAAGCTACCTGGGAACGCGAAGATCACATCAGGACGGAGTTTCCAGATCTCTTCAAATCCTAGGTAATCTTTTCGTCCTTTTTCAAATCTCGGGACGAGATTTTTTTTAAGGGGGGAAGGTTTGTAACATCCCAAAAATAACAAACTTAGATCAACCAACCCTAATCAGCAAGTTTAGGGTTAACAAAAACTTTTCTAAATAAATTCATGAATGCATGTATATGTGTATGCATGGATTTTGAATTTCTTTAAAAACCACCTTGTTTGTGTGATCCATTGCTTGTAAAATGTTTCTTAGGTGAAATAAACATCACCTAAAACATTCCCCACACTTTTCCTAAAGACAAATAAGTCAAAACAAATATATTAAGTGAATGGTCATTTTGACCAATTTAACTCCCATGCCTACTTTGGCTGTCTCAAACTTTCAAAACCTAACAGAAACTTTTCTGGATCTTTGCACCTTGAATGTACTCATAACAAAGTATCAAGGCCCACTTTGTGATCATCCAGAAACTTTCAATTGCATAGTTTAAATGACAACTCAAAATTGAATCTTCTTCATATGGGAAGATCCCACTTTTTCAAAAACCACTCAAACAAGCTCAACTTTCAAAACCCAAGCATTTGCAGACTCACGAGAACCAATCTAGCAAACCCACCAAAAATCTTTTCAAAATTCAAAACTTGATTTCATGCGGCCATTTCATCAAACAGGTTGTAGACACAAATCAAACAAAACCACAAACACTATAGTGTGCAGTGTTTTGAGCCTAACTTGTTCCCTAGTTAGCTCTCACACAATCCAGTAGATCATCTAGAAAGGTTAGACCAACACTAGCACCCCTGTGAGCTTGCCATTGCCATTAATGGTGAACAGCCGAGCAACCCCATGTCACCCCAATGTGGACAGCAAGCTAGGAGCAGCAGCAAGACTAGCCAGCATGTCTGGGAGGCAGCCCACCGTCCACCGCCACTTCCTGTCCCAGCCGCGAGCGCTGCCAAGCCCTGGACCACGCGCACAAGACACGCCCAGACCATGCCGAGCGTGCGCCAGAGCGCCACCCTCGACCATCACCCACGGACCGCGCGCCGCCCTCACCGCACGCACACACGATCACCACCGACCCAGGAGAACGCCAGACATCCCCGTTTGCCGCCCCGCGCCATACAGCCACCGCCCACCGTCGAAGACGCCGCCTCTGCCGCGCAGAGCACCGCCCGTTCCAGACCAAACCACACCACCCCATGCCTCGCGACCATGTCGTTGAGCATCGCCAGGAGACACCGCACCGTCCCCTACCCTTTCCCATGCCATTAGCTGCCTGTAACGTCGCCCCCGACGAGCTCACCTTGCGCCCCGACGGTCCCCTCGCTCGACTATAAATAGAGGCCACGCCCGCACGATTTCTTCACACCATCTCACTCCCCTCTCCTCACTGATCGTGCCACACCATTCTCAGAGCAAGGCGAGCACCACCTCGCCGGAATTTCACTGGAGCCTGCCGCTGCAGGAGAAGAAAGGAGCCAGCGATTGGAGCCGCCCCAGGAGAAGCCACCGGTACCAGGAGGTTCGCCGTCGTCGACTTCGTCGTTCGCCCGCCTCGCCGACCCTCGCCAGTACCCCGGTGAGCCCCCAGCACCCCTCACTGGCCGCGCTAGGTTTCGTTCTCGCCGGAGCTGTCTCGCGTCAACGATGACCCTCGGCCGTTGGATTAGAACTAGATCGAACAAACCACGTTGCCCCATACCGCTTCGCCCAGCCCCGTGTCACTGACGAGTGGGGACACCCACTTAAGCAGCCCGCGGGAGCACTGCGCTTAGCAGGCCGGCCCGTTAGAATTTCCCGCGCAACCCAGCAATTCAAATTAAACCTTTTCTTTTTAATTTCAAACACACTTCTGTACCCAACTTCAAAAATCAACCCAGATCTATTCAGTGCACCAAATTAGATGAAACCAATTTTGTTGGAAAGGTCTGTGAATGCTTAATCCAAGCCCATTGGATTCAAGTCATTTGGATCTGTAGATCACCCATAGCAAAAATAACAAGGCAGAAGCTTTTCTGCATTCAAACATTTTTCAAATTTAAACCATAAAAGCTTTTGAGTTGTTTCCAACTCTCAAAAATCACATTCAACCATACCTTTCAGAATATATAAAAATATATATAGGTTACTTGCAGAAATTTTGTTCAAGCAATAAAAGAATGCTTCATAAGCATTTCTAGCCACTTTAATTAATTAAAATAAAAGGGTAAAACCTTATTAAATTGTGACACCACTTTAAATCACATTCCCATGGACTACAATATGTGGTGATGACATGTGTCAACATGATCCCATGTTTAGTTTGGAGAATATTAAATCTTAAGTAGTTCTTCAATGAGTAAGAAATTACTTTTCTAAAAATAAAAAGGATTTAAACCAAGCTTTAACCTTGTAATGTTAGAGATGATGCTAGATCATCTATAGGACCCTTGTGTGTGATGATTGCAAGTAGTTAAGTATTGTTTGGTGATTGTGTACATCGTATTTATTCGTAGACGCTAGTACCGACCAAGGATACGAGGAGGAAGGAGGATACTACGAAGAGGAAGCCGAGGAGAACTTCAACCACTGCTCTGCACAAGGCAAGCTTATATTGACATTGATTGCAAGCCTTACTAATCAAGTTGACCTATGCAAGCCTAATACTACTAGTGAATGTGCAAGCTAACACTTGCAAGATACCCTATTGTTGCCACAAACCCATGCTTGTGATATGATTACTATATGCCTTAAGCGTATGTGACCATACCCACTTGCTAAACCAATCCTAGTTTTATGGCAAGCTTCTTACTTTATTTCTTTATCAAAGCTTATTTGGAGGCTACCTAAGAGTTTGGTAGATACTAGACAGTTGTGCTGAAGGTTGCATAAAGAGCATAAAATTTGGCCTAAGCTAGAAACCTTGATATTAGCCTAAGATATAAGGTTGGACTTAGTTGAAACTCCACTAGTTACCACCCCCCATTAGTACTACCCCACCTGTAGATGCTAGTGCTAAGCATAAAACTTGATCAACTTTAGATGGGAATACTTGGTGGAAAAATGGTTACGAAAACCTTGGAATGATGGATCATTCTATTGAAATGTTTTGTACATGTGTTTCCAAACACTTGATGATTCTGGTGATGAAAATGTTGAGGCATGAGCCTTAGCCCCTTTATAAAACTGATGGTTGTCTGGATGCGATACCATTCCAATTTTATCGTATAACCACAATACCCGAATATTGGGTAGGGCTTGACTGGAAACTTATATACCTTAGTATTATTTCCCTCACGGCCAAGGTCTGAGCTGAGGCTACCTTGTGAAGATTGTCCACCTATGCAGTACCCAAGATGACAGTGGTCATGGTTGGGAGGCCAAACTCACAGGAGAGGTGCTTATACTAGGGAGTGTAATTGAAAGGTTAGGATTGATTATCCGCATACTGAGTATGGTGAATTCAGGATTTGTTCCTGACGGATGTATCGAATGTTGTGGTGAAAGTGTACAATCTCTGCAGAGTTTCAAACTATTCGAATAGCCGCGTCCGCGGTTATGGACAGTTGGAGTGGCCATACTGTTCCCCCGTCAGACTTTTCAAAATGACTTGTGAAACGACTTGAGACTTTGACTTGACCACAACAGAGTTGTGACCGGAAATACAAGATCCCACTTAGGAGTTATAAAATTTTGGACCAGCTTTGGAACTTAGTAGAGATAAATCTGGCTTTTGCAAAACAACCCTAGAGCCTAGTGTCCTATTATCCAAAAACCCCTTTACTTGTTAGTATTAGTTTGCGAGTACTTAAAGAGTACTCATGGCTTTGTCCCTGGCTATTCCCATGGCCAGACTATGAAGAGGAGTACCTGGAGAATGGACCCTAGGAAGGTTACGACAACTAGGATCATCTCCCATCGGCAGCATTGCCTGTGACCCCGAAGATGGAGCCTCGCCTACGCTACCGTTATTATTACGTATTCCGCTGCTTGATGTTGTATTAAGGACTGGATCATGAGATCCCTATTTGTCTAAGAACTTATGTATCGTTGTAATGGATGAAGTACTATGGTATCCAATTCTGTTATGTCTCGCAAAAATGGTAATCCTGGGATTGCGATGTATGGCATAACAGGCATCTAGGATTGAAAAATCCGGGTGTTGACAAAAAGTCTTTTGAGTTTCACTCTTCAACTTGAAGAAATAAACCCAAGAGTATCTTGAAAAGTCGTCAACAATCACCAAACAATATTTCTTCCCTCCAAGACTTGCATGAGATGGAGGACCGAATAGGTCCACATGAAGGAGTTCCAAGATCTTGTTAGACTTGATTTGGTTCGTGGGCTTGTGTGGAGCGTCATGCATCTTCCCTAGAACACATGCCCTGCAAACACGATCTTTGGCAAAGGAAACATTTTCTTTTAGTCCAACAATATGACCCTCTTTTTGGAGACTTTGCAAAGTTCTCATATTGACATGGGCTAGTCGGCGGTGCCATAGCCAACCCACATCGGCCTTCCCGTATAAGCACATCGGACCTATAGTGGCTTGCCCTGAAAAGTCCACCACATACAAGTCATTTTCGACGTACCCAACGAAAGCGACCTTGAGAGACTTGCTCCACAAGAGGACAACAATATCATTATCAATAAAGACGGCAAAGCCCATCTTTCCAAGAGCACGGACAGAAAGTAAATTGTATCCAAGGGTTTCAACAAGCATGACATTCACAAGGGTAATGTCGTGAGCCACCACTACCTTGCCGAAACCCATTACCGTAGATTTTGACTTGTCGGCATATGTGACGGTGATTTGATCTTCATTTGACACCAAGTCCTTGACAATAGACGAGCTTCCGGTCATATGACTTGTGCAACCACTATCGATCACCCATTTTGACCCTCCGGAAGCATAAGTCTACAAAAGATCAAGCTAGTTTTAGGTACCCATTTCTCAATGGGTCCTCTTATGTTAGCAACAAGGATCTTGGGAACCCAAATAAACCAAGCAATATAACCATCATAAGGACCAACATATTGTGCATACACATCACCATAATAATCTCGCATTAGAACATAGTGAGGGTTAGCACTTCCCGCAAAATCATCATGAGACATAGTTTTACCACTTGTGGTCTTACTTTCCACAATGGTCTTGTTGGTCTCTTGTGCGGGCTTGTCCTTCTTCTTCTTATTGTTCTTCTTCTTCTTTGTTTTGGAAACAAAACCAATGCCCCCTTTATCACCACTACGCCTTTGCTTGCTCAAAAGATCATCAATAGACTTGTTGCCTTGTGGAAATGTGGCCTTAGCAAGCTCTCCCTTCAACCTAGCATTCTCTTCAAGAATAGTTGTGCTACTAGATGGAATGAAGTTACTAGGTGAAGGAATATTGGCCAATTGAGTTTGAAGCGTTTCATGGGACTTTGTGAGAGACAAGAGTTCACTCTCCAAGGCTTTGTGGGCCTTGTTAAGCAAGCTAAAGTCCTCGGCAAGTTTTTCATGAACCACACCAAACTCAACCTTGTCCTTTTTAGATCTTTTGTATTTAGCAATAGCATGATCACGCTCTTTGATGAGTTTGTTAACAATAATGTCATTGGCCTCATCAAGCCCTTCAAGTTTTAATTCAAGTGACAACCTAGTTTCTTGTTCTTCTTCTAGAGCATTGTTTAGGGCCTCTAGCTCAATCATATGTTCATGCCCAAGTTTACATCTTACATCTATAAGCTCTTGAGTATGTGATAGTTGATCTAAGATGTTTCCAAAATGTAGCTTAGCATCACCTTCTAGGTTAGTCATAAACTCATCAAAGGCAATTAATTCCTTTTTAACATCAAGTGACATCTCATCATCAATTTCATCATTATCTAAGTGAGTGGAGCGGGATGATGAAGATACCTCCGTTCCTCTTGCCATAAGGCAAGTGGCGTTCTTGGTGGAGGAGTTCTCATTTGGAGAATCGAAGAGTGAGAATGTCGGAGTAGATGTGGTGGCAAGAGCAGCCACACCATGAGAAGTTTCCTCTTCGCCATCTTCATCATCTTCATTGTCGGAGGAGTACTCTTCATGAGTGATCAAGACAATTTCTCCCGGCTTCTTGTTGATGGGATTCCTTTTGATGAAGGGTTTCTTGTAAGGTGCCTTGAGAGTATTCTTCATCACAAGCTTACCACCATTATCTTCTCTCTTCTCATAGGGGCAGCTTGCCACAAAGTGATATCGGTCACCACAATTGAAGCAAGTTCTCAACCTAGTGGTGTTCTCTCTTTTCCCATTTGGATTGCTTCTTCGTTGCATTTCCATCTTGGCCTTGGCGGGGTTCTTCCAAAAGTTCTTTGCATAGAAAGCCATATATTGACTATGAGCAATCTTGACGTCATCGGGATGGTCCAAGGAGAGGCCTTCATCACTATCATCTTCATCTTCAAGGTCCACAGCTTTGGCCTTCAAAGCAACATTGACCACATTGCTCATACCGAGAGCACGAGCACGGGCATCTTTGGCATTCTTGGCGGCGACCTTGAAAGCGGCCATCTCTTGCATAACTTCATTTGAGGTCATGAGATGATAGTTGTGTCTTCCCTGTAAGCTCTTCAAGTCGGTGGGCTCAAAAGGCATGAGTGCACTCACATATTTCCTTTTTATCCATGCATCATCCACATGTGAGGCACCCACATTTCTAAAAGCGGTGGCGGTGGTCTTGAGCCTTCGATACATGTCTTCGTGGTCTTCACCTTCTTTCATGTAGAAACATTCGGCTTCATTGCTTAGAGCATCTAACCCCCTTAAGATGAATCTCGCCCTCGAGATTCGGGTTGGCTAGCAAATAGGTGAGGGTGGTCCTTCCGAAGATCATCTTCTCTTTCCCATGTTGCTTCCTCTTCGGAGTGATGGTTCCATTGTACT
The DNA here is from genome assembly GCA_916181665.1 of Avena sativa. Lineage (NCBI taxonomy): Eukaryota > Viridiplantae > Streptophyta > Magnoliopsida > Poales > Poaceae > Avena > Avena sativa. Next base: position 336,150,569 of record OV702280.1, on the reverse strand, counting down.
TTACAAAACTTGATAGTCTTGGTCCTGGTAACTCTTTCTGCGGTCTCTAGAATCTTGACAGGCTTTTCCTCATAAGTGAGATCACTTTCTAGCTGAACTTCTTCCAAAGGTATGGTATCCTTCAAAGAAGACTCTTCCATTTCTGGGTGACATTTCTTAAGCTGACTCACATGAAATACGTTATGGACTGCTGATAGAGATTCTGGCAATTCAATTTCATAAGCAACTTCTCCTTTGCGACTCAGAATCTTAAATGGCCCAACATATCTTGGTGCCAACTTTCCCTTGACTCCAAATCTTTTCACTCCACGAAGTGGTGATACTCTAAGATAAGCTCTATCTCCAACTTCGTAGGTGACTTCTCTACGCTTAGAATCCGCGTAGCTTTTCTGTCGGGACTGAGCTATCTTTAACCTGTCCTTAACCAATTTGACTTTCTCTTCGGCGTCTTTGATAAGATCAGGTCCAAATAAGCTTCTTTCTCCCACACCATTCCATAACAACGGGGTGGTACACTTCCTTCCGTAGAGTAACTCAAATGGTGCCATTCCAATACTAGATTGATGACTATTGTTGTAAGAGAACTCTGCGTAAGGCAAGCTTTCATCCCAACTTGCTCCATAGTCTAAGGCACATGCCCTTAACATGTCTTCAAGAATTTGGTTAGTCCTTTCCGTTTGACCATCAGTTTGGGGATGAAAGGCAGTACTGAATTCCAACCTTGTTCCCAAAGATTCATGAAGCTGTCTCCAAAAATGAGAAGTAAACTGAGTTCCCCTATCAGACACTATACTCTTAGGCACACCGTGAAGGCATACAATTCTGCTCATGTAGATCTTGGCTAACTTGGCACTTGTATAAGTTGTCTTCACGGGTATAAAATGAGCCACTTTAGTTAGGCGATCCACTACTACCCATATGGAATCATACCCTGACCTTGTCCTTGGTAATCCGGTAATGAAATCCATACCGATATTTTCCCACTTCCATTCAGGAATAGGCAGTGGTTGAAGCAAACCCGCTGGTTTCTGATGCTCCGCTTTTACTCTGCTACACACATCACACAAAGCAATATGCTCGGCGATGTCCCTTTTTAGATTGTTCCACCAAAATCTTTCTTTCATATCCATATACATCTTGGTGTTTCCCGGGTGAATAGAATACGGAGAGTTGTGACCTTCTTGTAATATCAGTTTCCGCAACTCCGGGTCTTGTGGAACACATATACGTTTCCCGTGCCATAAAGTACCTTGTTCGTCTATATGGAAACTCTTAGCTTTCCCTAGACTTATATTTTCCTTAATCTTTTCAATTTCCTTATCAGTCTTCTGAACTTCTCGGATCTTGTCCAATAGAGTGGGTTGAACATCTAAGGACATGAGATGTCCTTCTGGTACAATCTCTAATCTGAGTTCCTTGAATTGTTTACACAGGTCATCTGGCAATTCCCCTTCGGTCAGGCTATTTTCAACTCAAGATAAGAGAGCAAGACATACCTAAAACAGCATTCACAACAAGGTATGGCTTGTATGAATACACTGTGATGCCTTTTGGTTTAACCAACGCTCCAGCATACTTCATGAATATGATGAACAAGGTGTTCATGGAATTTCTTGACAAGTTCGTTGTCGTTTTCATCGATGACATCTTAGTCTACTCCAAGAGCAAGGAAGAACATGAAAGACACTTACGCATGATACTTGAAAAGTTAAGGGAGCATAAACTTTATGCCAAGTTTAGCAAGTGTGAGTTTTGGTTAGAGGAAGTTGGTTTTCTTGGTCACGTTATGACAAAGGGTGGTGTGGCAGTTGATCCTGCTAAAGTATCAGCTGTGACAGAATGGGAATCACCCAAGAATGTGAAGGAAGTTCGTAGTTTCCCAAGATTTTCCAAATCTTGTAATGTGAAAATAAAAGAATAAAATAAAACTTTGTTTGATTTTTAGAGCCAGAATAAACTTTTTGAATCCAATTGGAACCTCAAACCCATTTGAATTAAATAAAATCCTAAAGGGATTCATAAAGGTAAACATTTAATAAAGGAAATTAAAATGTTTTGGAACTACTATTTTAGATCCTTTAATAAAAGGTTTTGGGTATTCAAAGGAAAAGAATGGATTTATAAATAAAGATTATTTTATAAGCCAAATTAAAACTTGGACAAGCTTTGGATTTAAAACATTTTGTTTTGAATAAAAATAGCAAAAGTTGATTTAAATAAATTAATAAGAATTTAATATCCAACTTTATTTAAATAAAAGGTTTTACTAATTTAATTGAAACATCAAAACTTATTAAAATATTTAAAATAAGTTTTCTCAAATATTTGATATTCATAATTAAAACCTACTAAAGTGTTTTAACTTTATTTTAGATTTTAAAATAATTATCTCAATAAAACAAACCCTAGTTGATTCAATAATGAAAGTCTATTTTATTTAATTAATAATGGACTCTAAAATAAAATGTTATATTGTTTTAAAACAAGTTTCCAAGTATTTTATATTCACAAATAAAATCTACTGATTGGGTTTTGAAAATATTTTGGTTTTAAATTAAGATTATATTAATTAAAACAAACCCTATTTTATTAAATAACTAATGATCCATTTATTTAATTAATAAATGGAACCTAAAAAGATTTAAAATATTATTTTATTTTAGAATGTGAATTATGATGTTAAACAGAACCAAATTCATAGACACAAAGTTTGTTGGTTGTTTGAATAGATTTGAGTGTGAATTGTTTATTTGAAAAGTCAAAACAGAAATCAGAAAAAGAAAAGGAAAAAGTTACAGAATAAAAAAAATGGAGTTTGGCCAACCCAGCCCAGGCAGCCCAGTAAGCCCACCAACCAGCCCAGCTCCTTTCCCCGCAGAAAACGATTCGAACCAACTACCTGACCCGCGCAGAGTATGACAGGTGGACCTCCTCCTCATTTCCTTTCCCCACTGACAAGTAGTCCCACTCCTCCTGTTCTTCCTCTCCACCCCGCAGCGACCAGTTCTTCTCCCTCGTTCTGCCGTTGATTCCTCCAGCTTAAATTCGCCTTAACGCGACCGACGTTACCAGCCTTGATCACGCAGATGGAAACGCCAGGGCATCCTCTATAATTCCCCTCTGACACCCCGCGCTGGCACGCCTTAGACCGCCCTCAATTCCTCCCCGAACACCCTCTGCTCCGACGAGCTTCTATCTCCGATTTCGGCCAACACCGTAACGCCCGATCCTCCTCGACCTAGCACACATCTTCCCCACTCCCAGACGCTTCTCCCCGTGCTCTTCCTTCAACCGCGGGCGCCCCGGAGCGTCGACTTCGACAAGCTCCGACAGCGTCACCGTCCGTTTCTACTCCTGCGATGACTTTCAGGTGAACCAGACCGCCCCGACCCCTCTCGTTCACGCACACAGCATCGCCTTGCTCTTGCGCATCTGAATGTGCTCCTGTTTTTCCTTAGGGCGATCTGCAGCGACGACTCCTACCGCCACCACCGTCTGCTTCATCTCCGGCGAAGCCCACAGGTAGTATCTGACCACCCCGCGCCTCCTCGTTCACACTCCCGCACTCGCCACACCTTTCTGCATCTAACCGCAACGTTGTTTTGCTTCGGGATGATCTACAACGTCGCCCTCGACCGCGGACAGAACCACCCGACGCCGACCTCCACTCCGGCGAGGAATTACTGCAGACCCTGAGCGCCCCGCGACCAACCGATCACGCCCCGAGCAACACCTCGGCCTCGCGATCACGGTGAGCGTTCTCACCTCGTACTTTGCTTCCTAGAACCGCCGATAGCCGCAGCCAGACCGTCGCCGCCGCGCGCAGCCACCGAGCGCCGCCGGAATATGGCAAGCATGCTAGTGACCGTTAGATTTAGATCTAACGTATAGGAAAGAAAGTGGGCGAAGGGGTATCGAGCAACCAGCGCCGTGCGATTCCACTTAGATCCAACGATCCAGAGAGATCGATCCACCCGAACCGGTACCGACCAGTTAAAACACGCCGCGTGTCACCTATTTCGTTTTAAAAGAAATTTGAAAACAGATTTATTTACAAACTTCAAACCCTTGTAACTTTCAAACCACACGTCCAAAAATTATAAATTTTATGTCGTTGGATTCAGGAGAACAAGCCCTAGCCAACCATGGCCTTAGTTTAGAAAATAGTACCTGTTAACTTGTTTGAATTTGCAGAAACATTTGTGTACTTGTTTAGAGGAGAAAAATTGTTTAAAATTGATTTTAGGATTAAAACTTTTGCAAAATGGTTTTTAGTGACCATACTGACCCTAGGAACCAACCCTTGGTGTTAAAAATGATTTTGGTAAAATATAGGTTGAATTATTTAACTTAGCCATTTTCTAACCAAATAAACTCATTGATTTTATTATGGAAATGTTTTTGCAAGGAAAAATTTGGGAAAATGTTTTGGACCAAACTTACTGACCCAAAACACCAAGCCTTGCCAAGGGCAACTCACTTGGTGAAAAACCTAAAGTTTTGCTTTGATAAGAATAATTTTCACCACATAAAATGATGAATGAATTTTAAAATGGTCTTGAGATAAAACCCATTTGCAAATGACTTGCCATTTTGGTAAATGACCAATTTAGAACCTTACAAAGTTATAAACCTAGTAGAGACCATCCTTGCAATAGAACCACCTTTGCATACTTATGCATGACTTAGTTTCCTTCTTACCTTGTGTGTGTGAATTTATTTGAGTAGTGGTGGTTTGGAGTGTTAGTTGATTTGGTGTTTTGCTTGATTGACTTGTAGTGAAAGTAACAAAGTGTGAGGCTAGCAAGATCAAAGAGTGAACCCCCATTCCCTACAAAAAGGCAAGTTACACTATCATACAAAAGTCCTACTATTTTCATTATACTTAGTGGATTTGAAAACATGCATGAAAATGATTTATACTTATGCTATGCTAAATCCTAATAGGATGCCCTTACCTTCCTTAGAGAAAATCTTGTAGTTGTACATGCTTAGCCATGCTATATGCTATATTTTGAAAAGAGATACATGTTGAGATTTTACAAAGGTTGAGAAAAGGACTTGTGTTTTACATAATAAAACAAGGACTCAATGAACCACCTAGGTGGAGGATACTTTAAGTTTTGGAGAAGGTGGCAACAAAAGGGAACCATGTCTATGGTAGTCACTTTGTGTTGGGCTCCAAAAGAAAACCACCTAGGAAACTTAGAGATCAAACATGCTTCTCCAATTGTGGCTTTCGTGTGCAACCACATGCTATTATGGCTCTGGCTTAGTCAATTACATTAGGAAGACCCATACATTGTCTTTAGTTACTGGACATGGGGATCTGGAATGCTTCATGGGGGCTGAAGACAAAGCTAGCAATGATGTATGGGAGGACCTTTTGGAAAGACTTCGTCACATTCTCAATCTGCCAGTACTCCATCTTGGTGAGCACTAATCCAGTAGGCCACTGGTGGCAAAAGGATGGGATTGTGACATGTGGGTAAAGTGTACTCCTTCTGCAGAAGTAAATAAAATCTAAGTACTTAGCCGTGTCCCCGGTTATGGACAATACTGAGCAACTAAAGTTTGAACTATGGGAGATCTCGACATTCCAACTTCTAATATAAAAACTTGATGCCCTTGTGTGTCTACCAAGGAATTCAAAGAGATTTTGTTAAACTTGTTGCACTTGGGGTTACCAAGGTGCTCAAGAGCATGATGTACTTGGGGTTACCAAGGAACTCATGAGTTTTGATAAAACTTGTTGCACTTGGGGTTACCAAGGTGCTCAAGAGATTTGACAAGGATTTGAACACTTGAGTTTCTACCAAGGAGTTCAAGGAACTTGGAAAAGAAATTTGACAAAGAACTTTAAAACCCTTTTTGAAAAGATAGGATAAAACAATGCTTTATGCAAATAAGCCTTAAACTCTACTTAGCCAAATATGCATATAATGATAGGATCCACTCTTATTATACATAAAAGTGAAGCTTGCCAATACAATTCAAAATGTATTGACCCTTGTGGCTGTAACTTGAAATGTTGCAGGTTGATTGTTTTTTTTATGAAGATTGTTTGATTGACTAGGACTACAAAGTCTACAACCAACATCTGCCTGTGGCACTTTGAAGATGAAGGACCCATGACTATAATTATTCCGCTGCAATGTATTGTAATAGCCAAATGAGCTATGTTTGATGTAATAAACTTATATTATTCCTGGTTATAAAATTTATATTATGACCTTTGTATCTTGATATTACATCTTAACTGTGGATGCTAGCTATTGATCCAGGGACTAGCATTGTAAAACACAGGAGGAATCTAACCTATCAGGTTGGGGCCTCTACAGAGTTGTTAGACCCCTCCTTTATAAAGGAAAGGATCCCTGTGATTGCAATGCTAGTCCCTGGATCAATGCTAGCATCCACAGTTTAAGATGAAGTACACAGATACAAAGGTCGTTTATTACATTCATTCCAGAGATAAAACATAGTCTTTTAGAACTCATGGCCATAGGCCTAATACAAGAGTTTTTAAGGAACAAGTAAATAAACATAAGTTTTCATCTTCATGTGCCACAGGCAAGCATGTTGAGTGTAGACTCATGACTCCTACTCATCATCGGAGTAACCTGCAACATCACAAGTTACAGCCACAGAGGGTCAATACTTTGGAATAGTATTGGCAAGTGATACCTTAGTATATTTTAGGTGGACTATAATACTGTATGCATTTTGGCTAAGTGTAGCTTGGCTTGCTTTGCTTGAAAGTTTGTTTTTCCTATTAGTTTAAAACACTAAGTTCTTCTTTGTCAAAAACATTCCCAAAGAACCACCAATAGACATTGGGGTCTTCTCCCTTGTTCACCCACAAGTTTTTACTTAGAAGTTGGAATGATGAGATTCTTGTAGCTTCCATGTCTTGATGCTCAAAGTGTCCATTTCCTTGGACTAGGCTAAGTACTTAGGTTTTCCATCTGCAGAGGTTGTGCACTTTCCCCACCAGACTTGGTTTCCCAAGACAGGACCTTTCAGAAGCCTTTCCTTAGTCAAATGGACGCGTTCCAACCTATCATCCCATCTACCACCAACTGTCCAAAAGACTAAGTTCTAGCAACCTATACGATCATGGCAGAGCCCATATTGCCAAGTGGTTGCACTGTAAGCTTTCTCAACACTTGGCCTCCAAATCTCTTTGTGCCTGGGTGTCTTACCACAAGTGAGATACACAACCCAAGTCCATGGCCTTGTGTAACCACTCAACATAACCCATACTTTCCATTCCACCCAGGAGGTTCATTTGACTTAGTGGTTTTATTAGAAAAGTATAAGTCTCTTGACTTAGAAATATTTTCTTCATAGTAAGTGTAGTTTTTCACCAACCCTTGTTTTGCTATAAGCTAGGCTAAGCAAAGTATGGCAACTTATCTTAGGGATAATTCCTTAGCAACTCTACTAGACTACATAGGATTTCCCATCTTTTGCATTAGACAAAATAACATGTAATTCTATAACAAAATATCTAATGCCAGTTCAAAACATAGGACAAATTTATTCATGTAAATATCACTTGCCTTGGTAGTGGGGAGAGTAGCACTCTTCACAATCACAATCACTAGCAAAATCTACACAAGAAATTATAGCATACCATTACACACAAATATATACATCCAAAAATAATATGAATGCATGCATGCAAGAACTTACTAAGTGGTGATTTTTGAAAATTCTACCAAGTATGCTCATGTCTACAGAAACTTTAACAAGTCACAAATTTGCCAACTAATCTTATTTGGCTCCAATACAATTTACCAAAATAAATCTCTATTTAAAATGGCCTTAAAACATGTTCTATGAATAAAATCATTTTAACTGTTACTATATGCTATATAAATTGGATATTCAGAAAGGTCTTGTTTCACTGAATCCAACGGTATAAAATTTGTAAAAATCTAACGTGGCATTCAAAAGTTATAAGCATTTGAATTTAGAACAAATTTCTGATTTTAAATCTAATTTTAGATCTAACCCTAGCCACGCGTCGCGCTGTGATTGGCGCGTACCGCTTCGGTTGGATCACGCTCTGCAGCCGCAGGATCTAAACAGATCGAATGCTCCAGATCGCGTACCTCTTCGGGGTTAAGTGGATCTATCCTAGCGCTACGATACAGATCTAACGGTCTAAAACAACAAGTCAAAAGCTGGCGGCGCTTATCGGCTGTGCGCGGCGGCGACGACCAGACGGTGGCGGCGCCGGCGGTACAGATCGTTAGGTGGATGGGGAAGATGCTCACCGAGACCGCGGGGATGTGGGGATGCTCGACGTGTGAACAGCTCGGCAAGGGGCGCTCAGGGTTGCGGTAGATTTCTCGCCGGAGTTGGATCTGGCAGCGGTGGTTCTGCTCTAGGTCGGAGGCAACGTTGTAGATCACTAGGATGCCAAAGGAAGGTGTGGTTAGTTGCGGAAGATCACGGAGAACATGCGAGCGTGAATGACAAGGTTCGGGGCGGTCTGGACTTACCACTAGAGCTCGCCGGAGTTCGTGCAGAAGACGGTGGCGGTCAGACGTCGATGTTGCCGAAGCTACGGGTCATGCGAAGGTAAACGGAGGGTGTCAGAAGGTGCACAGAGATTCACTGAACACGATAGCGTAAACGCGAGACCGAGGGGAACTCTATGCTCACCGGAATTTGCCGGCGCAGTCGTCGGAGACGGCGGGGTTGCAGAGAGCAATGCGCGCAGCCTGGGGGCGTTCTGTGCTTGGGGTTTGGGGGAAAAGAGAGAGGGGGCAGAGGGGGTTTATATAGCCTGATCACGAGCGAGAATCACTCGGCCATTGATTCGAATTGACGCCGCGAATTAAACACAGAAAACGGCCGCGTTGATTGGGGATGAACTGGTCGTGCGGGTGGAGACGACGCTGACGTGGAGAAGGCCCGCTTGTCAGCGAGGTGCGCGAGGTGGAGGTGGGGTCTGCATGTCAGCGGTTGAACGCGTGCGCTCGCGCGTGAGAGAAGTAAAGGAAGGTTCCCGGGTGGGCTTGCTGGGCTTGATTCGCTGCTGGGCCAGATTCTGGCCGCGCGGCCTTTTTCCATTGAGGAGTCCTTTTCTTTTTCTAAATTCATTTTCTGGTATGAATTTGATATGAATTCAAATCCTTTTGAACCCAAACTGCTTTGGGAATTTTTTGCAGGGTTTTGTGGGTTCAAAAACAGTCATTTTAACTAAGTGGTTACTTTGCAAGGCTTGGTCAAGCTTGGTTTCAAGATAAACAGAGGTTTGCTCTAGTTTGCAAATATTTGAAAAAGAATTTTGAAACTATTTCTAAATTTGGAATCTTGGGTTAAAAGCTTCACCTAATCTTTCCATCAATGGAGGCAAGCAACCAAGTACCTAACATTCAAATTTCTAAAGGGTGATGGCCATTTGAGATAAATTGCCCACATGAAATCATAGCTCAAACTTCTGTCTCTAAATGATTTTGAGAAAAACCCTAAATGGATGAATGATGCAAAGATGATATGAATGAGTTTTGAAACTATGATTTTTGGGATGTTACAGAGCATCATATCTGTTCCTCATCATACTCTCATTTCCAACAAACAACACAGTGAGAGCATCCCAAGCTTCCTTGGCAATACTAAAGTGCTCAATGTGTGGGTAATCCTTTGTTCCCAATCCTTGTTGAATCATATGCAAAGCAGTGGCATTGAGTTGACTATTGACAACCTCTCTTCTTGTCAAGTTGTTTGGATCCCCAATAAAGAGTCCATGCTCGATGATGTTCCATAGTTCAATGCAAGAGCTGCGCATATGAGTCCTCATTAGTGATTGCCATTGAGCAAAAGTAGCAGACTCTTCTAGCTTAGGTGGGTCACCTCTATTGTACACATGAGGGTGAGGGATGGGAGGATCGGGGGAGTACCAAGAATCACGGTGCTCACCCTTCCCCCCATCAAGACGTGTGGAGGAGTTAGCATTGTCTAGTTTGTCCCCTACCACCATACCTTCGGGGGATACCGGAGTATTCCCTTTAGGTACGGATGGTAGTTCCTCTTGAGGAGATGGGGGTGATGAGCCATCTTTGTCTTTAAGAAGTTGCTCAAGCATCTTCTTGACTTCGTTGACCAAGGAAGAGCTCAATCTTGTTTCCAAGTTTCTGAGATCTTCCATGGTCACCGGGGTTGACTCACTACCACCATCCCCTTCTTGGCTACCCATATTCTCTTAGGTGGTAAAGCCCGAATAAAGAGCCGAGGCTCTGATACCAATTGAAAGGATCATATGGGCACCTAGAGGGGGGGTGAATAGGTGCTACTTCAAATTTTACTCTTTTTCAAATTAGGGTTTGACAAGAAAGGTAAATTCTCTAGAATATGCAACTATGGTGAATTTACCTATATGTCAAGCAAGCACAAACTAACACAAAACTAAGCAAGAACAAGTAAGTAAAGTGCGGTAAAGGATAGAAGTAACCAAGGGAGTGGACGTGGAGACACAAGGATTTGTTTCCCGTAGTTCCTTCCTTTTGAGGGGAAGTACGTCTACGTTTGGAGAGGGGGTGGTTTCAAACCACCAACGCCACGAGAGGCCTCCCTTGTTCTCCGATGAACCTCACCCCAAAGGGCTCGATTCACCTTCCACTATATCGGCAACCTTCGAGGTGGAAGCCGGCACCTTTACAACAAGTTCGGGGCACACATCCACAACTGAATTGGAGGCTCCCAAATACAAGCAAGCTGTCAAGACAAATCAAAGACAAGCTTGTAAGAACCAAATCAAAGTTAGGGTTTCCAAAGAAACACTAGAGCTTGGGGGCCCTCAAGTGAATGAGGGGGAAATGAAGATCTCTCTTGGTGAAGATGTGAATCAAGGCCTCCTCCTTCGATTCTCCAAAGATCAATGACTTTGGATGGTTGGATGAAGAGATCTTGTGGATTTGGTGGCTCTAATGGTGTTGGTGTTCTTGAGCAGCTCGAGCAACTGGAGGAAGAAGATAAGGGTCCCTATTTATAGACAGCCCCCTCCACGAACCGTTTTCTGACCGTTGTAGAAAAGTCAGACCAGAGACTCCGGTCTGTAGACCGGAGACTCCGGTCTACACCGGAGACTCCGGCCAATCTCCGGACCAGTCTCCGGACTCGCCATCTGACTGACCCAGCCCATTTCTTCACCAGCAACACCGGAGACTCCGGAATTCCACCACCGGAGACTCCAGTCCGACCAAATTCTCCGGATAATCTCCGGACTAGTCTCCGGACTGACCATCTGACTGACCCAGCGCATTTCTTCACCAGTAACACCGGAGACTCCGGACTTTCAACACCAGAGACTCCGGTCTGACCCAAGTCCGGAGACTCCGGCTAATCTCCGGACCAGTCTCCGGACAGGCCATCTGAATGACCCAGCCAAGTCCTGTGAGGCACCACCGGAGCCAGCACTGGAAACTCCGGACCACACCGGAGACTCCGGTCTTGGCAGACCGGCGACTCCGGTCTGGAGTTTCTAGAACAGTGGCAAATGTATGTGGTCTTTTCCCAAGATTGTGTGTCATGTTTTAACTATGATAATACCAACATGTGGACAATAACAAACTGTAAAATGATCTACTTGTTGTTAACGAACACCAAAAGTGATTATGACAATAAATGTCCTTTCAGCGGTTTTCTATGATACGCATGTACTTACTATGAGAAGAACTTACAGGTGACTAAAGTTGAGTAGCATGAGGTGTGGCCCTCGTATTCAAGGGACATGAGATTGCCAACTTATACTTTGTCAAGCATATAATCCATCGTTTGTTCACTTTAACCTTAATCACTTCAAGATGCTTATTATAGGGGCAATGAGGGCTGAAAGCTAACAAGTACCATAATTTTTGGAAGCTCTTTTTGAAACTTGAAATCCCTGCTTCCCATTATGAAGGGCCTTTCTTCCACTATTATATTGAGTCTCCACATTCTATCTTTTGGCACCAGTTAAGAGAGCATAGTTGCCATTCTTAGTTCTATGTGCATTGTCCCAAAACTTATTGATTGATTCATATTGTTGATATTGCTTGTTCTTGAACTATTTGTATCTAGTCACTCTTATGAACTTTGAAGGTGTCCTATGCATCTATTTGCTACTCTATGAGTGACAAGCTGAATGCCACTATGCCATGTTTTCTGTATGTGAAATAAACAAACGTTTTCAATGCATGTTATTCATGATCTTTGTTTGTAGCCTTTCATGTTGCATGTATAGTTAATTTGTCTTATTGTTAGAACTCCATCTTTCTTGCTCATGTTTAGAGTTCTTTGATCCCAGCTTTCATTGCTTGCAAATGGTTTGATCTTGATTTTGATGGTGCATGTCACCTCAAAAATTATTCTTTTTATCACTTACCTACTCGAGGACGAGCAGGAGTTAAGCTTGGGGATGCTTGATACATCGTAAACGTATCTATTATTTTTGATGCTCCATGCTTGTTTTATATCATTTGTCTTATGTTTTGTCTACACTTTGAGGTATTTTTATACACTTTCTAGAACTAACCTATTAACAAGATGCCACAGTGCCAGTTGTCTATTTTCTTCTGTTTTTTGTTCCAGAAAAGGCAGAAAATCAATATTCTCTGAATTGGACGGGACAAAAGCCAATCTTCCTTTTTTTTCTCGAAGCAATATGGAACCACGAAGAAGAGGTGGAGGAGGACACCAGGGTGGTCGCACTGCCCTAGGAGCGGGCCAGCCCTGGTGGCGCCCACAGGGGGTGTGGGACCCCTGGACCTCCATCGACATTTCATTCTTTGCCTATAAGAAGCATCCGACCCAAAAACCCTAAATCATCTGGCTGAAATCCTCCACAGCGTCGCCGCCACCGAAGGGGAGATTCGGGGGACAGAAAGTCTCTGTTCAGGCACCCTGTCAGGACGGGGAAGTGCCCCTAGAGCCATCTCCATCAATCTCCACCACCATCTCCATCTCCGTTGTTGATCTCCATGATGAGGCGGGAGTAGTTCTTCCTCATGGCTAAGGGATCTACCAGTAGCTATGTGTTCATCTCTCTCTATGCATAATGTTGTTGTGGTCATGAGCTTTGTAATCTAGTAGATCTACCTTGCTACTCAAGTGCTTCAATAGATCTCTGCTCTCCCCATGTGTATGAAAGTGACAGCGTGCACGACATGGTGGCACTTAGGCTAGAGTCTACATAAATACTCATCATGCTTAAATAGATATATGCTTTTCCCCACGTGTGTGAAAGTGACAGCGTGCACTCCGTGTGTGGCACTTAAGCTAGATTACATATATATATTCATGAGTTATATTTTGAGTTGGATGTCTCTATGAAATTGTGGTGTTTGTTGGAACCATCCGGCACTCAAGGTGACAGTGTGGTGTTATCTAGATTGGGGAAGGCCCTACCATGGATTAGAGTATCCAACCGGAGAGTAGTTAAGAGTAGTATCATGAAGAGAAGATATTTATATGAGAGAGTGTTCACTAGTGAAAGTATGATCCCTAGGACTTGTTTCTAAACATTGAAACACCATTTGCATCTAGATCTGTTACATGTTTGCTTGCTTCCACCTTTATTTCAGTTTGCCTTTAGTTTCTCCATGTCAAGCTCCATTAAAGCTATTTTCTGGCACCGTTATCACTTGTATTTCACTATCTCTTCACCGAACTAGTGCACCTATACACCTCACAAGTGTATTGGGTGTGTTGGGGACACAAGACACTTCTTGTATCTTGATTGCAGGGTTGCTTGAGAGGGATACCTTTGACCACTTCCTCCCCGAGTTCGATAAACCTTGGGTAATCCACTTAAGGGAAACTTGATGCTGTTCTACAAACCTCTGCACTTGGAGGCCCAACAACTGTCTACAAGAATAGAAGTGCGTAGATATCAATCGGCGACCCCCAAGTGACACGGGGATAACAATGGGAAACTAGTTTGACTCGAGGATAACGAGTGATGACCCACAAGTATAGGGGGTGTATCGCAGTGATTTCGATAAATATGAGTGTCGATCCCAACGAGGAGCAGAAGGTGTTGACTAGTGGTATGGAGCAGGAACTCTTTGTAAATACTTAGCAAACAGATTTTAGTGGTTTTCTGATAAAGCAACAAAACAAGGTGCAAGTAATAAAGACAACGAGCAAGTGGCCCAATCCTTTCTTAGCAAAGGACAAGCCGGTGGAAATACTTATAAGGACCAAACGTTCTCGAGGACACATGGGAATTCTGTCAAGTACTTTCGCTTCAAATAGCTGAGTACTCTTCTTTGGTGTTGTAAGTGTTGTGTGGGTGAACCTGTGCTAATATACCGACCTTACTTGGACTAATACATACTTGTGATTAAACCCCGGGCAAGCATCCGCAACTATAGGAAAGTAATTAAGATATAAATCTAACCACAGCCTTAAACTCTGAGATCCTACGCTCCCTTGTGCAAAGGTGTCCTAACGGGGGTTCAGGTTTCTGTCACTCCGGCAACCCCACAATTAGTAGCCAAATACACAATGCATCCCCCTAGGCCCATAAATGGTGAAGTATCATGTAGTCGACGTTCACATGACACCACTTGAAGAATAGCACCACAACTTAAATACTAAACCATTGAATAATAACTCAACACAAATCCACTACTAACAACATGAATTCTCCCATGTCCTCAAGAACTAAACTAACTACTCACAAGACATCATATGGATCAAGATCAGAGATGATATGATAATGGATAACAATCTGAACATAAATAATAATCCAATGGTTCCACTCACAAGCATCAACTACAATAGTAATCAACATCGAGAAAGTTTCCCCTAATGAACTAAGCAAGTATTCAACACGATTGTTACAGCGGGATGGAGTAATGATGATGGTGCTGGTGGAGATGATGGTGTGGATGATGATGATGATCCCGAAGAAGCCTAGCTTGACGATGGTGTTGATGGTGACGATCTCCCCTCTTCGGGAAGGAATTTCACCGGCAGAAATCTGTCTGCCGGAGAGATCTTTCTCTCTTGGTGTTTTCCGCCCCGCAGAGGCGGCGGAAATCTATCTGTGGTCACTCTCCTGGTGTTAGGCTTCCATAAGGAAGATATAGGCGAGAGGGCAGAGTCGGGAGCCGAGCAGGTGGGCCACACCTGCCCTAGGCGCGGCCCAGGGGGACCCGCGCCTAGGGGGTGGGGGCCCCCTATGGCCCTTCAACGCCTCCCCTTCTGGCTTCCTCTGTCTTCTAGGAAAATATAATTTCCCATATTTTTCTAGTATTTTTCTGATCTTCGCGAAATTGCATCAAAACACCTCTTTTTCCATCAGAATCTAGACTCTGGCAGTTCATCCTCCAAGAATCATCCAACATGCATAAACAAATGAAAATACATAAGTATTACCTCATAATAATACATATATTAATGAATAGAGGCAAATTATGATATAGAATGGTGATGCAAATTGGACGTATCAAACTCAGTAAACATGTCCACAGGTTTATGGAGTGAAGTGTCGATAAAAGAATATGGACAAGAAGCATCACACTTACCATTACACAGCTCATAGAAGAAAGCAACTCACCATTATATAACTTAGCTTGCAACAAGTACAGGAGTCACAATAGAGATGCAAAAAGATAAATCATAATTGGAATTGGCAAACTTTGTTCTTGGTCAGAGAACAGCTGACAAACAGTTTCTCAAAAAGCTTTTTGTAGAAGTTTTCAAAAGGAGCACTCTTTGCTCAAAAAGGTGTTTCAATGAAGGCTTTCAAAGTAATACTCAATATATAAGAGTTTTGTGCAACAAGGAAGATAAAGAACATGATTGAATAAATCACCATATGAATGCTTGAAACACAACAACTCAAATGATTGCTGGAGATAGAAAGGAAGTAGGTTTACTGACTCAACTTGGAAATAGGAGAAAGGTCCCTTCATAGAGGGAAGCAGGGATTACAAGTCATAAAGAGCTTCCAAAAGATTATGGTACTTACTAGCTTTGATCCCTCATTGCCCATATCATAGGCATCTTGAGATGGTTAAGGTTAAAGTGAACAAGGATGGAGTATATGCTTGACGAAATATAAGTTGGCAATCTCATGTCCCTTGAGTACGAGGGCCACTCCTCATGCTACTCAACTTCAGTTACCGGTAAGTTCTTGTCATTGTAAGTACATGTGTATCATAGAGAACCGCCAACGGGGTACCCCTTGCACATGGTACAAGAGCTATCCCATAACCAAAATGACAAGGCAAGAAGACACTGATCATCTCAGCAATCTTTTTATGTACTATGTTCATAGCTTTTTATTGAGGATGCTTCACAGATAGCTCATTATGGTGATGCTGCAAGTTTCCACCATGATTAGGAAATGGCTTGGGCTAGTGGCCTAGGCATTTATCTAACACAAAATACATACTCCATGGACTTACAATCTCCCTTTTTATTTCACACCGGTGACATCCACATACAAAAGAGCACGATATCAACTATGTACAAAGTACAAGTGCAATGTTGAAAGCGTTCCCCGTGACAGCACGGTTCTGCTAATCCCAATGTATAGATGCAAGCATATACAACTTCGATGACACAATGGTTCAAGTCTATTAGGGGCAAGAAAATAAGGTGTGCCATCAAGTTCGTGGGAGCTTTACTAACTAGTTTTCACATAACAAAATACTTTTTAAATTTGAAAGATAGATGAAGCTTGAGAATTTGCTTGGAATAGCAAAAATGCTAATAGGTAGATATGGTGGACGCAAATGGCATAGGTTTGGTTCAAAGGGATTGGAAACATGAGAAGTATGCCTTCTCAAAACAGGTTTTTGGCTAGCAAGGCTGGGTAGAAAGCAAGAGAGTTGAAAGAAACAAGCAAACATACAAGTAATAAAGCCAAACATGCAATCTCCTTGAAGACACAAAAGATCTTAAATAAAGAATACTAAGCTTATGATCCAACAAGAAAGAAAAAAGATGATACAAAATACCTGTAAGCGTTTTCTGTTTTCCTTTCAAACCTCAAAAAGTGTTGCTAGTGACCAGATCTCGGTTTGCCAAAACCAATTTAGATTTACTTGATGCTCCCAAAGTGATGCCAATACTGATAAACAAGATCCATCATATAATAGATATTGCAAACTAAAATAAGAAGTGCAAAAAGTAAAATATGAGACTTCTCATTAATATTCCATAAAGGAACTCACACCAAGGGATACATAGATAATCAACTAAAGGAGAGATACTTCCACATACAAACCAAACTATAAGATAACCTCTCTACCAAAGATACGAATCCAATAAAAAGGTAAAAGATAAAAGATAATGGTGGTGATACCGCGACACTCCCCCCAAGCTTGGAACAAGCCAAGGGGATGCCAAACCTGATGACAAATTACTCCTTCGGTGGTGGTCGTTCCTCCTTCTCCTGGAAATTCCTTTCTTCACAAGGCAATACATAAACTTCAATGGCAACATTAGTGTAAGAAAAAACAATAAACCTTTAGGTGCACACTTTAACTGAAATCCATCAAAACAAAGGCTCTGTAAGAGGCAAATGCAAATGATACCAGAAATCTGTCAAAACAGACCAGCAAGTAAAGATTGATTGTTTCTAAAACCTTATGTTGCTCAAATCAAAAAGTGCAAAACTAATGAAAGTTGGGTAACAACTTTTAGAACTAGCAAATAAAAATACAGCTCCATCCGAAGTACTGAGCTTCCTCACGATTTTTTACAATGCAGCACAAAAATCTGTCCCAGGACAGTCACTTTTCACAACTCATGTACTTCACAAAAGTAGTTAAACTCGACACAAAAACCAAAACAAAAATAATAAGGAGTGTTTATTACTGAAGTAATAACTTCCAAGACTCGGCAAAACTCTTGGGTTATCTCCCAACAAGTATTTTTCTTTAATGCCTTTAAGTTAGACTTGAAACTTTCAAAGATGCTCGCATAGGAGATAAATATTTGAAGTGAAAGAGAGCATCAAGAAGAAAATAACCAACACATTTGAGTCTAACCCACTTCCTATGCATGGGGTATCATGATAAAATGAATTGTTGAAACAAAAAGGCACTAGCATAGGAAGACAAAACAGATGCAACTTTAAACCTTTCAACATAAAACGGGGAAACTTAACATTATTGAGATGCATAAAACCATGTTTCCATCTATCATAATAACTTTCAGTAGCACATTGAATAAAGTTGACAATATAACTGTCACTAGCAACAACTTTATCATCATAATAAGCATACTTACAATCACCAAAAAGAGGTCCAAGGTCATAAACTGGATCAATAGAAGCAAGTTGTTCCATCCTGAAATCTTTATTAGGCAAGCTATTTTCACAAGGAGTTTTAGCAAATTTGGAAAAGTTAAACTCATAAGAATCTCCATCAAACTTAGTTAAAACTTTCTCCTTCTTTAACCTATAATAGCTCCACAAGTGTTCAAGAAAGGTCTACCAAAAATGATAGGACAAGTTTTGCTAGCTGCTGAGTTAAGCACTAGAAAATCAGCAGGATACTTAATCCTACCGCAGAGAACCTCCACATCTCTTACAATGCCAATGGGGCAAATGGTCTCCTTATTAGCAAGGTGAATAACCACATCAATGTCCTCAAGCTCACAAGGACCAATCTCATGCATAATTTCCCTGTAAAGCTCATAAGGAATAGCACTAGAACTAGCACCAATATCACATAAACCATAGTAGCAATGATCACCAATTTTAACAGAAAGCACAGGAACACTAGATTTTCTAGCTGTACTAGTATGAGAGATAATATTAGAAGCGTCTTCACAGAAGACAATGTGCTCATCCTCTATATTTCTAGTGACAGGGTCTTTCACAATAGCTACCACAGGTTCAACACTCATTTGCTCATTAGGATGCACAGTTTTCATTGTACCTTTATTATTTGCACTAATAATCAGAGAATACTCCTTTACCTTAGTTGGGAAAGGAACTTTCTCAACATGAGCTTTAGGCACAATATGATTAGTAGTACAAACTTCAGTACTTCTAACGGGAACATGACTAACAACATATTTATAAGGTGCATGGTACTTATTCCACTTCCTCTTGGGAATTTCAATATAAGAAGCAAAGGCCTTAAAATGGTTGGAAATACTTTGGGAATCAAGACCAAACTCATTGCTAATATCATGGAAGTCATCAGTTCCCATAAAATATTTAATGCATTCATAATCATAGTTTATACCTGACTTTCTTCCTTTGTCATTCTCCCAAGCTTCAGTGTTCTCTTGAATACGGTCTAGTAGATCCCATTTAGCTTCTTCCTTCATACGTGTGAATGATCCAGCACAAGAAGCATCTAGTAAATCTTTATCATGAAGAGAAAGCCTAGCATAAAAATTATTGATAATAATATTGTTAGGGAGTTCATGAATAGGACATTTAAGCATTAATAACTTCAATCTCCCCCAAGCTTGAGCTGCACTCTCTACATCACGAGGCCAAAATTTATATATCAGATTGCTATCCTTATGAATCTCACTGGGAGGATAAAATTTAGAGTAAAAGAGAGATGCCATCTCCTCCCATTCCATGGATTGTCCATTCTTCAGCAACTTATACCATTCTTCAGCTCTCCCTTTCAAGGATATGGAGAGTAACTTCTTCTTCACATGTTCAGTTGTGATACCTGCACACTTAAACAACCCGCATAATTCATGGATAAAAAGAAAATGATCACTAGGGTGGATAGTTCCATCCCCTAAATAATAATTATCCATAACACGGTCAACAATACTTAAAATTTTTGAAGTCTGACAAAGCTCCTGGACCTGATGGTTTTAATGGTTTATTTGTGAAAAAATGTTGGCACATTATCAAGGAGGATTTAATCAGTTGTGTAATGACTTTCACGATGAAAGAATCTCCCTAGAAAGTATAAATGGCTCTTATATTACTTTAGTGACAAAAAAAGTTGCCCCTCAGTCTGTCAATGACTTCAGGCCTATCTCTTTGACTAATACTTGTTTAAAATTCATCACTAAAATCTATGCAAATCGATTGCAAGATGAGATCAAAAGGTGTATACATGCAAACCAGTATGGCTTCATTAGGGACAGAACTATACAGTACTATCTGGGTTGGTGTTGTGAATATCTTTTTTAATGTTAGAAGGAAAATTGTAGTTTTCAAGATTGATTTTTAAAAGGCCTTTGACACAATTGAGCATCATTCCATTATCCAAGTCTTGAGTTATAAAGGTTTTCCAAAAAAGTTCATTCCTTTAGTCAAGAATATTCTTGGAAGTGGTACATCTTCTGTACTTTTAAATGGTGTGCCAGGGCAGAGTTTTGCTTGTAAAAGGGGTGTCAGACAAGGAGACCCTCTATCACCTCTACTATATGTCTTAGGAGGTGACTTGTTACAGAGCATGATAAATAAGGCTTTCACTGATGGAACTCTGAAAATGCCTATTCCAATGGAGGGGGACTATCCAATTGTACAATATGCAGATGATACTTTGATCATTATGCCTGCTAAAGAATATCAACTGATAGTCTTCAAGGATTTTTTGCTACAATATGCTGATTTTACTGGTTTAAAAGTCAATTTCCACAAATCCTCTATGATTCCAATAAATTTGTCTGATGAAGAAGCTACACATTTGGCTTCTGTTTTTCAATGCC
Source organism: Avena sativa (assembly GCA_916181665.1). Taxonomy (NCBI): domain Eukaryota; kingdom Viridiplantae; phylum Streptophyta; class Magnoliopsida; order Poales; family Poaceae; genus Avena; species Avena sativa. Next base: position 336,129,920 of record OV702280.1, on the reverse strand, counting down.
AGCTTGCTGCTATGTTGTTTACTTACCTTGGATTACCAATGGGCACAACTAAACCCACAATCAAGGATTTCTCACCTTTGATTGATAGGATTGAGAGAAGGTTAAATGCAACAGTGTCTTTTCTATCTTATGGGGATAGCCTTATTTTGGTAAACTCTGTTATATCTTCACTGCCCACATACATTATGTGCTCATTGCAAATCCCTCAAGGGGTCATTGATATTTTGGATAAGGCAAGAAGGAGATGCCTTTGGAGGAAAACAAAGAACCAAGAGAAATTTAACTCATTGGCTGCATGGCCCATGATCTGTAAGCCTAAGGATAAAGGAGGACTTGGAATCATTGATCTTAAGACTCAGAATAAAGCACTTTTGATTAAGCATTTGGATAAATTTTATAATAATGCTGACTTGCCATGGGTAAGATTGGTCAGAGATTCATATTATCATGAGTCTGTCCCTCATGCTGCTAATGTTTGTGGCTCATTTTGGTGGAGAGGGATTTTAAAGCTAGTTGATGAATGGAGGTCCATTTCCAAGTGCATTGTGGGGTCTGGATTTACCATTCTTTTCTGGAATGATCTTTGGCATATAGAATTACTTGCAAACAAATTCCCAAGGTTATACTCTTTTGCTAGAGACAAGATGGTTTCTGTCAGAGACATGGGTACATTGAGCAATCTGCATGATGCTTTTCATCTGCCTCTGACAATTGAGGCATTTCAGGAATATGATAAACTACAAGAAATTATTGGCTCGGTAAGCTTATCTCAGGAGGAGGACAAGTGGATTTGTAATTTGAGTAATGAGATCTATAAGTCTCAGTTATACTATAAGCATTGTTTCTCAATGGTACCCAGTGACTTAATTTCAAAGAGTATCTGGGAGAGCAAATGCATGTCCAAACATAGGTTCTTTGCTTGGCTATTGTTTCATGACAGATTGAATACAAAGGACATGCTGCTTGGAAGGAACTGGAAGGTAACTGAAAATCATGGTTGTGTGCTCTGTTCTACTGGAGTCATTCAGGACTGGAAACATCTATTCTTCTAGTGCAATTTTAGCACTAGAGTGTGGATGTAGAGGGAGTGTCCCAACCTTACAACAATATAAGGTGGAGTCCCCTGTGTTTACAATGCTAGTCCCTGGATCAATAGCTAGCATCCACAGTTAAGATGTAATATCAAGAAACAAAGGTCATAATATAACTTTATAACCAGGAATAACATAATTTTATTACATCTTTCATATCTCATTTGGCTATTACATTACATTGCAGCGGAATAACTATAGTCATGGGTCCTTCATCTTCAAAGTGCCACAGGCAGATGTTGGTTGTAGACTTTGTAATCCTAATCAATCAATCTTCACTAAAATCAATCAAACCTGCAACATACAAGTTACAGCCACAAAGGGTCAATACATTTGAATTGTATTGGCAAGTGATACTATGATAGTATAGAGTAGTCTATCATCTATATGCATTTGGCCAAGTGGGGTTGAGGCTTGCATTGCTCAAAATAGATTTTCCTTATCATTTGAAAATACTAAGTTTTTGTTTTGACAAAATCTTTTCCAAAGCTTCTCTCAATCAAAGATTGAAGATTTCAAACAACCCTTGTTCAAACCACAAGTTTTAACTTAGAAATTTGAATGATGAGATTCTTGATTGCTTCCATGTCTTGATGCTCAAATTGTCCTTTACCAGGGACATGGCTAAGTACTTAGATTTTACACTCTGCAGAGGTGGTGCACTTTCCCCACAAGACTTGGTTTCCCAAGACAAGATCTTTCAGAAGCCTTCCCTTAGACCAAAATGGACGCGCTCCAACCTATCAAACACTACCACTAACTGTCCATATGGCTAAGTTCTTGCAACCTATATGATCTAGGCAGAGCCCATAATGCCAAGTGGTTGCACTTGAAGCTTCTCAACATTTGACATCTCAATCTCTTTGTTCCTGGGTGGCCATCCACAAGTGAGATACACAAGGTAAACCATAAACATGGGCCTCGTGAACCACTCAACCAAAATCCACCAAGCAAGACCCATTCCACCCAGGTGATTCATTAACTTAGTTGTTTTATTAAACAAAAACACAAGTACTCAGACTTAGAAATTTTCCATAGTGTGAATATATATTCCACCCATGTTTTCTATTAGCTAGGCTAAGCATGATAGTAGTAGGTATCTTGACTTAGGAATTTCTACTAAGGTTTCATCTACTAGGATTTCCTAGAGCAAGGGGTTTATACTTAGCAAAATTCCATGCAAGTTTTACTTAGAGAAAATCACTAATGCATAGTGAAAGTAATGGGACAAAAAGTATGAAGCATCACTTGACTTTTTGGTAGAGTATAGGTTCACTCATTGTCCTTGCAATAATCACACTCTTCAAGTCACTACAAATCAATCAAGCAAGGCACAAACTCAATCTACCAATCAAGCAAAACAACACATAAAATGACAAAGTCAAAGTAATGCATGCAAGCATGTCAAGCTTTGTTTTGTTTTGAAAAGTGGTTCCTAATGGGTCATAAACATTTGCAAACACCTAATGGTCATTTTGTAAAGTGGCAAAGTCATTTTACAAAAGGTTTCACTTCAAAACCATTCTCAAAACAAAGTATCATTTTATGTGGTGTAGAAATATTTTTACTAAGGCATTTACCTATAGGGTTCACCAAAAACATTTTCAATCACAAAACTTGGTATTTGGGGTCATAGAGTTTAAAACAAAACATTTCCCAAAGTTTTTCCTTCAAAATCATTTTTAATAAATAAACCACATTTCTATTTGACTAGAAATGGTTTTAAATCAAAGAATCATTATTTTGTTTTACCAAATACATTTTTGAGTCCACAAAGTGTTTCCTATGGTCAGTAGGTTCAAAGCAATCCAATTGCAAAAGATTTTAACCCCAAATTCATTTTTAAACAATGTTTACATCCTTAACAAGCAATCAAAAGTTTCTGCAAAAACCAACAAGCTAACAGATACTATTTGCTAAACTAAAGGCATGGTTGGCTAGGGTTTGTTCTACTGATTCCAACGATATAAAGTTTGTAATTTTTGGACGTGTGGATCCAAAGTTACAAAGGTTTGAAAATTGAATCTATAACAGATTCAAATCTGTTTTTAAAACGAAACCTGGACACGTGGCGTGTTCTGGTTGGATGATACCGGTTCCGTGTGGATCATGCTGCGGACCGTTGGATTAAAAAGGATCTGTGCGGCTCTGATCAACGCATACCCTTTCGTTTAAGTTGTTTGTTCCTACGCGTCCGATCTGAAACGAATGGCTCTGATCTAATTGACCACAAAGTGGCGGCGCTGGCGGCGGTGGTTGGCGGCGGCGTGCTCAGACGGTGTGGTCGTCGGTGATTTAGGAGGAGAGGGAAGCAGAGGGGTAGCTCACCAGAATCGCAGGGCTGTGGTGATGCTCAAGATACTGCTGGCTTGACAAGGGGCGCTCAGGGGCAGTCGTAATTCCTCGCCGGAGTTGCTCCTGGCGTCAGGCGGCTCTGGTTGTGCTCGGGGACGGTGCTGTGGTTCACCCCAAGACAATACGAAGACGCGGTTATACGCGCATGGTCAAGACGAGTGAGGGAGCGTGAACGAGGAGGCGCGGGGCGGTCTGGTTTACCTGGGAGTTGTCGTCGCAGTTGAAGACAGACGGCGGCGCTCAGAGCTCGATCGGAGTCGACGCTCAGGGACGCCCGCGGTCAAACGAGGGGCATGGACAGATGCGTCAGGAGGTGGGGAAGGTGTGAGCTAGGTCGAGGAGGCACGGGGTGGCAGGACACGGCCGGAATTGGTCGGAGACGGTGGTCGGAGCAGAGGGTGTGCAAGCTCGATTCAGGCAGCCTGGGGGCGCATTTGGGGGAGGAGACAGAGGGGAAGTGAAGAGGGGAGGGAGACGATTTATCCTCCGTGGTCATGGGGCTGATTCAACGCGTGATTAAGACGTATTACGCTGGAGTTATTCCGTCTGCAATGGCCGGCGAGGGGTGGGCGTCGTCTGCGGGTGGGGAAGAAGAGGGACGTGGCGGTGGGGTCCTCTGGTCAGTGAGAAAGGGAGAGAAAACGCGGTCCACCAGTCGGTGTCTCTGAGGGTGCGGCTTTAAGTGAAAAACGTTTCGTGGAGGAGGAGAAAGACTGGGCTGGTACTGGGCTCAGTTGGGCTGCTGGGTTGGGTCGGCCAGTTTCTATTTTTTTCTTCCTGTTTGCTTTTTCTTTTTCTATTTTCTATTTACTGATTTGAAATTCAAACAAACAATTCAATCCACCAAATCAATTCAAACAAACACCACACTTCACAACTTTGAACTTGGTTCTGTTCAGTAACATAATCCAAAATTCCAAAATAAAAATAATATTTTTATTCATTTTAGGATCCATTCATTAATTAAATAAAATGGACCTTTAGTTATTTAATCAAATAGGGTTTGATTTATTTAATAAAATCTTCATTTGAAATCCAAATATTTTCAAAACCAAATCAGTAGGTTTTATTTGGAAATAAAGAATATTTGGAAACTTGTTTAAAACAAAATAACCTTTTATTTTAGGGACCATTAATAATTAAATACAATAGACCTTCATTATTAACTCAAATAGGATTTATTTTATTAAAAACTTTATTTTGAAATCTAAAATAAAGCCAAAACACTTCAGTAGGTTTTATTTGTGTATATAAAATACGTGGAAAACTTATTTAAAATAATTTAATAAGTTTGATGTTTTAAATAAAATAGTAAAAGCTTTATTTATAAAGCTTGGATATTAAATCCTTATTAATTTATTTTGAATAAACCTTTACTATTTTTATCAAATAGAAATACTTCAAAAGCTTGGCCAAGGTTTAATTTGGCTCTATAAAATAATCTTTATTTATAAATCTATCTTTTCCTTTGAAAACCAAATCCTTTTATTTAAAGATCCAAAATAGTAATTTTAAATATTTTTATTTTCCTTTAATAAAAGTTTATCTTTTTAAATCACTTTAGGATTTTATTTGATCCAAATTGGTTTGAAGGTTTCCATTTGGATTCAAAAGTTTCTTCTGGCCCTGAAAATCAAACAAAATTTTATTTTATTCATTTATTTTTCACATTACAAGATTTTGAAAATCTTGGGATGTGACAGGCTACCACCCTTAAAATAAATCTCGTCCCGAGATTTGGGGAGGCTAGGGTTACAAGTAGGCTCAAAACAACTAGGGTACTACCACCCTTAAAATTTTTCAACAAAAATTACATATTGTCCTTCTTGGGATCCTGGGGAAAATTTCTCTAAGCAAACATTTGCATGGTGTCCTTGGTTTCCATACTTGACTCATGGGCCAAGGTTGAGATCGTTCATAGACTTGTTTAACTTGTTCTTCATCTTTTCTGGACAATTGTTTGCATAGTGGCCTAGTTCCTTGCATTTGAAACATGTTATAAGTTTGAGGTCTTGAGGTGGCTTCTCTGGACAATATGATGCATAATGTCCTAACTCCTTGCAGTGTTTGCACATCACTTGGCTAATATCCTTCCTCATCTTGGGTTTCACTAGCCTTTGTTTGTCTTCTTGGCTCTTCTCCTTTTCTGGGCATTCACTGGCATAGTGTCCCATCTCTTTGCAATTGTAACACTCCAACTGGCTTATGTCCTTCTTCTTCTTTTTGGGTCTCTCCAAAGCTAGGAGTTCTTCTAGTTCATGTTCTTCATAGGTGGGAGATCTTTCTATCTTCTTGGGGCATTGATCTTCATGTTCCTTGGATGCATGATCCTTGTATCCACAAGTATTGCTAGCTAGGGTTCCTTCTAGAATAACATCTTTGTCATCCTTGTTGTCATTAGCTCTTTGGGAAAAGTTTTCTCCCATGTTGATCATTTGAGTAACCAATCCTTGCAACAATTGGGATTGAAGTTTCAAAATCCTTTGTATGGCTGGGTCTAGTCCATTGTTGTTGGCTAAAAGTTGAGTTGTCTCTTGGCTCAACTGGTTTTGGGTTGCTATAAGTTCTTTCATGTTGTCCTCTTGGTTGTTGTTGGTGTTACCATCCTTGATGTTGGAGTTTCTTGGAGTAGTCATCTGTTTGGGTTGGATTGGGATTAGAATAGGCAAGATATTTCTAAGGAAATATTTCTAATCACACACATCACAATTTACACAAACAATGTGCAAGCATTCACAAACAACTTTTCACTCAAACAACAAAGTTCAAGCACATTTTTAGGCAACAAAATATTTTTGTTACACCACATAAGTTGGTGTGTTTGACTTAAAAAAAATATGGTGGTCCATCTATATGGTTCACTTGTGATCTTTCCATCCTTCTTGGTTAATTATTCTTGCATGAGATCATGGTTTCCTTGAGAAAAACTTTTGGTCACATAAACTTCAAGTGATGTGGTCTCCTTCTAACTTTTGCATTCCCTCAGTCTCTAAATCTTGAGCAAGATTTCCTTGTTTCACTTGTGGTCCTTAGTGATATCCAAGTTGGAAGTCCTTGGTGAATATGCTGAAGATGTTGAAGTCATTAGAGTTTAAGAAGTTGAAGGAGTCCTTTGCACATGGTGAAGTCTTTGGCCATGGGGTAGGTTTTTTCATCAAGTTGAAAATGGAAGAGAGGTAGAGTTGAAACCAAAATGGTTGAGGAAAGAGTTTACAAGTGTTTTTGTAAATAAGTTTTTGGAACAAATACACTCCTATTTTCTAAGGGGTTTTGTCCAATCCTAGGGTTACAAATCCTACAGGCAACACAATGCTCTGATACCATCTGTAGAGGGAGTGTCCCAACCTTACAACAATATAAGGTGGAGTCCCCTGTGTTTACAATGCTAGTCCCAGGATCAATAGCTAGCATCCACAGTTAAGATGTAATATCAAGAAACAAAGGTCATAATATAACTTTATAACCAGGAATAACATAATTTTATTACATCTTTCATAGCTCATTTGGCTATTACATTACATTGCAGCGGAATAACTATAGTCATGGGTCCTTCATCTTCAAAGTGCCACAGGCAGATGTTGGTTGTAGACTTTGTAATCCTAATCAATCAATCTTCACTAAAATCAATCAAACCTGCAACATACAAGTTACAGCCACAAAGGGTCAATACATTTGAATTGTATTGGCAAGTGATACTATGATAGTATAGAGGAGTCTATCATCTATATGCATTTGGCCAAGTGGGGTTGAGGCTTGCATTGCTCAAAATAGATTTTCCTTATCATTTGAAAATACTAAGTTTTTGTTTTGACAAAATCTTTTCCAAAGCTTCTCTCAATCAAAGATTGAAGATTTCAAACAACCCTTGTTCAAACCACAAGTTTTAACTTAGAAATTTGAATGATGAGAATCTTGATTGCTTTCCATGTCTTGATGCTCAAATTGTCCTTTACCAGGGACATGGCTAAGTACTTAGATTTTACACTCTGCAGAGGTGGTGCACTTTCCCCACAAGACTTGGTTTCCCAAGACAAGATCTTTCAGAAGCCTTCCCTTAGACCAAAATGGACGCGCTCCAACCTATCAAACACTACCACCAACTGTCCATATGGCTAAGTTCTTGCAACCTATATGATCTAGGCAGAGCCCATAATGCCAAGTGGTTGCACTTGAAGCTTCTCAACATTTGACATCTCAAATCTCTTTGTTCCTGGGTGGCCATCCACAAGTGAGATACACAAGGTAAACCATAAACATGGGCCTCGTGAACCACTCAACCAAAATCCACCAAGCAAGACCCATTCCACCCAGGTGATTCATTAACTTAGTTGTTTTATTAAACAAAAACACAAGTCCTCACACTTAGAAATTTTCCATAGTGTGAATATATATTCCACCCATGTTTTCTATTAGCTAGGCTAAGCATGATAGTAGTAGGTATCTTGACTTAGGAATTTCTACTAAGGTTTCATCTACTAGGATTTCCTAGAGCAAGGGGTTTATACTTAGCAAAATTCCATGCAAGTTTTACTTAGAGAAAATCACTAATGCATAGTGAAAGTAATGGGACAAAAAGTATGAAGCATCACTTGCCTTTTTGGTAGAGTATAGGTTCACTCCTTGTCCTTGCAACAATCACACTCTTCAAGTCACTACAAATCAATCAAGCAAGGCACAAACTCAATCTACCAATCAAGCAAAACAACACATAAAATGACAAAGTCAAAGTAATGCATGCAAGCATGTCAAGCTTTGTTTTGTTTTGAAAAGTGGTTCCTAATGGGTCATAAACATTTGCAAACACCTAATGGTCATTTTGTAAAGTGGCAAAGTCATTTTACAAAAGGTTTCACTTCAAAACCATTCTCAAAACAAAGTATCATTTTATGTGGTGTAGAAATATTTTTACTAAGGCATTTACCTATAGGGTTCACCAAAAACATTTTAAAATCACAAAACTTGGTATTTGGGGTCAGAGAGTTTAAAACAAAACATTTTCCAAAGGTTTTCCTTCAAAATCATTTTTAATAAATAAACCACATTTCTATTTGACTAGAAATGGTTTTAAATCAAAGAATCAGTATTTTGTTTTACCAAATACATTTTTGAGTCCACAAAGTGTTTCCTGTGGTCAGTAGGTTCAAAGCAATCCAATTGCAAAAGATTTTAACCCCAAATTCATTTTTAAACAATGTTTACATCCTTAACAAGCAATCAAAAGTTTCTGCAAAAACCAACAAGCTAACAGATACTATTTGCTAAACTAAAGGCATGGTTGGCTAGGGTTTGTTCTACTGATTCCAACGATATAAAGTTTGTAATTTTTGGACGTGTGGATCCAAAGTTACAAAGGTTTGAAAATTGAATCTATAACAGATTCAAATCTGTTTTTAAAACGAAACCTGGACACGTGGCGTGTTCTGGTTGGATGATACCGGTTCCGTGTGGATCATGCTGTGGACCGTTGGATTAAAAAGGATTTGTGCGGCTCTGATCAACGCATACCCTTTCGTTTAAGTTGTTTGTTCCTACGCGTCCGATCTGAAACGAATGGCTCTGATCTAATTGACCACAAAGTGGTGGCGCTGGCGGCGGTGGTTGGCGGCGGCGCGCTCAGACGGTGTGGTCGCCGGTGATTTAGGAGGAGAGGGAAGCAGAGGGGTAGCTCACCAGAATCGAAGGGATGTGGTGATGCTCAAGGTACTGCTGGCTTGACAAGGGGCGCTCAGGGGCAGTCGTAATTCCTCGCTGGAGTTGCTCCTGGTGTCAGACGGCTCTGGTTGTGCTCGGGGACGGTGTTGTGGTTCACCCCAAGACAAGACGAAGACGCGGTTATACGTGCATGGTCAAGACGAGTGAGGGAGCGTGAACAAGGAGGCGCGGGGCGGTCTGGTTTACCTGGGAGTTGTCGTCGCAGTTGAAGACAGACGGCGGCGCTCAGAGCTCGGTCGGAGTCGACGCTCAGGGACGCCCGCGGTCAAACGAGGGGCATGGACAGATGCGTCAGGAGGTGGGGAAGGTGTGAGCTAGGTCGAGGACGCACGGGGTGGCAGGACACGGCCGGAATTGGTCGGATACGGTGGTCGGAGCAGAAGGTGTGCAAGCTCGATTCAGGCAGCCTGGGGGCGCATTTGGGGGAGGAGACAGAGGGGAAGTGAAGAGGGGAGGGAGACGATTTATCCTGCGTGGTCAAGGGGCTGATTCAAAGCGTGATTAAGACGTATTACGCCGGAGTTATTCCGTCTGCAACGGCCGGCGAGGGGTGGGCGTCGTCTGCGGGTGGGGAAGAAGAGGGACGTGGCGGTGGGGTCCTCTGGTCAGTGAGAAAGGGAGAGAAAACGCGGTCCACCAGTCGGTGTCTCTGAGGGTGCGGCTTTAAGTGAAAAACGTTTCGTGGAGGGGGAGAAAGACTGGGCTGGTACTGGGCTCAGTTGGGCTGCTGGGTTGGGTCGGCCAGTTTCTATTTTTTCTTCCTGTTTGCTTTTTCTTTTTCTATTTTCTATTTACTGATTTGAAATTCAAACAAACAATTCAATCACCCAAATCAATTCAAACAAACACCACACTTCACAACTTTGAACTTGGTTCTGTTCAGTAACATAATCCAAAATTCCAAAATAAAAATAATATTTTTATTCATTTTAGGATCCATTCATTAATTAAATAAAATGGACCTTTAGTTATTTAATCAAATAGGGTTTGATTTATTTAATAAAATCTTCATTTGAAATCCAAATATTTTCAAAACCAAATCAGTAGGTTTTATTTGGAAATAAAGAATATTTGGAAACTTGTTTAAAACAAAATAACCTTTTATTTTAGGGACCATTAATAATTAAATACAATAGACCTTCATTATTAACTCAAATAGGATTTATTTTATTAAAAACTTTATTTTGAAATCTAAAATAAATCCAAAACACTTCAGTAGGTTTTATTTGTGTATATAAAATACTTGGAAAAATTATTTAAAATAATTTAATAAGTTTTGATGTTTTAAATAAAATAGTAAAAGCTTTATTTATAAAGCTTGGATATTAAATCCTTATTAATTTATTTTGAATAAACCTTTACTATTTTTATCAAATAGAAATACTTCAAAAGCTTGGCCAAGGTTTAATTTGGCTCTATAAAATAATCTTTATTTATAAATCTATCTTTTCCTTTGAAAACCAAATCCTTTTATTTAAATATCCAAAATAGTAATTTTAAATATTTTTATTTTCCTTTAATAAAAGTTTATCTTTTTAAATCTCTTTAGGATTTTATTTGATCCAAATTGGTTTGAAGGTTTCCATTTGGATTCAAAAGTTTCTTCTGGCCCTGAAAATCAAACAAAATTTTATTTTATTCATTTATTTTTCACATTACAAGATTTGGAAAATCTTGGGATGTGACAGTGGAATTATATTTAGATACAATGGATAGATGTGTCTCATAGGGAAAGTTTATGTCGAGCTTCTAAATCTTTCCAAGGGCCCTCCTTCTTAGAGATTGCAATCCTTGCTTGTTGGATTATCTGGAAGCAAAGGAATGATTGGGTCTTCAAGAATACAAAACCGACATTCAGAGGATGGAAGGCCGGCTTCGTTTATGATATTACTCTGCTTCTTCATAGGTTAAAGGATAGACATAAGGATTTACTATCATTATGGCTTGACAGTATGTCCTAGTTTTGTTAGTTCTTTTTTATGTACATATGTGTGTAAGTAAACTCTGAACTGTTATTTGTTAAATAAAGGACTGTGGGGGACTCCCCTGCAGTAGAAAATTTTAAAAAAAATACTTGTAGGAATCTTAAAAGGATCTGTCTCAACAGGTGGTGGTTCATCTACTACCCTAACAGTGGTAGTAGTTTTCCCAAATAGAAAACCAAGTGGGTTATCCATATTGGAACAAAGCAACAGACAGAAACAAAAAGCAATACTCACAATAGAAGTTTCCCTTACCAGTTTCACTCTTCAATGGCGCTTCACTCCTCGGCAACGGCGCCAGAAAATAGTCTTGATGACCCACAAGTATAGGGGGTGTATCGCAGTACTTCCGATAAATAGGAGTGTCGATCCCAACGAGGAGCAGAAGGTGTTAACTAGTGGTATGGAGCAGGAACTCTTTGTAAATACTTAGCAAATGGATTTTTAGTGGTTTTCTGATAAAGCAAAAAAAACAAGGTGCAAGTAATAAATACAACGAGCAAGTGGCCCAATCCTTTCTTAGCAAAGGACAAGCCGGTGGAAATACTTATAAGGACCAAACGTTCTCGAGGACACATGGGAATTATGTCAAGTGCTTTCGCTTTAAATAGCTGAGTACTCTTCTTTGGTGTTGTAAGTGTTGTGTGGGTGAACCTGCGCTAATGTATCGACCTTACTTGGAATAATACATACTTCTGATTACCCCATGCAAGCATCGACAACTACAGGAAAGTAATTAAGATATAAATCTAACCACAGCCTTAAACTCTGAGATCCTACGCTCCCTTGTGCAAAGGTGTCCTAATGGGGGTTCAGGTTTCTGTCACTCCGGCAACCCCACAATTAGTATACAAATACACAATGCATCCCCCTAGGCCCATAAATGGTGAAGTATCATGTAGTCGACGTTCACATGACACCACTAGAATAATAGCACCACAACTTAAAAACTAAACCATTGAATAATAACTCAACACAAATCCACTACTAACAATATGAATTCTCCCATGTCCTCAAGAACTAAATGAACTACTAACAAGACATCATATGGATCAAGATCAGAGATGATATGATAATGGATAACAATCTGAACATAAACAATAATCCAATGGTTCCACTCACAAGCATCAACTACAATAGTAATCAACATCGGGAAAGTTTCCCCTAATGAACTAAGCAAGTATTCACTATGATTTTACAGCGGGATGGAGTAATGACGATGGTGCTGGTGGAGATGATGGTGTGGATGATGATGATGATCCCGATGAAGCCTAGCTTGAGATGGTGTAGATGGCGACGATCTCCCCTCTCCGGGAAGGAATTTCCCTGGCAGAAATCTGTCTGCCGGAGAGATCTTTCTCTCTCGGTGTTTTCCGCCCCGCAGAGGCAGTGGAAATCTATTTGTGGTCGCTCTCCTGGTGTTAGGGTTCTGTAAGGAAGATATAGACGAGAGGGCGGAGTCGGGAGCCGAGCAGGTGGGCCACACCTGCCCTAGGCGTGGCCTAGGGGGACCCACGCCTAGGGGGGTGTGGGCCCCCTGTGGCCCTTCTATGCCTCCCCTTCTGGCTTCCTCTGTATTCTGGGAAAATATAATTTCCCATATTTTTCTGGTATTTTTCTGATCTTCGCGAAATTGCATCAAAACACCTCTTTTTCCATCAGAATCCAGACTCCGGCAGTTCATCCTCCAAGAATCATCCAACATGCATAAACAAATGAAATGACATAAGTATTACCTCATAATAAGACATATATCAATGAATAGAGGCAAATTATGATATAGAATGGTGATGCAAATTGGATGTATCAATGAGGAACCACCGAGCTTATTTCATTAGTCCGATCCAAGGAGCTTAATTGCTAAGCAACCTGAAGGATCTTAATCGTCTAGCGACTGACCATGGTTGTGGTAAACAGGCTAGTAGGATTATTGAAGTTGGGATGAAATCTACCAAGAGGAGTTCCGGATAATTATGGGTTGCTCGCCTACATACATACTTATAAGATTATAATTGTTACACTTATTACTCATTCACCCGGCACATTCACTATCACCATGAACTGAAACTCCCCGCGCCTACTTCATCATCTGCAGGAAACAACAAACAAATCATTCTTTACTTTTTATGATTTTATTTCAGAAGTTTACATTTTAGTTTTATTTAAGTATTTCCATTTACACCCAAATTCCATTCTTATTCTCAACACTTGCAGTCAATTCATTCGAAGACCTGTGACAATTGCGGATGCGACAGAGACTTCACCAATAAACATTTACCTTTGGGCTCCCTGCGGGATCTATATCTAAACTTCGAGACTAGCTACAAACGATCTGTGCACTTGCAGTCATCAAGCTATTTTTTGGCGCTGTTGCCGGGGAGCTAAGCTCTAAGTGTTTTGTCTCTTAACATTTCAGGTGTTACTATTACAAGATGTTCTCCTTAGGAGACAAAGGGTCTACATGCTCTAGTAGGGCTTATCTACCAGATTATTTTGAACTTGTGCCTATGATGGTGGCTCTGTTGATGTAGAACCTATTGGGAAACCCCAAGAGCAAGGTATGATGAGCACAACAACAAGTTTTCTCTCAGTTGTGAAACCAAGGTTATCGAACTAGTAGGAGAAAGAAATAGCTTCCGAAGGTGTTGCTAGCATCATGGAACCTGCACAACACAACCAAAATACTTTGCCCCAACTTACAGTGAGGTTGGCAAGCTCACTGGTTTTGCTAAAAACAAAGGATTAAACGTAAAGTGTGGAAGATAGTAATTGCTTGTAGTAATTGTAGAAAGTAAATAGTAGATAGCAGATGGAATATCAATGGGAAGGAATGGACCAGGGTCCACAGTTCACTAGAGGTGTTTCTCCATAAGATAAATAACATGTTGGGTGAACAAATTACAGTTGGTCAATTGACAGATAGAGAATTCATAACAATGCATGTATTAGACATTATGATCACTATGAGATTAATTTGGGCATTACAACATGATACATAGACCGTAATCCAACTGCATCTATGACTAATAATCCACCTCCGGGATATCATCCGAACAACTCTCAGGTATTAAGTTGCAAGCAACAGATAATTGCATTAAGCAAAGTGTGTAAAGTAAACAATACAATTGCCCTTGGACAAAGGATTGTTGTTTTCTCCCTAGTAGCAATAGCACATCTACAACCTTAGAGGTTTCTGTCACTCCCCCAGATTACTAGAGGCATGAACCTACTATCGAGCATAAATACTCCCTCTTGGAGTCACAAGCAAATACTTTGCGAGAGTAACTACTAGCAACGGAGAGCATGAAAGATCACAAATAACATAGACATGATAGAATCAATAATCAATCTGACATAGTACTCAATATCCATCGGATCGCAACAAACACAACATGTAGGATACAAATAGATGATCTTGATCATGATAGGAAGCTCACAAGATCTAAACATGATAGAACAAAGAGGAGAAACAACCATCTAGCTACTGCTATGGACCCATAGTCCAAGGATGAAGTAATCACGCATCACTCCGGAGGCTGGCATGGTGATGAAGAAGGCCTCCGGGATGATCTCCCATCTCCGGTAGGGTGCCGGGAAGAGCTTCAGATCCCTCCTGGCCTAGGGATGGAGATGACGGCGGCTGATACGTCCAAAACGTATCTACTTTCCCGAACACTTTTGCTATTGTTTCTCCTCTAATTTGTGTGATTTGGATACAACTAACACGGACTAATGTTGTTTTCAGCATAATTGCTTTGGTGTCTAGTTTTTGTGCAGAAAATCATCTTTCAGGAAAAATCTCGGAAAATATCGCAAAACTCCTATTTTACCAGAAGACTCATGGAGCCAGAAGAAGAGACAGAGGAGGGCCACGAGGGGCCCACACCCCCTGGCCACGCGGGCTAGGTCAGGCCATGCCTGGGGGTGGTGAGGCCACCTCGGGAACACCCTCGGTCTCTCCCTTTGCCTACGTAAGCCCTCTAACCTAAAAACAAAGGGAGGGGTTCGATGTTTTCCACAGAGAGTTCCGATGCGCCGCGACCACCAAAAACTGTGATTCGGAACTAGAAACACCGTTCTGGCACCCTACCGGGACGGGGATTTGGAGGAGATCATCGCCATCATCATCATCGACGCCTCTCCATCAACCATCCATGTTTCCCACATCCATGAGTGAGTAATCCCCCGCTGTAGGCTATGGGGATGGTAGGGATTGGATGAGATCTATCATGTAATCGAATAAGATTGTTAGGGCATGGTTCCTAGTATCTTTGTTAGTGCTTTTTGACATTGTTGCAACTTGTTATGCTTAATTCTTATCACTAGGGCTGGAGTGCCATGATCTCAGATCTAAACATGTTATTGATTCATGATTATAGTATTGTTTGTGATCTTATCTGCAAGTTGTTTACACATATTATTGTCTGGAACCAAAGGCCCCGAAGTGACAGAAATTGGGACAACCGGAGGGAATGGCTGTGATATGAGGATCACGTGTGTTCATGGAGTGTTAATGCTTTGCTCTGGTACTCTATTAAAAGGAGTACCTTAATTGCCAGTAGATTCCCTTGAGTCCCGCTGCAACGGGCTGGCAGGACAAAAGATGTTGTGAAAGTTCTCATTGCGAGCACGTATGACTATATATGGAACACATGCCTATGATTATTTAGTACTTGGATGATTTATCTTATTTATCTGCAAATGCCCTAGATTTTTATATTACATGAATAGTCTTGTCCATGCAATGCCCGTCCATCCATCCCTATGCCTACCACACTCAAATCCTGCTGTTTGCTACTATTGTTAGTAGTGCCTTTGTTTTACTATTGTTGTTACTTTGTTATTGCTACTACAAAACTGTTGCTACTAATAAACTACTGTGAGCAAGACTATTTCCAGGTGCAGCTGAATTGACAACACAGTTGTTAAGGCTTATAAGTATTCTTTGGCTCCCCTTGTGCTGAATCAATAAATTGGGTTATACTACCCTCGAAGACTGTTGCGATCACCTATACTTGTGGGTCATCAAGGCTATTTTCTGGCGCCGTTGCCGGGGAGCATAGCTTATTTGTAAGTTCACTTGGATGTATTATTGTTCGTTGCTATCCTTTTCATCATGGGAAAGTCTTGTGATGGAAAGTTTACTATTTTACCATCCACTACAAGAAGAGCTAAAATTTTAAACACATATGCTGCTCTTGATCCACCGTTTGTTATAAGTAAGCTTGTTACACCACCACCACATACACATGCTACACCCACTGTTACTGCTGCTGAATCTGAAATTGCTTCTGATGCTAATGATGTTACTTCTACTGTGCTTGATGAGAGTGGTTCATTAGGTCCATTCATAGATGCTACAATTGCTAAAACTATATTGGGAAACACTGAAACTCCTAGTGAAGACACTATTACACCTGTTAGCTCACCTGAGTCTAGTGAGAGTTGTGATATTAATGATGGTTATATTGAAATGACTGATGAATTTATTGAAGAATATCGAAACACACTTGGTGCTAGTTCTATTAAGAGTCTTCTAGAGAAACTATCACATCCCAAGATTTTCCAAATCTTGTAATGTGAAAAAATAAATAAACAAAATAAATAATTGTTGAAAATCAGGGTGAAAAGAAACTTTGTTTCTAAATAGAAACTTAAAATCCCATCTGGAACAAACTTTGGTTAACATTTGATCCAACTAAATTCAAATCTAGATAAATGCATTCCTCAATGAATGTATCTTGAAATTTAAACACTTGGAAAATAAACCAAAACCCTAAAACCCTAATGGAAGAAAATCATTTCCAAGTTATCTCCAAGCCTATGGATTTGATCCATATAAAAATTTGTCAACAAACATTTACAAAAGATCAAGAAAGACAAATAGAAATATATTAAAACCATATAAATTGGTTTCACTTAATTTGGAACCATGGATAAAATCTTATGAATTTAAATCCTACTTGAATTAAAACAAGAGCCTAATTAAATAAATAAAAAGACCCCAAAAAGAATAAAGTTTTATTCCAAATTTGACTTCAGATTATATTACTAATCAATATTTAAATCTACACAAAATTTGGCAAAGATTTGAATTCAAATGAGTGTTTGAATAGTTTAATCAAAATCAAAACAGAATAATAAGAAATGGAAAAAAGAAAAAGAAACAGGAACAAAAAAATATAAAACAGACCCAACCCATCTGGCAGCCCACTAAGGCCCAACAGCCACTCCCTCTCTTTTCCCCGCGAGAAAACGTTTCGCACCAGGGAAAGAACCCGCAGAGACACTGAGCAGTGGACCCCACCTCCCCTTTCCCTCACTCGCTGCCAAACGGACCCCACAGCCACGTCACCGTCTTCCTCACCCACGCTGACCACGCCTTCGACTCCGACCGTTACTGCTCGTTCAAACCTCGGGTTAATTCGCTCATTTCCGCCAGCAATTCCTCCCCGCGATTACTCCCCTTTAACTGCCTCCCTCCCCTCCTTCATTCCCCTCAAACATCACACGACCAGAGCCACCAGGTTGTCCCTGATTTAGTTTACAACCTCGTTGCCCCGACGAGCTCCTTTTCTCGATTCCGGCCAGCCTCCTCCACCCCTCTCCTCCCACTGCATGCTCACTTGATCCCCATCTCCTTGCGAACCTCCCAGTGGCATCAACTCGCCCCCGCGCTCCCCAGAACCTCGGCAACGACGACGACCACCTCCGCCACCGTCTGCTTTCTCTCCGACAACTTCCCTGGTAACCTTCTGGCCACCCCTTGTCCTTCCGATCATACGCCTGTGACCAGTGTACTCGCTCGCATCTAACTCCACTTGTTCCGTGTCCTAGCGCGCTATGTAGCCTCGCCTCCGACGATTCCCGAACGTGCTGACGCCAGGAGCATCTCCGGCGAGCAATCCCCGCAACACCAGCGTGCCCCTCGACAAACAGAAGGAACCTTGAGCACAACCGCGACCCTGCGAACCTGGTGAGATTCTCCCCATCCTCTCCCGCTTCCTGATCGCCAGCAACACCACCGCCAGGCCGCTCCGCCGCCAGTCGCCACCGCCAGCGCCGCCCATCTTTGGCAAGCATGCTAAGCACCGTCAGATCTCGATCGCACGGTTAGGATAGGTAACTTAAACGAAAGGGTATGGGTGTCTCTGCACCGCTCGATCTAACTTAGATCCAACGCACCAGAGAGCGTGATCCAGACGAACCAGTACCAGCGAATAGAATCAAGACACGTGGCCTTGTTAGTTGATTTAAAACAGAATTGATCTATTAGATGTTCCAATTTGAAAAATTCATAACTTTCAAACCACACGTCCAAATTCTGCAAATTTTATATCAATGGATTTAGCAAGACAAGTACTTTCTGACCATGCACTTTGTTTAGTAAAATTCTTCTGTTAAATTGATTGTTTTGCAGAAACTTGTGTATGCATGTTTAGGATATAAAAATTGTTCTAAAATGATTTTTGAGATAAAACCTTTGGCAAATGGTTTCTTTTGAACCTACTGACCATAGAAATCAATTTGTGGTTTCAAAAATGTATTTGGTGAAGCAAAAGAATGAATCTTTGATTTAAAAACATTTCTAGCCAAATAAAAATATTGATTATGGTTTAAAAATGATTTTGGAGGAAAACCTTTGATAAATGTCTTGATTTAAACTCTCTGACCCCAAACACCAAGTTTTATGATTTGAAAATGTATTTGGTGAATCCTATAAAAATTATTACTTTACTAAAGACATTTTCAACCACATAAAATAATGACTTGGTTAAAAATGGTTTATGAAGTGAAATCTTTTGCAAATGATTTTGCTACTTTATAAAATGATCATTAGGTGTTTTCAAATGTTTATAACCTATTAGAAACCACTTCTACAAATAAAACAATCTTTAGCATGCTTGCATGCATTATTTTGTTTCTATCATTTTATGTGTTGTTTGCTTGAATGATATATTGAAATTGTGCCTTGCTTGATTGAATTGTAGTGATTTGAAGAGTGTGATCATTGCAAAGACTAGGAGTGAACTTATATTCTCTACCAAAAACGCAAGTGATGCTTCATACTTTTGTCCCATTATTTTCACTATGCATTAGTGATATTTCTAAGTAGGACTTGCATGGAATTTTGCTAAGTGTAAACTATGCCATGGGAAATCCTAGTAGATGAAACCTTAGTAGAATTTCCTAAGTTAAGATTCCTACTACTATCATGCTTAGCTTAGCTAGTAGAAAACAAGGGTGGAATATATATTCATACTATGGAAAATTTCTAAGTCTGTGGACTTGTGTTTTGCTTAATAAAACAACTAAGTGGATGAATCACCTGGGTGGAATGGAAGGAATGGTTTGTGTTGAGTGGTTCACAAGGCCCATTTCTATGGTTTACCTTGTGTATCTCACTTGTGGATGGCCACCCAGGAACAAAGAGATTTGAGATGTCAAATGTTGAGAAGCTTCAAGTGCAGCCACTTGGCATTATGGGCTCTGCCTGGATCATATAGGTTGCAATAACTTAGCCAAATGGACAGTTGGTGGTAGGGGATGATAGGTTGGAACGCGTCCATTCTGGTCTAAGGGAAGGCTTCTGAAAGATCTTGTCTTGGGAAACCAAGTCTTGTGGGGAAAGTGCACCACCTCTGCAGAGTGAAAAATCTAAGTACTTAGCCATGTCCCTGGTAAAGGACAATTTGAGCATCAAGACATGGAAGCTATCAAGAATCTCCTCATCCCAATTTCTAAGTTAAAAACTTGTGGTTGAACAAGGGTTTTAGGATCACCAATTTCTATTGGGAGATGCCTTGGGTGATTTTGTCAAGCAAAAACTTAGTGTTTTCAAATGATAAGGAAAAACTATTTTGAGCAAAGCAAGCCTAAGCTCCACTTAGCCAAATGCATATAGAATCCACTATACTACCATAGTATCACTTGCCAATACAATTCAAATGTATTGACCCTTGTGGCTGTAACTTATTATGTTGCAGGTTTGTTTGATGTTAGAGAAGTTTATTGATTAGGATTACAAATCTACAACCAACATGTCTGTATGTGGCACTTTGAAGATGAAGGACCCCATGCTATTGTTATATTCCGCTGCATTGTAATGAGATAGCCAAATGAGCTATGTAAGATGTAATAAATTATTTTATTCCTGGTTATAAAGTTGTATTATGACCTTTGTTTCTTGATATTACGTCTTAACTGTGGATGCTAGCTATTGATCTAGGGACTAGCATTGTAAACACAGGGATCTCTACCTTATTAAAGGTTGGGAACCTTACAGAAATGTACTATTATACCTAAACTATCTCCTGATGCTAAGTTTGCCACTTCTCCCATAAACATTAAAGATAAAGATTATGATTTGTCTCTTGATTTATCCTATATAAACATTGTTGAGAAAGAACCTGTTTGTGGGACTGAGAATGAAAGGGCTATGGCACATATAACTGAGCTATGAGTGCCTTATTTTCTGATGATGTTAAGATGCGCACCTACTTTGTTGCTAAAAATTTCCTTTTTTCACTAAAAGGAGAAGCTAAAACTTGGTTTAATAGTTTAACTCCTAGATCCATTGATAGCCCTGATTGATTGATTGCTACTTTCTTTCAGAAATATTTCCCTCCTAGTTCTAGACATGCTGTTTTGTAGAAACCTTTTGAGTTTAAACATGGAGAAGAGGAGAAATTGTCTGAGTCATGGAAAAGGTTTTGTGCCTTGATTCATGCACATCCTGGATGTCCATTACCTAAAAATGAGCTTCTTGATATATATTATAATGGACTAACTGATGAATCTAGTACATACCTAGATAGTTTTGCTGATTGTGTTTTCAAGAAAAGAACTCCTAAAGAAGCTGAGGAATTAATGGCTAAAATAAGCAAGAATTATGATGATTGGACTACAACTGAGCCCATTACACCTGAGCCAACCAAACCTGAACCAATTGTGCTTGAACCAACCCCAACACAAAAACCCAAGAAGAGGGGAGTGATTGAATTAAATGATGAAGTGATGAAAGAAGCTAAGAAATGTCTTAAGAAGAAGGGTATTAAAGCTGAAGATGTGAAGAATTTACCTCCTATAGAAGAATTATGTAAGCCAATCTCCCGCTCATCCACTATTGAGGTACACTCTCTCCAACATTTTGATGAAGGTGATATTCCTTATGGTAAACCTCCTGATCAATGCTTGGAGGAACTTGATACTTTTATTGTTAAGCAAGGTACAAGTTCAGAATCATTTATTGGAAAACTTTAGAGCTATTAATGAGTTGAAATATATTGTGGAAAGAACTTCTAATGCTGTTAAAATGCTTGTTAAACACTTCCAAATGGTTCAAACTCGAATTGATCAACTTGCTAAAGTACAAAAAGATGTGCTAGTTAATGCTTCTGGAAATAAACATGCTTATGAAATAGAACTAGGAGTGGTGCTACCACTCAGGATCCTCTATATCCAGCGGGGCATCCTAAAAGAATTGAGAAGGATTCTCAACAAGCTGAAAATAGAGGTACTTCTTATAAGAGAAAGAAAAAGAAACATAAAACTATTGAGGAACCTTCTGAACCTACTATAGATCCTAATAGTATATATGTCTCGAATGCTGAAACTGAAAGTGGTAATGATAACAATAATGATCCTGATAAGGAAGAAATTGGAGAAGAACCTGAGAAGCACACTAAGAACACTAAGTACACTAAGTACACTAAGGAAGATTTTATTGCTAATAAGCATGGTAGTGAAAGAGAACCTTGGGTGCAGAAACCAATGCCTTTACCTAATAAGAAACACAAGTCAAAGGAGGAAGAACACTATAACAAGTTTTGTGAGTGGATGAAACCTTTATTTTTGCAAATTCCTTTGACTTGTGCTATTAAGTTGCCTCCTTATTCAAAGTATATGAAGGATATTATCTCTAATAAGAGGAAGATTCCTAATGAGGAAATTTCTACCTTGCTTGCTAATTATTCCTTCAATGGTAAGGTTCCAAAGAAACTTGGGGATCCAGGTATTCTAACTATTCCTTGATCTATTAAAAATAATTATGTTAGAACTGCTTTGTGTGATTTGGGAGCTAGAGATAGTGTTATGCCTTTTTATCTCTACAAGAGACTTCAACTAGAAAAATTGATACCAACCGATATATGCTTGCAAATGGCTGATAAGTCTACTACTATCGATGTTGGTATATGTGAGGATGTTCCTGTTCAAGTGGCTCATAATTTCTTGGTTTTAACTGATTTTGTTGTTCTTGAGCTGCCTGAAGATGATAATATGTCTATTATTCTTGGGAGACCTTTTCTTAATACTGCAGGTGCTGTCATCAATTGTAATCAAGGAAAAGTAACTTTTAATATTAATGACAAAGAGCATACTGTCTATTTCCCCAAGAAGATTGATAAGATTTATGTCCTAAATTCAATTTAAAATATTGAGGGCATCAAAGTTGGAGAAATATATTGTCCCATACCACAAGAAAATTTTGAAACTATTATGATTGGGACTACTGCTATCAAGATTGAGAAACATAATCATTTAGTGAAATGCAAAGCTTTATTTCATATAAGATTGTTTTGGTAACAAGACTTTATCAACCTTGTTAACAAATGGATTTTAATGGACAAAAAATGTTTTCACAATGATTATCCTTGCTCACTTCTATCTTTTTCCATTCCAATCTTTGTTTTTCCTCTTGTTAGTCTTAGTTTTGCTAGTTGCTTGCTTTCTAGAGTGTTTTAGAAGTTCTGTGAGAAAATCAATTTTCATAACCTAAAAACTGCCCAAAAATAAAGTTCCCTGAAAAATTCCAGAAATTTCATTTTAAATTTTTTCATGAAAAAAGGGGCAGAGGGGCACTTGGAGTGAAACAGGGGGACCCACCAGGCTGGCACACCCCATGGTGGCGCGACCAGCCCTAGGGCGCGCTTGGCCCAGGTGTGGGCCACCCCTGGCCCTCCACTTAGCTGTGGCATCCCGCAAAACCACTACTAGAAAATCGCTTGGTATTTTTGTTCTGTGCACCATCATGACATCATCATGCATCTCATTAACTAAAACTATTTTGTTAAAACCTACTTTTGCTTTCTACAAAGATCCCTCTCTATTTCAAAATAATCCCCGGACCCTTCCGGATATTTTATTTGTCTAAAAATAAACTGCACAAGTCTTTAAAACAATACATAAAAATTTATATTAATTTTAGGGGGCAGCCAAACCGGGCCGATCCGACCCAGTCGGCCACCCCCAGTTCAAACCGGTCCGCCTAAACCCTTTTTCCTACCTAGTCCTAATCTACCCAGCCCCCTCTCCACCTCACCCCACCCAATAGTCTGCCGCCACCTCATCACCTCCCCTCCCCCTATCCTATCCCAGCCCGCCACCTCATCTAACCCCACCCTCACATCATCCCTCACCCACCACACACACACCACTCACACCTCCTCAGCCAGCCGGACCCACCCTCTCTCACCTCACCAAAACCACCCAGTGACCCACACGCACACATGCCTGCCCGCTCCCCTGGCCTGTTCCCAACCCCACCTCGGGATCCCGCCCCCACCTGGCGCGCCCCACACTCCCTCCCCGACCCACTCCTCCTGGCCCCACCCCGGTCCCACCTCCCCACCTCCCGCTCCTCTCCCCTCGCGGCTCCGGCCTCCTCCCTCTGCCCCAGCGCCCCGCCATCGCCTCGCGTCCTGCCTCCCCGTCACCCGCTCTCGATCCCCGCGACCTGCCCCGCCCCGACCCACTCCTCTGTGCCGCCACCCACCTCCTGAGCTCGCTCCGGCCGCCACCGCGAGCTTCTCCCTCCGACCGCCGCCTTCCTCTCTGCGTCGCCTCCTTCCGAGCCGCGCCCTTCCGCTACCCCCGACCCCATCGGCCCCTGTGCTCCTCGCCACCGGCCGCCACCTCACCGGTCCCGAGCTGTCCCGGCTCTGCCTTCCGTCTCGCTGGCCGGGCTCGACCTCGGGCGCCTCACCCCTCCTCCACAGCAGCCCGGGCCAAGCGCCCTCGTCCCCGTCGCCGCGGCCTCGCCCCGAGCACGCGCCATCTCCGTCTCTGGCACCGTCCACCTCGTCCGCGCGCCTCTCCTTGCCTTCCTGATCCCCCACCACCGCGTGAGCGCCCTCTCTTCCCCCGTGCTCTTTGCTCGCAGGCCTGCCGCCGGCCTCGCCTAGTACCACCGCCACCCCATCAAGCCGCCGGAGGCGTGACTCCGCCGGCCTTCTCCTCCCCACCTCTCCGCCCTCTCGCGTGCCCCCGTCAGCGACCGTCGCCCAGCGCCTCCCGCTCGGGTCCCTTGGGCGCGCCATGCCGCCTCAAGACGAACCCCATGCGTGTCCTGCCCGTAAGGTGTTCGATCTGGTGTCCACTTGGGACATGCCTCATTTGTTTGTTTAGCCTCCGGTGCCTCTGCCCCGTGTCGTCTCATTGATGGGACGTTGTAACGGAGATGGACATGGCTCCACAAGATCTGCCCCGATGAGGTGTTTGGTTACACAAGATCTCGTGGACAAACCAACACAAAGTAATTGATGCCGATCTGAAGATCCACCAAAAGTCCTTCACCGATTCGGAAGCAGGAATCCGAAACCTTCCTTCATGGAAACCAAGGCGGTGACGCCGAGCTCGAAGACCTCCGTCACGGGAAGTACCACAAGGACGTCGAGGGGAGCATGCAAGATCTACCTCACGGAACACCATGATCTCCAACCCGGAACACCGAGTGCACCGACATGGATCCGAAGGCCGAGCCTTGACACGCTAAGGTCTTCTCCCCGGAACACCGAGTTCTCCATCGTGGACGCCAAGCACGTCGACATGAAACCGAAGGACGCCGAACGCCAAGCCCTTCATCTCGGACCCAGTAGCCCTGATCCGCACCTGATCCCCGTCGAACCCTGAGACCAAACCCCGAACCCCTCGGAGCCCAAGTTCGCCGAACCCAGATGTGTGATCCCCTTTCCGAGCCCCTATTTTATAAATGTCATCTATATAAATTGTTGCATATTAAATTGTCATACTCGCATGTTTATTGTCATGTGGTTTGGGGGCCTTATGTCGATTCACCATATAATTAAATATGGGGCCCATATGCGGGCAAATCTAGCCGTATATTGTTCTCATTTAAATTGGTGTAGCGAACCGGTGCTATATTTTGCCATGTTAATACCACATTTAAAATGCGGGGTATCTAAACAACTTGAACCTAATTGTAGGGGTTCGTAGCATGGAAAACAAAAAAATTCTATCGCATACAAACAAACAAGCCAAGATCTATCTACTAGATTGTAGCAACGAGTCGATGGAATAAATTACCCTCGAAGATTCCAAAGCGTTTAACGAGAGCAGATTCTCGTGGGTGATGTAGTCGTACACTTCCGATCTCAAGATCGCGTAGACGATCCTTCCGGCGCCACGTTCCGGCAGCGCTCCCGCAGTCGGTCACACGTTCGGTACTCGACGAAGACCTTCCTCTCCCTTGTTCCAGCAGGCAGCGGAGGTTGTAGCACTCTCCTCGCGATTCCGGCAGCACAACGGCGTGGTACCAGAAGTAGAGGGGAAATCCCGCAGGGCTTCGCCTTAAGCCGGAGCGAGTATGGTGGAGTATGAGAGAGAGCTATTAGTGGTCTAGAGATTAGACACACCAATTAGAAGGCTCTAAACCAATTAGAAGGCTCTAAACCGCTGGCTAAAGCAATTAGAAGCTCTAAACCAAAACGGCTCTAAACCGGAGGTAGAAGATAGGAACTTGTGTGTTCTAGGAGGGGAGCCCTGCCCCTCCTTTTATGGGTGGGGAGGCGCGGCCAGGGGAGGGGAGTCCCTCCCCAAGTCGGCCTTGGGCTGGGCGCCGGCTTGGAGGAGTGGGACTCCTCCTCCAAGTTGGTTCCAACTCCTCTTGCTTGTTTCCCACAGTTTCCTGTTTCCCACAGTTTCCTGTTTTAGCCGTTTGACTTTCAAACTGGCAATTTGACTTTCATGTTTTTGGAACAGCAAGAACACTTAGTACATGATGCAATCATTCAATGACACACTCATGTACCCTCCCCCCCCCCCGGAGTGCCGGACAATCCGGAACTTTCTAGAACATTCCCGATGAAAACACCGGAATCATTCCCGAACTCCGAAACGGGACTTTCCTTATATGAATCTTATTCTCCGGACCATTCCGGATCACCTCGTGATATCCCGGATCCCATCCGAGACTCCGAACAACATTCGGTCTCTTTCTCATAATACCATAACTACTCAAACAACGTCGAATCCTTAAGTGTGTCTCCCTACGGTTCGTGAATTATGCGGACATGATCGAGACACTTCTCCGAACAATAACCAATAGAGGAATCTGGAAATTCATATGGCTCCCACATATTTCTACGATTACTTTGCGATCGAATGAACCACTTACATACGATACCAATTTCCCTTTGTCTCACGATATGTTACTTATCCGAGGTTATGATCGTCGGTATCTCTGCATACCTAGTTCAACCTCGTTACTGATAAGTACTCTTTTCTCGTTCCCGTGATATGTGATCCCTTGTGAGCCAGTCACATGCTTGCAAGCCAATTGGATGACATTCCACCGAGAGGGCCCAGAGTATATCTATCCGTCATATGGATGGACAAATCCCACTCTTGATCCATGTGTTTCAACCAATACTTTCCGAACACTCAATGCCACCTTTATAACCACCCAGTTACGGTGTGGTGTTTGATGTCATCAAAGCATCCATCCGGTAAAGGTGATATGCATGATCTCATGGTCGAAGGAATTAGGTTACTATGTATCAGAAAGCATATAGCAATTGAACTATTGAAATGACTTGATCTTTATGCTACGCTTATCAATAGGAGTATGTCCACCATATCATTCTCCTAATGATATGATCTTGTTGTTGATAACATCTCAATGTTCATGATAGGGAAACCACAATCATTAATCAACCAACAAGCTAGTGAAGTATAGAGGCTATACTAGGGACTTTAATTTAAGTTTACAATTCACACAAGTATTAATGGTTTCCTTGTTAATACTATTATAGCATGAATGTAAACATTTATCATAAACACAAAGATATAATAATAACTACATTTATTATTGCCTCTAGGGCATATCTCCAACAGTCTCCCACTTGCACTAGAGTCAATAATCTAGTTTCAAACCTTTGTGTATTCAACACCTATGGCTTTCTGGTGTTGTATGTACACTATTGCTAGTGGTCAACTGATCTCCGGATCTGACACTTCCAGGTCCGTGTGTAATTGCATGTCTTTGCGTCTCTACGCATCACTCATTCTCTAATGAGATGGCTTTGTATAAATTTGGTCTTTCGGTGTGACCTTTAGTTCTTTGGGGTTAAAACATGTTGACAATATTGTCGCACAATATATCTTCATAGTATTATCCCTCTGTGAACTACACCTAGTTTGATAACAAACTACTTGACACAAATGCCCTCTTTTGCTGCTAAAATAGCAGTCATATACTTAGCCTTTTGTTGTAGTATCTGTCACAATGTCTTAACTTTGGAAATCATCCAAATCCATTATGGAACTCACTTTCCATTATATTGTGCCACCCTTAGTTTAGATTGAGATAAACTTAATTTGTACTTTGTGACAAAGCTAGTATCAATGTAGTACTTTTACAATGAACTAACCATCTATTTGTCACTTCTACAAATATTATACTCTTAGTTCTTCCAAAAGATCATAAGAATATCCTTACTATTGTCCAATGATCATCTTACGAATCATTCTAGTATATGCTCTCAACATTTAGAGCATAGGACATATCTGGATTTGTACATATCACAGTATGATTGATATAAATACTCTTTGTGATTTCATACATCAAGTATCAATCTATACTTGATTATTTGTTTCACTTTACCAAATGTCAATACACTTGAATATATCATCAACATTGAACTCATTCAATCCTTTCTGTGCGACAAGAACCTCTCTTGTAGTTTCTATATTGAACTCATTCAATATCTTGTCTATGTACTTCTGGCACAACCATATTAGCGTCTATTGATGCCAAATATTTGGGTTTTTCCTAAGTCTTTCATCGGGATGAAATTCTTAATATGTGTTAATAAAAGATACATTGTTTCTAGTCAACAATATGTCTTCCACATAATGTATTAGAAACATGTCTTAGCTCTCCCACTTAATTTCTTGCAAATGCAAGCATCTTCATCGTCTCTAATGAACTTTTAAACTCTTTTAACAGTTTCATCACAGTGAAGATTCCAACTCCGCAATGCTCACTTTAACCATTGAAGTTTGCATATGCTTTTAGCATCCTTTTGAATTAACAAAACCCTATGGACCGTGTTATGCACATGTCCTAGGTAACGATTCTATTAGAAGAACTTGTTTTGTTTATTCAACTACCATATAACAAATTATATGTAGTGGCTGCTACATTAATCCGTCTAGACTAAATATCACTATGAAAGATCAAATCTTGTCATATACAACTTTTGAACATTGTTGTGAACTCTTTCCCAACATGTCTATAATTTCACAGATGTAAAACATCCATGTCTATTTCTTTATAGATCCAGACACAACTGTAAGGTCTTACACCTTTCTCGAGGGTCCTTCAAGTTCAAAACTTGATTTCTTGTGTATGGAACTATCACGGATTTTATGGCTTCAAGCCATTTGATGGAGTCAGGGCCCATCATCGCTTCTTTGCATGTAGTCGGTTCATTATTCTCAAATAATGATTCAACCCTCAAATCTTGGTATTTGATTGTTCATCCGACCTACTTGTTTCAATAGGAACTTGGATCTCCGTGACCATAACCTTTGAGGTACGTGAGCCATGAGCTTTGTTGCTGCCTCCGGAACACTTTTCGGCGCTGCGCAACTTTGCACATATAGCTAAGGTTCTTTTAACCTTATCAAAGTTCTATTGTCCTCCCACTTAACTTTTCACGAAAAATTCCTTCTCAAAGAAACTTGACGTTTTAAGTGACAAACACTTTTGTCTCCGATGTTATGGAGGATTACTTAACAGTTATTCGAAATAACATACAAAGACAGGTTCATCCGACTTTGGTTGCAAACATCTTTCTTATGCATAGCATACCAATGTTTAAGAAAGGACAACTTGGGTTTTATCCCAAACCATAACATATGGTGTCATTTCAACGGATTATGATGGAGCTCTTTTCAGTGGAAAAACGGTAATCTCTAAAGCTTTTAATCTTTAAAATATAATGGCAGTTTTATGAATTATACCTTTGATCTTACCATGTCAAACAAGGTTTAATTACATATCTCGAATCCTCCATACTCTTATGGTGTTTCGGGAAATGCAAATCCACGGAACAATTCCTTAAATCTTAGGTATTATGCTAAACTTGTAACTCAAATATCTTCCTTTATGATCTTATCATAAACTATTTATATTCTTGTTACAATGATTTTTCACTTCATCTTGAAAGTCCTTGAACTTTTCAAATGTTTCATACTTCATCCTTATTAAGTAAATATTCACATATTCACTCAAATTTTCAGAGAAAGCATATGAAGTTGAAATCCATCGCTTTTGACTACACATAATGGATTTCATACAACAATATGTACAAGTTCCAATAAGCTAGTCATTCGTTCCCTTTTGGCCTATGAACGAAGTTTTAATTATCTCTAGGAAAGTTTCACAAGCGTCATTTGATCAAAAATCAGAAGACTCCAAAATTCCATCAACATGGAGTTTCTTCATGTTTTCTTTCCATTATAATTCAAACGGCGATGTCACTTCCTAAGTGATCTTTCAATCAATTTGTCTTTCGACATTTTTAGCACTAGTTTTATGGATGTGATTTCTCCAACGAGATTTGTGAATCATCCATCTTTTATGGATCACGGTAATTTATTTGAACAACTCTTTTGTTCTCATAATACCTGATAAAACAAATCTTGAAGGCAAGCTTTGATGTTTAACGAGCAACACAATAACCCTTTATTTGTTCTCGATGAACATCATCACATATTCTTTTGCTAGTTACTTAGGCCATTGTAGTTCATGAATTGTGTTGTTTCGTATGACGATTCACACCAACAAATTCAGTATCAAATACTTAAGAACCACATTGTTTAATAAGCAAAGAATATAGCCATAACATGTATATCATCTATATACTTAAACTGAACAATTCTAGTCTTTTCTTTTCTGCCATATATTTATGAGATTCTGTTTCAATATTTCCTATTCTGTTTGAAAGAATCTATCAATATCAATAGTGGAGTCATACATATGACACATAGTCCAAAACATGTATAGTTAAATACCAATGTCTTTGGACTTGCACTTTGAAGTAGATCACCATCATCAAATGTTTGGTGTTCTTTCAAATTCCTTTATTTAGTAATCTCTTGGTGTAGTAAACATTTTACCTACATCAAATATTCATCCTTATCATGGAATCGTCCATGATCAAACTACCTTTAGCTTATAACGATGAATTACGAGTATAATGTTGCTATCCAAAACCTTTTGGAGGATTAGGACAACAAATGTCTCCATCCTTTTTGCAAATTCTCATCAAATATGAGAACATGACTTTTGCCATATTATACTCTATCATGTTGTAACCAAAACTTCGTTTCAGATATCACAATATCTTCCACACATCATGGTTTCTGAAACAACTCTTTCAGATCCTAGATAACCTTGATATTAAGAGAATCCTTTGAATATCAAGAATCATGGAGACAAACATGATACTTATATACTAACACTTGGAATTGTTACTCTTGATTTAATACTAATTATTAAACTTCATGGAGTAACCGGAACTTACTGAAAGTTTGCAATAGGACTTTTAAACTTTAGATTAACACTTCAAAACAATACGATACCAGTTCGTAAAGTAACTAACCAGAATTCTATAGTTCTATCATCTCAATTATAACTAAGCGCAAGGTGGTAAACGGATGCCAATGACTACAACAACTATGCAATTTCACTTTGATTTAGTTTATGATAAATTGAGTTCTAATTAATAATTAAATTAATCTAGGTGAACTCCCACTCAAAACAATATCCCTCACATTGTTTTAGTGATCACACAAACCAAATCCACCACATCAAAACCGATCATCACGAGAGTTGATATAGCTTCAATGGCGAACAATCAACATGTTCATCATATCTACTATATGACTCATGCTCTACCTTTCGGTAATCCGTGTTCCTGAGGCCATGTCTGTACATGCTAGGCTCGTCAAGATCAAACCTTAGCTTCCGCATGAGCAAATCTGGCTTGCCCACGTTGTATACACTTGCGGAATCTAACACACCCGATCATCACGTGGTGCTTCAAAACAACAAGCTTTAGCAACAGTGCTAACTAAGGATGAACACTTTATGACTTGAAATTCATGTGCATGAGGGATCATCTTATAATGCTACCGTCGTCTACTAAGCAATACAAGATGCATAAAGGATTAACATCACATGCAATTCATAATATGTGATATGATATGGCCTTTCTTCTTTGTGCTTCCGATCTCCATCTTCTAGCACGAACATGATCTCCATCATCACCGGCATTGCATCAAGGTCAATGAAGCTTCTCCATGGTTGTCGTCCACCGGCTACAACTATTACAACTACTTTGAATAGACACGCGGGTCTTAACATAAATTAAAGACAACCATATGGCTCCTGCCGGTTGCCGACTTACAATAAGGAACATTGCATACATCATATATAATCACAATCATGGCCATATCACATCACTGCACACCCCTACAAAACAAAGTTAGACGCCTCTACTTTCTTTGCATATTTTACGTGGTTTGGGGCTTTCAATAAGTGTCGTTCTAACTTACGAACAAGAACCACAACATTGATACTAGTATTGTTAATCACCCGTTGTAAATTGGATCTTAACTATGCTAGGAGAAACAGGCACCCGCAAAGCCACTTATGCAATACAAGTTGCATGTCAAGCGTGGAGCAAGTCTCATGAACGATGTCATGTAAGGTTAGCCCGGGCCGCTTCATCCCAACATACCGCAAGATGCAAAGTACACAAGAAGCAATCGACAATAAAAGCATCAACGCCCACAATGACCATTGTGTTCTACTCGTGCAACAGATCTACATATAGACACGGCTCTGATACCACTGTAGGGGTTCGTAGCATGGAAAACAAAAATTTTCTATCGCATACAAACAAACAAGCCAAGATCTATCTACTAGATTGTAGCAACGAGTCGATGGAATAACTTACCCTCGAAGATTCCAAAGCGTTTAACGAGAGCAGATTCTCGTGGGTGATGTAGTCGTACACTTCCGATCTCAAGATCGCGTAGACGATCCTTCCGGCGCCACGTTCCGGCAGCGCTCCCGCAGTCGGTCACACGTTCGGTACTCGACGAAGACCTTCCTCTCCCTTGTTCCAGCAGGCAGCGGAGGTTGTAGCACTCTCCTCGCGATTCCGGCAGCACAACGGCGTGGTACCAGAAGTAGAGGGGAAATCCCGCAGGGCTTCGCCTTAAGCCGGAGCGAGTATGGTGGAGTATGAGAGAGAGCTATTAGTGGTCTAGATATTAGACACACCAATTATAAGGCTCTAAACCAATTAGAAGGCTCTAAACCGCTGGCTAAAGCAATTAGAAGCTCTAAACCAAAACGGCTCTAAACCGGAGGTAGAAGATAGGAACTTGTGTGTTCTAGGAGGGGAGCCCTGCCCCTCCTTTTATGGGTGGGGAGGCGCGGCCAGGGGAGGGGAGTCCCTCCCCAAGTCGGCCTTGGGCTGGGCACCGGCTTGGAGGAGTGGGACTCCTCCTCCAAGTTGGTTCCAACTCCTCTTGCTTGTTTCCCACAGTTTCCTGTTTCCCACAGTTTCCTGTTTTAGCCGTTTGACTTTCAAACTGGCAATTTGACTTTCATGTTTTTGGAACAGCAAGAACACTTAGTACATGATGCAATCATTCAATGACACACTCATGTACCCTCCCCCCCCCCCCCCCCGGAGTGCCGGACAATCCGGAACTTTCTAGAACATTCCCGATGAAAACACCGGAATCATTCCCGAACTCCGAAACGGGACTTTCCTTATATGAATCTTATTCTCCGGACCATTCCAGATCACCTCGTGATATCCCGGATCCCATCCGAGACTCCGAACAACATTCGGTCTCTTTCTCATAATACCATAACTACTCAAACAACGTCGAATCCTTAAGTGTGTCTCCCTACGGTTCGTGAATTATGCGGACATGATCGAGACACTTCTCCAAACAATAACCAATAGAGGAATCTGGAAATTCATATGGCTCCCACATATTTCTACGATTACTTTGCGATCGAATGAACCACTTACATACGATACCAATTTCCCTTTTTCTCACGATATGTTACTTATCCGAGGTTTTGATCGTCGGTATCTCTGCATACCTAGTTCAACCTCGTTACTGATAAGTACTCTTTTCTCGTTCCCGTGATATGTGATCCCTTGTGAGCCAGTCACATGCTTGCAAGCCAATTGGATGACATTCCACCGAGAGGGCCCAGAGTATATCTATCCGTCATATGGATGGACAAATCCCACTCTTGATCCATGTGTTTCAACCAATACTTTCCGAACACTCAATGCCACCTTTATAACCACCCAGTTACAGTGTGGTGTTTGATGTCATCAAAGCATCCATCCGGTAAAGGTGATATGCATGATCTCATGGTCGAAGGAATTAGGTTACTATGTATCAGAAAGCATATAGCAATTGAACTATTGAAATGACTTGATCTTTATGCTACGCTTATCAATAGGAGTATGTCCACCATATCATTCTCCTAATGATATGATCTTGTTGTTGATAACATCTCAATGTTCATGATAGGGAAACCACAATCATTAATCAACCAACAAGCTAGTGAAGTATAGAGGCTATACTAGGGACTTTAATTTAAGTTTACAATTCACACAAGTATTAATGGTTTCCTTGTTAATACTATTATAGCATGAATGTAAACATTTATCATAAACACAAAGATATAATAATAACTACATTTATTATTGCCTCTAGGGCATATCTCCAACACTAATAATTAATTGCCGGGACCCCGGTTCCGCTTAATATTGACTATTTGCATCGCATCTTTGCCATGCCATACATCATACATGCATCATGCCCGATCTTTTGCGTAGTATTAAAAAGTGCATCCGGTGTTTCCTTTAGTGTTTTGGTTCTTCGCGGATAAGGCCGATGAGTTGATGCGAGTGTCGACCCGATCTTCGGATGAACCTTCGGCAATGTTTTCAGGCGAGCATCTCCCCCTTTCTACCTATCCTACTTTTATAGTATTTATCCCCTCCTGTTGATCTATTGCTATCTGTGTTGCGATGCTCTAGTTTTCGTACCCGTGATATCCCTTGCAGCCTTATATTGCCTTGGACACCTCCTATTACCTGTTGTTTGGTAGATAGTTGGACCTGCGCGTCGTAGTCGCTTGCTCAAGTGCTGTTGCGTGTCGTCAAGTACCACAGTTGTTGGAGTATAGCCGTGTGTTTATTGTTGGAGATGATCATAACTTTAATTATTGTTTAATAACTAAAATTGAAGTAGGTAAATGCAGAGGCATAGGTGGCAATAGATGTTATTTGGTTGTTAACCGTCCACTTGTGTCTCGTAGGACCCCGAGTACTTGATACCTGTTCCTTGAATATTCGCGCTATCCACATCCGGGAGGATTATGGGACCCCCCTGAGCCAGAGCTTGATTCATTCTTATTTCTTGGGGCCACAAACTAGTTTGAGGTTTTATTTACGATCCTGTACTTATGTCATGCTTTACTGCTTTATTTACGATTGTGCGAGGAGCACCTGTACTGTTTAGGTAAGCGGAGTGTTTTCGCGGTATCGACAAGCCCAGTCACATTTTCGGGTTCCCAGTCGTTTACAGCCACTGACGCAAACCTTGAGTCCTTCTCGAAGTCAGCTAACTTCGTTGCGGGTGTACTCAATGGGGTGGCCCCCTGAAATATTTCTGAATCTGGTGATTGCTTTGTCGTGAAAGCCTCGTTGGGTTTTGATTTGGTTTTTCCGAGGTTGATCGAGTGTGTGTTGCTATTTGTGCACCCCTGCAGGGTAAAACTTTCTGAAAGCCGTGTCCGCGGTTATGGACGACTTGGAGCACAGTATCTCAATCATAGACAACTATAACTAAAGTAGTGCTATAAATTTGACTTTATAATGACTAGTAATCAGCTTCAATATAATGGAATGGCTAAATAAAATTGCCAACAATTGCTTGTTTAGGTTGTCGCTTGCTACCATTGTACCTGACTAGTAAGTATTGCAACTATAACGGAATGGCTAAATAAAAGTACCAACAACTGCTGGGTTTTGGGGATATCTCATGCTAATTGTATTTGACTAGTAAGTGTCGCAACTACAACGGAATGGTTAACTAAAAGTGCCCACTTCTTATTATATCAGGATGACTATCTATACTTGACTAGTAATTGCTGCAACGATAACTGAATAAATAAAACTGCCAACTGTGTGAGTTCCTCGGTTGACTTCCTCGTCTGGTCTCGAGGGGGAAACACCAGGATGGGTTTGTTTGATGGTAGCATCAGGTTGGTTCCGAATAGGTCTTTCTTATCCCTCTCCGATAGCCGACAGTTATATCGAGTCTCTATAGGTTGTTTAGTGCATGCTGCCGCTGCCGCTTCAGTCCACCATACCTATGTAGACGAGGACCGCCGAATTCTAGCCTCGCCGTGTACTGGCCTCAGTACTGACCGCTCTCTCTTTTTCCTTTGCCCTTTGTCGGCACCCCTTTTGTTTAAGCGGGTTTTGAGATCGACGTCGTTAGCAGGGTTACCCTTCCGGCTTGGCCTGGGCAGGGTTATGGACGCCATTGGTTATTCTTCAGGGCTCTTAGCCCCATTTGCATCTTGTCCGTAGTTGGACGCTCTATCGTTTTCAAGGTGATTTGGATCTTTGTTCCGTATATCTGTAATCTTGACCCATGGAGTCGTGTTGTATATATATCTGTTCTGTGGGTCCCATCGAGGATTGTTGTGTAATGTTATTACTTCGTTTTCCACCCGCACCCAAGTGCCTGGTGGGCACCTTTGAATCGTTTCTATGCGGGTTTGGCGGGAAGCGCTGAAACTTGCATAGGGCCGATTCTGAGGGTGTCACAGAGTGGTATCAGAGCTCAGCAGTTGCGATACCCCACAAGTCCAGCCTGTAGGATAACCTAGCTAACGGCCGAAGTAGGGTGTCAAAACTATTTTTGCAAAATCGGTTGGATAGATCTGAGTAGGTCTGCTTTTACTCCTTACCCCTCTGCTATTCTCCTCTTATCTCGACGTGTTTTGAGTCTTCTCTCTTACGTTTTCTTCGAGTCCAGGAATTCTCGTGGTTGGGTTTTCGTCGTACCTTTAGGTTTTCGCTTCCTCCTTTGGTAACGGTGTTGCTACATCTGATCTTCATGCTATCCGAGGAATCCGTCGTCTGATGGACTTCTCTTTGTTCCTTCTCGTGCCTTCCGGTGTTTTCCGACGCGACGGCATCATCTACGCTAGATCCGATGCAGAGTCTGCATCACTCCTTTGTTTCTGAACCGCGATTGTCGAGATCTTCAGTCTGATTCCGAGAATGGTTGCACGCTTTTCTACTGATTGTGCAGAGTAATAGTTTGGGTGCGTGATGGATTGGCCCCCATGCCGACTACTCACTCTATTCGCTTGTGTACATTGAAGTGGATGAGAATGCATCGGTTCCCTCTTTCCATCGACGCTAGAGGTGGCTTCATTTGTTGATACCTCTACCTTCGACCTTTTGTTCCCGGAGTGTTCTCTCGACGATCACGGACAACGACCTCTTGTTAGTGGTGTCGCGAGGATCTACACGATGCGAGAAGATTCAGGTCGCCGCCCTTCTTCCCGGTACCATGAGGCGGATCTCGAGGGCGAGATCCATTGTTAGTGGTGTCGAATTGTGGCATCCCGCAAAACCACTACTAGAAAATCGCTTGGTATTTTTGTTCTGTGCACCATCATGACATCATCATGCATTTCATTAACTAAAACTATTTTGTTAAAACCTACTTTTGCTTTCTACAAAGATCCCTCTCTATTTCAAAATAATCCCCGGACCCTTCCGGATATTTTATTTGTCTAAAAATAAACTGCACAAGTCTTTCAAACAATACATAAAAATTTATATTAATTTTAGGGGGCAGCCAAACCGGGCCGATCCGACCCAGTCGGCCACCCCCAGTTCAAACCGGTCCGCCTAAACCCTTTTTCCTACCTAGTCCTAATCTACCCAGCCCCCTCTCCACCTCACCCCACCCAATAGTCTGCCGCCACCTCATCACCTCCCCTCCCCCTATCCTATCCCAGCCCGCCACCTCATCTAACCCCACCCTCACATCATCCCTCACCCACCACTCACACCTCCTCAGCCAGCCGGACCCACCCTCTCTCACCTCACCAAAACCACCCAGCGACCCACACGCACACATGCCTGCCCGCTCCCCTGGCCTGTTCCCAACCCCACCTCGGGATCCCGCCCCCACCTGGCGCGCCCCACACTCCCTCCCCGACCCACTCCTCTTGGCCCCACCCCGGTCCCACCTCCCCACCTCCCGCTCCTCTCCCCTCGCGGCTCCGGCCTCCTCCCTCTGCCCCAGCGCCCCGCCATCGCCTCGCGTCCCGCCTCCCCGTCACCCGCTCTCGATCCCCGCGACCTGCCCCGCCCCGCCCCGACCCACTCCTCTGCGCCGCCACCCACCTCCTGAGCTCGCTCCGACCGCCGCCGCGAGCTTCTTCCTCCGACCGCCGCCTTCCTCTCTGCGTCGCCTCCTTCCGAGCCGCGCCCTTCCGCGACCCCCGACCCCATCGGCCCCTGTGCTCCTCGCCACCGGCCGCTGCCTCACCGGTCCCGAGCTGCCCCGGCTCTGCCTTCCGTCTCGCTGGCCGGGCTCGACCTCGGGCGCCTCACCCCTCCTCCACAGCAGCCCGGGCCAAGCGCCCTCGTCCCCGTCGCCGCGGCCTCGCCCCGAGCACGCGCCATCTCCGTCTCTGGCACCGTCCACCTCGTCCGCGCGCCTCTCCTTGCCTTCCTGATCCCCCACCACCGCGTGAGCGCCCTCTCTTCCCCCGTGTTCTTTGCTCGCAGGCCTGCCGCCGGCCTCGCCTAGTACCACCGCCACCCCATCAAGCCGCCGGAGGCGTGACTCCGCCGGCCTTCTCCTCCCCACCTCTCCGCCCTCTCGCGTGCCCCCGTCAGCGACCGTCGCCCAGCGCCTCCCGCTCGGGTCCCTCGGGCGTGCCCTGCCGCCTCAAGACGAACCCCATGCATGTCCTGCCCGTAAGGTGTTCGATCTGGTGTCCACTTGGGACATGCCTCATTTGTTTGTTTAGCCTCCGGTGCCTCTGCCCCGTGCCGTCTCGTTGATGGGACGTTGTAACGGAGATGGACATGGCTCCACAAGATCTGCCCCGATGAGGTGTTTGGTTACACAAGATCTCGCGGACAAACCAACACAAAGTAATTGATGCCGATCTGAAGATCCACCAAAAGTCCTTCACCGATTCGGAAGCAGGAATCCGAAACCTTCATTCATGGAAACCAAGGCGGTGACGCCGAGCTCGAAGACCTC
Organism: Avena sativa; assembly: GCA_916181665.1. Lineage (NCBI taxonomy): Eukaryota > Viridiplantae > Streptophyta > Magnoliopsida > Poales > Poaceae > Avena > Avena sativa. Next base: position 336,091,117 of record OV702280.1, on the reverse strand, counting down.
CGTCACGGGAAGTACCACAAGGACGTCGAGGGGAGCATGCAAGATCTACCTCACGGAACACCATGATCTCCAACCCGGAACACCGAGTGCACCGACATGGATCCGAAGGCCGAGCCTTGACACGCCAAGGTCTTCTCCCCGGAACACCGAGTTCTCCATCGTGGACGCCGAGCACGTCGACATGAAACCGAAGGACGCCGAACGCCAAGCCCTTCATCTCGGACCCAGTAGCCCTGATCCGCACCCGATCCCCGTCGAACCCTGAGACCGAACCCCGAACCCCTCGGAGCCCAAGTTCGCCGAACCCAGATGTGTGATCCCCTTTCCGAGCCCCTATTTTATAAATGCCATCTATATAAATTGTTGCATATTAAATTGTCATACTCGCATGTTTATTATCATGTGGTTTGGGGGCCTTATGCCGATTCACCATATAATTAAATATGGGGCCCATATGCGGGCAAATCTAGCCGTATATTGGTCTCATTTAAATTGGTGTAGCGAACCGGTGCTATATTTTGCCATGTTAATACCACATTTAAAATGCGGGGTATCTAAACAACTTGAACCTAATAATTAATTGTCGGGACCCCAGTTCCGCTTAATATTGACTATTTGCATCGCATCTTTGCCATGCCATACATCATACATGCATCATGCCCGATCTTTTGCGTAGTATTAAAAAGTGCATCCGGTGTTTCCTTTAGTGTTTTGGTTCTTCGCGGATAAGGCCGATGAGTTGATGCGAGTGTCGACCCGATCTTCGGATGAACCTTCGGCAATGTTTTCAGGCGAGCATCTCCCCCTTTCTACCTATCCTACTTTGATAGTATTTATACCCTCCTGTTGATCTATTGCTATTTGTGTTGCGATGCTCTAGTTTTCGTACCTGTGATATCCCTTGCAGCCTTATATTGCCTTGGACACCTCCTATTACCTGTTGTTTGGTAGATAGTTGGACCTGCGCGTCGTAGTCGCTTGCTCAAGTGCTGTTGCGTGTCGTCAAGTACCACAGTTGCTGGAGTATTGCCGTGTGTTTATTGTTGGAGATGATCATAACTTTAATTATTGTTTAATAACTAAAATTGAAGTAGGTAAATGCAGAGGCACAGGTGGCAATAGATGTTATTTGGTTGTTAACCGTCCACTTGTGTCCCGTAGGACCCCGAGTACTTGATACCTGTTCCTTGAATATTCGCGCTATCCACATCCGGGAGGATTATGGGACCCCCCTGAGCCAGAGCTTGATTCATTCTTATTTCTTGGGGCCACAAACTAGTTTGAGGTTTTATTTACGATCCTGTACTTATGCCATGCTTTACTGCTTTATTTACGATTGTGCGAGGAGCACCTGTACTATTTAGGTAAGCGGAGTGTTTTCGCGGTATCGACAAGCCCAGTCACATTTTCGGGTTCCTAGTCGTTTACAGCCACTGACGCAAACCTTGAGTCCGTCTCGAAGTCAGCTAACTTCGTTGCGGGTGTACTCAATGGGGTGGCCCCCTGAAATATTTCTGAATCTGGTGATTGCTTTGTCGTGAAAGCCTCGTTGGGTTTTGATTTGGTTTTTCCGAGGTTGATCGAGTGTGTGTTGCTATTTGTGCACCCCTGCAGGGTAAAACTTTCTGAAAGCCGTGTTCGCGGTTATGGACGACTTGGAGCACAGTATCTCGATCATAGACAACTATAACTAAAGTAGTGCTATAAATTTGACTTTATAATGACTAGTAATCAGCTTCAATATAATGGAATGGCTAAATAAAATTTCCAACAATTGCTTGTTTAGGTTGTCGCTTGCTACCATTGTACCTGACTAGTAAGTATTGCAACTATAACGGAATGGCTAAATAAAAGTACCAACAACTGCTGGGTTTTGGGGATATCTCATGCTAATTGTATTTGACTAGTAAGTGTCGCAACTACAATGGAATGGTTAACTAAAAGTGCCCACTTCTTATTATATCAGGATGACTATCTATACTTGACTAGTAATTGCTGCAACGATAACTGAATAAATAAAACTGCCAACTGTGTGAGTTCCTCGGTTGACTTCCTCGTCTGGTCTCGAGGGGGAAACACCAGGATGGGTTTGTTTGATGGTAGCATTAGGTTGGTTCCGAATAGGTCTTTCTTATCCCTCTCCGATAGCCAACAGTTATATCGAGTCTCTATAGGTTGTTTAGTGCATGCTGCCGCTGCCGCTTCAGTCCACCATACCTATGTAGGCGAGGACCGCCGAATTCTAGCCTCGCCGTGTACTGGCCTCAGTACTGACCGCTCTCTCTTTTTCCTTTGCCCTTTGTCGGCACCCCTTTTGTTTAAGCAGGTTTTGAGATCGACGTCGTTAGCAGGGTTACCCTTCCGGCTTGGCCTGGGCAGGGTTATGGACGCCATTGGTTATTCTTCAGGGCTCTTAGCCCCATTTGCATCTTGTCCGTAGTTGGACGCTCTATCGTTTTCAAGGTGATTTGGATCTTTGTTCCGTATATCTGTAATCTTGACCCATGGAGTCGTGTTGTATATATATCTGTTCTGTGGGTCCCATCTAGGACTGTTGTGTAATGTTATTACTTCGTTTTCCACCCGCACGCAAGTGCCTGGTGGGCACCTTTGAATCGTTTCTATGCGGGTTTGGCGGGAAGCGCTGAAACTTGCATAGGGCCGATTCTGAGGGTGTCACATTAGCCTCCTTCCAGCCACTTCTTTCTCTCTCCCAAAAAACACTGGAAAACTTCTCAAAGCTCGAGTTCTTGCTGTTCTTGCTCCCGATTTTCGATCTCCTTGATCGGCCCATCTTTGCTGCTAATTTTTGGAGGGACTGCTCTCCGGTATGTGCCTCCTCCGCTTGTCCAATTAGATTTTTGATTGGTGGATTGTATCTTGAGTATTTTGCTACTCTAGGTGACATGTTATGTGAGCTTGCATGCTTGTTCTATGCTTAGAGGTTTCATTTTGATGCATGTTTATCCCTCTAGCAAGTTCTTATAGTAGTTCCCCGTCATTTATTAACTTGGAAATCACTTGGTTTGATATTTGTCTAAAAACTTCAGAAAAGAAGATGAGTGAATACCAGCTGAGTCAACACGAATTAAGGGTACCGGAGATTATGAAAGTCCATCATGAGGAGGAAGTTTTCTCTTCCATTTATCCATGCCCAGAATTCATGAGAGCTGCAGGGTTATTTCAGGATTTCCAAACTCTAATTTCTAATGCAGGGTTGGAACATTTTGTTGGAGAAGAACCTTACCAATATGTGAAATTAACTATGTTTGTGGTGCAGGATATTCGATTTAGTTGGACCTTGCCTAACCCCATGGTTCACTACAAAATTTACAATATAGCTGTCAACCTCCCGTTTGATGATTTTTGTGTAGCTATTAGAGTGCCACAGTGGGGTTTATGTGAGAAGATTAGGGAGAGGCCTACACCACTCATGGACTTATATGCAGAGATTTGCCAAGGATGCAGCTTCTCAAAGGAGAGTGGTAAAATTCAGAATATTCATCTCCCATCCATTCTTTATTTTTCCTATTTCATTGCCAAGTGTGTTCTTGCTAGGAAAACTGCTAGTAAATTATCTTCATTTGATCTAGCTTTTAGCTTAGCCGCCTTGAAACAAGATAGGACTTATAACTTGGGTGCTTTGATAGCCTCTCCTTCTTGCTGATAACTGCGAGAAAGGTGGAATTTGTGGATGCCTCATTGCCTCTCGTTTGTTAGCTTTGCATGCTTTAGCACCTCATCATTCAGACTTGCAGTTTCCCATAGAGAGACTTGATCTCAATTCCAAGATACAACATAAATTTGCTTGTTCTTGGTCTGGTCCGAGCGAGTTATCTTATGAAATAACCTTTGTCAAGAGTGGTTGGAGAGGGGCAAGTCTAAGAAAGTAGTCCCTTTGCATGCACCTGCTTTGTTTAACTTTGATACCAGGAAAGGATGGTCACTCACGGAGGAAGAACTTGACACATACATGGCGGAGCTCTCCCAGCAAGAGGAGAATGTTGGAGAGGAGGACGAAGATAATTCAGTTCAGCCCTCCAACATGGTGGAGTCTTCATACCAGGAGCCCTCTTATGATTAGGGCGCTTCTTCTTCTTCTTCACGAGGGCCTGATTATGACCATTCCTACGATGATCCACCTGCTTGGGGTTACTACCCGGGTTTTGATTGATCTCCACTTAGGCCAAAAGCCTAAGCTTGGGGGGAGGTATAGCGACACCACACTCATCTACATATCATGTTCTGTCGATACTTTGTATATCCATTGTTTCTCTTTCTTTTTAGTTTTTGTATCTACTTTCCAAAACACAAAAGACCAAAAATATTTTCGTTGTTTCTCTTGGTTTGTTTCTTTGCCTTTTAGTTTTGGTTTGCTATGAGAAAAATCCAAATAGATTTTGCTTTGCTTGCTTTTTCCTTTAGTTCTTGTTCTCTAAAAATTGAAAACCCAAAAATATTTGTTGTTCTTCTCTGGTTTTGTGAAGTTCGTTGCAGGGTTCAGCGGTCCTCAGTGACTCCTTTGGAGTTTGGTTTCATATTATTATTCAAGCCACACAAGTGAAAGGCAATAATGATGATTTATGACAACTCGAGGTGTTGTAAGAGGCTGGTAATGAACTCTATTTGTTTTCATTTTTGTATTATGGGCATGCTTAGTCGGTTCATGTAAGGTGTATGTTATTTAATGAATGCTTAGTAGTTCTTGTTCTCTTATGATTAGCTCCAGCTTGCTAATAGTTTGTAGCATGTCACATGAATGTTTGCTTGCATTGTTCTATTCATAACTTGGTATGACATTGTGGTATCCTCCTCTGAATGCTTCATTTGAATAGACTTGGCACATGCTCATGCATGCATATGACTAAACCAAAGTCAGTTAAGCCTCGATGATTTATTTTTCCTCAGAGTTCTTGCACCACTTTTATGCCATAATTAATTGTGTTTTGTTGCAAGCATGATTATGACAGTTACTGCTCTCTCGTTTGTCGCTCTCTTTCTATTTCTAGCCTTCACTTGCACTAAGTATGAGCTCTACTCGTGCATCCAACTCCCCAAAATCAATATTGTCAAAAAGTGTCCACCATATCTACCTACTAGCATCATTGTTATTCCGTGCATATTTATTATGCCTCGTTTCCTTCCAAATAAAATGTTTGCTTGTTATGAGAAAATTAGTTAGTAAAGCTCTCACGAACTTGATGGCACACTTTATTTTCTTGCACTTAATAAACCTGAACCATTGCGACTGTTCATGAAAGTTACATGCTTGCAAATTATAGGCTGGGAGTTAGCAGAACCGTGATGTCACGGGGAACGCTTTCAACACCTGTAAATATTATCCAGTTGATATCATGCTCTTTTGTTTACGGATGTCGGTGGTGTGAAATAAAAGGGGATCTTGTAAGTCCATGGAGTTATGTATATGTGTTAGAGAAACGCCTAGGCCGCTAGCCTAAGACATGCCAAATCATGATGGAAACTTGTACCATAACCATAATGAGAAATATGTGAAGCATCCTCAATAAAAACCTATGCAAATAGCAAATAAAAAGATCTCTGAGATGCTCATTGTCTTTTTCCTTGTCATTTTCATATGGGATAGCTCCTGCATCATGGGGCAAGGGGTACCCCGTTGGCGGTTCTCTATGATACACATGTACTTGAAATGACAAGAACTTACCGGTAACTAAAGTTGAGTAGCATGAGGAACGGCCCTCGTACTCAAGGGACATGAGATTTCCAGTTTTTGGTATGTCAAGCATATAACTAAAATTGGACCACACTATAAACTTAACCACTTAAATATGCCTATGATAGGGGAAATAAGAGCTCAAGGCTAATGAGTGCCATACTTTTAGCATTTGGAAGCATTTCAAACTTTTCAAAACCTTTTCACTTCCTTGTTGAGTCACCACTTATTCTATGAGCACTTTCTTGAGAGCATAGTTGTCATTCTTAGTGTAATGTGCTTGTCTCAAAGCTTGGTTAATTATGACATAATCTTGATGCTTGTATCTTTGATATCTTTACTTCTAGTCTTCACTTGAACTTCAGAGGTGCCTTGGCATTTATATTTTGATCCACAATCAAAGGCAAACGAGATACCACTCTATCATACCTTCTTATGAGCATTACAATGTTGTTTATGCTTATGTTTCATGCTGCTTATTATTATTGTGTTGGAATCTCTTCGTAGCTTGCATGACTATTGAGTAGACTTAGTTGCATACTCCTTATTATGAATTGTCTAAGTAGTGATCATATGTTGAGAATATATACATCACATGAAGCAAATGTGTTCGTGAAATCTTATTTTATCGCACTCAGTTTTCAACTGAATTGTTTGAGGACAAGCAATAAGCTAAGCTTGGGGGAGTTGATACGTCCAAAACGTATCTACTTTCCCAAACACTTTTGCTATTGTTTCTCCTCTAATTTGTGTGATTTGGATACAACTAACATGGACTGACGCTGTTTTTAGCAGAATTGCTTTGGTGTCTAGTTTTTGTGCAGAAAAATCAACTTTCAGAAAAAATCCCGGAAAATATCGCAAAACTCCTATTTTACCAGAAGACTCATGGAGCCAAAAGACGAGATGGAGGAGGGCCACAAGGGGCCCATACCCCTGGCCGCACGGGCCAAGCTAGGCCGCGCTTGGGGGTGGTGAGGCCACCTCGGGCACCCCCTCGGTCTCCCCCTTCACCTACATAAGCCCTCTGACCTAAAAACAGAGAGGGGTTTGACGTTTTTCCAGAGAGAGTTCTGTTGCGCCGCCACCACCAGAAACCGCGATTTGGAACCAGAAACTCCGTTCTGGCACCCTGCCGGGATGGGGATTTGAAGAAGATCATCGCCATCATCATCACCGGCACCTCTCCATCAACCATCCATGTTTCCCCCATCCATGGGTGAGTAATCCCCCGTTGTAGGCTATGGTATGGTAGGGATTGGATCATATCTATCATGTAATCGAATAAGATTGTTAGGGCATGGTGCCTAGTATCTTTGTTAGTGCTTTTTGACATTGTTGCAACTTGTTATGCTTAATGCTTGTCACTAGGGGCCCGAGTGCCATGATCTCAGATCTGAACGTGTTACTGATTCATGATGATAGTATTGTTTGTGATCTTATCTGCAAGTTGTTTACACATATTATTGCCCGGAACCAAAGGCCCCGAAGTGACAGAAATTGGGACAAACAGAGGGAATGACTGTGATATGAGGATCACATGTGTTCATGGAGTCTTAATGCTTTCCTCCGGTACTCTATTAAAAGGGGTACCTTAATTTCCCATAGATTCCCTTGAGGCCCCACTGCAACGGGCTGGCAGGACAAAAGATGTTGTGCAAGTTCTCATTGCGAGCACGTATGACTATATATGGAACACATGCCTATGATTATTTAGTACTTGGATGCTTTATCTTATATATCTGCAAATGCCCTAGATCTTGATATTACATGAATAGTCTTGTCCATGCAACGCCCATCCATCCATCCCTATGCCTACCGCACTCAAATCTTGTTGTTTGCTACTATTGTTACTACTGCCTTTGTTTTAATGCTGTTGTTACTTTTCTATTGCTACTACAAAATTGTTGCTACTAATAAACTACTGTGAGAAATACTATTTTCCAGGTGCAGCTGAATTGACAACTCGGTTATTAAGGCTTATAAGTATTCTTTGGCTCCCCTTGTGTCGAATCAATAAACTGGGTTATACTACCCTCGAAGACTGTTGTGATCCCCTATACTTGTGGGTCATCAGCGGCTACGGACTTTTTCGTGGAATTCTGATCGGGTCCTTAGGGGTTTCTCCTCGGGGGGAATATATAGGCGAAGGGGCAAGGTCGGTGGAGGTCTAGGGGCACACCCTAGGGCGGCGTGCCCCCTGGCCCCTCCTGGGCCAAGTGTGGCCACCCTAGGGTGCGCCTCCCTCTGGCTTCTGGACTCCGTCTCTGCCTCTGAAAAATAAGAAGTTCAGCTTTTGTTTCTTCTAATTCCGAGAATATATATTTACTAGCTTTTCTGAAACCAAAAACAGCAGAAAACAGGAACTAGCATTGTGGCATCTTGTTAATAGGTTAGTTCCAAAAGACGTATAAAAATGCCTCAAAGTGTAGACAAAACATAAGATAGTTGGTACAAAACAAGCATGGAGCATCAAAAATTATAGATACGTTTACGACGTATCAAGCATCCCCAAGCTTAACTCCTGCTCATCCTCGAGTAGGTAAGTGATAAAAATAATAATTTTTAAGGTGACATGCACCATCACAATCTTGATCAAGGTATTGCAAAGCATTGGTAGTTGGGATCAAAGTACTCTAAAACATGAGCATGAAAGATATATTTCTAACAATAAGATATATAACAACTACTACCTCCATCCCAAGGCTTAAGGCCTATATTTTTTTTGAAAAGTCAAAGTATGTCAAGTTTGGCCAAGTTTTTACCAAAAAATATTAATATGTAAAATACATAATCAATATCATTAGATAGATAATGAAATATATTTTCTTATGATGTCTACAAAATATCATGTTTATTGATAGTTTTTTCTAAAAGTTTGGTCAAAGTTCAGTTGGTTTGACTTTTCAAAAAAAATATAGGCCTTAAGCCTTGAAATGGAGGGAGTATGTTGCAACATGAAAGGAAACACAAACAAAATATCATGAATAATGCTTTGAAATACATTTGTTTGTTTCACATATAGAAAACATAGCAAGAGTGGTAATCATCTTGTCCTTCATGGAATAGTAAAACATAAATGCATAGTACACCTTCAAAGTTCATATGGGTGACTAGATACAAATAATTTAAGAACAAGCGATACCATAATTATGAATCAATCAATAAGTTTTGGGACAATGCACATTAAACTAAGAATGACAACTATGATCTCTTAATTGGTGCATAAGATAAAAGATGGAGACTCGACAAAAAGTAAAAAAAGAAAGGCCCTTTGCAGAGGGAAGTAGGGATTTCAAGTTTCATAAAGAGCTTCCAAAAATTATGGTACTTACTAGCTTTGAGCTATCATTGCCCCTATCATAAGCATATTGAAGTGATTAAGGTTAAAGTGAGGTAAATATGAGTTATATGCTTGACAAACCACAAGTTGAAAATCTCATGCCCCTTGAGTACGAGTACCGTTCCTCATGCTACTCAACTTTAGTCACAAGCAAGTTCTTGTCATTTTAAGTATATGTGTATCATAGAGAACCGCCAATAGGGTACCCCTTGCCCCATGACACAGGAGCTATCCCATATCAAAATGACAAGGCAACAGACAATGAGCATCTCAGCGATCTTTTTATTTATCATGAGCATGGTTTTTTTATTTTCTCATTTTTTCTATTTTTTATGAAGATGCTTCATGGAATGCTCATTATGGTTATGCTACAAGTTTCCGCCATGATTAGGCATGGCTTAGGATAGCCGCTCAGGCGTTTCTCTAACACATATACAAACTCCATGGACTTACAAGCTTACCTCTTATTTCATACCGCCGGCATCCATAAGCAAAAGAACATGATATCAACTGAATAGATATGTACAATGTAGAAAGCGTGCCCCATGACAACATGGTTCTGCTAACTCCCAACTCATAATTTGCAAGCATATAAGCATCATAGATGGGCACAACGGTTCAAGTTTATTAAGTGCAAGAAAATAAAGTGTGCCATCAAGTTCGTGAGAGCTTTAATCACTAATTTTCACATAACAAAAATTTAATTTGCAAGATAGATAAAAACATGAATATACTTGGAATGGTGTATCACACCATGCATAGGAGTTTATAGTGGACTCTTTGGAATAACTTGGTTTCTTGGTAGTTGGATGCATGAGTAGAGCTCATACTCAATACAGGTGGAGGCTAGCAAAAGATTGGGAGCGATCAACTAAGAGAGCAACAATGGCAATAATCATGCAGAGCGACAAAACATTATTAATCAAAGCATAAAGTGATATCACAAGTCAAAAACTAAATGATCATAGAGGCTAAGGTGACTGGTTCATAGTCTTAACCTGGTGTAAGCATGTGCCAAGTCAACCCAAATAAAGCATCAAAGGAGAATACCACAATATTATGCTTTTATATGCTAAAACAACGCATGATTCTTTTATGACACATTAAGCAATCTCAATTGTTTTAAACAAGTCATGCTACAACAATAATCACTAAGCATATGGTCAAAGCAACATCTAACATGACATGATATAGTCTAAGCCACAGTCAAAACAAGCTTCCTTTTGTACCACCATAAGCATGAAACATTCTACTCTTTTCCAACACTAATCAACTCAATTGAAACAACTCACAAATATAATAATCAATAAAGACCAGTAAGCTTGTCTCACAAATCTACAAAGAAGAAATAAAAGGTTCTAAGCACAAAGCAGAAGAAAACCAAAGCTAAACACAGTGCTAGCAAAAGTGAACACTCACAGAACAATAAGAGTGAAAACTAGAGTGTTCTAGGCAATAAAGAACTAGGTGTGACTTCTCCAAAATAGGTGTGTTGGTGTCCAACCAACTTATTGCAGCAAACAAAGTAAAAGAAAACTAAAAACAAACACAAAGACGCTCCAAGAACAACATATAATGTATGAAGCAAAAAATATAGTGTTATGAAAGAAGACCCGAGATTTTTGTTGATGAAGAAGGGGATGCCTTGGGCATCCCCAAGCTTTGACTCTTGTACCTCTTGAATATTTCTTGAGATGACACGGTTGGCATCCCCAAGCTTGAGCTTTTTTCCTACTTCATCTCATCACATCATTATCTTCCTACACTTGAAAACTTCCTTCATACAAAACTTCACACAATCTTCGTTAGCAACATTAGTGTATTCAAGATAATAAATCCTTGGGTTCAGTTTCAACTCAAGTAGAAACATCCATTAAAACAAGACAATATATTTAAAACTTCATCTCGATCAAATCTATTTTTAATAATATTTTCACTGTTGTATTTAACAAATGTGGCCTATATTTTCTCTATGATATTTGTACACCAATATGTATTGCGCATTTATTTTATGTTTCGTACAAATATTTAAGAGGACCGTACATATTAGGGGGCTCGTTCAACAATCCTCCATCTGCCTCAAATCCTTCCCTCATGCTCCCGGAGATTTAATATGTCTCCCCTCAATCAAAATGTGGAGTGAGACATGTTCAACTAGCTCCTACGCGTTGAGAATGAGTCGCTAGGTCAATCCATCGAGATGGAGCCCGGTAGAGGAAAACATAGATCCAACCACATGGGAAGCTTAAGGCTACTAGGATTTGAGCCTATTAGTCAATCCACTAGGCAAATAAAATATAACTCTACGGAGAGTGTGATAAATCTTTCATTAACATGCACTACTTAGTGTATCACGGTTCTAATTTTATACCCTAGAGTCTAAATACATTTTGTTAGCTATAACCCGATATGTCTAGATAAAGACGCACCTCTATCCATCTTACAATTTAGACTTATGCATAACCTTTTCTTAAGCTTAGGGTGCTTTTGGTTGCCATCAACTAGGTCATGCTCAGTCTGTTTCACCGGGGACATCCACAATGCGGATTTTCCTCCAACATTTGGTTGTTGCATTACATGAGAGAGGAAGCGAATTGACATGTTCGGAAGTTTGAAAACATAATGAAAGTTATCGGGAACATCGTAATAACAACTACATATGAAAACATGGCATCAAGCTTTTGATCAATCGACTAAAAATTCACAAACAAATGAGCCAACTAAATTTTCACAAACAAACCAGTGGGCTAAAGTCTCAATAAAAAATCGCTTTTACTACTAATAAAATAACAAAGTTCACATAGATAATAAATAGTTACACATTTCTAAAAGCACAACGGTTTAGATTAAATGTGCAGCTGCAAGGGAAAAAATCGACTGATTACACACAGAAAATTGCCCGGCTAATTCCCCCCAAAAAATCAGTCGGCTATGCTAAAGCAAAATCATAAAATATACTCTTCAGATTATTTATTCTTCTCTTTTCATAGCTCGAATGCACATTTCTGTGCAGGGTTTCAGTTTTAAGATTTCTGAATAAAAAGAGTCAAATTGTGTCGACCGAATACTGAGGCATTCGGATACAGCTTGTGTTTTCTGTGCTGTTCCACGCAAATATTTCTACATCTACATGGTGCTTGGAGTTCGAGATGAAACGCTGAGAAGTAATGACAGATAAAGACACAGAAAGAACAAAGAAAGGCATCTAAAAAAAGACATAGAAAGAAGGAAAGCCATGTTGCTGCATTGCTCTTCAGATTGAGCAGCATAAAACTGAAGGCAAGATTTGTGATCTTTCTCTTTAGAAACTCTAGTTAGTTTCTGAAAATTGGAATCTCGTGTTCGAGACTGTGTTTGTTCAGAGAATGCCGCTAGTACAAGAATCGAAGAAAATTCTCTGCAAAATGAATTTACAGCAAGAAAAATCACCCCGCTGGCCGCTGCTACTTCTACTGTTCTGCAATCTTGCTTCTGAAAATTACCGCGAGACACGAACCGACCCCATCGATCACACACAGTTTCGTGGGCGGGTCTCAAAAGTCTCAACCAAATCGAGTGCGCTTCGTCGTCGCCTGCTTCTCGCCGGAGTAGCCGTCTTCTTCGTCCGCGCTGGGGTGGTTGGAGCCCGTGCTGTCGTCGTCGCTGAGTTGGGCAGGCGGAGGCTTGGTGAAGACCTTGCGGACCACGCAGTCCATGTTCACGTTGGGGACGGGCTGCGGGAATTGGAAGGCGGCCGCGCCCTTGTTGAGGCGGAACTCCGTCATCGCCCACGGCGTCGGCGCCCACACCCCGCTGCCCTCGCCGCCGCTGGCCCGCCACATGTGGTACCTGAACCTGCGTCGGAAGGCGAGCGCCTCGCCCCAGCCGTTCTCGCCGCCGTACGCCTTCTGGCTGCCGTACGGGAACCAGCGTCCGCCCGGCGCCGGGACCGGGGCCCTCTCTGCGGCGGGATGGGCGCCGAAGAAGTAGCCCCACACCTCCCCGTTGTTCCTCCGGTGGTTGAGGCTGAAGGGGAGCGCGTCCGGGCTCGTGGAGAAGACGTCCACGCCCTCCGCCACGAAGGGGGCGATGACTTTGTCGCCGGCCGCCCTGGGGACGAGGTAGTACTCGACGAGCTCCCGGCCGTTGGGCCTGAACACGTAGCCTATTGGCAGGTTCGGCACGGGCGGTGCCGCCATTGGAATGGCGAGCGAGTTGCGAAGCCGAACTAGCTAGAAGCCCTGGCGGTTGCTGAGTCTGTTTGATTTGGGGGGAAGAAGAGGGCTTCGGTTGGATTTGGGCGACAAGAGGATTCAGGGGCTGTATTTATAGACATGGGTAGCGGCTGCCTCCGCGTCGGCGAGACCGCGGTCTGACGGCTGCTCCTGCTGCTTTTCCATGGGCCGATGGCAGTTGGAATTGGGCCAAGGGGACGAAAAATTTGCTATACTAGGATACCGTTATTTTTTTCCTTTGTTTATCGCCGAAACTCATCGTTCAATTGTGTCTTGCTAAATATCATTATAATTTCGTGATGCATTTGTTAGAACACAATGTATACGTCTGAAAATGAGAAGTCCGGTAAATTTACCCGGGATGACCATACTATGGCCGGTTTTGAAGAAAACGTGCTAAACTTTCTGATTTTATCGGTTTGAAAAAAAATGCCTCCATGTGGTGTGTTTTGACAAATGTGCAATAAAAATTTATGGTATCTACTTCATCTGTTTTAAAATATAAGATGTTTTATATTTATGAAGGTAATATATCTAGACGTCTTTTCATGTATACGTTCAAAATGAGACGGAGTAAAAGACAATAAATATGGACATGGAGAATTCTGCTCATCCTGCTCCATCACACCAGCTCTCCCGTCATTTATCCCCCGCAACCCATTGCCTCCGCCCTACTCCTCCTCCTTCTCCTCCTTCTTCTCCTCCTCTCTCGTTGAAGGCGTGTAGCGATGGATGACTACAAGCCTCGGAAATCAAGGTATATCTTTAAAACTGAGTTCAAGTCACTAGTAGGAAAAAGCCTAGTGGCGGTGTTCGAAAAATGAGTTTCGTAGCGTTAAACGCGCGCACGCCACTAATCTCTCGCTACTGGTACACGATAGTGGTGGCGTCCCGGGCGAACGCCACTATTGGTGGCGTTTACTCCAAACGCCACAACTACATCCGATAATAGTGGCGTTTACTTTAAGCGCCACTAGTAGATATATATTTGTGGTGTTCCTTTTATTTTGAACGCCACAATTGAGGTTTCAAAAATAAAAAAAATCTGGTGCATCCATTTTATATTGACAGCACAGCAAAACATATTTATAGAAATGACGCAACATAATATCAGAAAATGCATTATCACATAACATCACAAGCGGTTTAACACATCACAAGCGGTTTAATTAATATAACTAATACATCTTGTTTAATTTGAATGTCAGTTCCTGGGTCCTGAGCCGCGAGCGGTGAACACCCAAAGAGAAGGAACCATTACATGAGAATAGATCGGATGGGATCCCCGAAGAAACTGTCAGGTATTAGAGACCCTGACGTCCAACGCAATCATATAGCGACGGACGTGCTCGTCCTCCTCCCTGATATGACGGTGTACCATCTCCTCGGGGGCCGGCTCACTCTGCACTGATTGTGGACCAAACGAGCGCCACCAAAGAAGCTCTGGATCGATGACGGAAACGGGATTCCTCACCAAGCTACACATCCCGGAACGTAGCACCTCCCAATGCCAGCCCGGCAGAGCCTAGTCTCGCAAATGCTCGACAGAGCCCAGTAGTCCTTCGTCGTTGCCCCCATGTCGACGACGAGGATGAGGGATAGGCATCCTAAACTAGCCAAGTAAGTGTGCGATTGCTCCAAATAATCACAAGGCTCACTCACGCCGCCCCCGCATTGCATCCTGACATTGTAATCATCGGCCATATGAAGGACAAAACCAAAATCAACCTAAAAGTAGGGCCTCATATTTTCATTAGACGCAAAATAATTACAGAAACGGAGTAAGTAAGCCAAGTAGGATACACAAATTATTTATTTGTGTATATCACAAGCTCACTAACGCCGCCCCCGCATTGCATCCTCACATTGTAATAATCGGCCATATGAAAGGACAAAACCTAAATCAGCCTAAAAGTAAGGCCTCATATTTGCATTAGTTGCAAAATAATTACAGGGATATCGTTAGTGAACCAAGTAGGATGCACAAGTTATTTATTTTTGCATATCACAAGACTCACTCATGCCGCCCCCCATTGCATCCTCACATTCTAATCATCGGCATATGAAAGGACAAAATCAAAATCAACCTAAAAGTAGGGCATCATATTTGCATTAGATACAAAATAATTATAGGGACGGACTGAGAGAGCCAAGTAGAATGCACAAGTTATTTATTTGTGCATATCACAAATCTCACTCACGTCGTCCCCGTATTGCATGCTCACATTGTAATCATCGGCCATATGAAAGGACAAAACCAAAATCAACCTAAAAGTAGGGTCTCATATTGGCATTAGATGCAAAATAATTACAGGGACAACTTCAATATGCACAAGTTATTTATTTATGCACGTCACAAGACTCACTCGCTCCTCCCGTATTGCATCCTCACATTGTAATCATTGGCCATATGAAAGAACAACCTAAAAGTAGCACCTCATATTTGCATTAAACGAATAATTACAGGGATGGAGTGAGCGAGCCATATGCATCTACGATATCTAGCCAAAATAGTGTTAAAATTTTTAACATACTTATCTCTAGAATTTTTAAGATCAATATCTAACACATATATATGTCTACAAATTTTCTAAAACGGAGACGGAGTAAGCGAGCCAAAATAATGTCTAGAATTTCTAACATACTTATCTCTAAATTTTTTAAGATTAATATCTAACACACATATGCATCTACTCTAAATCATCTAAAATCATCTACCCTAAATCATCTACAATCGATCTAATAAATCATCTATACTAATAAAACAAATAAAAATGGAGAAAAAGAGGCTCACCGGTGGAGGCGGCCGAGGCGACGACGTGGTGGCGGCGCGCCGACGGTCGAGGCGGGGGCGGCATCGGCGAGATGCGGTCGAGGCGGTGGCTGATGCTGACGAGACGGGGCGCGGCAGCGGTAGAGGCGGGTCGGGGCAGGGACGGGGACGGGAGAGACGGGACGATGCGGCTTCGGCGAGATGTGGTCGATCAGTGACTGATGCGGTCGAGGCGGGTCGAGGCGAGGGCGGCGACGAGGGAGACAGGATGAGGTGGCGGCGGCGAGATGCGGTCGAGGCGGTGGCCGATGCCGTCGAGGTGGGGGCTTGGCGGCGGTCAACGCGGGTCGAGGCGGCGGTGGCCAACGCGGTCGAGGCGGGGGTGGCCAACGAGGTCGAGGCGGGGGCGCGGCGTCGGGGGCGATCAAGGCGAGAGGAGCGGCGGCGGTCGACGGGGGGAGTGAGATCGAGCGAGAGTGAGAGTGAGTGTGAGAGTATGTGAGAGAGAAGAGAGAGAGTGCGGGTCGTGGCTCTAAAATTTTGTATGTTATAATGGTGGCTTTTAAATATACCCGGACGCCACCAATAGAAACTAGTTAAGGCGTTCATTTATGTCGAACGCCTAGGATATTTTGATACCGGCTCACATGGTTGGCCCCACTTAGTGGCGGTGTTTCTTTTTACACGAACATCGGGCTTAATTTCTAGTGTCGGTGTTCGCATTTTCTTCGACGCCACCACTATTTTGCTCTAGAGTGGTGGCGCCTTTTTTACTCTACCCGCAACTAGAAAAATGACTGCTATAAAGTTTTTCCTACTAGTGAGTAGGTGGGGTGCTAGGGAAACGGGTCAAGGGTTGCCCGATCCGACTCCGATGAGGCTTCAGCTAGCCGGATTCGTCGTCGACATGCCCAATCTGGTGATATCGGTACTCCAATACAAGGTTAGGTTTTCATTGATTTTCGAGTTTCACACGTGTGTTCAAATTGCTACAAACTCGTATGCTACGCATTTGTTTTTCTTGAATTTTTTGATATTGCATACATGTGTTCAAAATTCTACAAGCACATGTTTATTTATTGCATTAATATTTTTGAAATACTGCGTATCTTTTTTGCACAGTTTGTAACATCTTCCTGATTTAACCATCATTTTGTTGCTTTATATTTTTCAAATGCTCCGAAACTTCTTTTCATGGTAGTATCATCTTTCTTAAAAAGTTGTTGTAAAAAAATGTCGCATAGCCACTTTTTTGCTGCATTATTATTTTCAAAATCCTTCAAAACTTTTTAGCATGGTTGTAACATCTCCCCCAAAACATACCGCAAAGATGTTGTAATGATACATTCTTTTTTGCTGGGTGGGGGTAGGGATTTGACTGCAAAAGGATGGACGACCCATATGTACACTTTTTGTTATATCGAATGCTCGAGGTGTGATCGACCCCCCCCCCCGCTCACCCAACGCCTAGTAGGGACCTTTTTAGTAGGTCAGTGGTCATACGGTGAGTCGGATTGGAAAATGGTACCTTGGACTTTTAAGTAGCTAAATGAGCTTCGTGGGCTAGGAGGAAGGTGTACGGCGATATGGACGAAAGTCTCGCCCATCTTCAGTCGGTGTGACAAGAATGTCGTAGCCTGCATATGTCATTCCCCTATTTGGAGGCATCGCCTAGGTGTGTCAGCACGTTACTCTCTCTCACTCCGAGTTTTTTTAAGCAAGGAATGGCCTTTCTGGACTGGGCCAGGAAGCTACATTAAGTATATGGTAGGTACATTTTACATAGAGGCCCTTTTGCATCTATAGCCCTAATCGACCTAAAAGTCAAAGAAAGGGCTCCTAAC
Source organism: Avena sativa (assembly GCA_916181665.1). Classification (NCBI taxonomy): domain Eukaryota; kingdom Viridiplantae; phylum Streptophyta; class Magnoliopsida; order Poales; family Poaceae; genus Avena; species Avena sativa. The sequence continues at coordinate 336,073,251 of OV702280.1, read as the reverse complement.
ATTGCAAAAAGGACCCCGTGACAAAAACAAGAAAAGCAATCAGGTCTCGGACGTCCTCCTCTACCACTCGTTGGCGACCTCAAGGCAGCGACAACCGTGCATAGGTGAGAGATGAAGTTGCTCGCTTGGCTCTCCATTCCGGCGACGAACCATTGCCACCTGCCGCCAAATCTCCTCCGGGGAAGAACCACTTTGAGGTGAGAAAGCGTCGAACACCGGCGCAGTGGCTCAGAAGGGGCCTCTGTCGTGGAGGTTGAAGATAGGCCACTATGATGGCCAAGGATCACGGCGCCGAAGACAGACGCCATGTGGGTCGCTCTTAGGGGGGCAACTTCGAAGTGGAGCAGCGCCAGAGAACCATCCGCCTCCTTCCTCATCCTTCCAGCCACGACTTTCTCCCATTTTCAAATCTTCCCTCCCTAGCCGCCATGACCAGATAGCAGAAGAAGGAGAACCGCGAAAAGGGCAGGTCGAAGACAAGAGCGCTTATTGGAAGAACCTGCTGGGGGTTCCTCTCAATCAGCTTCCACCTTGGAAGCTTGGCAGAGAAAGCCACCAACACCTCATCGGAGCCGCGCCCAGGCGCCGGCCAGGGGGAGCTCGAGAAGCCCGCCTTATTGTCGGAGATACTTAGTCTCCCCGCCACCAGAGGTGCGTCACTGCAGTAAGAAGCACCAAGACGCCCTCGATCTGGCCGGCGAGATCCAGAGCCCTACGCCCAAACACCCATCTAGGGTAAATATCGGGACCAAGCCCAAAACGATAGCTAAAATCTACGACAACACCTCTCCATTCCCTACTCCAGCCAGCCTTGCCGGCGGAGGAAGCTCCAGATCGGGCTGCAGTCGCTAATCGACTCTCAAGGGAACACGTGGGGAAGAGGAGTAGGTGGGGGTGGGAAGCAGTGTCACGTTGGGGTCTCACTCCGGTTTGGTAGATGTATCCATGTGAAAACCAAGATTTATAGTCGGATCCACGCGATGGAAACGATATTGGCGTCGTCCCTCTGTTGGGAGCATCGCCTTTGGAGACACGGCTTGGTGGTCCCAAGTTACATTCCTCCCGTGCTCCCATTGTTCAAGGTTGATTCTTCAAGGACACTATACACGATGTCGCGAATCCAAGAAGATACCTCTTTTAGGACCGACCAAGTTTCGCAATTTATTTGTCGTCTCTCTTAAGCATCAAGGGTGTCAATAAGGAAAGTCTAGTTGAAGTTTTTGGTTCACTGGAGGCTTCGGTGGAGACGCTGACTTTGACGCTCGTTTATGACAAAATCTTTTACTTTTTATGTCTTAAATTAGATGTCACATATTTGTTTAGATTTAAATATTTTAGACACACTTTAATATATAGTTACATCCAAATCCAGATAAATTTACAACTCCCTGCAATCATTTATAAATATTGATGATTTAGTACTATTTTAATACTCCCTCCGTCCAAGAATAGACGTCTTAGATTTTTCAAATTTTGAATGAATCTATATACTCCCTTCGATCCATACTAGTTGACTCGGATTTGTCAAAATTTGGATGAACCTATATACCAAATAGTGTGTAGATTTATTCAAATTTAGACAAATGTAAGTCAACTAATATGGGTCGGAGGGAGTATTAAATAGTGTCTAGATTCATCTAAATTTTAACAAATTTGAGAAATTTATTTAAGAGTGAAAAAGTATAAAGTTTGCACTATGTCTCTCCGAAACTTATTTGGATTGGAGAGAGTAATTATGATTCACTAGTTGAATGCCCGTGCGTTGCTACGGGTTCTTTTTTTATGTGTCATTGTTTTCTCCAATTATGAAAAATCGCTCGTTGCCTTTCCGAGCTTAGGGCATCTTCACCGGGCCGACCCATCCGGTCACCCCAAATGGTTTGTTTCTGTCTATTTGGGTTCGGCCGCGGTTGATTTGGGGAGGAGGCCTAGCCTGTCCGGCCAGCCGCGCCCAGCCGCGCGACCCATTTGTCCGTGCAGGCGGGCTTTGGCGCAATCGCTGCGCAAAGACACACATAGTAAATTATTATTAGCAAAATAAGATCTATTTACAAATCATTTGTTGAAACTTGGATCCATTAGTAGGCGATTAACAAAAACTTTTAGCAGAAAGCATTTTTGAAGGACTCCCATTCTGAAAATGACAAATCTTTCTTTTCCACTCAGGATACTCAGTCCAAAATTTTGTCATATATACAGATACAAATCTGATACAACACACAAGCATTTTTTTTTGTCATATACAGATACGAAATAAACATGCAGACTGCAGTTCTTTCTTGGAACTATTGCCATAGTTTCATGCTAACCGTTTCATGTGAAACAAAAAGGCAATTTCATACCTTTAAAAAAATACATCGACCTTTTTTCTTAAGGAAGAACAGGGTCTTCAAAGGAAACCCTTTTTTTCTTAGTTTGTTCAGCTTGTTAGACAACTTCCCAAAAGAGATTAATTCGCTCAATCTCAGTCGACATTTTAAGCATAAGTACATCGACCTTTAGTGAGCAGGTTAACTCTGGATAGTTGGTTGGGTATAACCAGTTTCAGTGCTCATTTGTTTTGTTAGCACAAAAAACATAAAAGTCTGAAATTATAAACTCACTGAACTGAAAACTTCAGTACAAAAAGGGATGGTGCATAGTATGTGCAAACAATATTCATGAAACCAAATTTCTCTCTGATGTAATATCAATTTTCGTGCCTTGCTTTTGCAACTGAGTTCAACAATGGTAAAATGCATATCGGGTACAAAAATGAACAAGGAAAAAAATTATCTCTGTCCTCATAAATAAACTAATAAAACAGAATGAAGTGGGCCAGGAATAATCTACTAAAAAATTAGTATTCTTATCGAATAATCCTATGTTTTATTCAAATGCACACGTTCAAAAAAATTGTTCTTCTCTCTAGAAGTAGCAGTTTGCTCCTGCAAGGTTCCAAGTGAAAAGAGAAAACCTTAGCTCGTACATATACAGGGGTGTAATCATCGTTGAAACCACAACCACGTACAAACCCAGCTGCCCAACCCTCACTGGCTCGCTGCATGTCCCTTTCCTCACTGCTAAATACAACTTCCCAATGAGTGAGAATAACCAGATGCCCTTGAAAATAAAGTCATCACGTCATTAACTGTAGCAGCAAAAAAGTCATCTTTTATGATCGAAACCCACATCCATAACTCATTTGGTAACTTCTGAATCGGTTTTATTCTACAAAAACTTAATAATAGAATGAAAGAATAAGAAAACAATACAAGAGAGTAGCATCATTCAGTACCTTGCTGCCTGACTGCCTGGATCACTTTTTTCTAGGAATATTACCCTAGAACTTCATGAGCCCATGACATTGTCAGTGCAGAACAGGCCCTGAGAGCAGTTCACCAATCAAATAAGGATAAAGCATGCCAATGTAAAGGAGGAGACCTAGCTACCATGTTAGAGGATGCGGAGGCAATGCAGTTACTGGAGGTGGAGGCGCAACCATGGGAGTGACTGCACGGTGGTAATGAGTAAGGGGAGACGCCAGCATTGACCTAGAACAGACGTGGTACATGATGAACTTATATCTAACTGTACCCCTAGATGGAAATAACAAAAATCTATTGTGCCATGCAGTTGCATATATGTTCACTATAAATGGTTAAGAAACTTGTGTGAGCAGGGTCTTACTTTGGTTATAAAACTTCTATGTAGCAAATAAGAAAAAATGACTAACATGGGTGTTGAAATTTTAGATGTCTTCTCATTTAATAGATGTTATGCACTATATACTACACACCTGTACCCGCGGATAGATTGACCATAATAAAAAGTAGGACACAGTCATTGTTGTTTCAAAGCTCCTATAAGAAATTTATTATTTAGGAACAACTTTGATTTTGTGAGACCATTTATGCAAGAATAAGAAAGTTCATCAAGAGAAAGAATGAATGTTTCTAACCAGGGGAACCTCTTGGTTCAACAACCACTGATCTGGTAAACCCGGACACATACATCGAATCGAATAGAGAAGCAATAACAGAACGAAAAAAATTCTAGTAGATGAGGCCAAAGTAAAATACCAACGTTATTAACCCATTCTTCCTCCCTCCTCTAGCCATCTCCCCCATGGCACCCCCCTTTTTCCATCCCAGACCGACTAATCCATAGTGCCGCTCCGCCGCCTCCCTCCCTCCCAAATTGCGTGGCTCCCTCCCCTGGCAGGCCAAGGAACAAACCATTCTGCTGATGTGCCCGCCGCTTCGCCTTCTCTCCCAAATGTAGATTGGAAGTGTCCTTTTCTGGATTTTGTATTATAGATGAAGTATAGAGAAATTACAATAATGGTAGATGAATGTAAGATTGCACGTAAAAAAAATATGTGCCTTATATCACAACTTACATTGATTATTGGCAATAATTTTTTTAACTCTGACGGGTAGAAGAACCACAACAAAAGGAGTGACGCTCCCCAATTCATTAACTCCATACTCTCCATGCCAAAATAACATCAGCATGCATAATTTGACTATCACTTTTATAAAAAAACATATAGGACAAGGGAGATGTATTACGCAACACAAGAAAATGAAAATCCGTGTGCATTGGTTCTGAAACTCTGTTTTCACAGTCCCTGTCACACACAAATCACAAGTACACGTCTAGTGCAATTGCAATCTATTCGTACTCGGGGTCGGGGTAGGATGCAATTAAGAAATCAAGCAGATCCAAGCATTCTTGAATCCTCGCTAATGCAATAATTAGTATGCCAAGGATCTAAAAAGCAGGGTACTCACTTCTCATGATTTATGTTACTCACATTCAAAAGAGCAAAACGAAACTACTTTGACATTAGCATCCAGACATGTATTGTTAGACTGATAATGGAAGTGTATAGATCCATTTAAAACAGTGCACCTTCTACACAACTTAGTTACTGACACTGACAAGGATGTTCAATTACCAATTGATCAATAGACTAAGCAGTTCATATCTTATAACCACATGCATGCCATATTGATGAACTGTAGTAATCATCAGTGTAGCATCCGATAAACCCTTTTTATTCATTCCCTCTGATTCTTTTAGTAAAATCTGGTGCTATGGTTTTAATTCCTGCTGGCCGTCAAAATAAAGTATAAGTCCATTCACTCTTCCAACCTCAGTCCAAAAGTGTACTTCAGGCTGAATTACCTTAAATTTATCACGTAAGTCTTTCAGTAGTACAGCAAGCCTCTGTTCTCTTTCACTTACCCTTCCACTGCAAATGCTAATTGACCAACAAACTTTTTTAGAAAATGCTCCCAATCGACAAGCCTGGACATCCAAATTCCTGCTGCAATAAACAACAAGACTAACACCATATTTTGAATTGACAACTTAGTTTGTTGCCATTGTTTCTGAAGGACTGCAATGGATTTTTCAGGCAAGTTTTTACCGTAAGATCGCCTTGCGCATCAGCTTCATCTGTAGCTCATGCAGAGACGTCCGAGCCTGGTGGCACTCCTTGCCTTCAAGAGCAAATAGTGATTTTGCCTCAGCTAGCCACAGCAATCGGGGTTTCCCTACAATCAACACAAGAACTTGATTTGCATTAGCCATCGGCAACAACAAGAACAAATACAATTCCATGGCACCTTTGACAAAATATTGAAGACTTATGTACTTAACAGTCCCTTGCGGTCTACCCGCACCAGCCTCCGGCATGGCAGCACCATCGTCGGAGGAAGGAGCCAACATGGCAGCAGGAGAAGGCTCTGCCGGTGACATGCTGTTGCAGCGAAGAGCTCGAGCGACGTGATCCCGTGCCAGGCTACAACACAACTCCAGATGTATTCAGGCGTGTCCTGGATCTCAGTCGCACGGAAGGGCCACCGAGGAGCCGGTGCAGCTGGCGAATTTGAGAAGGGCCGTCGCAGAGACCGGCGTCGAGGATCTAGATCCCCCGGAGAATAATCCCTTGATGGCCCAACAGGCAACAGGTTCGCGGCCGACCCTTGATTTCGATGCCACCGCCTTGGTCTTTCTTTCCTAAGCTCCGGACGCCGCCTTGGTCTTGGTTGCCGAAGCTCCGGGCCCTCGATTTCTGCTGCTGCGACCGCCGGGTCCGGATCTTCCCGTTGCTCGGCCTTCCCCTTGTCTTCTTGCGGGTCGGGGCTACGTAGGGATGTGGGCGACGGAGGCGGGGGCGTGAGGGAGATGCGGGGGAGACCGCCGCCAGTGGCGAGGGCCTGCCATTGGAGGTCGGTGAGATGCATCATCCTTGGCTTGACGGAGCGATGGAGCTGAATTGGCAGCGAGATTTGTTCGTGCGGGGCGGAAGATAGGACGATGTAGGTTCAATTTTGGCTATCAATCACGCGAGAGATCTGATCCACCGGTAAGAGGTTGGACGGCCATGATTTTCTCAATGTTTGCTGTCAAAGTGATGTTTGATGGTAAAGTGGACATACCAATCCCAACTTCTTTTTAATAGTAAAGATAACGGAGGACACGGGTGAGCTGACACAAAGAATATTTGTGAAAGATCATTCGTCCTGCGAAATGCCTACCCCAAAAAATAATATACATGTGAGAAAAATGGGAAAAATGAAACGAGAAGGCGTATTCTGCACTTAGCGTGTTCGCCAGAGCGGTATTCTATCCTCTCGTCGGGCAACCGACGCCGTCCACTCCGGCTTCGCCAGTTCGCCTCCATCGCCGTCGCCATGGCCGACACTGGAGCCCGTGGCGGAGCACGGACGCTCCCTACCACTCCCACTCCCACATGGGCGCAACGGACCGAGGCACTAACCCACATCCTGACCCACCCCTCCCACTCGCCGTCGCTCCACTCGCAGCTCTTCCTCGCGTCCCGCGTCCCGTGCCCGCCTCGGGGATCCTCCTACCCGCCCTTCCTCTGCCCCGGCGCGTCGCTCCTACGGTGGTCCCTGACCTCCGTCTTCCTCCCGCGCGCCTCGCGCCTTGGCCTCCCTCCCTCGTCCTGGCGCTCCCGGTGCCCCTTCCAGCTCCCGCCACCGCTCGTGCCCTCCGCCGCCATCGAGCCGGCACCGGAGCGGTGGGGAGAGGCCGAGCTCAAGGCGTACGCGCAGCGGAGGCGGGCGCGGAGGGGCCCCATGAGTACGCGGCCCCCGGTGTCAGTGGCGGGTGTGGTGCTGACGACCGTGCCCAACGTCGTGATCATCGCGGTGATCATGCGCGAGCTCTTCTGGGTACGGCCTGGCCGCCTCTGAGCTACCGAGGTACGGTTGCTCACTGAGCTCGACATTGTTAGAGATTCGTTGTATCGGAGTGGAGTCCTCCACGGAAACCATCCGAATCAATCCCTTTTACCGCGGGTAATTTGTTCCTTCTCATCTCGGAATCCGTCCTTCGCCTCATCCCCGTTTCGATTCGGACCCCCTCTCTCTCCTCAGGCCCCCTCATAAGCACAGCCTTCCCCTCGTTGATTGCAGTAGCGATCTCCAAGCCCGGCGAACAGATCGATCGAGTCGCCGTTTCCAACCCCGTCGGCAGTTTAGACCCTCTGTTTGATTTCTGAGACAACAACAGGCCCAAGAGAAATAGAAGCAAAGATCCACTCACAATGCTTTTCCCGGGAAGATATGGCTACCGTGGAAGTAATTTCGAGCAAATCTATCGCTGTTATCCATCATCCTCTTTCAACAAGCCACACCTGGAAGCTGGTGACAAAGTCATAATGCCGCAATCTGCTCTAGAGCGTCTGAGTTCCTTGCACATCCAGTATCCTATGCAATTTGAGCTGCACAATGGTGCCACCCAGCGGATCTCACACTGTGGCGTGCTGGAGTTTGTAGCAGAAGAAGGCACGATCATCATGCCTTGCTGGATGATGCAGAACATGCTTCTTCAAGAGGGCGACATCGTGGGCGTCAAGAGTGCCACCCTTCCCAAGGGTACGTTTGTGAAGCTGCAACCTCACACAAGTGACTTTCTGGACATCTCCAATCCCAAAGCCATCCTGGAGAAAACTCTGAGGAATTTCTCTTGCTTAACCGCGGGCGACACCGTCATGGTAGCCTATAACAACAAGCAGTACTACATTGATATTGTCGAAGCGAAGCCTGCTTCCGCAGTTTGCATTATCGAGACAGATTGTGAAGTGGACTTTGCACCTCCTCTAGATTATAAGGAACCTGAAAAATCACAGCAACCAGTAGTTCCTGCAAGAAAGGCAATTTCTGAAGATCAAGATGCTATTGTTGAAGATGAACCAAAATTTAAACCATTTACTGGTTCTGCAAAACGGCTGGATGGTAGGAGTTCAGAACAAGCACCTGAAGTCGCTTCAGCTACTGTGCCTGCATGTTCTGCACCTACGGACTCGAACAAAAGGGCAAATAAGCAAGCTGCTGCACCTTCAGGAGCTAGCACTTCCACACGCCAGAGAACAGGAAAGCTTGTTTTTGGTTCAAGCGCAAGCAGCAAGAGAGAAGTGCAAGCACAAAAGGAGCCTGTTAAAGTGAGTCAAGCTCCGAAGAAGGAAGAACCGAAGTTCAGTGCGTTCACTGGAAAGAGCTACTCGCTGAAGAGTTAGCTGCTATCTATTTCTATATAGATAACTGGGAATCAAACATGCTATCTTGCTTGGAAGTTGTAGACGTTCACTGTGGTAGCTGTAGAAAATTTTGTATCTTCACTTAATCCTTCTGCATACATCTGAATCAGTAGCGGTGTGATAGAAATGAATTGTATAGATGCTTAGCATGATGACTGCAACTGGCAGCATTACAATGCTATTTGTAATAGTATATTTTTTTGTAAATGCCATGATTTTTACTAGTATATGTTTTTATCTGCAGATATTACTGAACTAACCTTTCCCAAGCACCTACTAGCACTAGGCATGTGATGTTAATGACATATCTAGGTCAAATGGAGATGAGAAACACAGGTCTGAATTAATATTCAAGTAGTTGAAATTTGACAATGTAAGTCCTATATATACAGTATTATTGCTCACACATGCTATCTTGCTTGCTTGGAATGTCGTGGTATTGCACGGCAGATGCTACTGGGGGTAGCTTACGTAGAGGGAGCAAGGCGACGTAGGAGAATCCGGGAGCGAGATTGGCACACGATGTACCCAGGTTCACGTCCCCTCGGTGAAGGATCGCTACGTCCTGCTATCAATCCAGTATATGATCATAGATTGGTGTTTACAATGGAGTCGCCGTAGGCGAAGGGAGACTAGATCTAATCTATTGTGAGAAGAACATACCCCGTGGGGGTGCCCCTGGTGGCTTTATATATGCAGCCACCTAGGGTTTACAAGTGCACTAATGGGCTTTGTATTGGAGTCGCCATCTTGGGCCTCCAGTCGGCGCCGCTTGTCCGGGTCCAGCATGCGCCAGTCGCCGTATTGGGCGAGTCGACCCGCTCTGGGCTTGGCTTCAGTCGGCTCGACCCAGCTGGCGAATCCGCTTCGTGGGTATACCCCGATTGGTATTCCCCCATCAGTAGTCCCCGAGCGCGTTGTTGATTCGACGTGGGCTTGAGGCATGGCGCGGAGAGTCTTGACGATGGGTCGTGGCGAATCGGCGACGAGCTCCTGAACAGAGGAAAGAACCGTGAAGCAGGAGGCAGTCGGCGTGAGCCAGTCGGTGATGGTCAGTTGGCGAAAGACGCAGGGTGTCGGTGAAGCCGCTAGTTACGGCGAGTCCCCAAACATGGAGCGTTCCGAGTCGCCGAGCGTGGCGAGTGGCGAGGTCAAGCGACCGGCGAGTGGCATTGTATGTAGCACGCCGAGGCCCCGAGCGCGTTGAGCACGCGAGGGCGAGTCCGTGGTGGCGAGTCCCCGAGCGCGTTGAGTACGCGAGGGCGAGTCCGCGGTGGAGAGTCCCCGAGCGTGTTGAGTACGTGAGGGCGAGTCCGCGGTGGTGAGTCCCCGAGCGTGTTGAGTACGCGAGGGCGAGTGTCCGCGGTGACGAGTCCCCGAGCGTGTTGAGTACGTGAGGGTGAGTGTCCATGGCGGCGAGTCCCCGAGCGTGTTGAGTACGCGAGGGTGAGTGTCCATGGCGGCGAGTCCCCGAGCGCGTTGAGTACGCGAGGGCGAGTCCGCGGTGGAGAGTCCCCGAGCGTGTTGTACGCGAGGGCGAGTCCGCAGTGGCGAGTCCCCGAGCGTGTTGAGTACGCGAGGGCGAGTGTCCGCGGTGACGAGTCCCCGAGCGTGTTGAGTACGCGAGGGTGAGTGTCCATGGCGGCGAAACCACGCGCGCACGCAGTATTCCTAGGAGTAGTCCCCGAGGCTCGAGTTGGCTTGTAGAGGCGACTTGAGGCTCTTTTAGAGATACATATTCTCAAAATAGTAGTGGTTTCCGCCGAGCATGACGAGTGGCGAGATCGAGCGACCGGCGAGTGCCGAGTCCCCGAGCGCGCCGAGTCCCCCAGCGCGGCGAGTGACGAGGTCGAGCGGCCGGCGAGCGCCGAGTCCCCGAGCGCGGCGGGTGACGAGGTCGAGCGGCCGGCGAGCGCCGAGTCCCCGAGCGCGGCGAGTCCGTGATGATTGCGAGTCCGCGAGGGGAGAGTCCCTGAGTGTGGCGAGTCCGCGAGGGGAGAGTCCCCGAGTGTGGCGAGTCCGCGATGATTGCGAGTCCGCGAGGGGAGAGTCCCCGAGTGTGGCGAGTCCGCGGTGATTGCGAGTCCGCGAGGGGAGAGTCCCCGAGTGTGGCGAGTCCGCGGTGATTGCGAGTCCGCGAGGGGAGAGTCCCCGAGTGTGGCGAGTCCGCGATGATTGCGAGTCCGCGAGGGGAGAGTCCCCGAGTGTGGCGAGTCCGCGATGATTGCGAGTCCGCGAGGGGAGAGTCCCCGAGTGTGGCGAGTCCGCGATGATTGCGAGTCCGCGAGGGGAGAGTTCCCGAGTGTGGCGAGTCCGCGATGATTGCGAGTCCGCGATGATGTTGATTGCGCTGTTTTGTTAGCGAGTCTCTCGTCTTGGCCCGGGGGGCCAGTCGCATGGCGACTCCAAAGATGGCTCTCGACTTGGCGTTCTTCCTGGACGATCCGAGGCTCGGTTTGCGAGTCCTCGTCCGCAGTACTTGGCCATGCGAGTCGCACTGTCTAAGGTTGAGGAGGACATGGTGCTGTTTGTGTAGCACTACCATTTGTCTTGGCCCGGGAGGCCAGTCGAGCAAGGCGACTCCAATGATGGCTCTCGGTTAGCGTTTTTCGTGGACGATCCGAGGCTCGGTTTGCGAGTCCTCGTCCGCACTACTTGGCCATTGCGAGTCGCTCTTTCAAAGGTTGACAAAGGCGAATTGATTTTTCCCGGAGGAAGAGACACCCAGTGGTGAGTCCATGCGGCATGGCATGCGACCCTCTCTGGCGACTCGGACGATGAAGGTCCTTTAGTAGGCGCGGCGTACGCATTCGACGTAGCCGGAAAGAGTCGACGCGGCGGACACAGGGTCGACGCGGCGGACGGAGGTCGCGCTATGGCGAAGTCGACGCGGCGGACACGGGGTCGACGCGGCGGACAGAGGTCGCGCTATGGCGAAGTAGACATGGCGGATACGGAGTCAACACGGCGGACGGAGGTCGCGCTATGGCGAAGTTGACGCGGCGGACAGAGACCGCGCTATGGCGATGTCGACGCGGCGGGCGAGTCTGCAACGGGCAAGTCCCCGAGCCTAGCGAGTCCGCGTTTAAGCGTGTCCGCGTTTAGGCGAGGTCCGGAGCATGTCGAGTCCGCGATGAACGAGTCGCCGGACGTGGCGAGTCCGTGATGGACGAGTCGCCGGGTCGTGGCGAGTCCGTGGAAGGAGGATCCACGAGCGTGATGAGTCCGTGGCGGGAGGACCCACGAGCGTGGCGAGTCCGCGAGGGGCAAATCGCGAGAGGCAAGGCGAGTCTCCCGAGCTGGCCGGACGGAGTCGCGTGGCGGTGTTAACCGGATTTTTGTCGGAGTCGATGAGGCCGAATTTTGCCAATTTCCAAGCGACATGTACATGTCAAGTTGCACGAGGGAGATTAGATCCAAATAATTAATTGTCAAAAAATCATTATCAAGAGAGAGATTTGTGTGATTGGATTAGAAAAAACGAGTCAAGCGTATCGGTATGGGACCGAGTCGTGTTGATCCAGAGCTGATTCCCTCCTCCAAACCACTTGGATAACCCCGCCTTGGTTCATCAGTCGTGCGTAGTACCGTACAGGATTGAATCTTGCAGTCGTACGTGCGATGCAAAAGGAAAAACACGAAAGTATTAGAAGATTAGATCTAAGTAGAATATTTTGACAGAGAAGGTTGAGTTGAAATCTGTAGGTCACGGTCATGTGAAATCGAGTACGCATGCTGACACGCGCAAAGACCACAGAATCAACCAGCGCCGCCAGATAGCTTTCCATGCTCTTGGTCAATTTTGAAGACGCGCGCGGCGGCTGTTGTTGATTTGATCTCCGGACGGCGCGATCGCATTTTTATTGATGATGAATTTGATGATCCCGCCCGGATCATCACCCTCCAAGCGCCGCTTGCCCCACGGTGGGCGCCAACTGTCGTGGTATTGCACGGCAGATGCTACTGGGGGTAGCTTACGTAGAGGGAGCAAGGCGACGTAGGAGAATCCGGGAGCGAGATTGGCACACGATGTACCCAGGTTCACGTCCCCTCGGTGGAGGATCGCTACGTCCTACTATCAATCCAGTATATGATCATAGACTGGTGTTTACAATGGAGTCGCCGTAGGCGAAGGGAGACTAGATCTAATCTATTGTGAGAAGAACATACCCCGTGGGGGTGCCCCTGGTGGCTTTATATATGCAGCCACCTAGGGTTTACAAGTGCACTAATGGGCTTTGTATTGGAGTCGCCATCTTGGGCCTCCAGTCGGCGCCGCTTGTCCGGGTCCAGCATGCGCCAGTCGCCGTATTGGGCGATTCGACCCGCTCTGGGCTTGGCTTCAGTCGGCTCGACCCAGCTGGCGAATCCGCTTCGTGGTTATACCCCGATTGGTATTCCCCCATCATGGAAGTTATAGACGTGCACTGTGGTAGCTCTAGACAATTTTGTAATTGTATCTTCACTTAATCATTTTGCATACATCTGAATCTGCAGCAGTGTGATAGAAAGTCTATTTGCAATATATTTTTGCATACATCTGAATCAGCAGCAGTGTGATAGAAATGCTATTTGCTATTTGCAATTTTTTTGTAACTGGCAATATTTTTTTGTAAATGCAATGATATTTAGTACTAGATGATTATCTGCAGATGCTACTGAACTAACCTTTCCAAAGCACCTACTAGTACTAGGCATGTGATGTTAATAATATATATGACATACCTATGCCAAATGGAGATGAGAAACACATATCTGAATTAATATTCAAGTAGTTGAAATATGACAATGTAAGTCCTATATATACGCGGAAATCAACTTTGGCTCCTAGGTATAGATGCACCCACTGTCAAAAGACATGCTTCAAAATGTTGAAAATTTTGAAAAAAAAAATTAGGATGTACATGTTGACATTATATGTTTGTACTCCAAGTTTCACGAAAAAAGGCACTTTATGTTGATTGTGTAAAAAGACAACTTTTGGTGTTGCAAAATAGTCCTTCACAAGACATTTTTTTATCTTTTTTGTACAGACCACAAAAAAGGTCTTCTGACCGCAAAACTCTGAGTGAGGCATAGCATGTCCGGATACACACCCGGGATTTTGTTCCGAAATTTTTCAATATTCTAAAATTCATATAAAATACAATTTTCATAATAGGTGCATTTAGACATCGGGACCTAAATCGCGATGTCCTATACATACGGTGTTATTATTGGTAAAAAAAGATATCAGATATGAGTAATATGGTACAACAGTATGGTACAGCTGATTGCTACTTCTCCATCGCACGAGAAACTATTATTCCTAGGTCGACCTAGTAGCAAGCGTATCATGAAGTCAAAAGTTGCTCAAAAAAATTGTTTGCAAACTTTATATGCAAAAACGTGCAACTTCCCAATTATAATTTCACTTTCAAGTGGTGACCTAGTGCCCAAAAAAACGCATCTCCCCTTCCGGGTCGCTCGCGCGGCGGCGGCTCCGGAGGGTCACCATCCCCTGCCCTAGGACCATCCCCCGTGGCTACCCTGGCCGCTGCCATCGCCGGCGCTGGTGATGGTGGCGGCGCCCGGCCGCCAAAGGCGGGTGGCAAGGAAGCACATCGGGTGGACTCTCCCTCGCGCGGAGGCGAAACCTGATGGATGCGCGGCGGCTGCGCTCTCGATGGACGACGCGGGAGATGGGTGGCGGGATGCGGCGATCTGGTCCATGGAAGCACGGCGGCGCAGCGTTTGCCGGCGACCGGCCAGCCTTGCGCTAGCTCGATCTAGGAAGCGCGAGCCCGATCTGTGCGGGCCACGGCTGTTGCAACCTCGTGCGCCGATTTCCTGCTGTGGTGGAGGTTCTTTCTCCTTCGTCGTCGTTGAGTGGCGGATGGCGGCGTGGGGGGCTGCTCGTCCGCTTCGTTGAATAAAAGCGGCGGTCCTAGGATTCCTCTCGGGCCAAGACGAGGATCTACTTATTGCTTGCCCTTTTTGATCTGGTCGGAGTGACGAGTTTCGGAAGGTTTCGTCGGCGAACTCTCATGGGCGAATAATGCCTGGAGATTGCCGGATTGGAGGGATTCGGTCGCGTGCAACCATGTTTTTTTGACCGTTTGGTTTCAGAGGGAGCGAGGCAAAGCTCTGCAGCCTGTTGCCATCGTGGAACATGTATTTAGTTCCATGGTGAAGTCAGTATGCGGTGAATGCCATGGAAGACGAGATCAGAGGAATACCAATGGTGGTTCGCGTCCTAGTGGCGATGTGGAATTGGCTTGGTGATTCATGACTTGTAGAAGCGGCATCGAAAAAGTGGGGGCAACAGCACATGACAAGTTCACAGTCTTATCTTGCAGGGTGAAAACCCAAGGTCTGGCCTTAATTGGTTGTGTCTGGCAATTGTCCTTTTGAAGGCATTGTTTTGTGAGTGATGACTTTCTACAGAGTGAAAACCTATGATTTTTGATTGGGCGACGACGGCGCTTATTCACTGTTTCCTTCTTGAAGGCATCGCTATTGGAGAGAGTGGACTTCTGGTTTTGTTCTGGTGGTGTTACTGTTGCTGCTGCAAGAAATTGATTGCTATAGCGGGACTTTTCTTTTTTTGTAATTTTTTTCTAGGCTGTGTGTATCCGTAAGGCCGCTATGGCATACGTTGTTGCAGATACGTTTGCTTGTCCTCAAGCAATTTAGTTGAAAACTAAGTGCGATAAAAGAACTTTCACAAACATATTTGCTTCATATGATGTATATATTCTCAGCACAGGAGTAGATGCTTAGACAATGTATAATAAAGAGTATGCAACTAGGTCTACTCAATAGTCATTTCAAGCTATAAAGAGAAACCTACTCGATAATAATAAGTAGCATGGAACATAAACATAAGCAACATTGTAATGCTCATAGTAAGGTGTGATAGAGTGGTATCTCACTTGCCTTTGTTTATAGAGCACAATATAAATGCCGAGGCACCTCTGAAGTTCAAGTGAAGACTAGAAGTAAAGATATCAGAGATACAAGCATCAAAGTCATGACATAATTAACCAAGTTTTGGAACAAACACAAGAATGACAACTATGCTCTCAAGAAGGTGCTTATAGAATAAGTGGTGACTCAACAAAGTTGCGAAAACGGTTTTGGAAAGTTTGAAAGGCTTCCTAATGCTGAAAGGAAGGTACTCATTAGCTTTGAGCTCTCATTGCCCCTATCATAGGCATCTTCATGTGGTTAAGGTGAAAGTGAGGTCCACTCTGAATCATATGCTTGACAGACCATAGGCTGAAAATCCCAAGTCCCTTGAATACGAGGGCCACACCTCATGCTACTCAACTTCAGTCACAGGTATGTTCTTGTCATTGTAAGTATTTGCATATCATAGAGAACCGCCAACGGGGTACCCCTTGCACATGGTACAGGAGCTTTCCCATAACCAAAATGACAAGGCAAGCAGACAATGAGCATCTTAGCAATCTTATTTATTTACCATATGTATAGATTTTTATTGAGGATGCTTAATAGATGCTCATTACGGTGATGCTGCAAGTTTCCACCATGATTAGGCATGGCTTAAGCTAGCGGCTCAGGCGTTTCTCTAACACAATGTATAGACTCCATGACCTCACAAGCTCCCCTTTTATTTCACATCGTTGACATCCGTAAACAAAAGAGCAAAGTATCAACTGGATAGGATATCCAAAGAGTGTTGAAAGCGTTCCCCGTGGCAGCACGGTTTGTCTGATTCCCAGCATATAATTTGCAACCATATAACTTTCATGGAAAAGTCACAATGGTTCAGGATTATTAAGCGCAAGGAATAAAGTGTGCCATCAAGTTCGTGAGAGCTTTACTAACTAACTTTCTCAAAACAGACAAACATTTTATTTGGAAGAAAACAAGGCATATTGAATATGCACTGAAATAGCAAACGATGCTAATAGGTAGGTATGATGGACACAGCTGGCAATATTGGTTTTGGGGAGTTGGAAACACAGGTAGAGCTCATGCTCAGTGCAAGTGAAGGCTAGCAAAAGAGAGGGAGCGACAAACGAGAGAGCAATAATTTTCATAATCATGCTTGCAACAAAACAGGACTAATTATGGCATGAAAGTGATACAAGAACTCTGAAGCAAAATAAATCATCGAGGCTTACTGACTATTGATTAGTCATATGCATGCGTGAGCATGTGCCAAGTCGATTCACATGAAACTTCCAGAGGAGGATACCACAGTATCATACCAAAATATGAATAAAACAATGCAAGCAAACATTCATACGACATGCTACAAACTATTAGCAAGATGGAGCTAATCATAGACAAGCAATAACTACTAAGCATCCATTAGTAACACACTCCTTACCATGAACAGACTAAGCATGCTCACAATGATGAGTATATGTACAAAAATGAAACAAATAGAGTTTGTTACTAGCCTCTTACCACTCCTCAAATTGTCTTAATCTTCATTATTGACCTTCACTTGTGTGACTTGAATAATAACATGAAAACCAAATTCCACTGAGGACGGCTGAACCCTGCAAAGAACTCACAAAACCAAATAAGAACAAAAAATATTTTTTGGTGTTTTCGATTTTTTAAAGAAGCCAACAAAGCAAATACAAGCAAAGCAAAGCAAAATCTTTTTGGAATTTTCTTTTAAGGCAAACCAAAGCAAAGAAACAAACCAAGAGAAACAACGAAAAGATTTTTTGTATTTTTGTGTTTTTGAGAAAGAAGCAACAAGTACCAAAAAGAAAGCGAAACAATGGATATACAAAGAACCGGCCGAACATGATATATCGATGAGTGTGATGTCGGTATACCTCCCCCCAAGCTTAGGCTTTTGGCCTAAGTGGGGCTCAATAGTGCGGGTAGTAACTCCATGCTGGTGGGTCATCATAGGAATGATCATAGTCAGGTGCTTGCGATGAAGAAGAAGACGCGCCCCAATCAAATGAGGGCTGTTGGTATGAGAACTCTCCCAAGTTGGAGGGCTGAACCGAATTATTTTCGGCATTCTCTTCAACATTCTCCTCTTGCTGGGAGAGCTCCACCACATATGTATCAACCTCCTCCTCCGTAAGCGACCATCCTTTCCTGTTATCAAAGTTAAACAAAGCAGGTGCAGGCAAATAAACTATTTCTCAGTCCTACCCTTTCTCCGACCTTGCTGGAAAAAAGATAACTCATATGGTAAACTTCTCACATTGGCCCCCTGGGACACAAAACCATGCTGGATCATGGATTCAAGATCAAGCCTCTCTATGGGGAACTGATAATCTGAATAGTGAGGCTCTAAACCATGGAAAGCTAGCAACCTAAAAGCAATGAGACCTCCACAAATTCCACCCTTCTCGCGGTTGATGGCGAAATGGTGAGCTATCAAAGCACCCATGCTATAAGATCTATTCCTATTCAGAGCAGCTGCGATAAAAGCTAGATCAAAAGAAGACAACTTTCTATCAATCTTTCTAGCAAGAACACACTTGGTACTGAAATAGGCAAAGTATCTAATAGCTAGGAACTGAATGTTCCGAATTTCACAACTTTCCTTTGAGAAGTCGAAACCTTGGCAAATCTCAGCATATAAATCCACAAGTGACTTGGGCCTTTCCTTGATCTTCTCATAAGATCCCCACTGAGGTACTCTAATTGCTGCACAGAAATCAGCAAAAGCCAGGTCGACAGGTATATTATATATTTTGTAATGGACCATGGGATTAGATGTAGACCAAGTGAACCGGAAGTCCTACACAAAAGACATGGTTAGCTTGACAAATTGAAATGGTTCACCTTCAACAAAGTGTTCCAATCCTGCATTGGCAATCAAGGTTTGGAAATCCTGGGAGGTTCCCGCGGTTATCATAAATTCATGGCATGGATATATGGAAGGAAAAACTGCCTCCTCACGATGAACCTTCATTGGCTCAGACACCATCAAGTCATATTGATTCAGTGGATAGGTACTCATCTTCCTTGCTGAAATTTTTAAACAAACATCAAACCAAGTGATTTCCAAGTTGATAAATGATGAGCAACAACTATAGGAACTTGCTAGAGGGATACACATGCATCAAAATAAAGTTTCTAAGCATAGAACAAGCATGCAATCTCAAACAACCTGTTACCTATAGCAGGAAAACACTCAAGTTACAATCCACCAATCACAAATCTAATTGGACAAGTGGAGGAGGCACATACCAAGGAGCAATCTCTCAAAAAATCAGCAGCAAAGATGGGCTGAGCAAGGAGATCAAAAATCACGAGCAAGAACAGCAATAACTCAAGCTTGATCAAGTTTTCCGGTGTTTTTCAGGAGAGAGAAAGAAGATGGCTTTGAGGAGGCAGTCTGGAGGGGCCCAGATGGGCCAGACCCCCTAGGCACCGCCCACTGGTAGGTCGTGCCTACCATGGGTGTGGTGGCATGGGGTGGCCCCTTGGTTCACTTCAGGTGTCCCTCTGCCCCTTTTTGGAGGAAAATTTATTTTGAATTTTCTGGAATTTTTCGGGAAACTTTATTTTTGGCCAATTTTCAGGGTATGAAAATTGATTTTCTCGCAGAAACAGTTTTTTCAGAAGAATCAAAAGCAAACCAAAAGCGAAACTATAGAAGCTCTAAGGCAAACTAACAAGCAAACAACTAGCAAAATCAAAGCTAGCAAAAGAAAGGCAAAGACTAGGAAGGAGAAAAGTAAAAGAAAGCAAGTACAACCATAGTGGAAACATTATATTGTTCATAAAAATCCTTTTGTTAATAAGGTTGATCAAGTCTTGTTACCAAAACAATCTTATATGAAAAAAAACTTTGCATTCCACAAGGTGATTATGTTACCTCATACTTTATAGAAATGGTCCCAATCATAATAGTTTCAAAATTTTCCTATGGAATGGGAAAATATATTTCTCCAACCTTGATGCTCTCAATATTTTCAATGGAATTCAGGCAATAGCTTCTAACAACCTTCTTGGGGAAATAAACAGTATGCTCTTTATCATCAATATTGAATGTTACTTTTCCTTGATTACAATTAATGACAGCACCTGCAGTATTAAGAAAAGGTCTCCCGAGAATAATAGACATATTATCATCTTCAGGCATTTCAAGCACAACAAAATCAGTTAAAACCAAGCAATTATGAGCCACTTGAACAGGAACATCCTCGCATATACCAACAGGAATAGTAGTTGACTTATCAGCCATTTGCAAAGATATATCAGTTGGTATCAAATTTTCTAGCTGGATCTCTTGTAGAGAGAAAAAGGCATAACACTAACTCCAGCTCCCAAATCACATAAAGCAGTTCTAACATAATTGTTCTTAATAGAGCAAGGAATAGTTGGTATACCTGGATCACCAAGTTTCTTTGGAACCTTACCATTGAAGGAGTAATTGGAAAGCAAAGTACAAATCTCCTCATTAGGAATCTTCCTTTTATTAGAGACAATATCCTTCATATACTTTGAATAAGGAGGCAACTTAATAGCATCAGTCAAAGTAATTTGCAAAAATAAAGATTCCATCCACTCACAAAACTTGTTGTAGAGTTCTTTCTTCCTTTGACTTATGTTTCCTACCTGGAAAAGGCATAGGTTTCTGCACCCAAGGTTCTCTCTCTTTACCATGTTTATTAGCAATAAAATATTCCTTAGTGTACCTAGTGTTCTTAGTGTGCTTCTCGGGTTCTTCTTCAACTTCCTCCTTATCAGGAGCATCATTATTATTACCACTCTTAGTTTCAGCATCAGAGATAGATATACTATTAGGATCTATAGCGGGTTCAAGTGATTCCTCAACTATCTTATGTTTCTTTTTCTTTCTCTTACAAGGACTACCACTACTTTCACCTTGTTGAGAATCCTGCTCAATTCTTTTAGGGTGTCTTTCAGTATATAAAGGATCTTGAGTAGCTATACCACTCCTATTTCTAATTCCATAAGCATGTTTATTTCCTGAGGCATTAACTAGCATATCC
The DNA here is from genome assembly GCA_916181665.1 of Avena sativa. NCBI lineage: Eukaryota > Viridiplantae > Streptophyta > Magnoliopsida > Poales > Poaceae > Avena > Avena sativa. Next base: position 336,052,740 of record OV702280.1, on the reverse strand, counting down.
TTTTGTACCTTAGCAAGTTGATCAAGTTGGGTTTGAACCATTTGAAAGTGTTTACAAAGCATTTTAATATCATTAGAAGTTCTTTCCACAATATCTTTCAACTCATGGATAGCTCTAGAGTTTTCCAATAAATGATTCTAAATGTTTATTAAAATTACCTTCTTTAACAGTAAATGTGTCAAGTTCCTCTAAGCATTGATCAGGAGGCTTACCATAAGGAATATCACCTTCATTAAAGTGGATAGAGTGTACCTCAATAGTAGATGAGTGGGAAATTGGCTTACATAATTCTTCTATAGGAGGTAAATTCTTCACATCTTCAGCTCTAGTACCTTTATCCATTAGACATTTCTTAGCTTCCTTCATCACTTCATCATTTAATGCAATAACTCCCCTCTTCTTTGGTGTTGGTGTTGGAACTGGTTCAGGCACAACTGGTTCAGTAGTAATAGGCTCAGGTGTATTTGGCTCAGTTGAAGTCCAATCATCATAATTCTTGCTTATCTTAGCCATTAATTCTTCAGCATCTGTAGGAGTTCTTCTCCTGAAAACACAATTAGCAAAGCTATCTAGGTAGGTCCTAGAATCATCAGTTAGTCCATTATAATAAATATCAAGAAGCTCATTCTTAGGTAATGGACATCCAGGATGTGCATGAATCAAGGCACAAAACCTTGTCCATGACTAAGGCAATTTCTCTTCTTCTCCCTGTTTAAAATCAAAAAGTCTCTGCAAAGCAGCATGTCTAGCACTGGGAGGAAGATACTTCTGGAAGAAAGAAGCAATCAAGCAATCAGGGCTATCAATGGAACCAGGAGGTAATCTATTAAACCAAGCCCTAGCTTCTCCTTTTAGTGAAAAAGGGAAGATCTTAGTAACAAAGTACTTGCGCATCTTAAAATCATCAGAGAACAAAGCACTCATAGTAGAAAGCTCATTCATATGAGCCACATCACTCTCATTTTCAGTCCGACAAAAAGGTTCTTTCTCAACAATGTCCAAATAGGATAAATCAAGAGAGAAATCATAATATTTATCTTTAGTATCTATGGGAGAGGTGGCAAACTTAGGATCAGAGGACAATTTAGGCATAATGGTGCGTCTAGCAAGGAGACTCTTAATAGCACTAGTACCATGTGTGTTTCGACACTCTTCAACAAATTCATCAGTGAACTCAATGTGACCATCATTAATATCATAACTTTCTCCAGACTCAAGTGATCTAACAGGTGTAACAGTGTCTTCACTAGGAGTTCCGGTATTTCCTAGACTAGCCATAGTAGCATCTAGAAATGGACCTAGTGAACCACTCGCATCAAGCACAGTAGAAGTAACATCATGAGCATCAAAAGCAGTTTCAGATTCAGCAGTAGTAGCAGTGTGTGTAGCATGATTATGTGGTGGTGATATGGCAAGCTTAATTATAACAGACGGACAATCAAGAGCAATGAGGTGTTTAGGACTGTACCTCTTCTTGTAGTGGATGGTAAAATAGGGAACTTTCCATCACGAGACTTCCCCATGATTAAAAATGTAGTAGTGAACAATAATAGATCCAAGTAAACTTACAAATAAAGCTATGCTTCCCGGCAACGGCGCCAGAAAATAGTCTTGATGACCCACAAGTGTAGGGGATCGCAACAGTCTTCGCGGGTAGTACTACCCAATTTATTGATTCGACACAAGGGGAGCCAAAAAATACTTCGCGGGTCAGTTCAGCTGCACCTGGAAATAATTCTTGCTCATAGAAGTTTATCAGTAGTGATAGTTTGGTAGTAGCAACAACAAAGCAACAACAACAGTGAAACATTAACCTAAAAAACAGTGAAACAAGAGCAATAGTAACAGTAACAGTAAACAATTGGATTCGAGTGCGGTAGGCATAGGGATGGATGGACGGACATTGCATGGACAAGTCTAAACATGTAACTTCGAGACCTAGGGCATTGCAGATAAATAATAACAAGCATCCAAGTACTAAATGTAGGGGTTCGTAGCATGGAAAACAAAAAAATTCTACCGCATTAACACACAATCAAGATCTAATCTATGATCAAGCCAAGATCTATCTACTAGGTCGGTGCAACAAGTTGATAGAGTACTAACCCTCGAAGATCCAAAGCGGTTAACGAGAGCAGATTCTCGTGAGTGATGTAGTCGCTCACTTGCCGATCTCAAGATCGCGTAGACGATTCTTCCGACGCCGCGTTCCAGCAGCGCTCCCGCAGTCGGTCACACGTACGTTACTCGATGAAGACCTTCCTCTCCCTTGTTCCAGCAGGCAGCGGAGGTTGTAGCTCTCTCCTCGTGATTCCGGTAGCACGACGGCGTGGTGTCAGAAGTACAGGGGAGATCCCGCAGGGCTTCGCCTAAGCCGGAGCGAGTATGGTGGAGTAGAGGGATCCCCGGTGATCTAGGGTTTAGAGGGCCGAGGTTTAGAGGTATCTAGCAACTAGAGTTTAGCTAGTCGGTAGCAGTTTAGAGAAGATCTAGATTGGTCGCAACTAGAGAGGGGGCGGCGGCCAACCTAGGGTTTCTTGGGCGCCTAGGGCAAGGGGGATACCTTGGGGTGTGCCCCTACCCCTCCTTATATAGGTGGGGGGGGCGTCCAAGGGTGTTCCCAACCCAGGTGGAAACCCTCCCTAACTCAGAAACCCTCCCTAAATCGGAAACCATGTTGGGATTTGACTTTTTCAAACTGCCTTTTTGACTTTCAAATTAGAGTTTGATTTCTCTCTTCCAAGTGTCCAGCCAGATGACCTAGGACATGATGCAACCATTACACTTTGTCATGACACATCCATGTACCCTTCCCCTTCCGAATCGGTGAACCTTCTGATTACAGAGAACATCATCAGTCGTATTGCATGTTCACGACGGAACAGCAAGACAAGCAGAGTGTACAGCGCCGGCATATGGAAGTAAATGCAGTTATGCCGGCAGTACCAAGATATGTGCCTTGGTCAGATCAAGAAGTAACTTGGAGCATAAAGGATCACCCCAAGATAATGCCGAGTCTGGGGTCGTATGCACTCGTATTGGATCCAACATTTGTTGGACCAAGCATTAATGTGAAATTTTCAAAGGTTCTCATTGACAATGGGAGCAGTATCAACATCATGTACAAAGATACCATGCATAAACTCGGAATATCGCAGAACATGCTGCAATCCACGAGGACCACTTTCCATGGGATAGTACCAGGGCTTTCGTGCGAACCCATTGGTAAGGTTCGAGTGGATGTATTATTCGGCACAAGAGATAACTGCAGAGCAGAAAACTTAGAGTTTGAAGTGGTGGATCTAGAGAGTTGTTATCATGCTTTACTCGGACGGCCAGCATTGGCCAAATTCATGGGCAGCTGTCATGTGAGTTATCTGAAAATGAAGCTACGCGGGCCACAAGGAGTAATAACAGTAGCAGGGGATTACAGGAAGTCAATGGTGAAGGGAATATGACCTGAGAGGCAATAATAAAGTGTTTATTATGTGTATTCCAAATATATGATAGATGTTTATTTTGCATGCTATAATTGTATTAATACGGAAACGTTAATACATGTGTGTTTAATAAACAAACAGAAAGTTCCTAGTTATGCCTCTCTCATAAACTAGCTCGATGATTAACAAGATGATCAAGGTTTCCTGATCATGGACATTGGATGTTGTTAATAACGGGATCACAACATTAGTGTAATGGTGTGATGAACATTCATCCGAAGTATAGCATTACGATCAAAGTCATTGAGTTTATATTGCTATAACAACTTACGAAGTGATCCTAATCCTTAGACCATGAGATCATGTCAATCACTAACACCGGAAGAGTTTCTTGATAACATCAAACGTCACACCGTAACAGGGTGATTATAAAGATGGATTCAGAACTAATAAAGTGTTATGTTGAGGCTCATGGATCGAGAGTGGAATTTGTTCATCCCGATGACGGATAGATATACTATGGGCCCTCTCGGTGATATCACATTGATTAGCTTGCAAGCAAGTGATTTGATCACTAGAATGTTATATCATAGGAACGAGAAAAGAGTGCATGTCGGTAACGAGATCAAACTAGGTATGGAGATACCGATGATCGAATCTCGGACATGTAATATATCGTGAAACAAAGGGATTAAGATACTAGCGTAAAAGGTTCCGACGATCACAAGAAAGTCATCGTTGAATGTGTGGGAGTCAGTATGGGTCTCCAGATCCCGCTTCTGATTATTGATCCGAGAGGGGTCTCGATCATGTCCGCATTATTCACGAACCATAGGGTGACACACTTAAGAGACACCGACATCCAATTGCAGCAAATGTTTCATGCCGAAAGAATGAACAAGCGCAGGAATTTATTTCACTAGATACCTAAACAGGTTTTCGGGTGAAATTGCATAAAGTGGTTATGCATGTGAAATAGAATTCTAGCAAGGGGTTATTTGTGAATGTTTGTCATTAAAGTAATTGAAAAAATTCTGAATAAAATAAAAGAGTTTTATTTAATGAGAGTTTGCATTAAATTTGGTGGAAATTTAATGGGAATTTGAGTGGACTTTTGAGTGGAGGGAATTTAAAGGAGATTTGTGAGTGGAGTGTCCACCCACATGAAGAGGGGAGGGCAAGGGGGCAGCCCCCATGCGCCGGCCACCCCCTTGGGGTTCCCCCCTGCTCCTATAAAAGGAGCCCCCCTCCTCACTTGTCTCTCACACCTCCTCATGAAGGATCTCTCTCCCCCTCTAGAATTTATCCCCCATGGTCTCGGACTAGCGAGATACATGTTCCCGGTGGCTATTCGGCAAGAAAGAGTTGTGCTTCCGCTGCATCGCTGGAGCGAGGAGGCGGAGGTTGCTCGGTGCCTCGAACATGTGTGCGAGCACGGATGCGCTGCTGATTTGCGGCGCTAGGACTTCCTCTCGATCTTGAGATCGGCAAGAGATCGTCTACATCAACAACGAGTTGAACTCGTTAAGCTTTGTCGGTCTTCAAGGGTATGTTCTCTACGGATATACATCCGCCCGTTGTTTGTATCTAGTAGATAGATCTTGGTATATAGTTCACATCGTAGGAAAATTTTTGTTTTCTATGCTGCGAACCCTACAGTGGTATCAGAGCCGGATCTATGCGTAGATACTTTACACGGGTAGTACACATATGAGTATGTGGGCGATGATGATCATGTTGTTGCTCCTTTCTTGTAATTTTGGATATTGGTGGCATAGTGGGATGAAGCGGCCCGGACAAACTTTACATGTCCTCGCACATGAGACCTGTTCCACGCTTGACATGCAACTAGTTTGCATAAGTGGCTAGCGGGTGTCTGTCTCTCCTACTATAGTCAATATCTATTTTGCAAGCGAGTTGTCAACAATTTGATTATCCTCGTTGTGGTTCATGTTCGTAGGTAAGAATGGTTCTATCTCGAAAGCCCTAAGCCACGTAAAACTTGCAATGGATAAATTAGAGGTGTCTAGTTTAGATTGTTGCTGGGCTAGTGTTATGATATGGTAGTGTTGTAAGTAGAAGTATGAGATGATACTCTTACAACACACATAGCGTGTAAAATCCATAGACCTTGGATTTACACATATAGGTATGATAGTGATCATACCACGATGCACATGATAGAGATCATCTGCGGGAACCATATAATTTCACTAATAAACATATGATGTTTGATAGCATCTTATATTGCTTGTTTAGCGCTTTGTTAGCATAATAAGATGATCCCTCATTTAAATATCAAGATAAGAATGTGTTCTTCCTTTAGTATGCACCGATTATGTTTTCGTCGCTCCAAGGCATCACATGATGATCGGGTGTTCTTGGATCCACGACCATATTTCGGGTGTAAAACAGTTACACACGCGAATACTAAGGTTCTAACTTGGCGAGCCTAGCATGTACAGACATGGCCTCGGAACACGGACCGAAAGGTTAAGCATGAGTCATATAGTTGATATGATGCCCATTTGATGCTCGCCTTTGAAGCTATACCGACTCACGTGATGATCGGACTTGGTGTAGTGGATTTGGTTCATGTAATCACCAAAAAGGCACGAGGGATGTCGTTTTTGAGTGGGAGTTCATTCGATTAGTTGAACTCAATCTATCATACACTTAGTCTAAACTTTACAAATTCTGTTGTAGATGGCACCACCTGCTTTTAATTTCAATGTGTTCATGGAGAAAGAGAAACTAGCAACGAACGGTAGCAACTTTAGCGAATGGGCCATGAATTTGAGGATTCTCCTCTCTGCTGCACAAAAGCAATATGTGCTAGAAGCGCCGTTAGGCCCCCCACCTTTTGATGATGCCCCTGACGAGGAGAAGAATGTCTATCAGACTCGTCAGGAGGACCACAACTTAGTTCATTGCGGCATATTGTATGGGCTAGAGACGGAACTTCGAAAGCGTTTCGAAAACGGCAATGCATTTGATACAATAGGTGAGTTGAAAATGATTTTCGACACACATGCTGCTGTAGAGAGCTACAACGCTTTAGAAAAGTTCTTTAGCTGCATGATGGAAGAGCACAGCTCCGTTAGTGAGCATGTACTCAAGATGTCGGGTTACGCCGATAAGCTTGTGTCCTTGGGAATATCGATTCCCATTGACTTAGGCATCCATCGTGTTCTGCAGTCTCTGCCACCTAGCTATAAGATCTTCGTGATGAACTATAATATGCAAGGCATGAAGAAGTCTCTCCCCGAGCTTCTAACAATGCTTAAAACTGCAGAAGTGGAGATCAAAAAGGAACATCAAGTGTTGATGATCAATAGGAACACTGGTTTCAAGAAAGACAAGAAGGGAAAACGGAAGGGAAGTAAGGGCGGCAAGCCTGTTGCCGCGCCTGAAAAGAAACCCCGAGTTGGACCTAAGTCTGATTCCGAGTGCTACTATTGTAAGGGGACTGGCCACTGGAAGCGCAACTGCCCCAAGTATCTGGCAGACAAGAAGGCCGGCAAGGCAAACAAAGGTATATATGATATACATGTTATTGATGTGTACTTGACTAGTGCTCGCAGTAGCACCTGGGTGTTTGATACCGGTTCAGTTGCTAATATTTGTAACTCGAATCAGGGGCTGCGGAACAAGCGACCGCTAGCAAGGGGTGAGGTCAAGATGCGTGTCGGCAATGGATCAAGCGTTGATGTGATCGCCGTCGGAACGCTGCCTCTCCACTTACCGTCGGGATTAGTTATAAACTTGAATAAATGTTATCTGGTGCCTGCACTGAGCATGAACATTGTATCTGGATCGTGTTTGATGCGAAGTGGTTATTCATTTAAATCTGAGAACAATGGTTGTTCCATTTATATGAATGAAATCTTTTATGGTCATGCACCGATGATGAATGGTTTATTTCTATTAGATCTCGATGATAATGTTACACATATTCATAATGTTGATGCTAAAAGGATTAAACTTAATGATGATATATCCGCATATATGTGGCACTGCCGTCTAGGTCATATTGGCGTTAAACGCATGAAGAAGCTCCATTCGGATGGACTTTTGGAATCACTTGATTATGAATCATTTGATACATGTGAGCCATGCCTTATGGGCAAGATGACTAGAACGTCGTTTTCCGGTTCAATGGAACGGGCGACAGATTTATTGGAAATCATACATTCTGATGTATGTGGTCCAATGAGTGTGTCGGCGCGACGTGGATATCGTTATTTTGTTACTTTCACGGATGATTTGAGTAGATACGGTTATATATACTTGATGAAACACAAGTCTGAAACCTTTGAAAAGTTCAAGGAATTTCAGAATGAAGTGGAAAATCATCGTAATAGAAAGATCAAATTTCTACGGTCCGACCGTGGAGGTGAGTATCTAAGTTACGAGTTTAGCACTCACATGAAAGAGCGTGGAATTGTTTCACAACTCACACCTGTCGGAACACCACAGCGAAATGGTGTGTCGGAACGTCGTAATCGTACTTTATTAGATATGGTTCGATCTATGATGTCTCTGACGGACTTGCCGTTGTCATTTTGGGGTTATGCACTAGAAACTGCTGCATTCACTTTAAATCGGGCACCATCTAAATCCATTGACAAGACACCGTATGAATTGTGGTTTGGAAACAAACCTAAGATGTCATTTCTTAAAGTTTGGGAATGCGATGTTTATGTGAAGAAACTTCAACCGGATAAACTCGAACCCAAAGCGGAAAAATGCGTCTTCATAGGATACCCTAAAGAAACTATTGGGTATTCCTTCTATCACAGATCCGAGGGCAAGGTTTTTGTTGCCAAGAATGGATCCTTTCTAGAGAAAGAGTTTCTCGTGAAAGGTGTGAGTAGTCGGAAGGTAGAACTCGAAGAGGTTGTGGAACCTTCTCTTCAAAGTATGGCGAGTAGCGCAGCGCCGGAAGTTGTTCCGGAGTTGGCTCCACCTGTTGAAGAGGGAACTAATGATAATGATCATGAAACTCCGAAAGAGAGTACTACCGAACCTCGCAGGTCAAACAGGACGCGTGCAGCTCCCGAGCTGTACGGAAATCCTGTCATGAATTTCATGGTTGATGAAAATGATGACCCTACGACGTATGAAGAAGCGATGATGAGCCCGGATTCCAACAAATGGTTAGAAGCCATGAAATCCGAGATGGAATCCATGTATGAAAATCAAGTTTGGAACTTGGTGGAATTACCTCACGACCTAAAGGCCGTGGAGAACAAATGGATTTTCAAAAGGAAAACTGATGCTGATGGTAATGTGACCGTCTATAAAGCTCGACTTGTCGCAAAGGGGTTTCGACAAATTTAAGGAGTTGACTACGATGAGACTTTCTCTCCTGTAGCGATGCTAAAGTCAATTAGGATTATGTTAGCAATTGCTGCATATTTTGATTATGAGATATGGCAGATGGATGTCAAAACCGCGTTTCTCAATGGTAATATTGAAGAAGAGTTGTATATGATACAACCAAAGGGTTTTGTCGATCCTAAGGATGCTAACAAGGTGTGCAAGCTTCAGCGATCCATCTATGGATTGAAGCAAGCATCACGAAGTTGGAATCTCCGCTTTGATGAGGTGATCAAAGAGTTTGGATTTGTCCAAACTTATGGAGAAGCTTGTATTTACAAGAAAGTGAGTGGGAGCAATGTGGCATTTCTGATATTATATGTGGATGACATATTATTGATCGGAAATGATATAGATCTTTTAAACAGTGTTAAAAGTTATCTAAACAACAAATTTTCAATGAAGGACCTAGGTGAAGCGTCATACATATTAGGCATAAAGATCTATAGAGATAGATCTAGGCGCCTAATAGGGCTATTGCAAAGTACATACCTTGATAAGATTTTAAAGAAGTTTAAAATGGACGGAAGTAAGAAGGGGTTCTTACCTATGTTGCAAGGCAAGACATTGAGTAAGACTCAAAGTCCGGCTTCGGCGGAAGAAAGAGAGATAATGGACAAAGTCCCCTATGCTTCAGCCATAGGCTCTATAATGTACGCCATGCTATGTACAAGACCGGATGTGGCACATGCTATTAGTTTGACTAGTAGGTACCAATCGGATCCAGGTTCGGAACACTGGATAGCGGTCAAGAATATCCTTAAGTACTTACGAAGAACTAAGGATATGTTTCTTGTATACGGAGGTGAAGAAGAGCTCGTCGCTAAGTGTTATGTCGACGCTAGCTTTGACACCGATCCGGATGACTCTAAGTCTCAATCCGGATACGTATTTCTCATGAATGGCGGAGCGGTTAGTTGGAGGAGCTCCAAACAACCTGTGGTAGCGGGATCAACAACGGAGGCCGAATATGTTGCTGCTTCAGAAGCGGCTCAGGAAGCAGTTTGGATGAAGGAGTTCATATCCGAACTAGGAGTAGTGGCAAACGCGTTGGACCCAATGGTGATCTATTGTGACAACAATGGTGCCATTGCCAATGCCAAAGAGCCAAGGTCTCACAAGCATTCCAAGCATATTAAGCGCCGGTTTCACTCCATCCGCGAGCATGTCAAGGATGGAGATATAAAGATTTGTAAAGTACATACGGATCTCAATGTAGCAGATCCGTTGACTAAAACTCTCCCTAGAGCAAAACATGATCAACACTAGAACTCAATGGGTGTTAGATTTATCACTATGTAACTAGATTATTTTCTCTAGTGCAAGTGGGAGACTGAAGGGAATATGCCCTGAGAGGCAATAATAAAGTGTTTATTATGTGTATTCCAAATATATGATAGATGTTTATTTTGCATGCTATAATTGTATTAATACGGAAACGTTAATACATGTGTGTTTAATAAACAAACAGAAAGTTCCTAGTTATGCCTCTCTCATAAACTAGCTCGTTGATTAACAAGATGATCAAGGTTTCCTGATCATGGACATTGGATGTTGTTAATAACGGGATCACAACATTAGTGTAATGGTGTGATGAACATTCATCCGAAGTATAGCATTACGATCAAAGTCATTGAGTTTATATTGCTATAACAACTTACGAAGTGATCCTAATCCTTAGACCATGAGATCATGTCAATCACTAACACCGGAAGAGTTTCTTGATAACATCAAACGTCACACCGTAACAGGGTGATTATAAAGATGGATTCAGAACTAATAAAGTGTTATGTTGAGGCTCATGGATCGAGAGTGGAATTTGTTCATCCCGATGACGGATAGATATACTATGGGCCCTCTCGGTGATATCACATTGATTAGCTTGCAAGCAAGTGATTTGATCACTAGAATGTTATATCACATTGATTAGCTTGCAAGCAATTGATTAGCCAATCCACATGGAAGTGTCTCCTTTCAGCCGACTAAAGAAACAAAGAAGTTTCAGATAGATGAGCAATTCCCAGAGCGTACTGTTACTATTGGTGCAGGCCTAGATGCTAAATAGGAAAGCGAGCTCACCAACTTCCTCCGTGAGAATCGGGATATCTTTGCATGGTCAACTCAGGATCTGCAAGGTGTTCCGAGGGAGTTGGCTGAGCACTCTCTGAATGTAAGGCCGGGAGCAAGACCGGTGAAGCAACCTCTCCGCCGCTTCGCCGAAGACAGGAGAAAAAAATAGGGGATGAAATAGCTCGGCTCCTGGCGGCCGGGTTCATCATGGAGGTGTTGTATCCGGATTGGTTGTCAAACCCGGTGCTAGTAGAAAAGAAGAAGGATGATCCGAATGTAGCCATTGTATGGCGAATGTGTATCGATTACACGAACCTGAACAAGGCGTGTCCAAAAGATCCTTTTCCCTTACCTAGAATAGACCAAGTCATTGATTCGACCGCTGGTTGTGAACTGTTGTCATTTGTAGACGCGTATTCTGGTTTCCACCAGATACCGTTAAATCCGGCCGATCAAATAAAGACTGCGTTTATTACCCCATACGGGGCTTATTGCTATCGCACAATGCCATTTGGCCTGCGCAACGCAGGAGCAACGTATCAGAGATGCATGCAAAAATGTCAACATGACCAGATAAGAAAAAATGTACAAGTATATGTGGATGATGTGGTTATCAAAACCAAAGAAAGCAAAACACTACTGGGTGATATACGGCAGACCTTCGCGAACCTGAGAAGGTTCCGAATGAAGCTTAACCCGGAGAAATGCACATTTGGCGTGCCAGCAGGAAAATTACTCAGTTTTCTCGTATCTAGCCGAGGTATAGAGGCCAACCCAACCAAGATAAAGGCAGTAGATAGGATGGAGTTGCCAAGGTGTCTAAATGACGTACAAAAGTTCACGGGTTGTTTAGCCTCGCTCAGCCGGTTTGTATGTCGGCTGGGGGAGAAGGCATTACCACTCTATCAACTGATGAAGAAATCAGATAAGTTCATTTGGACTCCACAAGCAGACAGTGCATTTCATGAATTGAAAAGGATGTTGGTCACAGCGCCCATTTTAGCTTCTCCATTATCAAAAGAGCCTATGTTACTCTACGTAGCGGCTACAAACAGAGTAGTGAGTGATGTAATCGTCGTAGAACGAGTCGAAAATGATAAGTCAGTACAGAGGCCGGTGTATTATTTGAGCGAGGTGTTATCCGCTTCAAAGCAAAATTACCCACATTATCAGACGATGGCTTATGGAGTGTACATGTCGGCAAGGAAACTTAAACATTACTTCGAAGAGCACCCCATCAAAGTGATTTGTGAAGCACCCATAGCCGACATATTGAGCAACAAAGATGCAAGTGGCTGAATAGCAAAATGGGCAATTGAATTGTCACCTTATGCTCCGCAATTCGATAGGAGAGATGCAATCAAATCTCAGGCTGTGGCCGACTTCTTCGTAGATTGGGCCGAGGTGCAATATGAGCCACCATTACCAGACCCGAATTATTGGAAGATGCACTTTGACGGTTCCAAACTAAGAAATGGTTTGGGGGCAGGAATAGTGTTAACCTCGCCCAAAAGAGATCAGCTGAAATATGTGCTGCAAATACATTTTGCCGCGTCAAACAACGTAGCCGAATATGAAGCACTGGTCCATGGATTGAAGGTGGCAAAAGAGATTGGCATACGCCGAATCTTATGCTATGGGGACTCAGATCTAGTAATACAGCAAGTCTCAGGCAATTGGGACGCATTGGATGATAATATGGCTTTGTATAGATTTCATGTGCAGAAGATCAGTGGATACTTTGAAGGGTGTGAATTTCACCACATACCTCGGGCAGAAAACGATGCCGCCGACACGTTGTCAAAGCTAGGATCAACCAGGCAGTCAATTCCCCCAGGTATTGCCCTAGAGCACCTAAGGAAACCATCGATAACACCATCACCAGAGTCTGAATCCATCTTTATTCCGGCAAATTCAGCAGAAGATAGTGCGCCGATGGAAATTGACCAGCAATATAACCCGGAATTCCCCACGAGAAAGACAGCTGAGGTAAGCATAACTATGGAGAAAGCTGAGGTAGTTATGTCGGCAGAAAACATGGAAATAGACAGTGAGACCACACCAGAGAAAATCACACCTGTATGGGCACAACCCATATTCTCTTTGCTTAGAGATGCGACTTTGCCGAATAATGAGGTGTTAGCAAGACAGATAGCAAGGAGAGCTAAAGCTTATACGATTATAAATAATGAGCTATACAAAAGAAGCGTCACAAGTGTATTGCAAAGATGTGTGAGTTCGGCAGAAGGCCAGGAGATCCTCCTAGATATACATCAAGGAGAATGTGGACATCATGCCTCATCTTGTGCCTTAGTGGCCAAAGCATTCAGGCATGGGTTTTATTGGCCAACGACGTTGAAAGAAGCCAAAGAGCTGGTGAAAAATGCAATGGTTGTCAGAGATATGCAACCAAGATACACATGCCATCGTCCGAGTTAAAAACGATACCCATTACTTGGCCGTTTTCTGTGTGGTGCTTAGATATGGTGGGACCATTTAAGCCGGCCCGAGGGGGGTGACCCACATATTGGTTATGGTGGACAAGTTCACAAAATGGATTGAAGTGAAACCAATAAAAAATGCGATGGGCCCACATCAGTGAAATTCCTCAAAGATATTATCTTAAGATATGGATACCCGCACAGTGTTATTACAGATAACGGCACAAACTTTGCAGAAGGATCTTTCGCTAGATTTTGCCAAGAGAAGCACATAAGATTAGATGTTGCCTCTGTGGCTCACCCAGCATCCAATGGGCAAGTGGAAAGGTCTAATGGACTAGTATTCTCTGGAATAAAACCACGACTCGTCGAACCACTGCAAAGGTCGGCAGGATGTTGGATTGAGGAACTACCAGCAGTATTATGGAGCCTCAGGACTACTCCAAACAGATCAACAGGTTATACGCCATTCTTTCTGGTATACGGGGCAGAAGCCGTGCTTCCAGCCGACATAATACATGACTCGCCAAGAGTTACTCAATATACAACTTCAGAAGTAAATGAAGTAGCTCGGCAAGATAGTGTTGATCTTCTAGAAGAAGCCAGAGAGCTGGCGCTATCAAGATCAGCTATTTATCAACATAACTTGCGACGATATCACAGCAAGAAGGTGAATCCAAGAGTGTTCAAAGAAGGAGATTTAGTTCTCCGACTGGTGCAACGCACGGCCGGCATGCACAAGCTGTCGCCTCCATGGGAAGGACCATTCGTCGTGAGCAAAGCATTGCACAATGATTCCTACTACCTAATCGATGCTCAATCCCCTGGAAAGAACAGGGCAGACAAAGCCGGCGAAGAAACGAAAAGGCCATGGAACGTAGCTTTACTTCGTCCATTTTACTCGTAGCAGTCATCAGTAACACATTGTAAAGTAGTATCTCAAGATCAAGCACCAATTATGTTTCGAACCTCGGCATCCAGAGCAGTGACTCGGGGACTGCCATATGTTATTTCAATTTTAGGTTATGTATTAAACCTCGGCATCCAGAGCAGTGACTCGGGGACTGCCATATGTTATTTCAATTTCATGTTATGTATTAAACCTCGGCATCCAGAGCAGTGACTCGGGGACTGCCATATGTTATTTCAATTTTCATGTTATGTATTAAACCTCGGCATCCAGAGCAGTGACTCGGGGACTGCCATATGTTATTTCAATTTTATGTTATGTATTAAACCTCGGCATCCAGAGCAGTGACTCGGGGACTGCCGTATGTTATTTCAATTTTATGTTATGTACTAAACCTCGGCACCTTGAGCAGCGACTCGGCAACCGTCTTATATTATTTCTGAAATTTGGTTTACATACTAGACTTCGGCGCCATAGGCAGTGACTCGGGGACTGCCATATATTATTTCGAAGTAGTGGTTAGCCTTTGATACAAGGAAGGTATCAAACTTCGATACTCAAAGTAAGGACAGCTCAATCTCATATGATATTCGAAGTCCACACCCAGATTAATGGTCTAAACCACGGGAGCACAAAGGCAAATATATATCCCAAAATCAAGAAATTGCAGGCCGCCAAAGCAAGGATTCGGACGAGCAAGACCACTTAAACAAAGTGATAACAATTACAACCATATATGTCTCAGCAGCACACGGCAAAAGAAATTCATACCATACAGAAGACGGACAAATATTCCTCGTACATCATACGCCCGGCATACCAGGGATAATAAATGACTTAGAGGTTTTTAGCTAGAGAGGCAATAACTTGGTCAGGGGCTGGGCACTCCGAGGTAGGTGGAACTTCGGTCGAGGTTGCCTCACCCTCCACAGACCCAGGAGCGACTTCGGAGGAAGCCCGAGGCTGCTGAGGAGCGTCAGTTTGCGCAGTAGAATGCCCAGTACCTTTGGATGAGGATCGCGCGTCGCCATTGCCATCTGAGCTCGAACTGGAATCACCAGAAGTAGCCGAGTCATCCTCATCTTCTCCTTGTTCAGCTGAGTTGTTATCCGACGCATCCTCAACTACGACCTCGTCTTCCGGGTTAGGAAGGAAACTCGGACCTTCGTTCCAAGTATGCACGTCGGCATACTCAACGAGCTGGAAGGCGCGAGCTTGCCGAAGAGCGACAAAGGTTGGGTCCTCAACCCAACGGGAACCAGTGCGCAAATTTCTCAAGATATCAAGAGAAATATCTTCATACCATGACATGATAACAGTGAGAGCCATATCAGCGCCAGCTCGTCCGGCTGATTCCCTCCAAAGACTTAGTTGCCTCTCGGATGCCATTAATCTTTCCACCAGCAATTGGACCTCATTGATATCAGGAGTCCCAGAAGTATTCGGCCAGAGAACATGGTAGGCTCGGATAGCTGCCTGCACCAAATCCCTGCCCATAATCTTCATCGGACCAACTGCAGCGCCGACAACAACCAGGAAATCTTCCATCGAGTACTCCGAGTCCGCGTCAACAGGAACACCTCGGCGCACACGAGCACTAAGAACCGCTTTAGATCTCACGGGCTTAGCTTCTGGAAAATGATCTGCGCAAAACACGAATGCGTTAGTCGGCAGTAGGAAAAAAGAGAAAGATAATCCGGCCGTGCTAAGAAGCTTACGATGAATATAACTCAGCATTATCTGAAGGTCTTTAGCCCAGTCAATCTTGCTCTTCTCAAAGCGAGCGATCTCCTCGCTCATTCCCTGAGTTTTCAGTTCGGCAACCTCGAGGAGCTCTTTATTTTTCTGCAGTTGCAGAGCTAGCTGATTTTTCTCCTCGGAGAACTCCTGGTCGACCTTTTCTAATTCGGACTTCTTAGAGATCTTAAGGGCCTCCACCTCGGCGCGCATGCGAGCTATTTCATCGTCTTTTTCTTTTAGCTGTGACGAATGAGTAGCGCTTTGTTCTAAAAAAATGCAGCATCACATCAGGCATGGGCGTGCAATCTTGGTGAGATGCTGCAAAGGTTTATAACTCGGCTTTACCAAAGCCAAAAGAGATAACAGAAACTTAGCGCACATTTTAAAGAGGGAAGGTATAAAGTAAAAGGGCAACTAACCTTCCAGGGTCTTGACTTTCTTCTCAAGACGGATGTTAAGATTATTGATGTTACCTGTTTACCAACAAAGTGAGCCGACATCTCGCATACAAAACAGTAAGAATGTCGGAGATGACGAAAAGGATTGTCGACTTACCAGCTTTTTTCACCACAGGAATAACTTTCTCATATTTTTCTTCCAATTTTCTGTGCGAAAAAAGCAATCTTTGAAATTCGGCAGTCCGCCGGTCATGTGCAACCTAAGCAATAGAGCAAACGATGAATGGATATTCGAAGCTAAAACAGATCCGAGTCAAGCAAAACTTAACCCGGATCTAGGTGGCTGGATATTCGAAGCTAGAACAGATCCGAGTCAAGCAAAACTTAACCCGGATCTAGGCGGCTAAAGATTCGAAGCTAAAACAGATCCGAGTCAAGCAAAACTTAACTCGGACCTAGGTGGCTGGATAATCCAAATTCAGATAGAGACAAATCAAGCAGAATTTAAGGCAGATCTAGCTGGATAGAGGTTCGAATTTTAAGATAAAATTCAACTGAGTAGAGAACGAATAACAAGTTATTCGCTTGCAAGCTTCGGGGACTAGAATGTATATAATAGCATCTGGAGAATTAATCAAAACTCCATAAAAAGCAATTACCTCATTCATCTTGTTACTATCAAGAACGATCTTGGCGGCTTGATGCAGGCGGCTGCTGATGTCGGAAAGCTGAAACGGCTGGCTGGATTACCCTCGAACTGATCGGCAGCATTCCAGTTATTGGCATATTCAACCAGCGAGCCGAGGTTGTTTCCACTCGCCGTGCGAGTTAGGACTTTACCTCGGACGTGCCGTGTAACCACCGCTGCCGCTGGGATTTTATGAAGAGTGAGCTGGGTACCGGCGGCCGGAGTAACGGAGGCTTTGGCGGAGACACTTCCTTTGTGCAGCACATCGGCTATACTTGGCTGAGAAGAGCCGGCAAGACCTTTCTGGGAGGAGGAAGCTTTGGCGACGATGGCTTTTCTTGTTTTAGAAGAGGCATCAGTAGGAGCTGATACCTCGGCAATGGGAACAACGTCTTTAGGAGCCGGAGGATTCACGGTCGCAGAAGGCGCTGAGATATGGACATCCTCGGCCAGGGAAGGAGTCACTGTGGAAACCGCGGGGGCAGAAAGAGGCTCAGTAGAGACATTAGGGTTCACAGAGAAGGCAACAGGGTCGGCAGAAATATCTGTGGGCCGAGTGAAATCAACATCAACGGGAGGAATCTCGGGGATATCGTGGCGAGGTGGCGTCCGATTCGAAGCTGGAGGAGATGCAGCACGAGCTGGACTGGGAACCCTGGTATCTTCAGTAGGCGGAGGAGACGGCTGTCGAGTCATACGACTCGTCATGCTAGGACCGCCGGGCTTAATAGAAAGTGGAGAACTGCGAAAACAAAAAAAAAGGGGTCAGGTTAAAAAGCAGAAAGAGAGAAACAAGAAATACGAGCAAAAGGAACTTACCCTGGGACTCCAGGCATGGTCTTGCGTCTGGGAGGATTCGGAGCGGATTTCTTCATTCGTTTCTTGGGGGCCGCCTCTGAGGCACCAGCGGGAGCCCCACGTTTCCCCGAGGTAACAGGGGGCCGGGAAGCAATAGGCTCGGCATCGTGAACCTGACCGGCCGGATTAGCTGGGAAAGTAGAAGCCGAAAATGCATAAGAAATGGGCATTGCGGCAACTACCTCTAGAACTTGGACCTCGTCCGAATCACCTTCCTCCTCGTGAGCCGAGGTCTTGCCACGAGCACGGGCCGGAGCGGGGTCCGACTTAGGGACGAACTCTTCCGAATCCGGCTCCCCACTGTCCGGGGTATTTCGGTCCGCAGGCCACGGAAGTGATAAAACCTCGGCGTCCTCATCCTTCTGCTCCGCAAACCTCTGTAAGACGAGAGAGAAGAAGATTAGCAAAGATGGTTACGAAAGCAATGGGAAAGCAAAGCATTAGTGATTAAGCTTACTTCAGGAGGGGGATGCTCGCGGGTGAACGGCTTCAACCCCCAAGCCCAATCCTCAGGCATCTCCGTCTTAAATATAGCTCGGACACGCTTAAAGATGAGATAGTTGTCCAGCTCCACGGTCGAGACTCGGTTGGGGTCAAGAGGACCGCTCATGTAGCAGAGTTTATGCGTGCGCTTCTGAAATGGGCAGATTCGGCTGCTGACGAAGGTAGCCATCAGATCCTCGCCGCGTAACCCGGCGCGGATCAGTTCCTTAAGCCGAATCTCAAAAGCCTCGGCCAAAGCGTGACTCTTCCTCGGATTATAAGTCCAGTTCTCCTTGGAAGGTGTGCCGATGGAGAAGGCAGGGAGCCGAATCTTATCCTCCTTCCCCGTGTTCTTGACATAGAAGAAGGATTTGTGCCACTTCTTGCACGACTCTAGCCCCGTGACATGAGGAAATACGGACTTCCTCCGAGGTGTAATGGACGCTGCTCCACATTGGGTAAGCAACTTCTCGGAAGGGTGCAGAGACTTGTTTGGGACAACGTTAGAACGAATCTGGAAAAACTTCGACCAGACATGCACGGATGGCCATAGGCCGAAATATCCTTCCGAGGCAGAGATGAAGGCCGAGAGAGAGGCAATGGCGTTGGCAGGGAGATGGTGCGTCTAAAGTCCGAAGTAATCAAGAAACTCCCTGGAAAAGTCGCTAAGAGGAAGACCAAAGCCGCGTGCAAAATGCGACATGAAAACTACATACTCTCCCTCCCTATGGTCGGAAGAGGACTCGCTGCCGGGTAAGAGACAAGATACCTCGGCGGGAATCCGACGAGTCCGAATAAGCCACTCAATCTCGCGGCGAGTGACAGAGGAACCCTGCCATGAGCCCCGCTCGGGCCCAGATCCAACATCGTCGTCCTCGACGAGCGCACCACTGACGGAACTAGACATGAGATCGCCGGAAAAACTTGCGGAGGAAGAGAGAGCGGCGGAGGAAAACCTAGAGCTACAGGGCCCCGTCGTGGTTCCACCCAAAAACGGCGGCGGAGCAGAGAAAGAACTGCCGCGCGGGTAAAGAGGAGGAACAGAGATCTCTAGACGGAAGGCTAGGCAACGGGACCGGAAGAACTCACTGGTGACGGTAGCGGAACGAGCAGCAGGGGTGAAGGCGACGGAGCGGTACGGCGGAACCTCTGCCATGGAGAACTCAGACGAGCGCACGACGGCGGAAGCGTGAGCGGAGGCAGAGGCGTGGGGAAGAAGAAGGGCACGGGCGAGCGAAAAGGGGAAAGTAAATCCCCCAGCGCCGCACCCCTCTTTATAACCGCGTAACCTGCGAGGTAGTGGGATCGTGCATGAGGCAGTTGATCGCCTAGATCGTGTATGTAGCACCAACGCACGATGATGAGGGGAACCACACCAGCGGCCACACAGTGGGAAAAGAAAGCCATGATCCCCGATGGAAACGGCACGCGAGGCGTCGCAGGGCCGACGCGACAGGCGTAGCGGTAGCTGTAGACTGACAATAAACACTGTAGAGGAACAAAAAACTAGAAATGCAATGATGAGTAGGACACGTAGGACGAGGCGTACGCGAGAATATAGGATGATACCGCGAGCAAATTACCTCGGAAACAAGGCAAAAGAAATCTCTTGAAACTGATATGGCCCGACCGAAGTTATTGGCAGGACCATACCAGCTTCGGGGACTAATGTTGGGGAGATGACCTCGGGTAGGGTAAAGACAGGGAAAGATGAAAGGAAGTTGCCCGTCTAGTTTCCGATTTATAGTATGAATCGGCCGAATCCTATAGAGTTCGGCCGAGATAGGGAAGGGCAGGACCCTCATAATAATGGCAAGGCGTTACCCGGCCGAGATATTGAATAAGTCGGCCGGGTTAGCCCGAGTAATCTTAATGCAGGTGAAGGACAAGCTGAGTTACTCGAGGCAGGGCCGAATGATACGAAGCTTGCAAGAGAATGAGAAGCCTAAAGTCAAACTCTAGTCGCAGGCTAGGGAGAATCTGAGCAGAGCCAAGCACAAGGGACAAAGGCGCAGAGTGACAGAGGGACAGAAGGAGGTCACGGAGGTGACAGTCCTGAAGCCCGAGGCACGCAGGAAGGGCCCTCTAGAGCCTTGCCGTCATTAGAAGGGCGACAGTGAAAGGAGGCCGCCGAACTACTATATTGGGGACAAGCATATTCCTCGAATATGCTTGCCCCGTCAGCCCTAAAGGAACCCAAGGCTCTCCTTTATAAGGGGAGGCTTGGACCCTGAGGAGGGCATCGACTCATTTAGTACCGTTAGGCTGGTAAAGTTCTTCCTTTCTCCTTGAATACAGCTCAAGGAGCACTTGTAGCCCAAGGAAGGAGAAATAAAGATCTTTGCCTTTGTCTTCTTTGTGTAGAATCAACTGCATCTTCCCTCCCCAGATCCCTCTAGCATCCATTGGCCCCATACTTTAGCCTACCCATGGCATCTGCCGTGCCACCACCACGACACTCATGGATGAGGGAAACATCGGTGGTTGATGGAGATGCGTTGGTGATGATGATGGCGATGGTCCTCTCCAAATTCCCTGTCCCGATAGGGTGCCAGAACGGAGTTTCTGGATCCCAATCTTGGTTTCTGGTGGCGGCTGCGGAGCGGAACTCTTTCTGGAGAACTATCGAACCTCCATCAGTCTTTAGGTCGAAAGGCAACTTATAGGCGCAGAGGGAGGCCGAGGGGGTGCCTGGGGTGGCTGCACCCCCCCTAGGCACGGGGTAGGGACCACCCACGCCTGGCAGGGGTGTGGGCCCCTAGGCCCCTTATCCGTCTCATCTTCTAGCTCTGTGGGTCTTCTGGTGAAATATAATTTTTGGCATATTTTCTGGGATTTTTCCTGATAGTTGATTTTCTGCACAAAAACAAGACACCAAGGTAATTCTGCTGAAAACAGCGTCGGTCTGTGTTAGTTGTATCCAAATCACACAAGTTTAGAGGAGAAACAATAGCAAAAGTGTTCGAGAAAGTAGATACGTTTTGGATGTATCACGTCTCCGTCTTCGGTGCTGTCGGTGATGAAGGCGGTGGCGGCACCCGACCCGAAGTTGACCGCGGCAAGCGCGAGGATCTGCGGCGAGAGGCCGGACACCAGCAACTTGCACGGCGCGCGCATCGACGATGGAGCGGAGCAGTGGGAACTCCTTGGCAATGATTTCGTCGTTCGTGGCGACGGTGCCGTTGACGGACTCCCACTCTGGGTGGTGGGGATTGATGGTTGGGGCCCACCGGCGGTAAATAAGTGAAGAGGAAGGAAAAATAAAAAATAAAAGAATATGGGGCTAACATGTGGCCCCCTTCCACCTCAGCATATTTTGCCAACTCAGCCCTTATGGATGGGCCCTACCGGTCAGATATGCAGTTAGAGCTGTGTCAAACGAGTATTAGTCCAATTTTGTAACGAGCTGCCCCACAATTGTTAGATTTTAGAAAAAAATATCAGAACCGGTACTGACTCGCACTGACTGCCCCAATTATGGTAGTTCTGGGTAATTTACTCCGCTCATGTAGGATTATCATAAAGTTGTAAAACATACCAATGTTCTTTAACTAGTCAGGTGCAAGATATCATCGTGTTCCCTTGATTGCCGTGTTTGTTTGTGTCTGGGTCCATCAGCAGCAATTTTTCCAGGCTGAAGTCAGATTTTTTGTTGGGTATGAGATCGAAGTTGTGAAGAACATTTTCTGGGTTTATGTGATCTGTATTCAGTATTGATTGTGCATTTGTGCAAGGTGAATTTGATATGGTCAGATGGAGGTTGAATCGGTTGCACATGAGGTTATCTTGCTTCCAATATCAGACTAATTTTAGAGAAAGAAATAGGAAATTTCATTTGCATACTTGACGCATTATGTTTTCTCAAATATCCAACCCCACTGGCCAGCACAGATAATCATGAAAACAAAGCATGTCCAATGTTAAGAATAGTTAAAGAAACTCAAACCATATCTATCCAAGTGAAACAAAAACAACCATAAAACAAAAAACATAAGTGCTCTTTAAAACCTTCATCTCTAGCGTCGACAATCGCCATACTACTACACGTTTCGACAAAAAATGCATCGACATCGATAACCAAGAATGTTGTACTTTATGAAAAACAATGTTATCAAATCTCCCAATTCATTATTTTCTTTGGTAGATAAGATATTTGAAACTTCATCTTGATCAAACCTATTTTAATAATACTTTCACTATTGTATTTAAAAATGTGGCCTATATTTTCTCTATGATATTTGTACACCAATATGTACTGCACATTTTTTTATGTTTCATACAAATATTTAAGAGGCCCGTACATATTAGGGCTCGTTTGACAATCCTCCATGTAACTCGAATCCTTTTCTCATACTCCTGGCGATTGAATATGTATCCCCTCAATCAAAATGTGCAGTGAGACATGTTCAACTAGCCCCTACGCGTTAAGAATGAGTGGCTACCTCGATCCATCGAGATGGAGCCCGATGGGGGGAAACGTAGATCCGACCGCGTGAGAAGCTGAAGGTTACTAGGATTTGAGCATTTTAGGCAATCCACGGGCAAATAAAATATAACTCTACAGAAAGTGCGATGGGTCTTCTATTAACATGCACTGCTTAGTGTACCACCGTTTCTGATTTTATACCTTGGAGTCTAAGTACATTTATTGGGTATAACCTGATATGTGTAGATAAAGGCCCACCTCTATTCAACTTACAATTTAGACTAGTGCATAACCTTCTTTTAAGCTTAGGGTGCTTTTGGTTGCCTGAATCAACTTGGTCATGCTCGTTCTGTGTCACTGGGGACATGCACAGTGGAGATTTTTCTCCAATATTTGGTTGTTGCATTACGTGAGAGGAGAAGCAAATTGGCGCGTTTAAAAGTTTGAAAACATAATAAAAGTGATTGGGAACACCGTAATATCAACTACATTTGAAAACATGGCGTCAAGCTTTTGATCAATTGACTAAAAATTCACAAATAAATTGGCCGACTAAATTTTTACAAATAAACCAGTGGGCTAAATTCAATAGTTACACATTTCTATTAGTACAACGGTTTAGATTAAATGTTAGGGGGGAAATCGACTTATTATACATAGCAAAATTGCCCAACCAATTTCCAAAGAAAAAGATAGTCGGCTATGCTAAAGCAAAACCGTAGAATGTACTCTTCAGATTAATTATTCTTCTGTATATTCATATTTTACCACGATTTTAGCACATTCATCTGTTGTGCAGGTTTTCAGTTTTTTCCGAACAAAAAAAAGGTAAAATTGTGTCGACCGAATACTGATGCATCTGGATACGACTTATGTTTTTTTGCTGTTCCACGCAAATGTTTCTACATGGTGCTTGGAGTTCGAGATGAAACGCTGAGAAGTAATGACAGATAAAGACACAGAAAGAACAAAGAAAGGCATCTAAAAAAAGACATAGAAAGAAGGAAAGCCATGTTGCTGCATTGCTCTTCAGATTGAGCAGCATAAAACTGAAGGCAAGATTTGTGATCTTTCTCTTTAGAAACTCTAGTTAGTTTCTGAAAATTGGAATCTCGTGTTCGAGACTGTGTTTGTTCAGAGAATGCCGCTAGTACAAGAATCGAAGAAAATTCTCTGCAAAATGAATTTACAGCAAGAAAAATCACCCCGCTGGCCGCTGCTACTTCTACTGTTCTGCAATCTTGCTTCTGAAAATTACCGCGAGACACGAACCGACCCCATCGATCACACACAGTTTCGTGGGCGGGTCTCAAAAGTCTCAACCAAATCGAGTGCGCTTCGTCGTCGCCTGCTTCTCGCCGGAGTAGCCGTCTTCTTCGTCCGCGCTGGGGTGGTTGGAGCCCGTGCTGTCGTCGTCGCTGAGTTGGGCAGGCGGAGGCTTGGTGAAGACCTTGCGGACCACGCAGTCCATGTTCACGTTGGGGACGGGCTGCGGGAATTGGAAGGCGGCCGCGCCCTTGTTGAGGCGGAACTCCGTCATCGCCCACGGCGTCGGCGCCCACACCCCGCTGCCCTCGCCGCCGCTGGCCCGCCACATGTGGTACCTGAACCTGCGTCGGAAGGCGAGCGCCTCGCCCCAGCCGTTCTCGCCGCCGTACGCCTTCTGGCTGCCGTACGGGAACCAGCGTCCGCCCGGCGCCGGGACCGGGGCCCTCTCTGCGGCGGGATGGGCGCCGAAGAAGTAGCCCCACACCTCCCCGTTGTTCCTCCGGTGGTTGAGGCTGAAGGGGAGCGCGTCCGGGCTCGTGGAGAAGACGTCCACGCCCTCCGCCACGAAGGGGGCGATGACTTTGTCGCCGGCCGCCCTGGGGACGAGGTAGTACTCGACGAGCTCCCGGCCGTTGGGCCTGAACACGTAGCCTATTGGCAGGTTCGGCACGGGCGGTGCCGCCATTGGAATGGCGAGCGAGTTGCGAAGCCGAACTAGCTAGAAGCCCTGGCGGTTGCTGAGTCTGTTTGATTTGGGGGGAAGAAGAGGGCTTCGGTTGGATTTGGGCGACAAGAGGATTCAGGGGCTGTATTTATAGACATGGGTAGCGGCTGCCTCCGCGTCGGCGAGACCGCGGTCTGACGGCTGCTCCTGCTGCTTTTCCATGGGCCGATGGCAGTTGGAATTGGGCCAAGGGGACGAAAAATTTGCTATACTAGGATACCGTTATTTTTTTCCTTTGTTTATCGCCGAAACTCATCGTTCAATTGTGTCTTGCTAAATATCATTATAATTTCGTGATGCATTTGTTAGAACACAATGTATACGTCTGAAAATGAGAAGTCCGGTAAATTTACCCGGGATGACCATACTATGGCCGGTTTTGAAGAAAACGTGCTAAACTTTCTGATTTTATCGGTTTGAAAAAAAATGCCTCCATGTGGTGTGTTTTGACAAATGTGCAATAAAAATTTATGGTATCTACTTCATCTGTTTTAAAATATAAGATGTTTTATATTTATGAAGGTAATATATCTAGACGTCTTTTCGTGTATACGTTCAAAATGAGACGGAGTAAAAGACAATAAATATGGACATGGAGAATTCTGCTCATCCTGCTCCATCACACCAGCTCTCCCGTCATTTATCCCCCGCAACCCATTGCCTCCGCCCTACTCCTCCTCCTTCTCCTCCTTCTTCTCCTCCTCTCTCGTTGAAGGCGTGTAGCGATGGATGACTACAAGCCTCGGAAATCAAGGTATATCTTTAAAACTGAGTTCAAGTCACTAGTAGGAAAAAGCCTAGTGGCGGTGTTCGAAAAATGAGTTTCGTAGCGTTAAACGCGCGCACGCCACTAATCTCTCGCTACTGGTACACGATAGTGGTGGCGTCCCGGGCGAACGCCACTATTGGTGGCGTTTACTCCAAACGCCACAACTACATCCGATAATAGTGGCGTTTACTTTAAGCGCCACTAGTAGATATATATTTGTGGTGTTCCTTTTATTTTGAACGCCACAATTGAGGTTTCAAAAATAAAAAAAATCTGGTGCATCCATTTTATATTGACAGCACAGCAAAACATATTTATAGAAATGACGCAACATAATATCAGAAAATGCATTATCACATAACATCACAAGCGGTTTAACACATCACAAGCGGTTTAATTAATATAACTAATACATCTTGTTTAATTTGAATGTCAGTTCCTGGGTCCTGAGCCGCGAGCGGTGAACACCCAAAGAGAAGGAACCATTACATGAGAATAGATCGGATGGGATCCCCGAAGAAACTGTCAGGTATTAGAGACCCTGACGTCCAACGCAATCATATAGCGACGGACGTGCTCGTCCTCCTCCCTGATATGACGGTGTACCATCTCCTCGGGGGCCGGCTCACTCTGCACTGATTGTGGACCAAACGAGCGCCACCAAAGAAGCTCTGGATCGATGACGGAAACGGGATTCCTCACCAAGCTACACATCCCGGAACGTAGCACCTCCCAATGCCAGCCCGGCAGAGCCTAGTCTCGCAAATGCTCGACAGAGCCCAGTAGTCCTTCGTCGTTGCCCCCATGTCGACGACGAGGATGAGGGATAGGCATCCTAAACTAGCCAAGTAAGTGTGCGATTGCTCCAAATAATCACAAGGCTCACTCACGCCGCCCCCGCATTGCATCCTGACATTGTAATCATCGGCCATATGAAGGACAAAACCAAAATCAACCTAAAAATAGGGCCTCATATTTTCATTAGACGCAAAATACTTACAGGGACGGAGTAAGTAAGCCAAGTAGGATACACAAATTATTTATTTGTGTATATCACAAGCTCACTCACGCCACCCCCGCATTGCATCCTCACATTGTAATAATCGGCCATATGAAAGGACAAAACCTAAATCAGCCTAAAAGTAAGGCCTCATATTTGCATTAGTTGCAAAATAATTTACAGGGATATCGTTAGTGAACCAAGTAGGATGCACAAGTTATTTATTTTTGCATATCACAAGACTCACTCATGCCGCCCCCCATTGCATCCTCACATTCTAATCATCGGCATATGAAAGAACAAAATCAAAATCAACCTAAAAGTAAGGCCTCATATTTGCATTAGATACAAAATAATTATAGGGACGGACTGAGAGAGCCAAGTAGAATGCACAAGTTATTTATTTGTGCATATCACAAGTCTCACTCACGCCGCCCCCGCATTACATGCTCACATTGTAATCATCGACCATATGAAAGGAAAAAACCAAAATCAACCTAAAAGTAGGGTCTCATATTGGCATTAGATGCAAAATAATTACAGGGACAACTTCAATATGCACAAGTTATTTATTTATGCACGTCACAAGGCTCACTCGCTCATCCCGTATTGCATCCTCACATTGTAATCATTGGCCATATGAAAGAACAAAATCAAAATCAACCTAAAAGTAGCACCTCATATTTGCATTAGACGAATAATTACAGGGACGGAGTGAGCGAGCCATATGCATCTACGATATCTAGCCAAAATAATGTTTAGAATTTTTAACATACTTATCTCTAGAATTTTTAAGATCAATATCTAACACATATATATGTCTACAAATTTCCTAAAACGGAGACGGAGTAAGCGAGCCAAAATAATGTCTAGAATTTCTAACATACTTATCTTTAAAAAATTTAAGATTAATATCTAACACACATATGCATCTACTCTAAATCATCTAAAATCATCTACCCTAAATCATCTATCCTAAATCATCTAAACTAAATCATCTACAATCGATCTAATAAATCATCTATACTAATAAAACAAATAAAAACGGAGAAAAGGAGGCTCACCGGTGGAGGCGGCCGAGGCGACGGCGTGGTGGCGGCGCGCCGACGGTCGAGGCGGGGGCGGCATCGGCGAGATGCGGTCGAGGCGGTGGCTGATGCTGACGAGACGGGGCGCGGCAGCGGTAGAGGAGGGTCGGGGCAGGGGCGGCGACGGGAGAGACGGAACGATGCGGCTTCAGCGAGATGCGGTCGATCAGTGACTGATGCGGTCGAGGCGGGTCGAGGCGAGGGCGGCGACGAGGGAGACAGGATGAGGCGGCGACGGCGAGATGCGGTCGAGGCGGTGGCCAATGCCGTCGAGGTGGGGGCTTGGCGACAGTCAACGCGGGTCGAGGCGGCGGTGGCCAACGCGGTCGAGGCGGTGGTGGCCAACGAGGTCGAGGCGGGGGCGCGGCATCGGGGGCGATCAAGGCGAGAGGCGCGGCGGCGGTCGACGGGGGGAGTGAGATCGAGCGAGAGTGAGAGTGAGTGTGAGAGTATGTGAGAGAGAAGAGAGAGTGCGGGTCGTGGCTCTAAAATTTTGGATGTTATAATGGTGGCTTTTAAATATACCCGGACGCCACCAATAGAAACTAGTTAAGGCGTTCATTTATGTCGAATGTCTAGGATATTTTGATACCGCTCACATGGTTGGCCCCACTTAGTGGCGGTGTTTCTTTTTACACGAACGGATTAATTTCTAGTGTCGGCGTTCGCATTTTCTTCGACGCCACCACTATTTTTCTCTAGAGTGGTGGCGCCTTTTTTACTCTACCCGCAACTAGAAAAATGACTGCTATAAAGCTTTTCCTACTAGTGATGTCACATCCCAAATTTTAGATTTGGTCTTGCATATCATTCATTGCATCGCATCATATCTTACCATGCATTACCGTCGAGTAGAGAGGTTCGGCGAAACGCCTATTGCAAAACCCTATTTTGTTTCGATCCAAGTTTCCTGCGGGGAGCTCTAGTAAGACTTGCTACAACCACCCCTGTAGGTTCAAGCTTTCGCTCAAACTTCGACTGAAGGTTGTGCCCCCTCGACGATACGAACCCGTAGGCGCGAAAATCGCTCCAATCGGAGTTCGTATGCAAAACACTCGGATGTTTTAGTAAACCGCCGGAAAACGGTCCGAAAATCCGGACCGATTTCCAAATCGGAGTCAAATCTGGACCGTTTTCAGTTTAGGGCTGTTTTTTTTTCACGCGTCGGACTATTTGAAGGGGGCCCACCCCCTGCCTCAATTCCCGTGCCTCCCGGAACCCCCGCCGCCACAAGCCCCGCGCGACCTCCCTGGCGCCGCCTCCTGGCGCACGTACGCCGCCTGCCACCTTCGCCTCGTCGCCGCCGGCCACCCCTCCGTCGCCGTTCGTCGCCGCGTCTGTTGCCGGGTTCGTCTCGCCGCCCTCTTTCCGTTCCCGTGCTCCGCGTCTCCATCCGCCGCCGCCAACTGCGCCCTGCAGATCGCCGCGTACGCGCACGCGTTTATTGTTCCGGGAGCCGTAGTTGACCGTGTGTGTACGTGCAGGTAGAACCACGACGCCGGAACCGACCGTCGCCGCCGTCCGGAGCTCGCCGGAGTTCGTTTCGCAGTCCGTTTCCGGTAAGACAGCAGCCACCGTCAGATCTCAGATCAGCGGCTTAGATCGTTCGTTGACTAGTCAGACGCCCAGTCAGCGCCCAGTCATCAGACACAGTTGACTGGGTCAATTTCGTTAATCCTATTAGTTGACAGATTTCGGTAGAATCTTATAAATTGCGTAGAAATTAAACCGCTTGGCCAAAAATTGCAAATAAAATATGTACGCGTTCAGTGAGTCGTGTAGAATCTCGCTGTAGCTTTGGTTCAGACTTTTACTGTCAGGTTTAGTACAGTTTAATCAAACTAGTTAGTGGCCTTTTCTGAGTAATAAATTCTTAGTAAAAGTTTCGTAGCTCCAAAAATCGCGTATGATATGTCCCTGAACTCGTGTGAACGAGGGGAATCTTATCGTGAAATAAAAAGATAGGCTTATAGTAAAAGCTTCTGCAGTATTTGTCTAATGGCTTTCTGCAGAGTTTTAATTACTCGGGATGTTTTATAACTCCTTTTTGAGTAATTCCAATTGGTACTGTTTCTTATCAGCGATGCCTATGCGTAGAATTTTTCCAGGATTTTACGAACTGTTTACTACCGGTAGTGAATTATTTAAGTTCTAGCTCTAGTAGTGATCACCACTTTTGGTTAGTAGTTTCCCTTGCGCCAAATCTATTTTCCATGCATGTATTCGGTAGTAATATGAATTAGTACTATGTGGTGCAGCTGCTATCACCAATTCACTTGCCGTTCTTGCATTCATGCATCATCTTTGTTGCATATGTTTGTGAATTGTTTGTTTATGAATGCAATTGTGTCGTGTAGATTGTGTGGAGTGCAACCCTTGCTCGTTTGTGGATTGTTCTTCCGACCGCTACAACCAAGGCAAGTAGATGCTACTTTGTTCATGATATCGTCCTACTATTTTCAATGCATTGTCGTGTATTTTATAGATGCATGTGTAGGATGATACTATCGCTATGCTATGTCCTATTATGTGGTAGGACTCTCTTTGTAGATGAACCACCGTTGGTAGATGTGCTTAGCCATGCTTGATGAACGAGGGCCGGGTTACATCATTGACACTTGTTTTCTCAAAGTATTGGTTTGCGAAAACTAAAACAACTTAATCAATGAATCATCTGGGTATGATGGGATTGATAATTTTTGGTGGTTTCATTGCGGAAAGGCACCCAGGTATCAAGAGAGAATGATTGGCTTCTTTATTGTGTAGCTTACGTGTACAACCATGTGCCAATAATGGAATGGGTGGTTGGTTGGACTTAGTAGGTTGTGGTAACTCGAACCCGCGTATCCAGAGATGTAGAATTTTGGTAGGTTGGACCGGTGCGCGTCGGGATTGAGGAGCTACTTCCCGAACAGTCTCTTCTTGGTCTTCTCCCTATCATCACCCAAAATGAGAGTGATGGTACGAGCTGGGCTGGCCAAGTCACATGGGTAAAGTGTACTAACCTCTGCAGAGTGTATAATCTAATCGATTAGCCGTGTCCCCGGTTATGGACATCTGAGTTGCTAGATATTGATTCCATGACATGTTTCTCGCTCATTCTAATTTCATAATTGTTTTAATATTGTTGGGTTAACTTAATTGGGATCTTTTCAAAGAAAATTCAAAACTGTTTATGAAAGTAGGACAAAGTTATTTGCAAATGCAAGCCAGACACAGCTCCACTTGCCAAATATGCATGTAGTTGTTAGTACTATTGTCTCCTTTACTAGCTCTACTTGCCATACATTCCATGTATTGACCCTTCGGGGCTGTTGCGTTTTATGCTGCAGGTTATTCCGATTCTGATTGATCGTTATAGGCCACGGTACTCCACTCGGCACTTGTTCACTTGTGGGCAATTTGAAGATTGGAGGATTTACTCGCTTTTGTTGCTACCTGAACAATTTGAGCTAGCTTTATGCTAAGCCTTTACATTGTAATAATGGTACTCTGGATCTTGTAGATCATGATACACGGTTATTTGCTATGATTATCTATCTTACTCTATTGTGGGCCAATGAACCGATCCAGGGATTGGCATGACACATAGAGGCCACGATCTTATCAGAACCGGGGTGTCACAGGATGGTATCAGAGCCCGTGTGTCGACTGTAGGATCGTGACCTAGGATTGGATTAGGAAGCAATAGAATTATTAAAGCCTATATTAACTCTGTCTTTCATCTTATGCCTTTCACCCTCGTATATTCTTACCATATGCTATTCTCACACTTTCCTCTTTTACTTGATAGATGGGAGACGTCAGGACTGAGTATGTCACCATGGAGTCACCAAGGCCCTTTGCAAGGCAGTTAGCTCAGCTCTCTCAGTCATTGGGATTGCCACTGCCTATGTTCAAGGGAAGAAGGCTGTACACCTATGGATATGGAGAGGATGCATGGGAGATCACTACCTTCATATTCAGAGATGCCGCCTTGCCAAACCCCGCGCACTTGGTCTACACCAAGATATACTGCAACTGGGGACTTGGGATCAACTTGGCCGTACATGAAGCCCTGTCTCGCCAATGCCACTATGTCCGACACCTACTGCCAGCAGATTCACCCTATCGTGATTATGGAAGGCGTGATGAAGAAGGGAACATTGTGATTACCCCGGCGACAGGAACAACATGCCGCCCCGTCGGAGGCACATAGAGGACATGGAAAAGGAGAATGGAGCTCTAGCAGAGAAGGTGAGGATGCTAAAGGAGATTTCAGATTTTACTAGCAATGGTATGGTGGTCCAAGGACAGGAGATTGACACTTTGCATGAAGCTGTGGGAGTTCTGAAGACTGCCCTGATAGCCAGAGATGAGACCATAGCCCATCTTCATGGCACTGTGCAACAGAATACCCAGAGCATACAACAGTTGCAAGGGACCGTCCAGGAAAGGGACCAAACCATTGAAGCTATGACAGCCCAGATTGCCGCTCTCCAAGCATAGCTGAATCCACCCTCTGATGATGATAATGGAGATGATGGCAACAATGGGGATGATGATGACAGTGGAGATGATGATGATGAGGACGAGGATGATGATGATGGAGACGATGATGGTGGAGGAGATGAAGCTGTTGCTGTAGCAGCTGAGGATGAAGAAGAAGAGGAGGATCCAGAAGAGGTGGAGTTTGAAGTCTCAAGTGATGGTTCAGGAGAGGTGTACACTCCGCCGCCATGGTTGTACCGCGAGCCGAAGCGCCAACGCATGACCGCAAGGACCTACATCAACCTCTTCAAGAAATAGATAGAAGTCCACCAATTAGTCCACGTTAGGCGAATTCGTTAGGATTAGGCTCGATCGTTGTGAAACTTAGTTTGTGTTAGTTTAAAAGTGTTTAGTTGCTTATTTGTGTACTCCAATATCCCAGGATTTATTTGTGCGAATTTTATGAAAGAGTTATGGCAATTTGGTTATCATCCGTGTGTTTTTCGCTGCAATTTTTCTGCTGATACAGCAGTACTGCGTGATTTTTCATATTTTGCTGGTAACTCGGAAAAATCTGAAAACAATTGGGCTGATGCGAAACTCTCTGTGCCATATGCACAAAAATTGGATTAATTTTCTGACGAGTTTAAGTCAGGCGGAAAAATTAGTGAACGCTGCTGGACAGTTCTGGCAGAATTGCTGTTTTGTTGATTAGTTGATCTATTGTTTAGCTAACCATTGCCAACTCTTGCAAAACTATTTTAGTAGTTATATACTGCTAGGACAACACCTGGGATGTTGCTGGACCGCTTGTTTGTTGATGTGTTGGTTGCTTGTGATTTTCTGCCATTGCTTGTTGTTGTTTGATCATATGCATGGGGGACACATAGATTGTGCACAGCGATCTGTTTCACTCAAAACCCCGGATGGTAAGAGGATTAGATTCAAGTCGGCTGCACGACCAGGAAGGTGTAAGCTGAATTCTCTTAAGGGGGTTAGCATGGATACTGTGCCAGTGATTAGGGATTACCCCGACGTGTTTCCGGAGGAACTGCCAGGGATGCCACCTGACAGAGATGTAGAGTTTCTTATCGACCTGATGCCGGGGACAGGACCTATAGCAAAGAAACCATATAAGATGGATGTCGATGAGCTGAAGGAATTGAAGAAACAGTTGAAGGAACAACTGGAAAAGGGATTCATTCAGCCTAGTGCGTCGTCATGGGGAGCACCTGTTCTATTTGTGGAGAAGAAAGACAGCACCAAGAGATTAGTGGTGGACTATCGTTCGCTGAATGAGGTAACCATCAAGAACAAGTACCCTCTGCCGAACATAAATGATTTATTTGATCAACTGGAAGGAGCAAAGGTGTTCAGCAAGATTGATCTGCGATCAGGCTACTTTCAATTGAAGATCCGGAAGGAGGATGTACCAAAAACCGCCTTCACCACTAGGTATGGTTTATATGAGTATACAGTTATGTCTTTTGGACTAACGAATGCCCCGGCATACTTCATGACCATGATGAACAAGGTATTTATGGAGTATTTGGACAAGTTCGTGGTGGTGTTTATTGATGACATACTGATATATTCCAAGGATGATGCTGAGCATGAGAAGCATCTGCGACTGATTATGGAGAAGCTGAGGGAACACAAGCTGTATGCCAAATTCAGCAAGTGTGAATTCTGGCTTAACACTGTGGGATTTCTTGGACGCGTAGTGTCAGGAGAAGGAGTCGCTGTTGATCCAAGCAAAGTGACTGCAGTGACAGAGTGGGAAGCACCCAAGAATGCGGGAGAGATTCGAAGCTTTTTGGGACTTGCTAGATATTACCGAAGGTTCATAGAAAACTTTTCCAAGATTGCTAAGCCGATGACTGAACTTCTGAAGAAGGAGAGGAAGTTTGAATGGTCAGACGTATGTGAAGCCAGCTTTCAGGAACTGAAGCGTCGACTAGTAACTGCGCCTGTTCTGTGTTTACCAGATCTTCAGAAGGATTTCCAAGTGTACTGTGATGCCTCACGACAAGGACTTGGGAGTGTGCTGATGCAAGATGGGAGAGTAGTGTCATATGCCTCGCGACAACTCAAGCACCATGAGCGGAATTACCCCACACACGACTTGGAGTTAGCGTCAGTGGTTCATGCGCTCAAGGTATGGAGGCATTACTTAATGGGAAAACACTGTGATGTGTACACCGACCACAAGAGCCTGAAGTACATATTTACACAGAAGGAACTGAACATGAGACAAAGGAGATGGTTGGAACTTATCAAGGATTATGATATGAATCTACAATACCACCCAGGAAAGGCCAATGTAGTAGCAGATGCTCTGAGCCGGAAGGTTTATGCCAATGGATTGACAATTGGTGAATTGCCTGAGGATTTGTGCAAGCAATTCAAGGACCTTAGACTGGAGGTAGTATCTGAAGGGTACTTAGCAACAATGGAAGTCCAACCGACGCTTCAAGACAGAATCAAGAAGGCTCAAGTGGGAGACAAGGAAATAGATGAAATAAAGGAGAAGATGAAGGAGAACCAGGAAAAGGATATTCGTGAGGATGAGCATGGTACCTTGTGGTATGGAGATCGTTTGTGTGTTCCCAACGATCCCGAGATAAGGAAGTTGATTCTGCAGGAAGCTCATGACTCGCCATATTCCATACATCCGGGCAACACAAAGATGTATATGGATTTGAAGAGCAGATTTTGGTGGAACAACATGAAGGGAGATATCACCAAGCATATTGCCCTATGTGATGTATGTAGCCGAGTGAAGGCAGAACACCAGAAGCCAGCAGGATTGCTACAGCCGTTGCCTGTGCCGGATTGGAAATGGGATAGAGTGGGAATGGACTTTATCACAGGACTGCCCAGGACCAGGTCGGGATATGACTCTATTTGGGTAGTGGTCGACCATTTGACCAAGGTAGCCCACTTTATACCGGTGAAGACGACCTATACGAGTGCAAAGTTGGCCAAGATTTACATGGACAGGATTGTGTGCCTACATGGAGTTCCCAAGAGTATCGTATCTGATAGAGGCACCCAATTTACCTCACACTTCTGACGCCAGCTGCACGAGTCACTTAGTACTAGATTGGAGTTTAGCACAGCGTTTCACCCACAGACTGATGGACAGACCGAGAGGGTGAATCAGATTTTGGAGGACATGCTGAGAGCTTGCGCCTTGGCTCATGGCTCTAGTTGGGATGAGAATTTGCCGTATGCCGAGTTTTCCTACAACAACAGCTATCAAACCAGCATCAAGACGTCACTGTTCGACGTACTGTATGGGAAACGGTGCCGAACACCATTGCTATGGGATGGAGTAGGAGAACGTCAGTTGTTTGGACCTGATTTGATCAAGGATGCTGAGGAGAAGGTCGCCTTGGTTAGAGATAGGCTGAAGGTAGCACAATCAAGACAGAAGAGCTACGCTGACGCCAAGCGCAAGGAAGTGGTGTATGATATAGGTGATAGAGCATACCTCAGAGTATCGCCGCTTCGTGGAATTAAGAGATTTGGTATTAAGGGTAAGCTGGCACCTCGATTTATTGGACCGTATCGAGTCTTAGCACGCAAAGGAGAGGTTGCTTATCAGTTGGAGTTGCCAGAGGCTCTGTCTGCTGTTCACAATGTGTTCCACGTGTCCCAGCTAAAGAAGTGTCATCCGGAGATGGTGGATACACCATTGAGAGACACTGTACCGCTAGAGGAGGTTCAGCTTGAGAATGATTTGACCTATGAGGAGAAACCGGTCAAGATTCTGGAGACAGCAGAAAGGACTACCCGTACCAAGACAATCAAGTTTTGCAAGGTGCAGTGGAGTCACCACACCGAAGAGGAAGCCACTTGGGAGCGTGAAGATGACATCCGAGAGGACTACCCACACCTATTTGCTAGCCGCGCCGAATCTCGAGGACGAGATTCATCTTAAGGGGGTTAGTCTTGTCACATCCCAAATTTTAGATTTGGTCTTGCATATCATTCATTGCATCGCATCATATCTTACCATGCATTACCGTCGAGTAGAGAGGTTCGGCGAAACGCCTATTGCAAAACCCTATTTTGTTTCGATCCAAGTTTCCTGCGGGGAGCTCTAGTAAGACTTGCTACAACCACCCCTGTAGGTTCGAGCTTTCGCTCAAACTTCGACTGAAGGTTGTGTCCCTCGACGATACGAACCCGTAGGCGCGAAAATCGCTCCAATCGGAGTTTGTATGCAAAAGACTTGGACATTTTAGTAAACCCCGGAAAACGGTCCGAAAATCCGGACCGATTTCCGAATCGGAGTCAAATCTGGACCGTTTTCAGTTTAGGGCTGTTTTTTTTCCACGCGTGGGACTATTTGAAGGGGCCCCACCCCTGCCTCGATTCCCGTGTCTCCCAGAATCCCCGCCGCCACAAGACCCGCGCGACCTCCCTGGCGCCGCCTCCTGGCGCACGTACGCCGCCTGCCACCTTCGCCTCGCCGCCGCCGGCCACCCCTCCGTCGCCGTTCGTCGCCGCGTCTGTTGCCGGGTTCGTCTCGCCGTCCTCTTTCCGTTCCCGTGCTCCGCGTCTCCATCCGCCGCCGCCAACTGCGCCCTGCAGATCGCCGCGTACGCGCACGCATTTATTGTTCCGGGAGCCGTAGTTGACCGTGTGTGTACGTGCAGGTAAAACCACGACGCCGGAACCGACCGTCGCCGCCGTCCGGAGCTCGTCGGAGTTCGTTTCGCAGTCCGTTTCCGGTAAGACAGCAGCCACCGTCAGATCTCAGATCAGCGGCTTAGATCGTTCGTTGACTAGTCAGACGCCCAGTCAGCGCCCAGTCATCAGACACAGTTGACTGGGTCAATTTCGTTAATCCTATTAGTTAACAGATTTCGGTAGAATCTTGTAAATTACGTAGAAATTAAACCGCTTGGCCAAAAATTGCAAATAAAATATGTACGCGTTCAGTGAGTCGTGTAGAATCTCGCTGTAGCTTTGGTTCAGACTTTTACTGTCAGGTTTAGTACAGTTTAATCAAACTAGTTAGTGGCCTTTTCTGAGTAATAAATTCGTAGTAAAAGTTTCGTAGCTCCAAAAATCGCGTATGATATGTCCCTGAACTCGTGTGAACGAGGGGAATCTTATCGTGAAATAAAAAGATAGGCTTACAGTAAAAACTTCTGCAGTATTTGTCTAATGGCTTTCTGCAGAGTTTTAATTACTCGGGATGTTTTATAACTCCTTTTTGAGTAATTCCAATTGGTACTGTTTCTTATCAGCGATGCCTATGCGTAGAATTTTTCCAGGATTTTACGAACTGTTTACTACCGGTAGTGAATTATTTAAGTTCTAGCTCTAGTAGTGATCACCACTTTTGGTTAATAGTTTCCCTTGCGCCAAATCTATTTTCCATGCATGTATTCGGTAGTAATATGAATTAGTACTATGTGGTGCAGCTGTAGCACCAATTCACTTGCCGTTCTTGCATTCATGCATCATCTTTGTTGCATATGTTTGTGAATTGTTTGTTTATGAATGCAATTGTGTCGTGTAGATTGTGTGGAGTGCAACCCTTGCTCGTGTGTGGATTGTTTTTCTGACCGCTACAACCAAGGCAAGTAGATGCTACTTTGTTCATGATATCGTCCTACTATTTTCAATGCATTGTCGTGTATTTTGTAGATGCATGTGTAGGATGATACTATCACTATGCTATGTCCTATTATGTGGTAGGACCCTCTTTGTAGATGAACCACCGTTGGTAGATGTGCTTAGCCATGCTTGATGAACGAGGGCCGGGTTACATCATTGACACTTGTTTTCTCAAAGTATTGGTTTGCGAAAACTAAAACAACTTAATCAATGAATCATCTGGGTGTGATGGGATTGATAATTTTTGGTGGTTTCATTGCGGAAAGGCACCCAGGTATCAAGAGAGAATGATTGGCTTCTTTATTGTGTAGCTTACGTGTACAACCATGTGCCAATAATGGAATGGGCGGTTGGTTGGACTTAGTAGGTTGTGGTAACTCGAACCCGCGTATCCAGAGATGTAGAATTTTGGTAGGTTGGACCGGTGCGCGTCGGGATTGAGGAGCTACTTCCCGAACAGTCTCTTCTTGGTCTTCTCCCTATCATCACCCAAAATGAGAGTGATGGTACGAGCTGGGCTGGCCAAGTCACATGGGTAAAGTGTACTAACCTCTGCAGAGTGTATAATCTAATCGATTAGCCGTGTCCCCGGTTATGGACATCTGAGTTGCTAGATATTAATTCCATGACATGTTTCTCGCTCATTCTAATTTCATAATTGTTTTAATATTGTTGGGTTAACTTAATTGGGATCTTTTTAAAGAAAATTCAAAACTGTTTATGAAAGTAGGACAAATTTATTTGCAAATGCAAGCCAGACACAGCTCCACTTGCCAAATATGCATGTAGTTGTTAGTACTATTGTCTCCTTTACTAGCTCTACTTGCCATACATTCCATGTATTGACCCTTCGGGGCTGTTGCGTTTTATGCTGCAGGTTATTCCGATTCTGATTGATCGTTATAGGCCACGGTACTCCACTCGGCACTTGTTCATTTGTGGGCAATTTGAAGATTGGAGGATTTACTCGCTTTTGTTGCTACCTGAACAATTTGAGCTAGCTTTATGCTAAGCCTTTACATTGTAATAATGGTACTCTGGATCTTGTAGATCATGATACACGGTTATTTGCTATGATTATCTATCTTACTCTATTGTGGGCCAATGAACCGATCCAGGGATTGGCATGACACATAGAGGCCACGGTCTTATCAGAACCGGGGTGTCACAAGTGAGTAGGTGGGGTGCTAGGGAAACGGGTCAAGGGTTGCCCGATCCGACTCCGATGAGGCTTCAGCTAGCCGGATTCGTCGTCGACATGCCCAATCTGGTGATATCGGTACTCCAATACAAGGTTAGGTTTTCATTGATTTTCGAGTTTCACACGTGTGTTCAAATTGCTACAAACTCGTACTCTATGCATTTGTTTTTCTTGAATTTTTTGATATTGCATACATGTGTTCAAAATTCTACAAGCACATGTTTATTTATTGCATTAATATTTTTGAAATATTGTGTATCTTTTTTGCACAGTTTGTAACATCTTCCTGATTTAACCATCATTTTGTTGCTTTATATTTTTCAAATGCTCCGAAACTTCTTTTCATGGTAGTATCATCTTTCTAAAAAAGTTGTTGTAAAAAAATGTCGCATAGCCACTTTTTTGCTGCATTATTATTTTCAAAATCCTTCAAAACTTTTTAGCATGGTTGTAACATCTCCCCCAAAACATACCGCAAAGATGTTGTAATAGTACATTCTTTTTTGCTGGGTGGGGGTAGGGATTTGGCTGCAAAAGGATGGACGACCCATATGTACACTTTTTGTTATATCGAATGCTCGAGGTGTGATCGACCCCCCCCCCTCCCCCCTCACCCAACGCCTAGTAGGGACCTTTTTAGTAGGTCAGTGGTCATACGGTGAGTCGGATTGGAAAATGGTACCTTGGACTTTTAAGTAGGTAAATGAGCTTGGTGGGCTAGGAGGGAGGTGTACGACGATATGGACGAAAGTCTCGCCCATCTTCAGTCGGTGTGACAAGAATGTCATAGCCCGCATATGTCATTCCCCTGTTTGGAGGCATCGCCTAGGTGTGTCAGCACGTTACTCTCTCTCACTCCGGGTTTTTTAAGCAAGGAATGGCCTTTCTGGGCTGGGCCAGGAAGCTACATTAAATATATGGCAGATACATTTTACATAGAGGCCCTTTTGCATCTATAGCCCTAATCGACCTAAAAGTCAAAGAAAGGGCTCCTAACATTGCAAAAAGGACCCCGTGACAAAAACAAGAAAAGCAATCAGGTCTCGGACGTCCTCCTCTACCACTCGTTGGCGACCTCAAGGCAGCGACAACCGTGCATAGGTGAGAGATGAAGTTGCTCGCTTGGCTCTCCATTCCGGCGACAAACCATTGCCACCTGCCGCCAAATCTCTTCCGGGGAAGAACCACTTTGAGGTGAGAAAGCGTCGAACACCGGCGCAGTGGCTCAGAAGGGGCCTCTGTCGTGGAGGTTGAAGATGGGCCACTATGATGGCCAAGGATCGCGACGCCGAAGACAGACGCCATGTGGGTCGCTCTTAGGGGGGCAAATTCGAAGTGGAGCAGCGCCAGAGAACCATCCGCCTCCTTCCTCATCCTTCCAGCCACGACTTTCTCCCATTTTCAAATCTTCCCTCCCTAGCCGCCATGACCAGATAGCAGAAGAAGGAGAACCGCGAGAAGGGCAGGTCGAAGACAAGAGCGCTTATTGGAAGAACCTGCTGGGGGTTCCTCTCAATTAGCTTCCACCTTGGAAGCTTGGCAGAGAAAGCCACCAACACCTCATCGGAGCCGCGCCCAGGCGCCGGCCAGGGGGAGCTCGAGAAGCCCGCCTTATTGTCGGAGATACTTGGTCTCCCCGCCACCAGAGGTGCGCCGCTGCAGTAAGAAGCACCAAGCCGCCCTCGATCTGGCCGGCGAGATCCAGAGCCCTACACCCAAACACCCATCTAGGGTAAACATCGGGACCAAGCCCAAAACTACAGCTAAAATCTACGACAACACCTCTCCATTCCCTACTCCAGCCAGCCTTGCCGGTGGAGAAAGCTCCAGATCGGGCTGCAGTCGCTAATCGACTCTCAAGGGAACGCGTGGGGAAGAGGAGTAGGTGGGGGTGGGAAGCAGTGTCACGTTGGGGTCTCACTCCGGTTTGGTAGATGTATCCATGTGAAAACCAAGATTTATAGTCGGATCCACGCGATGGAAACGATCTTGGCGTCGTCCCTCTGTTGGGAGCATCGCCTTTGGAGACACGGCTTGGTGGTCCCAAGTTACATTCCTCCCGTGCTCGCCCATTGTTCAAGGTTGATTCTTCACGGACACTATACACGATGTCGCGAATCCAAGACGATACCTCTTTTAGGACCGACCAAGTTTCGCAATTTATTTGTCGTCTCTCTTAAGCATCAAGGGTGTCAACAAGGAAAGTCTAGTTGAAGTTTTTGGTTCACTGGAGGCTTCGGTGGAGACGCTGACTTTGACGCTCGTTTATGACAAAATCTTCTTTTTATGTCTTAAATTAGATGTCACATATTTGTTTAGATTTAAATATTTTAGACACATTTTAATATATAGTTACATCCAAATCCAGATAAATTTACAACTCCCTGCAATCATTTATAAATATTGATGATTTAGTACTATTTTAATACTCCCTCCGTCCAAGAATAGACGTCTTAGATTTTTCAAATTTTGAATGAATCTATATACTCCCTTCGACCCATACTAGTTGACTCGGATTTGTCAAAATTTGGATGAACCTATATACCAAATAGTGTGTATATTTATTCAAATTTAGACAAATATGAGTCAACTAATATGGGTCGGAGGGAGTATTAAATAGACATGGGTCGGAGGGAGTATTAAATAGTGTCTAGATTCATCTAAATTTTAACAAATTTGAAAAATTTATTTAAGAGTGAAAAAGTATAAAGTTTGCACTACATCTCTCCGAAACTTATTTGGATTGGAGAGAGTAATTATGATTCATAACGGAGGACACGGGTGAGCTGACACAAAGAATATTTTGGGTACGGCCCCTTCCAGCTCCCGCCACCGCTCGTGCCCTCCGCCGCCATCGAGCCGGCACCGGAGCAGTGGGGAGAGGCCGAGATCAAGGCGTACGCGCAGCGGAGGCTGGCGCGGAGGGGCCCCATGAGTACGCGGCCCCCGGTGTCAGTGGCGGGTGTGGTGCTGACGACCGTGCCCAACGTCGTGATCATCGCGGTGATCATGCGCGAGCTCTTCTCGGTACGGCCCGGCCGCCTCTGAGCTGCCGAGGTATGGATGCTCCTGGGCTGCGGTATACTGACATTATTTGATAATAGCATAGTCGTTGTACCGGAGTGGATTCCTCCACGGAAACCATCCGATCCGAATCAATCATCTTTTCCGCGGGTAATTTCGTCCGCGTCTCCGAATCCTTGTTTGGCCTCATCCCCGTTTCGATTCGGATCCCCTCTCCCTCTCCTGACGCCCTCATAAGCACAGCTCCCCCTCGTTGATTGCAGTAGCGATCTCATAAGCCAGGCGAACAGATCGATTTAGTCACCGCTGACTCAACCGATCAATCTCGTCCCGTTCAACCCCGTCGGCAGTTTAGTTTCTGAGACAACAACAGGCCCAAGAGAAATAGAAGCAGAGATCCACTCACAATGTTTTTCCCGGGAAGATATGGCTACCGTGGAAGTAATTTCGAGCAAACCTATCGTTGTTATCCAGCATCCTCTTTCAACAAGCCACACCTGGAAGCTGGTGACAAAGTCATAATGCCGCAATCTGCTCTAGAGCGGCTGAGTTCTCTGCACATCCAGTATCCTATGCTGTTTGAGCTGCACAACGGTGCCACCGAGCGGATCTCACACTGTGGCGTGCTGGAGTTTGTAGCAGAAGAAGGCACGATCATCATGCCATGCTGGATGATGCAGAACATGCTTCTTCAAGAGGGCGACATCGTGCGTGTCAAGAGTGCCACCCTTCCCAAGGGTACGTTTGTGAAGCTGCAACCTCACACAACTGACTTTCTGGACATTTCCAATCCCAAAGCCATCTTGGAGAAAACTCTGAGGAATTTCTCTTGCTTAACCGCGGGCGGCACCATCATGGTAGCTTATAACAACAAGCAGTACTACATCGATATTGTCGAAGCCAAGCCTGCTTCTGCGGTTTGCATTATCGAGACAGATTGTGAAGTGGACTTTGCGCCTCCTCTCGATTATAAGGAACCTGAAAAACCACAGCGACCGGTAGTTCCTGCAAGAAAGGCAATTTCTGAAGATCAAGATGCTAATGTTGAAGATGAACCGAAATTCAAACCATTTACTGGTTCTGCAAAACGGCTGGATGGTAGGAGTTCAGAACAAGCACCTGAAGTCGCTTCAGC
Organism: Avena sativa; assembly: GCA_916181665.1. Lineage (NCBI taxonomy): Eukaryota > Viridiplantae > Streptophyta > Magnoliopsida > Poales > Poaceae > Avena > Avena sativa. Next base: position 336,009,587 of record OV702280.1, on the reverse strand, counting down.
TACTGTGCCTGCACGTTCTGCACCTACGGACTCAGACAAAAGGGAAAATAAGCGAGCTGCTGCACCTTCAGGTGCTAGCACTTCCACACGCCAGAGAACAGGAAAGCTTGTTTTTGGTTCAAGCGCAAGCAACAAGAAAGAAGCGCAAGCACAAAAGGAGCCTGGTAAAGTGAGTCAACCTCCGAAGAAGGAAGAACCGAAGTTCAGCGCGTTCACTGGAAAGAGCTACTCGCTGAAGAGTTAGCTGCTATCTATTTCTATGGATATAACTGGGAATCAAACATGCTATCTTGCTTGGAAGTTGTAGACGTTCACTGTGTGTTAGGCTGTAGACAATTTTGTATCTTCACTTAATCCTTTTGCATACATCTGAATCAGTAGCGGTGTGATAGAAATGAAGTGTATAGATCCTTAGCATGATGACTGCAACTGGCAGCATTACAGTGCTATTTGCAATATGTTTTTGTAAATGCAATAATATTTACTAGTATATGTTTTTATCTGCAGATATTACCGAACTAACCTTTCCCAAGCACCTACTAGCACTAGGCATGTGATGTTAATAATATATATGACATATCTAGGTCAAATGGAGATGAGAAACACAGGTCTGAATTAATATTCAAGTAGTTGAAATTTGACAATGTAAGTCCTATATATACAGTATTATTGCTCACACATGCTATCTTGCTTGCTTGGAAGTTATAGACGTGCACTGTGGTAGCTCTAGACAATTTTGTAATTGTATCTTCACTTAATCATTTTGCATACATCTGAATCTGCAGCAGTGTGATAGAAAGTCTATTTGCAATATATTTTTGCATACATCTGAATCAGCAGCAGTGTGATAGAAATGCTATTTGCTATTTGCAATTTTTTTTGTAACTGGCAATATTTTTTTGTAAATGCAATGATATTTAGTACTAGATGATTATCTGCAGATGCTACTGAACTAACCTTTCCAAAGCACCTACTAGTACTAGGCATGTGATGTTAATAATATATATTACATACCTATGCCAAATGGAGATGAGAAACACGTAGCTGAATTAATATTCAAGTAGTTGAAATATGACAATGTAAGTCCTATATATACGCAGAAATCCACTTTGGCTCCTAGGTGTAGATGCACCCACTGTCAAAAGACATACTTCAAAATGTTGAAAATTTTGAAAAAAAAAATTAGGATGTACATGTTGACATTATATGTTTGTACTCCAAGTTTCAAGAAAAAAGGCACTTTATGTTGATTGTGTAAAAAGACAACTTTTGGTGTTGCAAAATAGTCTTTCACGAGACATTTTTTTATCTTTTTTGTACAGACCACAAAAAAGGTCTTCTGACCGCAAAACTTTGAGTGAGGCATAGCATGTCCGGATGCACACCCGGGATTTTGTTTCGAAATTTTTCAATATTCTGAAATTCATATAAAATACAATTTTCATAATAGGTGCATTTAGACATGGGACCTAAATCGCCATGTCCTATACATACGGTGTTATTATTGGTAAAAAAAGATATCAGATATGAGTAATGTGGTACAACAGTATGGTACAGCTGATTGCTACTTCTCCATCGCACGAGAAACTATTATTCCTAGGTCGACCTAGTAGCAAGCGTATCGTGAAGTCAAAAGTTGCTCAAAAAAATTGTTTGCAAACTTTATATGCAAAAACGTGCAACTTCCCAATTATAATTTCACTTTCAAGTGGTGACCTAGTGCCCAGAAAAACGCATCTCCCCTTCCGGGTCGCTCGGGCGGCGGCGGCTCCGGAGGATCACCATCCCCCGCCCTAGGACCATCCCCTGTGGCTACCCTGGCCGCTGCCATTGCCGGCGCTGGTGATGGTGGCGGCGCCCGGCCGCCAAAGGCGGGTGGCAAGGAAGCACATCGGGTGGACTCTCCCTCGCGCGGAGGCGAAACCTGATGGATGCGCGGCGGCTGCGCTCTCGATGGACGACGCGGGAGATGGGTGGCGGGATGCGGCGATCTGGTCCATGGAAGCACGGCGGCGCAGCGTTTGCCGGCGACCGGCCAGCCTTGCGCTAGCTCGATCTAGGAAGCGCGAGCCCGATCTGTGCGGGCCACGGCTGTTGCAACCTCGTGCGCCGATTTCCTGCTGTGGTGGAGGTTCTTTCTCCTTCGTCGTCGTTGAGTGGCGGATGGCGGCGTGGGGGGCTGCTCGTCCGCTTCGTTGAATAAAAGCGGCGGTCCTAGGATTCCTCTCGGGCCAAGACGAGGATCTACTTATTGCTTGCCCTTTTTGATCTGGTCGGAGTGACGAGTTTCGGAAGGTTTTGTCGGGGAACTCTCATGGGCGAATAATGCCTGGAGATTGCCGGATTGGAGGGATTCGGTCGCGTGCAACCATGTTTTTTTGACCGTTTGGTTTCAGAGGGAGGGAGGCAAAGCTCTGCAGCCTGTTGCCATCATGGAACATGTATTTAGTTCCATGGTGAAGTCAGTATGCGGTGAATGCCATGGAAGACGAGATCAGAGGAATACCAATGGTGGTTCAAGTCCTAGTGGCGATGTGGAATTGTCTTGGTGATTCATGACTTGTAGAAGCGTCATCGATAAGTGGGGGCAACAGCACATGACAAGTTCATAGTCTTATCTTGAAGGGTGAAAACCCAAGGTCTGGCCTTAATTGGTTGTGCCTGGCAATTGTCTTGTTGAAGGCATTGTTTTGTGAGTGATGACTTTCTACAGAGTGAAAATCTATGATCTTTGATGGGGTGACGATGGCGCTTGTGCACTATTTCCTTCTTGAAGGCATCGCTATTGGAGAGAGTGGACTTTCTGGTGTTGTTCTGGTGGTGTTAGTGTTGCTGCTGCAAGAAATTGATTGCTATAGCGGGACTTTTCTTTTTTTGTAATTCTTTTTTTTCTAGGATGTGTGCATCCGTAAGACCGCTATGGCATACGTTGTTGCAGAGACCGGGTGTAATTGGTATCTCGATAAAAAATGGTGACCTAGTAGATAAAGAATCGACGTGTAGGATCATCGACTTAGAAATAAGAATTTCTTTCTTAGTCTAGGGCAGTATACGGGAACAAAGGATTCTTATTGGAGTACATATTGTAGATGTATATATTTAGCTTCGGTTGTCTTTGGAGACGTACTGCAGGTTATTTATGATGGTTTCATTATTTCTGATTTTTTAGATAGTTATTACTCCCTTTGTTTCATAGTTTCATAATGTAAACCATTTTAGTAAGCTATTTTAGCTTATAAAAAATCTTATATTTTAAAACGAAGATAGTACTGAATATATATAGCATGCAGGATCAGAATGCAGAGGGATCTTAACCGCTCTGCATCTGGGTCACCTTGTGCATAGTAGGGTGCATATCTGGCTCCTTCCTCACGATTGATACAGTACATACAGAGCAGTACATGAGTAGAAGTGGTTGGTCAGTCAGTCAGTATTGCTCTGTCCTCACCCGGTACTTCTTCAATGTCAACACCTGGATTTTTAATCCCAGATGCCTGTTATGCCATACATCGCAATCCCAGGATTACCATTTTTGCGAGACATAACAGATTTGGATACCACAGTACATCATCCATTACAAACCATACATAAGGTCTTACACAAATAAGGATCTCATGATCCAGTTCTTAATATAACTCAAGCAACGAAAATGCGTAATAATAACGGTCGCGTAGGCGAAGCTCCATCTTCGGGGTCACATGCAATGCTGACGATGGGAGATGATCCTAGTTGTCGTAACCTTCCTGGGGTCCATCCTCCTGGTACTCTTCTTCATAGTCTGGTCACGGGAATAGCCAGGAACAAAGCCATGAGTACTCTTTAAGTACTCACAAACTAATACTAACAAGTGAAGGGGGTTTTTGTAGTAGGACACTAAGCTCTAGGGTTGTTTTGCAAAAAGCCAGATTTACCTCTACTAAGTTCAGAAGCAAGAAAAGCTAGTTGAAATTTTATAACACCTAAGTGTGAACTTGTATTTCATATCACAACTCTGTTGTGGTCAAGTCAAAATCTCAATTCATTTCATAAGTCATTTTGGAAAACATCTGACGGGGGAACAGTATGGCCACTCCAACTGTCCATAACCGCGGACGCGGCAATTCGAATAGTTTAACACTCTGCAGACATTGTACACTTTCACCACAACATTCGATACATCCGTCAGGAACAAATCCTGAATTCATCATACTCAGTATGCGGATAATCAATCCTAACCTTTCCATTACACGCCCTAGTATAGGCACCTCTCATGTGAGTTTGGCCTCCCAACCATGACCAACTGTCATCTTGGATACTGCACAGGTGGAAAATCTTCACAAGGTAGCCTCAGCTCAGACCTTGGCCGTGAGGGAGCCCATACTAAGGTATATAAGTTTCCAGTCAAGCCCTACCCAATTTCCGGGTATTGTGGTTGTACGATAAAATTGGAATGATATCGCATCCAGACAATCATCAGTTTTATAAGGGGCTAAGGCTCATGCCTTAACATTTTCATCATCTAAATCATCTGGTGTTCGGAAACACATGTCAAAACATCTCAGTAGAATGACTCATCATTCTAAGGTTTTCATAACCATTTTCCACCAAGTATTCCTATCTAAAGTTGATCAGGTTTTATGCTTAGCACTAGCATCTACAAGTAGGGGTGAGTACTAATGAGGGGTGGTAAACAAGTGGAGTTTAACTAAGATCAATCTCATGCCTTAGGGTGACATCAAGATCATCTAGCTTAGGCCAAATTTAATGCTCTTTATGCAACCTTCAATTATCTTCCTAGAATCTACAAGTCACTTAAGTAGACTCTAAGTAATATCTTTGATAAAAAAATAAAGTAGAAAGCTTGCAAGTAAAACTAGGATTGGGTATCATCAAATGTGTCTAACCAAGCATGCTTAGTGCATTGCATAGGTTATCTAACTTTCATAATTGCAAGTGTTAGCTTGCTCAATAAACTAGTAGTGTTAGGCTTACATCAGTATCAGTATAAGCTTGCCTTGTGCAGAGCAGTGGTTAAAGTTCTCCTCGGCTTCTTCTTCGTAGTATCCTCCTTCCTCCTCGTATCCTTGGTCGGTACTAGCGTCTATGAATAAATACGAGGTACACAATCACCAAACAATACTTATCTATTTTCAATCATCACACAAAAGGGTTCTATAGATGATATAGCATCATCACTAACATTCAAGATTAAAGCATTTGCATTATTTATTTATTTTTAGAAAAGTAATTTCTACTCATTGAAAAACTACTTAAGATTTAATATTCTCCAAACCAAACATGGGATCATGTTGACACATGTCATCACCACATATTTCAGTACATGAGAATGTGATTTAAAGTGGTGTCACAATTTAATAAGGTTTAACCTTTTATTTTAATTAAAATTAGAAATGCCTATGTGGCATTCTTTTATTACTTGAACAATTTTTCTGTAAGTAAACCCATATGTTTTTATATATTCTGAAAGGTATGATCAAATGTGATTTTTGAGAGTTGGAATCAACTCAAAAGCTATTATGGTTGAAATTTGAAAAATGTTTGAATGCAGAAAAGCTTCTGAATTGTTATTTTTACCAGGGTTGATCTACAGATCCAAATGATTTGAATCCAACGGGCTTGGATTAAGCATTTCAACATATTTCTAACAAAATTGGTTTCATGCAATTTGGTTCACTGAGTCGAGCTGGGTTGATTTTTGAAACTAGGTACAGAACTGAGTTTGAATGAAAATAGAAAAATCTCAATTCAAACGAGTGGGCTGCGCGGGGAGGGTTATTCGGCCGGCCTAGTGTCACTCCGCAGCACGGGGCGCAACTGACAGGGGGGCCTACTGGTCAGTGGCTCATAAAATGCGAAGCGGTACGGGGCGATGTGTTGCGTTGGATTAGAATGAAGATCGACGGCTGAGGGTCGTCGTCGATGATGAACAAGTCACCGGCGAGCTCAAACCCTAACGGCTCGGTGGGGGTGCATAGGGGGCATACCGGGGCTCCAGTGGCGACGGCGAGGCGGGCAAACGACAAAGTCGACGACGGCGAACTCAGGGGTGGTCGCGGCAACTCCGGGGGTGGTCGAAATCAACGGCTCCCTTCTTCTCCAGAGGCGGCCTGCTCCAGCGCAATTACGGCGAACTGCTGCTCCTCGTGCTCCGGATAAGGAATGGAATGATTAGTGAGGTGAGAGGAGTCAGATGGTGTGAAGAAATCGAGCGGGGGTCGTCTCCTTTCATAGGCTCGACGGCGAGACCGAGAGGGATGGGCAGGCGACGGTGGCGACACGGCTACGGGCGGCTAGAGGCATGGCCGAGGTTGGTGATCGACGGGTGGTCTCCTGGCAATGCTCTAGAGCTTAAATGCGCGTGTAGGGGCGGTGGAAAATGGTCGCGCGATGCTCTATGAGGCAGAGGCGGCGAACTCCGCGGCGAGCACTGGCTACGGGGTACGGGCGGTGAAACGAGCATGTCTAGTGGTCTCCTGGGACGGTGGGGTGCATGCTGGCGGGCGGCGAGGGCTCGAGGTGGTCAGGTTGCGTGGGAACGACGCGTGCTCTGCGGTGCGCGTCGGCATGGTCGACAGCAGCGCGGGCGCGGCATTCCTGGCAGTTCTGGTCACTGTCTTCGAGCTAGGGCTGGTCGAGAGGGGGCGGTGAGGCATGGGCTGTGTACTAGACAAGGTTAGCACGGCTAGTTCTTCTCCTAGCTTGCTGTCCACACTAGGGTGACAAGTGTGCTCTCGGCCTGCTCACCATTGATGGCATGGGCAAGCTCACAGTGGTGCTAGAGTTTAGTTAAGGTTACTAGATGATCTACTAAGGCTAGTTGTAACCAGAGAGGGAACAAGGTTGGCCAAAACACTGCTCAAATAGTGTTTTTGATTTTGTTGATCTGAATCTGCAACCTGTTTGATGAAATGGCCGCGTGAACTTAAGTTTTGAATTTTCAAAATATTTTTGGTGGGTGTGCTAGGCATGTTTTGAGGGTTCTGTGGATGCTTGGGTTTTGGAAATTGAGCTTGTTTGAGTGGTTTTTGAAATAGTGGGATCTTCCCATATGAAATAGATTCAATTTTAAACTGTCATTTAAACTAAGCATTTGAATGTTTTTATATGATCACAAAGTGGGCCTTGGTACCTTATTATGAGTACTATCAAGGGGTGCAAAGATCCATACATGTTTCTGTTAAGTTCTGAAAATTAGAGATAGCCAAAGTAGGCATGGGAGTTAATTTGGCGAAAGTGACCATTCCTCTAATTTGATTATTTTGACTTGTTTGTCTTTGGGAAAAGTTTGGGGATTGTTTAGATGATGTTTATTTCACCTAAGAATCATTTTACAAGCAAAGAAACACAGAATCATGGCAATTCAAAAGAATCCAAATTTTAATACACACACATATGAATGCTTTCATATTTTTAATTAGAAAAGTTTTTGTTAACCCTAAATTTGATGATTAGAGTTTGATGATCCAAGTTTAGTATTTTTGGGATGTTACAAACCTTCCCCCCTTAAACAAAATCTCGTCCCGAGATTTGAAAAAGGACGAAAAGATTACCTAGGATTTGAAGAGATCGGGAAACTCCATCCTGATGTGATCTTCGTGCTCCCAGGTAGTTTCTTCTTCTGTGTGGTTGCTCCACTGAATCTTGAGAAACTTGATGCTTCGGGTTCTGGTAGTTCTGAAGGCTTCTTCCAAAATACAGATGGGTACTTTAGGATAGGTCAGGTCATCGTTGATTTCTATGGTCCGGTGATCAATATTCTTGAACACTTCAGTCTTCTCCGGGACTTAGAGGCACTTGCGAAGTAATGAGATATGGAACACATTGTGCACGGCTGACATATCTTCGGGTATTTCCAATTGATACGACACTTCTCCTCGACGGTTCAGAATCTTGAAGGGGCCGATATATCTGGGAGCTAACTTTCCTTTCAGTTGGAAACGCTGCATTCCCTTCAATGGCGACACTTTCAGATACACAAAATCTCCTATGTTGAAGGCAAGGTCTCGACGTCTCTTGTCGGCGTAACTCTTTTGTCTTGACTGAGCGGTCTTGAGTTGCTCACGAATCTGGTGAACCTTCTCTTCTGCTTCTCGTAGGATGTCGGGTCCGAAAATCCGACTCTCTCCTACTTCCGACCAGTTCAAAGGGGTGCGACACTTCCTTCCATACATGAATTCAAATGGGACCATTTGCAAACTAGCTTGATAACTGTTGTTGTGTGAAAATTCTGCGAACGGTAGACAGTCTTCCCATTTTGATCCATACTCTAACACACATGCTCTCAACATATCTTCGAGTATTTGATTTACTCGCTCCGTTTGTCCGTCGATCTGAGGGTGATAAGCTGTGCTGAAATCTAGTCGGGTTCCTAAACCTTCTTGGACACTTCTTCCAGAATCTCGAGGTAAACTGAGTTCCTCGATCCGATACGATGTTCTTGGGGACTCCGTGCAAACTGACGATTCTAGCGATGTATAACTCCGCTAGCTTCGAACTCTGATATGTGGTCTTGACTGGTAAGAAATGGGCGACTTTGGACAATCTGTCCACTATGACCCAGATAGAGTCATTTCCCCTACTAGAAGTAGGCAATCAGGTGATAAAGTCCATTCCAACGGAATCCCATTTCCATTCCGGAATCTGTAGCGGTTGCAACAATCCTGCGGGTCTTTGATGTCCCGCCTTGACTCTCTAACATATATCACACTTGGCGATATAGCTTCCGATTTCTCTCTTCATCTTATGCCACCAAAACTGCTCCTTCAAATCTTGATACATCTTCGTTCCTCCGGGGTGGATAAAATAAAGAGTATCATGAGCTTCCTTCAGAATAACTTTTTTCAACTCAGAATCTGCTAGTACACAAAGGTGTCCTTTGTACCACAAAACTCCTTCTTCGTCTTCGGTAAATCCGGGTACTTTTCCTGTACCGATACGACGCTTGATTCCGTCGATACTAGCATTTCCTTTCTGCGCCTCCTTGATCTGGCTGATCAAAGTGGGTTGAAGTTCTATGCTAGCCAAAAATCCTTCACTCACTAATTCCATTCGGAAATCTTCCGTCTCTTTGTGCAAACTTGGTTGCTCCTTCAAAATCATGGAGTTCAAGCGGCACGGCAATCTGCTAAGGGCATCTGCTACCTCGTTGGCTTTACCAGGGTGATAGTGAATGTCCAGATCGTAATCCTTGGTTAGCTCAATCCATCTTCTCTGTCTCATATTCAGCTCTTTCTGAGTGAATATATACTTCAGGCTCTTGTGATCCGAATAAATCTCGCAACGGTTTCTCATCAGGTAATGCCTCCATGTCTTCAGGGCTAGAACTATGGCTGCGAGTTCAAGGTAATGGGTTGGGTAATTTTGCTCATGTTGTTTCAGTTGTCGAGATAGATAAGATATAACTTTGCCTTCTTGCATTAGCACACATCCGAGACCGATCTTGGATGCGTCACAATACACGTCAAAGGGCTTCGTGATATCCGGCATGATTAAGATTGGGGATGAAATCAATCTTCTCTTGAGTTCTTGAAAACTCGCTTCACATGTGTCTGTCCATTCAAACTTCTTGTCCTTTAGCAAATGGGTCATGGGTCTGGCGATACTCGAGAATCCTTCTATGAACTTGCAGTAGTATCCCGCCAATCCGAGAAATGCACGAACTTGGGTTTGAGTGGTTGGGGCTTACCAATCTTCGACATCTTTCACCTTTGCAGGGTCAACAGCAATTCCTCCGGCTGATACAATGTGGCCGAGGAATCCTACCTCCTGTAACCAGAATTCACATTTGCTAAACTTGGCATACAACTGATGCTCTCTAAGGGTTCCAAGAATGGTCCTTAGGTGTAGCTCATGTTCTTCTTCTGATTTGGAATAAATCAGAATGTCATCAATGAAAACAACGACAAACTTATCCAGGAAGTCCATAAAAATCTTATTCATGAGATTCATGAAATAAGAGGGGGCATTGGTTAATCCAAAAGACATGACAGTATACTCGTATAATCCATATCTGGTGGTAAAGGCAGTCTTTGGAATATCCTCTCCACGAATCTTGAGTTGATGATAGCCTTTTCTAAGATCAATCTTAGAAAACACTTTGGCACCGGTCAACTGATCAAACAAATCTTCTATCTTGGGCAATGGGTACTTGTTCTTGATAGTGACATCATTCAACTTCCGGTAATCCGTACACAAATGGTTACCTCCATCCTTCTTGTCCACGAACAAAACAGGTGATTTCCATGGTGACGCACTTGGTTGAATCAATCCAATTTCCAGCGTGGCATCCAGTTGCTTCTTCAGTTCTGCTAGTTTAGACGGGTTCATACTATATGGTATCTGGGCTATGGGTCCTGTTCCGGGGATTAGTTCGATGATAAACTCGATATCTCGATCTAGGGGCATACCGGGCAAAACATATGGAAATACATCGGGGTATTCACAGACTATCCGGACTTGGTCAATGGTAGGTTGGGCTATACTCTTGTTGCACTTGAATTGACGAGGTAAGGTTTCAGATACATGCTCGACTGATATTCCGGCTGTACTGGTCATGGTTATGGCTTTCTTGGCATAGTCAATTAATCCTTTATGTTTGGACATCCAATCCATTCCTAGTACTACTTCCAAAACTTTAGTTCCGAGTACTATCAGATTAGTATAAAAATCTATGTCATGGATTCGAATGGGGACGGCTTTGCAAATTTGCCTAGCTTTGGTGGTTGAACCGGGGATTTGAACAATCATAACATGCTTGAGTTTGGTTGGTTGAATATTCCTAGTGCATGCAAATTCTTTGGTGACAAATGAGTGCGATGCACCAGAATCAAACAACACTCTAGCGAGTACTGAATTAACAGAAAACATACCCAGCACGACGCCTGGCGCTTCCTGAGCTTCTTCAGCATGCATGAGAAAAAGACGTCGTTGCGGTTGAGCGAGTTCCCTGGGGCAAACCTTCTTCCAGGCTAAACACAATGCTGTTGCTGAGCTGGGGCATTTGCATTGGGGGCTGCGGCATTCTTCTTGGGGCACTCATTGGAGTAGTGACCCTTTATTTCCACAGTCATAACAAGTCACTTGCGACTTGTCCTTTGCTGCAACAGGCGCAACATTGCTTCCAGTCCTCGGGGCAGTGTTGGTGTTGGCGGTAGCATTGTTGTTGTTAAATTTGGGTGGTGCACGGTTGAAGTTGTTATAGTTGACGGGGTGGTTGTGATTTCCTCCGGGCCTTGGGTTTCCACGGTTGGGATAGGTCAGATGGTTCATCGAGGGTCTGTTGGTTCTCGGGGCAAATCCTGGAGATGGGTTAGGGCGATACTTTGGGGTCTGATGAGTTCCTGGCTGATGCATCATGCGACGCTTGCGGTTCTCATTGGCTTGGTTGATCTTTCCTTCCATCTGGATGGCAGAGTCGACAAGGGCTTCAATATCAGCAAAAGGGATATTGACCAACACCGTCTGCATCTCATCATGCAGACCATTCAAGAATCTCTCTTTCTTCTTGGCTTCGGTGTCGATCTCATCCAGGGCATACCTAGCTAATGACAAAAATTTGTCACGGTATTCCACTACGGTCATCCTTCCTTGCTTCAGTTCTCTGAACTCATATCTCATTCTCTTGATCAAACCCGGTGGCACATGGGTTCTGCTGAACTTGACCTTGAATTCCTCCCAGGTCATCATCTGTCCTCCGGTCATTGCACGAACGCTGTTCCACCATGCTCTTGCATCTCCGGCTAGATAGTGGGTGGCGAACAGAACTTTCTCGTTGGCTTCCACTCCGGCGACTTCTAGGTTGTTTTCCATGGTTTGCTGCCAATCGTCTGCGTCTAGGGGCTCTTCTGACTTAGTGAAAACAGGTGGGTTGGTGTTCTGGAAATTCTTGAGCTTAGATCCATGGTTGTCCTGGTTTCCTTGGTCGTGATTGTTGTGGGATAGCTGGGCTATCTGCTGAAGGGTGGCTAGGTTGGCTTGACGTTCGGCTCTTTCAGCTTCGCGGTCAGAAACCAACATTTGCAGGATCTGCAACATTGGGTCCGGGGATGAACCACTTCCTCCGCGTGGCATCTGAAGATTGAGATAGATCATGAGAAAAGAGGGAAATTTCTAAGGTTCAGGGTCTTTGAAAAGTTTTTAAAGTTTGACTTGGATTTTCTAGCAACTTGCTTTTCATTCATTCATAGCACACGATACAAACACACACCACAAAACAAGAAAAACAGATGGTTTTAAGAACCATTCTGGAAACTACGATACAGTGGGACCGAGTACAACTCACTACGCTAGTGCTCAAGTCCTACTACTCCTCGGAGTCGGTGTAATAGTCATCCTCATCATCCTCATCGTCATCGATGAAGGCGAAATCATCCTCATCGGTGAAGAAGTCCATGGCCTGGTCCTCCAGAAAATCATCATCATCGCTGAGATAGGAGTAGGGGTATCCACGAAGGTCTTCTCTGGCATTCTCCCTTTCCTCCAAGTGCATGTCTCTCTCATGGATGGTCTCCTCCAAATCCGAGATACGGTGGTGAAGACGAGCAATGATGCGCTCCTTCTTGTCGAGATGACGGCGGCGAGACTTGCGATCCTTCGCTGGCATGGCGATGGTCTGATCCTTCGTATTGATGATGGCAGACTTGTGGTTGGAGTAGTCACGGCAATTGTCCAATTCCTGCTGATGATCGTACATCATGAAGCTAAGGTGGTACTACTGAGTCTTCAGCTCATGGTGGTATGGGGCTTCTAGTGGCTGTCCCATAGCATCACGCCTTGGACAAAACTCAAAGCGGGTACCCTTGATCTGGTTGATACTCTACCCACACATACGGGCAAGAGCTTCCTGCATGGCCCTGGCAAGTCCATTGAGCCAGTTGTTCTCTCTTAAGGTGAACTGAATTCCCTCGGTAATGGGGGGTTCAATCTTTCCTCGGAGACTTGCAACAATTAGCCATTGCAGATCTTCTCCTCCTTGATCATCAAGCTGAGCTCCGAAGAACTCGGGGTGCGGACGCTCCAGAAGTTCCGAAAGCTAGTCCAGATCCCGCTCAAAGATGAGGTCTCCTCCATTCCCCAACTGATAAAATTCGTTGTACTTCACGTCCATCTATAAGAATATAGGATGAGTAAGTTAGTAGAGTGATCAAGTGTGTCAAATTTTAGGTATTTTGCAAGAGTTTTTGAGGATCATGAATTTTTATGAAAGAAACAAGGTGATAAGAATGGGAATAAGTTTTTGTAAATATTTGGTTCCTTTGGTTTTGAAACTAAGTTTTTGATTCAAACGGCCAGTCTAACTAGGGTCTCCTATGGTCAGGATGGCTCTGATACCAACTTGTCAACACCCGGATTTTTAATCCCATATGCCTGTTATGCCATACATCGCAATCCCAGGATTACCATTTTTGCGAGACATAATAGATTTGGATACCACAGTATATCATCCATTACAAACCCATAAGGTCTTACACAAATAAGGATCTCATGATCCAGTTCTTAATACAACTCAAGCAGCGGAAATACGTAATAATAATGGTAGCATAGGCGAAGCTCCATCTTCGGGGTCACAGGCAATGCTGACGATGGGAGATGATCCTAGTTGTCGTAACCTTCCTGGGGTCCATCCTCCTGGTACTCTTCTTCATAGTCTGGCCACGGGAATAGCCAGGGACAAATCCATGAGTACTCTTTAAGTACTCGCAAACTAATACTAACAAGTGAAGGGGTGTTTTGTAGTAGGACACAAAGCTCTAGGGTTGTTTTGCAAAAGCCAGATTTACCTCTACTAAGTTCAGAAGCAAGAAAAGCAAGTTTAAATTTTATAACACCTAAGTATGAACTTGTATTTCATATCACAACTCTGTTGTGGTCAAGTTAAAATCTCAATTCATTTCATAAGTCATTTTGGAAAACATCTGACGGGGGAACAGTATGGCCACTCCAACTGTCCATAACCGCGGACGCGGCTATTCGAATAGTTTGACACTCTGCATAGATTGTACACTTTCACCACAACATTCGATACATCCGTCAGGAACAAATCCTGAATTCACCATACTCAGTATGTGGATAATGAATCCTAACCTTTCCATTACACGCCCTAGTATAGGCACCTCTCCTGTGAGTTTGGCCTCCCAACCATGACCAACTATCATCTTGGGTACTGCACAGGTGGACAATCTTCACAAGGTAGCCTCAGCTCAGACCTTGGTCGTGAGGGAGCCCATACTAAGGTATATAAGTTTATAGTCAAGCCCTACCCAATTTTCGGGTATTGTGGTTGTACGGTAAAATTGGAATGATATCGCATCCAGACAATCATCAGTTTTATAAGGGGCTAAGGCTCATGCCTTAACATTTTCATCATCCAAATCATCTGGTGTTCAGAAACACGTGTCAAAACATCTCGGTAGAATGACTCATCATTCTAAGGTTTTCATAACCATTTTCCACCAAGTATTCCTATCTAAAGTTGATCAGGTTTTATACTTAGCACTAGCATCTACAAGTGGGGGTGAGTACTAATGAGGGGTGGTAAACAAGTGGAGTTTAACTAAGATCAATCTCATGCCTTATGGTGACATCAAGATCATCTAGCTTAGGCCAAATTTAATGCTCTTTATGCAACCTTCAATTATCTTCCTAGAATCTACAAGTCACTTAAGTAGACTCTAAGTAATAGCTTTGATAAAAAAATAAAGTAGAAAGCTTGCAAGTAAAACTAGGATTGGGTATCATCAAATGTGTCTAACCAAGCATGCTTAGTGCATTGCATAGGTTATCTAACTTTCATAATTGCAAGTGTTAGCTTGCTCAATCAACTAGTAGTGTTAGGCTTGCATCAGTATCAGTATAAGCTTGCCTTGTGCAGAGCAATGGTTGAAGTTCTCCTCGGCTTCTTATTCATAGTATCCTCCTTCCTCCTCGTATCCTTGGTCGGTACTAGCGTCTATGAATAAATACGAGGTACACAATCACCAAACAATACTTATATATTTTCAATCATCACACAAAAGGGTTCTATAGATGATCTAGCATCATCACTAACATTCAAGATTAAAGCATTTGCATTATTTATTTATTTTTGGAAAAGTAATTTCTACTCATTGAAAAACTACTTAAGATTTAATATTCTCCAAACCAAACATGGGATCATGTTGACACATGTCATCACCACATATTTCAGTACATGAGAATGTGATTTAAAGTGGTGTCACAATTTAATAAGGTTTAACCTTTTTTTATTAAAATAAGTGACTAGAAATGCCTATGTGGCATTCTTTTATTACTTGAACATTATTTCTGTAAGTAAACCCATATGTTTTTATATATTCTGAAAGGTATGATCAAATGTGATTTTTGAGAGTTGGAATCAACTCAAAAGCTATTATGGTTGAAATTTGAAAAATGTTTGAATGCAGCAAAGGTTCTGACTTGTTATTTTTACCAAGGTTGATCTACAGATCCAAATGATTTGAAGCCAACGAGCTTGGATTAAGCATTTGAACACCTTCTAACAAAATTGGTTTCATGCAATTTGGTTCACTGAATCGAGCTGGATTGATTTTTGAAACTAGGTATAGAACTGAGTTTGAATGAAAATAGAAAAAAGCTCAATTCAAACGAGTGGGCTACGCGGGAAGGGTTATTGGGCCGGCCCAGTGTCACTCCGCAGCGCGGGGCGCAACTGACAGGGGGTTCTACTGGTCAGTGGCTCATAAAACACGAAGCGGTACGGGGCGATGTGGTGCGTTGGATTAGAATGAAGATCGACGGCTGAGGGTCGTCGTCGATGATGAACAAGTCACCGGCGAGCTCGAACACTAGCGGATCGGTGGGGGTTCATAGGGGGCATAACGGGGCTCCAGTGGCGAGGAGAGGCGGGCAAACAACGAAGTCAACTACGGCGAACTCAGGGGTGGTCGCGGCAGCTCCGAGGGTGGTCAAAATCAACGGCTCCCTTCTTCTCCAGAGGCGGCCTGCTCCGACGCAATTCCGGTGAACTGCTTCTCCTCGTGCTCCGGCTAAGGGATGGAATGATCAGTGAGGTGATGGGAGTGAGATGGTGTGAAGAAATCGAGCGGGGGTCGTCTCCTTTTATAGGCTCGACGGCGAGACCGAGAGGGATGGGCAGGCGACGGTGGCGACACGGCTACGGGCGGCTAGAGGCATGGCCGAGGTTGGCGATCGACGGATGGCCTCCTGGCGATGCTCTAGAGCTTAAATGCGCGTGTAGGGGCGGTGGCAAATGGTCGGGAACATGCGATGCTCTGCGAGGCAGAGGCGGCGAACTCCGCGGCGAGCGGTGGCTACGGGATACGGGCGGTGAAACGAGCATGTATGGTGGTCTCCTGGGACGGTGGGGTGCATGCTGGCGGGCGGAAAGGGCTCAAGGTGGTCGGGTTGCGTGGGAACGGCGCGTGCTCTGCGGTGCGCGTCGGCATGGTCGACAGCGGCGTGGGCGCGGTGTTCCTGGCAGTTCTGGTTGCTGTCTTCGAGCTAGGGCTGGTCGAGAGGGGGCGGTGAGGCATGGGCTGCATACTAGACAAGGTTGGCACGGCTAGTTCTTCTCCTAGCTTGCTGTCCACACTAGGGTGACAAGTGTGCTCTCGGCCTGCTCACCATTGATGGCATGGGCAAGCTCACAGTGGTGCTAGAGGTTAGTTAAGGTTACTAGATGATCTACTAAGAATAGTTGTAACCAGAGAGGGAACAAGGTTGGCCAAAACACTGCTCAAAATAGTGTTTTTGATTTTGTTGATCTGAATCTGCAACCTGTTTGATGAAATGGCCGCATGAACTTAAGTTTTGAATTTTGAAAAGATTTTTGGTGGGTGTGCTAGGCATGTGTTGAGGGTTCTGTGGATGCTTGGGTTTTGGAAATTGAGCTTGTTTGAGTGGTCTTTGAAATAGCGGGATCTTCCCATATGAAATAGATTCAATTTTAAACTATCATTTAAACTAAGCATTTGAATGTTTTTAGATGATCACAAAGTGGGCATTGGTACCTTATTATGAGTACTATCAAGGGGTGCAAAGATCCATACATGTTTCTGTTAAGTTCTGAAAAATTAGAGATAGCCAAAGTTGGCATGGGAGTTAATTTGGCCAAAGTGAACATTCCTCTAATTTGATTATTTTGACTTGTTTGTCTTTGGGAAAAGTTTGGGGATTGTTTAGATGATGTTTATTTCACTTAAGAATAATTTTACAAGCAAAGAAACACAGAATCATGGCAATTCAAAAGAATCCAAATTTTAATACACACACATATGCATGCTTTCATATTTTTAATTAGAAAAGTTTTTGTTAACCCTAAATTTGGTGATTAGAGTTTGATGATCCAAGTTTAGTATTTTTGGGATGTTACATTCAACACTCTACGTGCCAGATATGCGCTATTGTTACTAAATTACACAAAACTATCATAATTGCGGTTGTCGTTGCTGAGTCAGTACTGATTCTGATAATTTTCTCTAAAATCTATCAACTCTAAGGTAGCTTGTTACGAATCGCACTAATATTTGTTTGACACGGCTTTGATGTTAAATCTGACCGGTAGGATCCAGCTGTAAGTGCTGAGTTGGCAAGTAGATGCTGATGTGGATGGGGGACTCACATGTCATCACCATTTTCTTTTCTTTTTTATTTCTTCTTTTATCTTATCTTATTCACGGCCCGTGGGCCCCGTCTGTTAGCCCCACACCTTCTTCCCTCTCATCCTCCTTCACTTTAGGCCGCCGTCGATTGTCGTGCTGGTCCTCCTACCCGAAGTAACCAGAGCCGCCCACCCCCAGATGTCGTTGTCGTCTGCTTCTTCTCCACCCCAGCTCAGGCCCTATCGGGTGCACGCACACCGTGCCCGCATCCTGCGCGTGCCGCAGCAGCGCCCACGCCTCCCATGTCGTGTTGGGGTAACTGGTCCGGTGGACGGAGGCCGACGAGCCGCCGACGCGCCTCGCCAGCATGAGCCGTGCGGCGTCTTGATGACCCACAAGTGTAGGGGGTCGCAATAGTCTCCGCGGGTAGTATTACTCAATTTACTAATTCGACACAAAGGAGCCAAAGAATACTTACAAGCCTTAACAACTAAGTTGTCAGTTCAACTGCACCTGGAAATAGTTCTTACTCACAGAAGTTTAACAGTACCAACAGTTTGGTAGTAGCAACAGCAGAGCAACAACAACAGTGAAACAGGAGCAATAATAACAGTAACAGTAAACAATGAGATTTGAGTGCGGTAGGCATAGGGATGGATGGACGGGCATTGCATGGACGAGTCTAAACATGTAACTTCAATACCTAGGGCATTGCAGATAAATAATAACAAGCATCGAAGTACTAAACAATCCTAGGCATGTGCTCCAAATATAGTCATACGTGCTCGCAATGAGAACTTTCACAACATCTTCTGTCCAGCCAGCCCGTGGCAGCGGGGCCTCTAGGGAACTACTGGCAATTAAGGCACTCCTTTTAATAGAGCACTGGAGCAAAGCATTAACACTCCATGAACACATGTGATCCTCATACCACAGCCATCCCCTCCGGTTGTCCCAATTATTGTCACTTTAGGGCCTTTGGATCCGGACAATGATATGTATACACAACTTGCAGATAAGATCACAAAAAATACTATCATAATGATTCAAAAATAAGTTCAGATCTAAGATTGATGACCCACAAGTGTAGGGGATCGCAACAGTCTTCGCGGGTAGTATTACTCAATTTATTGATTCGATACAAGGGGAGCCAAAGAATACTTGCAAGCCTTAACAACTGAGTTGTCAGTTCAGCTGCACCTGGAAATAGTTCTTGCTCACAGAAGCTTATCAGTAGCGACAGTTTGGTAGTAGCAACAGCAAAGAAACAGCAACAGTGAAATAGGAGCAATAGTAACAGTAACAGTAAACAGTGGGATTCGAGTGCAGTAGGCATAGGGATGGATGGACGGGTGTTGCATGGACGGGTCTAAACATGTAACTTCAAGACCTAGGTCATTGCAAATAAATAATAACAAGCATCCAAGTACTAAAAAATCCTAGGCATTGCTCCAAATATAGTCATACGTGCTCGCAATGAGAACTTGCACAACATCTTCTGTCCAGCCAGCCCGTGGCAGCGGGGCCTCTAGGGAACTACTGGCAATTAAGGTGCTCCTTTTAATAGAGCACCGGAGCAAAGCATTAACACTCTGTGAACACATGTGATCCTCACACCACAGCCATCCCCTCCGGTTGTCCCAATTATTGTCACTTTGGGGCCTTTAGATCCGGACAATGATATTTCTACACAACTTGCAGATAATATCAGAAACAATACTATCATAATGATTCAATAATAAGTTCAGATCTGAGATCATGGCACTCGGGCCCTAGTGACAAGCATTAAGCACAAGTTGCAACAAAGTCAAATAGCACTAATAGAGATATTAGGCACTATGCCCTAACAGATCTTATTCGATTACATGACAGAACTCATCCAATCCCTACCATCCCCAAGCCTACAGCGAGGGATTACTCACTCATGGATGTGGGAAATATCGATGGTTGATGGAGATGTGTTGGTGATGACGATGGCGATGATCCTCTCCAAATTCCTCGTCCCAGCAGGGTGCCAGGATGGAGTTTCTGGATCCGAACCTTGGTTTCTGGTGGTGGAGGCGGAGCGGAACTCTTTCTGGAAAATTATTGAACCCCCCTTGTTTTTTAGGTCGAAAGGCAACTTATAGGTGCAGAGGGAGGCCGAGGGGGTTCCTGGGGTGGCTGCACCCCCTAGGAGCAGGGCAGGGCCCACCCGCGCCTTGCAGGGGTGTGGGCCCCCAGGCCCCTTCTCCGTCTCATCTTCTGGCTCGGTGGGTCTTCTGGTGAAATATTAATTTTGGCATATTTTCCGGGATTTTTCCTGATAGTTGATTTTCTGCACAAAAACAAGACACTGAGGTAATTCTACTCAAAATAGTGTTAGTTGTATCCAAATCACACAATGTCACATCCCAAGATTTTCCAAAACTTTGATTGATTTTCAGGGTGAGAAGAAACTTTTTGATTCCAATTGGAAACCTTCAAACCTATTTGGATCAAATGAAATCCTAAAGGGATTTAAAAAGTTAAATAAACAATAAACTTCAAAATATTAGGAATTACTATTTTTGATCTTTTAAATAAAGGATTTGGTTTTCAAAGGAAATAGAAGTTTTATAAATAAAGATTATTTTACAGAGCCAAATTAAACCTTGGCCAAGTATTTAAAATAAAATGTTTTGTTTTGATTAAAAATAGTAAAGGTTTATTTAAATAAAATAATAAGGAATCAATATCCAATTTTTATTTAAATAAAAGGTTTTTACCATTTTAATTAAAACCTCAAAAACTATTAAATTATTTTAAATAGGTTTTCCAAATATTTTCTGAAAGAAAACCTACTGAAGTGTTTTGATTTTATTTTAGATTCCAAAATAAAGAATTTAAATAAACAAATCCTATTTGAATTATTGAATAAGGTCTATTTATTTAATTATTAATGGACCCTATAGCAAAAATGTTATTTTGTTTTAAACAAGCTTTCCAAGTATTCTTTACTTTCAATTAATACCTACTGATTTGGTTTTGAAAATATTTGGATTTAAAATGGAGATTTTATTAATTAAATCAAACCCTATTTAATTAAATAACTAAAGGTCCATTTTATTTAATTAATGAATGGATTTTAAAATGAATAAAAATATTATTTTATTTTGGGATTTGGTTTATGTTGATAAACAGAACCAAGTTCAAAATTGTGAAGTGTGGTGTTTGTTTGAATTGATATGGTTGATTTAATCATTTGTTTGAATTTCAAATCAGTAAATAGAAATAGAAAAGGTTAAATCATTCAGAAAAAAAATAATATAGTGTAAAGGAACCAGCCCAACGAACTGGCCCAACAGCCCACCTAGCCCACCTGTTTCCACGCCCCCGAAACGTTTTCTTCACCGCAGAAGCTACCCGCTAAGTCACAGACTGGTGGACCTTGTCCCCTCACTCCCTCTCTCGCTGCCAGAGGACCCCGCAGACACGCTGTCATCTTCCCCACCCCCACGACCTGTTCTTCCTCCCCTCGTCACCGTTGCAAGCTTTGAATTCGCGGCATGAATTCGCCTTAATGCCGCGAGTAAAACCTGCCGTGATCACACACGATAAATCGTCTTCCTCTCCTCTCTCGTTTCCCCCTGACTCCTCCCTCAAGCACGCCCCCAGGCCGTCGAATTTTACTCGAACACCGCCTCTGTCTGACGACACTCCGGTGAGGAATCCGGCCGAGCCTCTTCGCCCCGCGCCTCCCTGAGCACCCTAGTAGATTCCCCACCTCCTGACGCATCCGTCCGTGCCCCTCGTTCGACCACGCGCATCCCTGAGCGTCGGCAACGTCTTCCTCGAGCCAGCGCTGCCGTCTGGTTCTTCTCCGACGACGTCTCCCCGGTAAACCAGACCGCCCCTTCACCTGTCGTTCATGCACACAACTTTGTTTTGATCCTGCGCGCCTAACCGCGTCATCATTTTGTCTCGAGGTGATCCACAGCACCCTCCCCAACCACGACAGAGTGTGGCCGTCGTCAGACGCAACTCCGACGAGGAATTCCTGCAACCCTAGTGCGCCCCTTGACCAACCGCGAGTACCTTGAGCTTCGCCGTGTTCTCCTAAGCCTGGTGAGCATCTCCTTACTCTTCCTTGCTTCCTCTAGCGCCAGCTCCACCGCTAGCCGAGCATCGCCGCCGCTCACCGTCGCTCGGCACCGCCAGTTCTTGGTCGCTGTGTTGATAGCCGTTAGACGAAGATCGTAGGGACGCGATAGATCACTTAACCTGAACCGTTACGCTTGATATGCACCGCTCAACCTAAGTTAAATCCAACGCACCGCGTTGCCAATCCGGCCGAACCGGTATCGACCAATAAAACAGCGACGCGTGGCCAGTATTAGATCTAAAAGCAGATTTGAATCTGATTGAATTGTAAATTTCAAACCCTTGTATCTTTGGATCCACATGTCCAAAAATTACAAATTTTATGTCGTTGGATTTAGGAGAGCAAGACCTAGCCAACCATGCCCTTGGTTTAGCAAATAGTATCTGTTAGATTGCTTGTTTTTGCAGATTCATTTGTGTGCTTGTTTAGATTAGAAAAATTGTTTAAAAATGATTTTAGGGTTAAAACTTTTGCAAAATGGTTTGTTGTGACCTTACTGACCCTAGGAACCAACCCATGGTTTGGAAAATGAATTTGGAAAAGTTTAGAATGGATTAATTAGTTTAGTCCATTTCTAGCCAAATAAAACTATTGTTTTGTTATGAAAATGGTTTTGAGTTTGGAGGAAATGTCTTGGACCAAACCTACTGACCAAAACACCAAGTTTTAAGAAACAACAACTTAATTGGTGAAACCACTTAAGGTTGTGGTATTGAGAAAAATGTTTTTCACCACATAAAATGATGAAAGGATTTGAAAATGGTTTATGGATAAAACCCATTTGCAAATGACTTTGCCATTTTGGTAAATGACCAAATTGGAACTTACAAAGTTTAGAAGCCTAGTGGAGACCATCCTTGCAATAGAACCAATCTTCGCATGCTTATGCATGACTTAGATTCCATTACTTTTGTGTGAAAAATTGTTTGTTTGACTTTGGTTTGGAATGTGAATTGAACTTGTGTTTGCTTGATTGATTTGTAGTGAAGTGTGAGACTAGCAAGATCAAGGAGTGAACCACCATTCCCTACCGAAAAGGCAAGTGATGCTTCATACTTTTTGTCCCATTACTTTCACTATGCATTAGTGATTTTGCTAAGTAAAACTTGCATGGATTTTGCTAAGTATAAACCTTACTATAGGAAAAACTAGTAGATGAAACCTTAGTGGAAATCTTCCTAAGTTAAGATTCCTATTACTATCAAGCTTAGCCTAGCTAATAGAAAACATGGGTGGAATATATATTCACACTATGGAAAAATATTCTAAGTCTGAGGACTTGTGATTTTGTCTAATAAAACAACTAAGTTAATGAATCACCTGGGTGGAATGGGATTGCTTGGTGGTTTTTGGTTGAGTGGTTCACAAGGCCCATGTCTATGGTTGACCTTGTGTATCTCACTTGTGGATTGCCACCCAGGAACAAAGAGATTTGAGATGTCAAATGTTGAGAAGATTCAAGTGCAACCACTTGGCAATATGGGCTCTGCCATGATCACATAGGTTGCAAGAACTTAGCCATATGGACAGTGGGTGGTGGTGTTTGATAGGTTGGAACGCGTCCATTTTGGTCTAAGGGAAGGCTTCTGAAAGATCTTGTCTTGGGAAACCAAGTCTTGTGGGGAAAGTGCACCACCTCTGCAGAGTGTAAAATCTAAGTACTTAGCCATGTCCCTGGTAAAGGACAATTTGAGCATCAAGACATGGAAGCAATCAAGAATCTCATCATTGAAATTTCTAAGTTAAAATTTTGTGGTTTGAACAAGGGTTGTTTGAAATCTTCAAATCTTTGATTGAGAGATGCCTTGGTTAAAGGATCTTCAATCTTTGATTGGGAAAAATGATTTTATCAAAGCAAAAACTTAGTATTTTCAAATGTTAAGGAAAAATCTATTTTGAGCAATGCAAGCCTCAACTCCACTTAGCCAATTGCATATAGATGATAGACTCCACTATACTAATATAGTAACACTTGCCAATACAATTCAAATGTATTGACCCTTTGTGGCTGTAACTTGTATGTTGCAGGATTGATTGTTTTTAGTGAAGATTGATTGATTAGGATTACAAAGTCTACAACCAACATCTTCCTGTGGCACTTTGAAGATGAAGGACCATGATTTTAGTTATTCCGCTGCAATGTAATGTAATAGCTTAATGAGCTATGTTTGATGTAATAAAATTATGTTATTCCTGGTTATAAAGTTATATTATGACCTTTGTTTCTTGATATTACATCTTAACTGTGGATGCTAGCTATTGATCCAGGGACTAGCATTGTAAACACAGGGGGATCTATCTTATTAAAGATTGGAACCCCTACAGATGGTATCAGAGCATTGTGTTGCCTGTAGGATTTGTAAACCTAGGATTGGACAAAAACCCTTAGAAGAATAGGAGTTATATTTGTTCCAAAAACTTATTTACAAAATCTTGTAAACTCTTTCCTCAACCATTTTGGTTTCAACCCTACATCTCTTCTGCTTCAACTTAATGGAAAAACCTACCCATGGCCAAAGACTACACCATGTGCGAAGGACTTCTTCAACTTCTTCAACTCTAATGACTTCAACTTCTTCAACTCTAATGACTTCAACATCTTCAGCATATTCACCAAGGACTTCCAACTTGGATATCACTAAGGACTACAAGTGAGACAAGGAAATCTTACTCAAGATTTAGAGACTGAGGGAATGCAAAATAAGAAGGAGCCATCAACAACTTTGAAGTTTTTGACCAAGAAGTTTTTCTCAAGGAACCATGATCTCATGTAAGAAGAAGCAACCAAGAATGATGGAAAGATCACAAGTGAACCATATATATGGACCACCATATTTTAGATAAGTCAAAACACACCAACTTATGTGGTGTAACAAAAATATTTTTATTGCCTAAGTATGTGCTTGAACTTTGTTTGAGTGAAATGTTTGGTTTGCAACTGCATGCACATTGATTGTGTGAATTGTGATGTGTGTGATTAGAAGTAATTCCTTAGAAATATTTTGCCTATTCTAATCTCCCTTCAAACCCAAACAGATGACTACTCCAAGAAACTTCAACATCAAGGTTGATGACAACAACAACAACCAAGAGGACAACATGAGAGGACTTATAGCAACCCAAAACCAGTTGAGACAAGAGACAACTCAGCTTTTAGCCAACAACAATGGACTAGACCCAGCCATACAAAGGATTTTGAAACTTCAATCCCAATTGTTGCAAGGATTGGTTACTCAAGTGATCAACATGGGAGAAAACTTTTCCCAAAGAGCTAATGACAACAAGGATGACAAAGATGCTATTCTAGAAGGAACCCAAGCTAGCAATATTTTTAGAGACAAGGATCATACATCCAAGGAGCATGAAGATCAATGTCTCAAGAAGAGAGAAAGATCTCCCACCTATGAAGAACATGAACTAGAAGAACTCCTAGCTTTGGAGAGACCCAAAAAGAAGAAGAAGAAATGCCCCAACCCTAACAAGAAGGACATTACTCAAGTGCAATGTTACAATTGCAAAGAGATGGGACACTATGCCAATGAATGCCTAGAAAAGAAGAAGAATCAAAGAAACAAACAAGAGGCAATGATACCAAAGGAAAAGAAAGACATCAGCCAAGTGATGTGTTTCAAATGCAAGGAACTAGGCCACTATGTAAACTTCTGTCCAGGAAAGAGGAAGCCCATGATAAACCAACCTATAAAAGACCTCAGCCTTGTCACATGTTTCAAGTGTGAAAACAAAGGACACTATGCAGATGTTTGCCCAGAGAAGATTCCCCAGGATCCCAAGAAGGACAATGTGTAATTTTTGTTTGAAAATTTTAAGGGTGGTAGTACCCTAGTTGTTTTGAACCAGCTTGTAACCCCAGCCTTCCCAAATCTCGGGACGAGATTTATTTTAATGGTGGTAGCCTGTCACATCCCAAGATTTTCCAAATCTTGTAATGTGAAAAATAAATGAATAAAATAAAATTTTGATTGATTTTCAGGGTGAGAAGAAACTTTTTGATTCCAATTGGAAACCTTCAAACCTATTTGGATCAAATGAAATCCTAAAGGGATTTAAAATTTTAAATAAACAATAAACTTCAAAATATTAGGAATTACTATTTTGGATCTTTTAAATAAAGGATTTGGTTTTCAAAGGAAATAGAAGTTTTATAAATAAAGATTATTTTATAGAGCCAAATTAAACCTTGGCCAAGTATTTAAAATAAAATGTTTTGTTTTGATTAAAAATAGTAAAGGTTTATTTAAATAAAATAATAAGGAATCAATATCCAATTTTTATTTAAATAAAAGGTTTTTACCATTTTAATTAAAACCTCAAAAACTATTAAATTATTTTAAATAGGTTTTCCAAATATTTTCTGAAAGAAAACCTACTGAAGTGTTTTGATTTTATTTTAGATTCCAAAATAAAGAATTTAAATAAACAAATCATATTTGAATGATTGAATAAGGTCTATTTATTTAATTATTAATGGACCCTATAGCAAAAATGTTATTTTGTTTTAAACAAGCTTTCCAAGTATTCTTTACTTTCAATTAATACCTACTGATTTGGTTTTGAAAATATTTGGATTTAAAATGGAGATTTTATTAATTAAATCAAACCCTATTTAATTAAATAACTAAAGGACCATTTTATTTAATTAATGAATGGATTTTAAAATGAATAAAAATATTATTTTATTTTGGGATTTGGTTTATGTTGATAAACAGAACCAAGTTCAAAATTGTGAAGTGTGGTGTTTGTTTGAATTGATTTGGTTGATTGAATCATTTGTTTGAATTTCAAATCAGTAAATAGAAATAGAAAAGGTTAAATCATTCAGAAAAAAAATAATATAGTGCAAAGGAACCAGCCCAACGAACTGGCCCAACAGCCCACCTAGCCCACCTGTTTCCACGCCCCCGAAACATTTTCTTCACCGCAGAAGCTACCCGCTAAGTGACAGACTGGTGGACCTTGTCCCCTCACTCCCTCTCTCGCTGCCAGAGGACCCCGCAGACACGCTGTCATCTTCCCCACCCCCACGACCTGTTCTTCCTCCCCTCGTCATCGTTGCAAGCTTTGAATTCGCGGCATGAATTCGCCTTAATGCCGCGAGTAAAACCTGCCGTGACCACGCACGATAAATTGTCTTCCTCTCCTCTCTCGTTTCCCCCTGACTCCTCCCTCAAGCACGCCCCCAGGCCGTCGAATTTTACTCGAACACCGCCTCTGTCCGACGACACTCCGGTGAGGAATCCGGCCGAGCCTCTTCGCCCCGCGCCTCCCTGAGCACCCTAGTAGATTCCCCACCTCCTGACGCATCCGTCCGTACCCCTCGTTCGACCACGCGCGTCCCTGAGCGTCGGCAACGTCTTCCTCGAGCCAGCGCCGCCGTCTGGTTCTTCTCCGACGACGTCTCCCCGGTAAACCAGACCGCCCCTTCACCTCTCGTTCACGCACACAACTTTGTTTTGATCCTGCGCGCCTAACCGCGTCATCATTTTGTCTCGAGGTGATCCACAGCACCCTCCCCAACCACGACAGAGTGTGGCCGTCGTCAGACGCAACTCCGACGAGGAATTCCTGCAACCCTAGTGCGCCCCTTGACCAACCGCGAGTAACTAGAGCTTCGTCGTGTTCTCCTGAGCCTGGTGAGCATCTCCTTACTCTTCCTTGCTTCCTCTAGCGCCAGCTCTGCCGCTAGCCGAGCATCGCCGCCGCTCACCGTCGCTCGGCACCGCCAGTTCTTGGTCGCTGTGTTGATAGCCGTTAGATGAAGATCGTAGGGACGCAATAGATCACTTAACCTGAACCGTTACGCTTGATCTGCACTGCTCAACCTAAGTTAAATCCAACGCACCGCGTTGCCGATCCGGCCGAACCGGTATCGACCAATGAAACAGCGACGCGTGGCCAGTATTAGATCTAAAAGCAGATTTGAATCTGATTGAATTGTAAATTAAAAATTTTATGTCGTTGGATTCAGGAGAGCAAGACCTAGCCAACCATGCCCTTGGTTTAGCAAATAGTATCTGTTAGATTGCTTGTTTTTGCAGATTCATTTGTGTGCTTGTTTAGATTAGAAAAATTGTTTAAAAATGATTTTAGGGTTAAAACTTTTGCAAAATGGTTTGTTGTGACCTTACTGACCCTAGGAACCAACCCATGGTTTGGAAAATGAATTTGGAAAAGTTTAGAATGGATTAATTAGTTTAGTGCATTTCTAGCCAAATAAAACTATTGTTTTGTTATGAAAATGGTTTTGAGTTTGGAGGAAATGTCTTGGACCAAACCTACTGACCAAAACACCAAGTTTTAAGAAACAACAACTTAATTGGTGAAACCACTTAAGGTTGTGGTATTTAGAAAAATGTTTTTCACCACATAAAATGATGAAAGGATTTGAAAATGGTTTATGGATAAAACCCATTTGCAAATGACTTTGCCATTTTGGTAAATGACCAAATTGGAACTTACAAAGTTTAGAAGCCTAGTGGAGACCATCCTTGCAATAGAACCAACCTTCGCATGCTTATGCATGACTTAGATTCCATTACTTTTGTGTGAAAAATTGTTTGTTTGACTTTGGTTTGGAATGTGAATTGAACTTGTGTTTGCTTGATTGATTTGTAGTGAAGTGTGAGACTAGCAAGATCAAGGAGTGAACCACCATTCCCTACCGAAAAGGCAAGTGATGCTTCATACTTTTTGTCCCATTACTTTCACTATGCATTAGTGATTTTGCTAAGTAAAACTTGCATGGATTTTGCTAAGTATAAACCTTACTATAGGAAAAACTAGTAGATGAAACCTTAGTGGAAATATTCCTAAGTTAAGATTCCTATTACTATCAAGCTTAGACTAGTTAATAGAAAACATGGGTGGAATATATATTCACACTATGGAAAAATATTCTAAGTCTGAGGACTTGTGATTTTGTCTAATAAAACAACTAAGTTAATGAATCACCTGGGTGGAATGGGATTGCTTGGTGGTTTTTGGTTGAGTGGTTCACAAGGCCCATGTCTATGGTTGACCTTGTGTATCTCACTTGTGGATTGCCACCCAGGAACAAAGAGATTTGAGATGTCAAATGTTGAGAAGATTCAAGTGCAACCACTTGGCAATATGGGCTCTGCCATGATCACATAGGTTGCAAGAACTTAGCCATATGGACAGTGGGTGGTAGTGTTTGATAGGTTGGAACGCGTCCATTTTGGTCTAAGGGAAGGCTTCTGAAAGATCTTGTCTTGGGAAACCAACTCTTGTGGGGAAAGTGCACCACCTCTGCAGAGTGTAAAATCTAAGTACTTAGCCATGTCCCTGGTAAAGGACAATTTGAGCATCAAGACATGGAAGCAATCAAGAATCTCATCATTCAAATTTCTAAGTTAAAATTTTGTGGTTTGAACAAGGGTTGTTTGAAATCTTCAAATCTTTGATTGAGAGATGCCTTGGTTAAAGGATCTTCAATCTTTGATTGGGAAAAATGATTTTATCAAAGCAAAAACTTAGTATTTTCAAATGTTAAGGAAAAATCTATTTTGAGCAATGCAAGCCTCAACTCCACTTAGCCAATTGCATATAGATGATAGACTCCACTATACTAATATAGTAACACTTGCCAATACAATTCAAATGTATTGACCCTTTGTGGCTGTAACTTGTATGTTGCAGGATTGATTGTTTTTAGTGAAGATTGATTGATTAGGATTACAAAGTCTACAACCAACATCCGCCTGTGGCACTTTGAAGATGAAGGACCATGATTTTAGTTATTCCGCTGCAATTTTATGTAATAGCCTAATGAGCTATGTTTGATGTAATAAAATTATGTTATTCATGGTTATAAAGTTATATTATGACCTTTGTTTCTTGATATTACATCTTAACTGTGGATGCTAGCTATTGATCCAGGGACTAGCATTGTAAACACAGGGGGCTCTATCTTATTAAAGATTGGAACCCCTACACACAAGTTTAGAGGAGAAACAATAGCAAAAGTGTTCGAGAAAGTAGATACGTTTTGGACGTATCAACTCCCCCCAAGCTTATCTTATTGCTTGTCCTCAAGCAATTCAGTTGAAAACAGAGTGCGATAAAAGAACCTTCACGAACACATTTGCTTCATATGATGTATATATTCTCAGCACAGTAGTAGATGCTTAGACAATTCATAATAAAGAGTATGCAACTAGGTCTACTCAATAGTCATTGCAAGCTATAAAGAGAAACCTACTCGATAATAATAAGTACCATGGAACATAAACATAATCAACATTGCAATGCTCACAGTAAGGTATGATAGAGTGGTATCTCACTTGCCTTTGTTTATAGAGCACAATATAAATGCCGAGGCACCTCTGAAGTTCAAGTGAAGACTAGAAGTAAAGATATCAGAGATACAAGCATCAAAGTCATGACATAATTAACCAAGTTTTGGAACAAACACAAGAATGACAACTATGCTCTCAAGAAGGTGATCATAGAATAAGTGGTGACTCAACAAAGTTGTGAAAACGGTTTTGGAAAGTTTGAAAGGCTTCCTAATGCTGAAAGGAAGGTACTCATTAGCTTTGAGCTCTCATTGCCCCTATCATAGGCATCTTCATGTGGTTAAGGTGAAAGTGAGGTCCACTCTGAATCATATGCTTGACAGACCATAGGCTGAAAATCCCAAGTCCCTTGAATACGAGGGCCACACCTCATGCTACTCAACTTCAGTCACAGGTATGTTCTTGTCATTGTAAGTATTTGCATATCATAGAGAACCGCCAACGGGGTACCCCTTGCACATGGTACAGGAGCTTTCCCATAACCAAAATGACAAGGCGAGCAGACAATGAGCATCTCAGCAATCTTTTTATTTACCATATGCATAGCTTTTTATTGAGGATGCTTAATAGATGCTCATTATGGTGATGTTGCAAGTTTCCACCATGATT
This sequence comes from Avena sativa, assembly GCA_916181665.1. Taxonomy (NCBI): domain Eukaryota; kingdom Viridiplantae; phylum Streptophyta; class Magnoliopsida; order Poales; family Poaceae; genus Avena; species Avena sativa. The sequence goes on along the minus strand of OV702280.1, from coordinate 335,978,922 downwards.
AGGCATGGCTTAGGCTAGCGGCTCAGGCGTTTCTCTAACACAATGTATAGACTCCATGACCTCACAAGCTCCCCTTTTATTTCACATCGTCGACATCCGTAAACAAAAGAGCAAAGTATCAACTGGATAGGATATCCAAAAAGTGTTGAAAGTGTTCCCCGTGGCAGCACGGTTCTGCTGACTCCCAGCATATAATTTGCAACCATATAACTTTCATGGACAAGTCACAATGGTTCAGGATTATTAAGCGCAAGGAATAAAGTGTGCCATCAAGTTCGTGAGAGCTTTACTAACTAACTTTCTCAAAACAGACAAACATTTTATTTGGAAGAAAACAAGGCATATTGAATATGCACTGAAATAGCAAACGATGCTAATAGGTACGTATGGTGGACACAGCTGGCAATATTGGTTTTGGGGAGTTGGAAACACAGGTATAGCTCATGCTCAGTGCAAGTGAAGGCTAGCAAAAGAGAGGGAGCGACAAACGAGAGAGCAATAATTTTCATAATCATGCTTGCAACAAAACATGACTAATTATGGCATGAAACTGATATAAGAACTCTGAGGAAAAATAAAGCATCGAGGCTTACTAACTATTGATTAGTCATATGCATGCGTGAGCATGTGCCAAGTCGATTCACATGAAACTTCCAGAGGAGGATACCACAGTATCATACGAAAATATGAATAAAACAATGCAAGCAAACATTCATACGACATGCTACAAACTATTAGCAAGATGGAGCTAATCATAGATAATCAAGAACTACTAAGCATCCATCAGTAACACACTCCTTACCATGAACAGAATAAGCATGCTCACAATGATGAGTATATGTACAAAAATGAAACAAATAGAGTTCGTTACCAGCCTCTTACCACTCCTCAAATTGTCTTAATCTTCATTATTGCCCTTCACTTGTGTGACTTGAATAATAACATGAAAACAAAATTCCACTAAGGACGGCTGAACCCTGCAAAGAACTCACAAAACCAAATAAGAACAAAACATATTTTTTGGTGTTTTCGATTTTTTAAAGAAGCCAACAAAGCAAATACAAGCAAAGCAAAAACAAATGAAGCAAAGCAAAATCTTTTTGGAATTTTATTTTAAGGCAAACCAAAGCAAAGAAACAAACCAAGAGAAAGAACGAAAATATTTTTGGTATTTTTGTGTTTTTGAGAAAGAAGCAAAAGAACCAAAAAGAAAGCGAAACAATGGATATACAAAGAACCTACCGAACATGATATATCGATGTGTGTGATTTCGGTATACCTCCCCCCAAGCTTAGGATTTTGGCCTAAGTGGGCCTCAATAGCGCGGGTAGTAACTCCATGTTGGTGGCTCATCATAGGAATGATCATATCAGGTGCTTGCGATGAAGAAGAAGACGCGCCCCAATCAAATGAGGGCTGCTGGTATGAGAACTCTCCTAAGTTGGAGGGCTGAACCGAATTATTTTCGGCATTCTCTTCAACATTCTCCTCTTGCTGGGAGAGCTCCACCACATATGTATCAACCTCCTCCTCCGTAAGCGACCATCCTTGCCTGTTATCAAAGTTAAACAAAGCAGGTGCAGGCAAATAAACTATTTTCTCAGTCCTATCCTTTCTCCGACCTTGCTGGACAAAAGATAACTCATATGGTAAACTTCTCACATTGGCCCCCTGGGACACAAAACCATGCTGAATCATGGATTCAAGATCAAGCCTCTCTATGGGGAACTAATAATCTGAATAGTGAGGCTCTAAACCATGGAAAGCTAGCAACCTAGAAGCAATGAGACCTCCACAAATTCCACCCTTATCGCGGTTGATAGTGATACGGTGAGCTATCAAAGCACCCAGGCTATAAGATCTATTCCTATTTAGAGCAGCTGCGATAAAAGCTAGATGAAAGACAACTTTCTATCAATCTTTCTAGCAAGAACACACTTGGTAATGAAATAGGCAAATTATCTAATAGCTGGGAACTGAATGTTCCGAATTGCACAACTTTCCTTTGAGAAGTCGAAACCTTGGCAAATCTCAGCATATAAATCCACAAGTGACTTGGGACTTTCCTTGATCTTCTCACAAGATCCCCACTGAGGTACTCTAATTGCTGCACAGAAATCAGCAAAAGGCAGGTCGACAGGTATATTATATATTTTGTAATGGACCATGGGTTTAGATGTAGACCAAGTGAACCGGAAGTCCTACACAAAAGCCATGGTTAGCTTAACAAATTGAAATGGTTCACCTTCAACAAAGTGTTCCAATCCTGCATTGGCAATCAAGGTTTGGAAATCCTGGGATATTCCCGCGGTTCTCATAAATTCATGGCATGGATATATGGAAGGAAAAACTGCCTCCTCATGATGAACCTTCATTGGCTCAGACACCATCAAGTCATATTGATTCAGTGGATAGGTACTCATCTTCCTTGCTGAAATTTTTAAACAAACATCAAACCAAGTGATTTCCAAGTTGATAAATGATGAGCAAAAACTATAGGAACTTGCTAGAGGGCTACACATGCATCAAAATAAAGTTTCTAAGCATAGAACAAGCATGCAATCTCAAACAACCTGTCACCTATAGCAGCAAAACACTCAAGATATAATCCACCAATCACAAATCTAATTGTACAAGTGGAGGAGGCACATACCAAGGAGCAATCTCTCCAAAAATCAGCAGCAAAGATGGGCTGAGCAAGGAGATCGAAAATCGCGAGCAAGAACAGCAAGAACTCGAGCTTGAGCAAGTTTTCCGGTGTTTTTCAGGAGAGAGAAAGAAGATGGCTTTGAGGAGGCAGTCTAGAGGGGCCCAGGTGGGCCAGACCCCCGAGGCGCCGCCCACTGGTAGGCCGAGCCTACCATGGGTGTGGTGGCCTGGGGTGGCCCCTTGGGTCACTTCAGGTGTCCCTCTGCCCCTTTTGGAGGAAAATTTTATTTTGATTTTTCTGGGATTTTTCGGGAAACTTTATTTTTGGCCAATTTCGAGGGTATGAAAATTGATTTTCTCGCAGAAACAGTTTTTTCAGAAGAAGCAAAAGCAAACCAAAAGCCAAACTACATAAGCTCTAACGCAAACTAACAAGCAAACAACTAGCAAAACAAAAGCTAGCAAAAGAAAGGCAAAGACTAGGAAGGAGAAAAGTAAAAGAAAGCAAGTAAAACCACAGTGGAAACATTATTTTGTTCATAAAAATCCTTTTGTTAATAAGGTTGATCAAGTCTTGTTAACAAAACAATCTTATATGAAACAAAACTTTGCATTCCACAAGGTGATTATGTTACCTCATACTTTATAGAAATGGTCCCAATCATAATAGTTTCAAAAATTTCCTGTGGAATTGGAAAATATATTTCTCCAACCTTGATGCTCTCAATATTTTAATTGGAATTCAGGCAATAGCTTCTAACAACCTTCTTGGGGAAATAAATAGTATGCTCTTTGTCATCAATATTGAATGTTACTTTTCCTTGATTACAATTAATGACAGCACCTGCATTATTAAGAAAAGGTCTCCCAAGATTAATAGACATATTATCATCTTCGGGCATTTCAAGCACAACAAAATCAGTTAAAACCAAGCAATTATGAGCCACTTGAACAGGAACATCCTCACATATACCAACAGGAATAGTAGTTGACTTATCAGCCATTTGCAAAGATATATCAGTTGGTATCAATTTTCTAGCTGGAGTCTCTTGTAGAGAGAAAAAGGCATAACACTAACTCCAGCTCCCAAATCACATAAAGCAGTTCTAACATAATTGTTCTTAATAGAGCAAGGAATAGTTGGTATACCTGGATCACCAAGTTTCTTTGGAACCTTACCATTGAAGGAGTAATTGGCAAGCAAAGTACAAATCTCCTCATTAGGAATCTTCCTTTTATTAGAGACAATATCCTTCATATACTTTGAATAAGGAGGCAATTTAATAGCATCAGTCAAAGGAATTTGCAAAAATAAAGGTTTCATCCACTCACAAAACTTGTTGTAGTGTTCTTCTTCCTTTGACTTGTGTTTCTTACCTGGAAAAGGCATAGGTTTCTGCACCCAAGGTTCTCTCTCTTTACCATGTTTATTAGCAATAAAATATTCCTTAGTGTACCTAGTGTTCTTAGTGTGCTTCTCAGGTTCTTCTTCGACTTCCTCCTTATCAGGAGCATCATTATTATTACCACTCTCAGTTTCAGCATCAGAGACAGATATACTATTAGGATCTACAGCAGGTTCAAGTGATTCCTCAACTAACTTATGTTTCTTTTTCTTTCTCTTACAAGGACTACCACTACTTTCACCTTGTTTAGAATCCTGCTCAATTCTTTTAGGGTGTCTTTCAGTATATAAAGGATCTTGAGTAGCTATACCACTCTTAGTTCTAATTCCATAAGCATGTTTATTTCCTGAGGCATTAACTAGCATATCCTTTTGTACCTTAGCAAGTTGATCAAGTTGGGTTTGGACCATTTGAAAGTGTTTACAAAGCATTTTAATATCATTAGAAGTTCTTTCCACAATATCTTTCAACTCATGGATAGCTCTAGAGTTTTCCAATAAATGATTCTAAACTTGTTTATTAAAATTACCTTGTTTAACAATAAATGTGTCAAGTTCCTCTAAGCATTGATCAGGAGGCTTACCATAAGGAATATCACCTTCATTAAAGTGGAGAGAGTGTACCTCAATAGTAGATGTGTGGGAAATTGGCTTACATAATTCTTCTATAGGAGGTAAATTCTTCACATCTTCAGCTCTAATACCTTTATCCTTTAGACATTTCTTAGCTTCCTTCATCACTTCATCATTTAATGCAATAACTCCCCTCTTCTTTGGTGTTGGTGTTGGTGTTGGAACTGGTTCAGGCACAACTGGTTCAGGAGTAATAGGCTCAGGTGTATTTAGCTCAGTTGAAGTCCAATCATCATAATTCTTGCTTATCTTAGCTATTAATTCTTCAGCATCTGTAGGAGTTCTTTTCCTGAAAACACAATCAGCAAAGCTATCTAGGAATGCCCTAGAATCATTAGTTAGTCCATTATAATAAATATCAAGAAGCTCATTCTTAGGTAATGGACATCCAGGATGTGCAAGAATCAAGGCACAAAACCTTGTCCATGACTCAGGCAATTTATCTTCTTCTCCCTGTTTAAAATCAAAAAGTCTCTACAAAACAGCATGTCTAGCACTAGGAGGAAAATACTTCTAGAAGAAAGAAGCAATCAAGCAATCAGGGCTATCAATGGAACCAGGAGGTAATCTATTAAACCAAGCCCTAGCTTCTCCTTTTAGTGAAAAGGGAAGATCTTAGTAACAAAGAACTTGCGCATCTTAAAATCATCAGAGAACAAAGCACTCATAGTATAAAGCTCATTCATATGAGCCACAACACTCTCATTTTCAGTCCCACAAAAAGGTTCTTTCTCAACAATGTCCAAATAGGATAAATCAAGAGAGAAATCATAATATTTATCTTTAATATCTATGGGAGAGGTGGCAAACTTAGGATCAGAGGACAGTTTAGGCATAATGGTGCGTCTAGCAAGGAGACTATTAATAGCACTAGTACCATGTGTGTTTCGGCACTCTTCAACAAATTCATCAGTGAACTCAATGTAACCATCATTAATATCATAAGTCTCACTAGACTCAGGTGAGATAACAGGTATAACAATGTCTTCACTAGGAGTTTCGGTATTTCCTAGACTAGTCATAGTAGCATCTAGGAAAGGACCTAATGAACCACTCACATCAAGCACAGTAGAAGTAACATCATGAGCATCAAAAGCAGTTTCAGATTCAGTAGTAGTAGCAGTGTGTGTAGCATGATTATGTGGTGGTGGTGTGACAAGCTTACTTATAACAGACGGTCAATCAAGAGCAACAGAGGTGTTTAGGACTGTACCTCTTCTTGTAGTGGATGGTAAAATAGGGAACTTTCCATCACGAGACTTCCCCATGATGAAAAATGTAGCAGTGAACAATAATAGATCCAAGTGAACTTACAAATAAAGCTATGCTCCCCGGCAACGGCGCCAGAAAATATTCTTGATGAACCACAAGTGTAGGGGATCCCAATAGTCTTCGCGGGTAGTACTACCCAATTTATTGATTCAACACAAAGGGAGCCAAAAAATACTTGCAAGCCTTAACAACTGAGTTGTCGGCTCAGCTGCACCTGGAAATAGTTCTTGCTCACAGAAGTTTATCAGTAGTGACAGTTTGGTAGTAGCAACAGCAAAGCAACAGCAACAGTGAAACAAGAGCAATAGTAACAGTAACAGTAACAGTAAACAGTTGGATTCGAGTGCGGTAGGCATAGGGATGGATGGACGGGCGTTGCATGGACGAGTCTAAACATGTAACTTCGTGACCTAGGGCATTGCAGATAAATAATAACAAGCATCCAAATACTAAATGTAGGCGTTCGTAGCATGGAAAACAAAAAAATTCTACCGCATGAACACACAATCAAGATCTAATCTATGATCAAGCCAAGATCTATCTACTAGATCGGTGCAACAAGTTGATAGAGTACTAACCCTCGAAGATCCAAAGCAGTTAACGAGAGCAGATTCTCGTGGGTGATGTAGTCGCTAACTTGCTAATCTCAAGGTCGCATAAACGATCCTTCCGGCGCCGCGTTCCGACAGTGCTCCTGCAGTCGGTCACACGTACGGTAATCGATGAAAACCTTTCTCTCCCTTGTTCCAGCAGGCAGCGGAGGTTGTAGCTCTCTCCTCGCGATTCCGGCAGCACGACGGCATGGTGTCGGAAGTAGAGGGGAGATCCCGCAAGGCTTCGCCTAAGCCGGAGCGAGTATGGTGGAGTAGAGGGAGCCCCGACAATCTAGGGTTTAGAGGGCCGAGGTTTAGAGGTATCTAGCAACTAGAGTTTAGCTAGTCGGTAGCGGTTTAGAGAAGATCTACATTGGTCTCAACTAGAGAGGGGGCGGCGGCCAACCTAGGGTTTATTGGGTGCCTAGTGCAAGGGGGATACCTTGGGGTGCGCCCCTACCCCTCCTTATATAGGTGGGGGCGTCCAAGGGTGTTCCCAACCCAGGTGGAAACCCTCCCTAACTCAGAAACCCTCCCTAAGGGCTTGTTCGGTTCATCCACTTCCCAAGTGGAATGGAGTGGATTGGAGAGGATTTGCAGGGATTTTGACTTATGTGGGATTTAATCCCCCTCAAACCATGTCAATCCATTCCAATCCATGGAAAACCGAACAAGGCCTAAGTCGGAAACCATGTTGGGATTTGACTTTTTCAAACTGCCTTTTTGACTTTCAAATTAGAGTTTGATTTCTCTCTTCCAAGTGTCCAACCAAGTGACCTAGGACATGATGCAACCATTACACTTTGTCATGACACATCCATGTACCCTTCCCCTTCCGAATTGGTGAACCTTCTAGACCCTTCTAGAACATTCCAGTGAAAACACCGGAATCATTCCCGAACTCTGAAATTGGACTTTCCTTATATGAATCTTATTCTCCGGACCATTCTGGATCTCCTCGTGATATCCCGGATCCCATCCGAGACTCCGAACAACATTCGGTCTCTTTACTCACATTCCATATCTACTAAACAACATCGAATCCTTAAGTGTGTCTCCCTACGGTTCGTGAGTTATGCAGACATGATCAAGACTCTTCTCCGATCAATAACCAATAGAGGAATCTGGAAATTCATATGGCTCCCACATATTTCTATGATTACTTCGTGATCGAATGAACAATTTACATACGATACCAATTTCCCTTTGTCTCACGATACTTTACTTATCCGAGGTTTGATTGTCGGTATCTCTTCATACCTAGTTCAACCTCGTTACCAATAAGTACTCTTTTCTCGTTCCCGTGATATGTGATCCCTTGTGAGACAGTCACATGCTTGCAAGCTAATTGGATGACATTCCACCGAGAGGGCCCAGAGTATATCTATCTGTCATATGGATGGACAAATCCCAATCTTGATCAATGTGCCTCAACACATACTTTACGAACACTCAATGTCACCTTTATAGCCACCCAGTTACGGTGTGGTGTTTGATGTCATCAAAGCATCCTTCCGGTGATGGTGATTAGCATGATGTCATGGTCGAAGGAATTAGGTTACTATGTATCAGAAAGCTTATAGCAAGTGAACTATATTAAATGACTTGATCTTTATGCTACGCTTAACTATAGGAGTATGTCCATCACATCATTCTCCTAATGATATGACCCTGTTGTTAATAACATCTCTATGTTCATGATCAGGAAACCATGATCATGTATTAACCAACAAGCTAGTTTAACAAGAGGCTTTACTAGGGACTCTTTTATGTTTACAAATCACACAAGTATTAATGTTTCCGGTTAATACAATTATAGCATGGTATGTAAACATTTATCATAAGCATGAAGATATGATAATAACCACTTTATTATTGCCTCTTGGGCATATCTCCAATAGTCTCCCACTTGCACTAGAGTCAATAATCTAGTTTCAAACCTTTGTGCATTCAACACCTATGGCTTTCCGGTGTTGTATTTACACGATTTCTAGTGGTCAACTAATCTCCGGATCTGACACTTTCAGGTCCGTGTGTAATTGCATGTCTTTGCGTCTCTACGCATCACTCATTCTCTAATGAGATGGCTTTGTATAAATTTGGTCCTTTGGTGATACCTTTACTTCCTTGGGGTTAAAACATGTTGATAATATTGTCGTACAATATATATTCATAGTATTATCCCGCTGTGAACCACACCTAGTTTGATAACAAACTACTTGACACAAATGCCCTCTTTTGCTGCTATTATAGCAGTCATATACTTAGCCTTTTGTTGTAGTTTCTGTCACAATGTCTTAACTTTGGAATTCAACCAAATCCATTATGGAACTTACTTTCCATCATATTGTGCCACCCTTAGTTTAGATAGAGATAAACTTAATTTGTACTTTGTGACAAAACTAGTATCAATGTAATACTTTTACAATGAACTAACCATCTATTTGTCACTTCTACAAAATAATATATTATTAGTTCTTCTAAAAGATCATAAGAATATCTTTACTATCATCCAATAATCATCTTATGAATCATTCTGGTATACGCTCATAACATTTAGAGCATAGGACATATCTGGATTTGTACACATCACAGCATGATTGATAAAGTACTCTTTGTGATTTTATATATCAAGTATAAAAAATACTTGAATCTTTATTCAATCCTTCCTGTGCAACAAGAACCTTTCTTGTAATTTCTATATTGAACTCATTCAATATCTCATCTATGTACTTCTGGCACAACCATATTAGTGTCTCAATTTATCCATATAGACATTGATGCCAAATATTCGTGTTCTGCGTAAGCCTTTCATCGAGATGAAATTCTTAACCTGTGTCAATAAAAATATAAATCATTTCCAATCAACAATATGTCTTCCACATAATGTATTAGAAACATGTCTTAGCGCTCCCACTTAATTTCTTGCAAATGCAAGCATCTTCATCGTCTCCGATGAAATTAAACTATTTTAACAGTTTCATCATAGTGAAGATTCCAACTCCGTGATGCTTACTTCAACCATTGAAGTTTGCATATGCTTTTAGCATCCTTTGAATTAACAAAACCCTTTGGACTGTGTCATGCACACGTCCTAGGTAACCATTCTATTAGAAGAACTTGTTTTGTTTATTCAACTACCACATAACAAAATTATATGCAGTGGTTTCTACATTAATCCATCTAGACTAAATATCGCTTATTGAAAGATCAGATCTTGCCATAGTCAATTCTTTGAACATTGTCGTGAACTCTTTCCCGACATGTCAAAAATTTCATAGATGTGAAACATCCATGTCTATTTCTTTATAGATCCAAATACGACTATAAGGTCTTGCACCTTTTCAGAGGGTCTTTCAAGTTCAAAACTTGATCTCTCGTATATGGAACTATCACGGATTTTATGGCTTCAAACCATTTGACGGAGTCAGGGGCCATCATCGCTTCTTTCCATGTAGTCGGATCATTATTGTCAAATAATGATTTAACTCTCAAATCTTGGTATTTGATTGGTTACCCAACCTACTTGTTTCAATAGGAACTTAGACCTTCGTGACCACAACCTTTGAGGCACGTGAGCCATGAGCATTGTTGCTGTCTCCGGAACACTTTTCAGCGCTGTGCAACTTTGCACATATAGATAAGGTTCTTTTAACCTTATCAAAGTTCTATTGTCCTCCCACTTAACTTTTCACGGAAAATTTCTTTCTCAAAGAAACTTGACGTTCTAAGCGACAAACATTTTTTTGTCTTTGGTGTTATGGAGGAATACTCAACGATTATTCAAAATAACATAAAAAGATATGTTCATCCGATTTTGTTTGCAAACATCTTTCTTATGCATAGCATACCAATGTTTAAGAAAGGACAACTTGGGTTTTATCCCAAACCATAACTTTATATGGTGTCATTTCAACGGATTATGATGGAGCTCTTTTCAGTGGAAAAACAGTAGTCTCTAAAGCTTTAACCTATAAAATATAATGGCAGTTTTATCAATTACACCTTTGATCTTACCATGTCAAACAAGGTTTCATTGCATATCTTGATTATTCCATACTCATATGGTGTTTCGGGAAATGCAAATCCATGGAACGATTCCTCAAATCTTAGGTGTTATGCTAAACTTTATAACTCAAATATCTTCCTTTATGATCCTATCATAAATTCTTTATTTTCTTGTTACATTGATTTTGCACTTCATCTTGAAAGTCTTTAAACTTTTCAAATGTTTCACACTTCATCCTTATTTAGTAAATATTCATATATTCACTCAAATTTTCGGAGAAAGCATATGAAGTCGAAATCTATCGCTCTTGACTACACATAATGGACTTCATACAACAATATGTACAAGTTCCAATAAGCTAGTCATCCGTTCCCTTTGGCCTATGAGCGGAGTTTTAATTATCTCTAGGAAAATTTCACAAGCGTCATTTGATGAAAAATCAAAAGACTCAAAAATTCCATCCACATGGAGTTCCTTCATGTTTTCTTTCCAATATAATTTAAATGGCGATGCCACTTCCTAAGTGATCTTTCTTATCAATTGTCTTTCGAAATTTTTAGCAATATTTTTATGGATGTGATTTATCCAACGAGATTTGTAAATCATCCATATTTTATGGATTACGGCAATTATTTGAACAACCCTTTTGTTCTCATAATACCTGATAAAACAAATCTTGAAGGAAAGCTTTGATGTTAACGAGAAACACAACAACCCTTTGTTTGTTCTCGATGAACATCATCACATATTGTTTTGATAGTTACTTAGGCCATTGTAGTTCATGAATTGTGTTGTTTCGTATGATGATTCACACCAATAAATTTAGTATCCAATACTTAAGAACCACATTGTTTAATAAGCAAAGAATATAGCCATAACATGTATATCCTCTATATACCTAAGCTAAACAATTCTAGTCTTTTCTTTTCTGCCATATATTTCTAAGATTCTCTTTCAGTATTTCCTTTTCTGTTCGAAAGAATCTATCAACATCAATAGTGGAGCCATACACATGACACATAGTCCAAAGCATGTATAGTTAAATACCAATGTCTTTGAACTTACACTTTGAAGTAGATCACCATCATCAAATACTTGGTGTTCTTTCATATTTCATTCTTTAGTAATCTTTTTGTGTAGTAAACATTTTATCAAATATTCACCCTTATCATGGAACTATTCATGATCAAGCTATTTTTAGCTTATAACGGTGAATCGCGAGTATAATGTTGCTCTCCAAAACCTTTTGGAGGATTAGGACGACAAGCGTCTCCAACCTTTTTCAAATTCTCATCAAATGTGAGAACATAAACTTTGCCATATTATACTCTCTCATGTTGCAACCAAAACATCATTTCAGATATCGCAATATCTTCCACACATCATGGTTTCTGAAACAACTCTTTCAGATCCTAGATAACCTTGATATTAAAACAATCTTTTGAATATCAAGAATCATGGAGACAAACATGATACTTATATACTAACACTGGAATTGTCACTATTGATTTAATACCAATTATTAAACTTCATGGAGTAACCGGAACTTACTGAAAGTTTGTAATAGGACTTTTAAACTTTAGATTAACACTTCAGAACAATACGATACCAGTTCGTAAAGTGACTAACCAGAATTCTATAGTTCTATTATCTCAATTATAACTAAGCACAAGGTGGTAAACGGATGACAATGACTACAACAACTATGCAAATTTACTTTGATTTAATTTATGATAAATAGTTTTCAACTTTTAATCATATTGCTATTGAACTCCCACTCAAAACAGTATCCCTCGCATTGTTTTAGTGATCACACGAACCAAATTCACTACACCAAGTCCGATCATCACGTGACATGATATAGTTTCAAAGGTGAATAATCATCATGTTCATCATATCATCTATATGACTCATGCTTTACCTTTCGGTATTCCGTGTTCTGAGACCATGTCTGTACATGCTAGGCTCGTCAAGATCAAACCTTAGCTTCCGCATGAGCAAATTTGGCGTGCTCCCATTGTATACACTCGCAGAATCTAACACACCCGATCATCACGTGGTGCTTCGAAACAACGAACTTTGGCAACAGTGCCTACTAAGGACGAACACTCTATAACTTGATATTTTTTGAGAGGGATCATCTTATAATGCTACCGTCACGAACTAAGCAATACAAGATGCATACAAGGATTAACATCACATGCAATTCAAAATATGTGATATGATATGGCCTTTCTTCTTATGCTTCTGATCTCCATCTTCAAGCACGAACATGATCTCCATCAGAACCGGCATGGCGTCAAGGTCAATCGCGCCGCTCCATGGTTGTCGTCCACCAGCATCAACTATTACAACTATTTTGAATAATAGACACGCAGGTCTAGACAAAATTAAAAGACAACCATATGGCTCCTGCCGGTTGCAGACTTACAATAATGAACATTGCATACATCATATATAATCACAATCATGGCCATATCACATCACAACACACCCCTGCAAAACAAAGTTAGACGCCTCTAATTTTCTTTGCATGTTTTACGTGGTTTGGGGCTTTCAATAAGTGTCGTTCTAACTTACGAACAAGAACCACAATGTTGATGCTTGAACTATCAAGTGCCCGTTGTAAATTGAATCTTCACTATGATGGGAGAGACAGACACCCGCAAAGCCACTTATGCAATACAAGTTGCATGTCGAGCGTGGAGAAAGTCTCATGAACGATGTCATGTAAGGTTAGCCCGGGCCGCTTCATCCCACCATACCGCAAGATGCAAAGTACACAAGAAGCAATTGATAATAAAAGCACCACCGCCCACAATGACCATTATGTTCTACTCGTGCAACAGATCTACATATAGACACGGCTCTGATACCACTGTAGGGGTTCGTAGCATGGAAAACAAAAAAATTCTACCACATGAACACACAGTCAAGATCTAATCTATGATCAAGCCAAGATCTATCTACTAGATCGGTGCAACAAGTTGATAGAGTACTAACCCTCGAAGATCCAAAGCGGTTAATGAGAGCAGATTCTCGTGGGAAATATTGGTTTTGGGGAGTTGGAAACACATGTAGAGCTCATGCTCAGTGCAAGTGAAGGCTAGCAATAGAGAGGGAGCAACAAACGAGAGAGAAATAATTGTCATAATCATGCTTGCAACAAAACAGGACTAATTATGGCATGAAAGTGATACAAGAACTCTGAGGAAAAATAAATCATTGAGGCTTACTGACTATTGATTAGAGGAGGATACCACAATATCATACCAAAATATGAATAAAACAATGCAAGCAAACATTCATACGACATGCTACAAACTATTAGAAAGCTGGAGCTAATCATAGACAAGCAAGAACTACTAAGCATCCATCAGTAACACACCCCTTACCATGAACAGACTAAGCATGCTCACAATGATGAGTATATGTACAAAAATGAAACAAATAGAGTTCGTTACCATCCTCTTACCACTCCTCAAATTGTCTTAATCTTCATTATTGCCCTTCACTTGTGTGACTTGAATAATAACATGAAAACCAAATTCCACTGAGGACGGCTGAACCCTGCAAAGAACTCTCAAAACCAAAGAAGAACAACAAATATTTTTGGCGTTTTCAATTTTTTAAAGAAGCCAACAAAGCAAAAACTAGCAAAGCAAAAACAAACCAAGCAAAGCAAAATATTTTTGGATTTTTCTTTTAAGGCAAACCAAAGCAAAGAAACAAAGAAACAAACCAAGAGAAACAACGAAAATATTTTTGGTGTTTTTGAGAAAGAAGCAACAAGAACCAAAAAGAAAGCGAAACAATGGATATACAAAGAACCGACCGAACATGATATATCGATGAGTGTGATGTCGGTATACCTCGCCCCAAGCTTAGGCTTTTGGCCTAAGTGGGGCTCAATAGCGTGGGTAGTAACTCCATGCTGGTGGGTCATCATAGGAATGATCATAGTCAGGTCTTGTGATGAAGAAGAAGACGCGCCCCAATCAAATGATGACTGCTGGTATGAGAACTCTCCCAAGTTGGAGGGCTGAACCGAATTATTTTTGGCATCCTCTTCAACATTCTCCTCTTGCTGGGAGGGCTCCGCCACATATGTATCAACCTCCTCCTCTGTAAGCGACCATCCTTGCCTGTTATCAAAGTTAAACAAAGCAGGTGCAGGCAAACTATTTTCTCAGTCCTACCCTTTCTCCGACCTTGCTGGACAAAAGATAACTCATATGGTAAACTTCTCACATTGGCCCCCTGGGACACAAAACCATGCTGAATCATGGATTGAAGATCAAGCCTCTCTATGGGGAACTGATAATCTGAATAGTGAGGCTCTAAACCATGGAAAGCTAGCAACCTATAAGCAATGAGACCTCCACAAATTCCACCCTTCTTGTGGTTGGTGGTGATACGGTGAGCTATCAAATCACCTAGGCTATAAGATCTATTCCTATTAAGAGAAGCTGCGATAAAAGCTAGATCAAAAGAAGACAACTTTCTAGCAATCTTTCTAGCAAGAACACACTTGGTAATGAAATAGACAAAGTATCTAATAGCTGGGAACTGAATGTTCCGAATTTTACCACTTTCCTTTGAGAAGTCGAAACCTTGGAAAATCTCAGCATATAAATCCACAAGTGACTTGGGCCTTTCCTTGATCTTCTCACAAGATCCCCACTGAGGTACTCTAATTGCTGCACAAAAATCAACAAAAGGCAGGTCGACGGGTATATTATATATTTTGTAATGGACCATGGGATTAGATGTAGACCAAGTGAACCGGAAGTCCTGCAAAAAATCCATGGTTATCTTAACAAATTTAAATGGTTCACCTTCAACAAAGTGTTCCAATCCTGCATTGGCAATCAAGGTTTGGAAATCCTGGGAGATTCCCATGGTTCTCGTAAATTCATGGCATGGATATATGGAAGGAAAAACTGCCTCCTCACGATGAACCTTCATTGTCTCAGACACCATCAAGTCATATTGATTCAGTGGATAGGTACTCATCTTCCTTGCTGGAATTTTTAAACAAACATCAAACCAAGTGATTTCCAAGTTGATAAATGATGAGCAAAAACAATAGGAACTTGCTAGAGGGCTACACATGCATCAAAATAAAGTTTCTAAGCATAGAACAAGCATGCAAGCTCAAACAACTTGTCACCTATAGCAGTAAAACACTCAAGATACAATCCACCAATCACAAATCTAATTGGACAAGTGGAGGAGGCACATACCAAGGAGCAATCTCTCCAAAAATCAGCAGCAAAGATGGGATGAGCAAGGAGATCGAAAATCACGAGCAAGCAATAAATAGAGCTTGAGCAAGTTTTCTGGTGTTTTTTGGGAGAGAGAAAGAAGATGGCTTTGAGGAGGCAGCCTGGAGGGGCCCAGGTGGGCCAGACCCCCCCAGGCGCTGCCCATTGGTAGGTCGCGCCTACCATGGGTGTAGTGGCCTGGGGTGGCCCCCTGGGTCACTTAAGGTGTCCATCTGCCCCTTTTTGGAGGAATTTTTTTTTTGAATTTTCTGGGATTTTTCGGGAAACTTTATTTTTGGCCAATTTTCACGGTATGAAAATTGATTTTCTCGCAGAAACAGTTTTTTCAGAAGAATCAAAAGCAAACCAAAAGCCAAACTACAGAAGCTCTAAGGCAAACTAACAAGCAAACAACTAGCAAAACCAAATCTAGCAAAAGAAAGGCAAAGACTAGGAAGGAGAAAAGTAAAATAAAGCAAGTACAACCACAGTGGAAACATTATTTTGTTCATAAAAATCCTTTTGTTAACAAGGTTGATCAAGTCTTGTTACCAAAACAATCTTATATGAAAAAAAACTTTGCATTCCACAAGGTGAGTATGTTACCTCATACTTGATAGCAATGGTCCCAATCATATTAGTTTCAAAATTTTCCTGTGGAATGGGACAATATATTTCTCCAACCTTGATGCTCTCAATATTTTCAATGGAATTCAGGTAATAGCTTCTAACAACCTTCTTGGGGAAATAAACAGTATGCTCTTTGTGGTCAATATTGAATGTTACTTTTCCTTGATTACTATTAATGATACCACCTGCAGTATTAAGAAAATGTCTCCCAAGAATAATAGACATATTATCATCTTCAGGCATTTCAAGCACAACAAAATCAATTAAAACCAAGTAATTATGAGCCACTTGAACAGGAACATCCTCGCATATACCAACAGGAATAGTAGTTGACTTATCAGCCATTTGCAAAGATATATCAGTTGGTATCAACTTTTCTAGCTGGAGTCTCTTGTAGAGAGAAAAAGGCATAACACTAACTCCAGCTCCCAAATCACATAAAGCAGTTCTAACATAATTTTTCTTAATAGAGAAAAATAGTTGGTATACCTGGATCACCAAGTTTCTTTGGAACCTTACCATCGAAGGAGTAATTTGCAAGCAAAGTAGAAATCTCCTCATTAGGAATCTTCCTTTTATTAGAGACAATATCCTTCAGATACTTTGAGTAAGGAGGCAATTTAATAGCATCAGTTAAAGGAATTTGCAAAAATAAAGGTTTCATCCACTCACAAAACTTGTTGTAGTGTTCTTCCTCCTTTGACTTGTGTTTCTTACCTAGAAAAGGCATAGGTTTTTGCACCCAAGGTTCTCTATTTACCATGTTTATTAGGAATAAAATCTTCCTTGGTGTACCTAGTGTTCTTAGTGTGCTTCTCAAGTTCTTCCTCAACTTCCTCCTTATCAGGAGCATCATTATTATTACCACTCTCAGTTTCAGCATCAGAGACAGATATACTATTAGGATCTATAGCAGGTTCAAGTGATTCCTCAACTATCTTATGTTTCTTTTTCTTTCTCTTACGAGGACTACCACTACTTTATCCTGGCTGAGAGTCCTGCTCAATTCTTTTAGGGTGTCCTTCATGATATAAAGGATCTTGAGTAGCTATACCACTCCTAGTTCTAATTCCATAAGCATGTTTATTTCCTGAGGCATTAACTAGCATATCCTTTTGTACCTTAGCAAGTTGATCAAGTTGGGTTTGAACCATTTGAAAGTGTTTACAAAGCATTTTAATATCATTAGAAGTTCTTTCCACAATATCTTTCAACTCATGGATAGCTCTAGAGTTTTCCAATAAATGATTCTGAACTTTTTTATTAAAATTACCTTGTTTAACAATAAATGTGTCAAGTTCCTCTAAGCATTGATCATGAGGCTTACCATAAGGAATATCTGTAGGGTTCGCAGCATAGAAAACAAAAATTTTCCTACGATGTGAACTATGTACTAGATCTATCTATTAGATACAAACAACGGGCGGATGTATATCCGTAGAGAACATACCCTTGAAGACCGACAAAGCTTAACGAGTTCAACTCGTGGTTGATGTAGACGATCTATTGCCGATCTCAAGATCGAGAGGAAGTCCTAGCGCCGCAAAACAGCAGCGCATCCGTGCTCGCACACACGTTCGAGGCACCGAGCAACCTCCGCCTCCTCGCTCCAGCGATGCAGCGGAAGCACAACTCTTTCTTGCCGAATAGCCACCGGGAACATGTATCTCGCTAGTCCGAGACCATGGGGGATAAATTCTAGAGGGGGAGAGAGATCCTTCACGAGGAGGTGTGAGTGAGAAGTGAGAGGAGGGGCTCCTTATATAGGGGAGGGGGGCAGCCCAAGGGGGCATGGCCGCCGGCCATGGAGGGTGCCCCCACCTCTCCCTCATTCATGTGGGTGGACACTCCACTCACAAAATGGCCCTTCAATTTTCTCCACTCAAAAACCCACTCAAATTCCCATTAAATTTTCACCAAATTTAATGCAAACTCTCATTAAATAAAACTCTTTTATTTTATTCAGAATTTTGTCAATTACTTTAATGACAAACATTCACAAATAACCCCTTGCTAGAATTCTATTTCACATGCATAACCACTTTATGCAATTTCACCCGAAAACCTGTTTCGGTATCTAGTGAAATAAATTCCTGCGCTTGTTCATTCTTTAGGCATGAAACTTTTGCTCCAATTGGATGTCGGTGTCTCTTAAGTGTGTCACCCTATGGTTCGTGAATAATGCGGACATGATCGAGACCCCTCTCGGATCAATAATCACAAGCGGGATCTGGAGACCCATACTGACTCCCACACATTCAACGATGACTTTCTTGTGATCGTCGGAACCTTTTACGCTAGTATCTTAATCCCTTTGTTTCACGATATATCACATGTCCGAGATTCGATCATCGGTATCTCCATACCTAGTTTGATCTCATTACTGACTTGCACTCTTTTCTCGTTCCCGTGATATAACATTCTAGTGATCAAATCACTTGCTTGCAAGCTAATCAATGTGATATCACCGAGAGGGCCCAAAGTATATCTATCCGTCATCGGGATGAACAAATTCCACTCTCGATCCATGGGCCTTAACATAACACTTTATTAGTTCTGAATCCATCTTTATAATCACCCTGTTACGGTGTGACGTTTGATGTTATCAAGAAACTCTTCTGGTGTTAGTGATTGACATGATCTCATGGTCTAAGGATTAGGATCACTTTGTAAGTTGTTATAGCAATATAAACTCAGTGACTTTGATCGTAATGCTATACTTCGGATGAATGTTCATCACACCATTACACTAATGTTGTGATCTCGTTATTAACAACATCCAATGTCTATGATCAGGAAACCTTGATCATCTTGTTAATCAACAAGCTAGTTTATGACAGAGGCATAACTAGGAACTTCCTTTTTGTTTATTAAACACACATGTATTAACGTTTCCGTATTAATACAATTATAGCATGTAAAATAAACATTTATCATAAATAAGGAATACGATAATAACCACTTTATTATTGCCTCTCGGGCATATTCCCTTCAGTCTCCCACTTGCACTAGAGACAATAATCTAGTTTGAAAACTTTGCGTATTGAACACTTATGGCTTTCCGGTGTTCCATATACGCAATTGCAAGTGGTTAACATAATCTACGGATCTGACACTTTTAGGTATGTGTGTATTTGCATGTCTTTGCGTCTTCACGCATCACTCATTCTCCAATGAGATGGCATTGTATAAATTTGGTCTTTTGGTGAGACCTTTAGTTCCTTGGGGTTAAATCATGTCGATACTATTGTCATACAATATATCTTTAGTGTTATCCCGTTGCGAACCACACCTTAGTTTGATAACAAACTTCTTGACACAAATTCCCTCCTTTGCTGCTACTATAGCAGTCATATACTTAGCCTTTTTGTTGTAGTATTTGTCACAATGTCTTAACTATGGATTTCATCCAAATCCATCATGAAATCTTCTTTCCATTACATTGTGCCACCCATAGTTTAAATTGAGATAAACTTAATTTGTATCTTGTGACAAAACTAGTATCAATGTAACGCTTTACAATGAACTATTTGTAATTGTTTGTCACCTCTACACAAATATATTCTTAGTTCTTCCAAAAGATCATAAGAATATCCTTACTATAGTACAATGATCATTTTATGATTCATTCTGGTATATGCTCATAACACTTAGAGCATAGGACATATCTGGATGTGTACATATCATGGTATGATTGATCAAAGCATTCTCGTGATTTCACTCATCAAGTGTCAAAGCACTTGAATCTTGTTTCACTTATCAAGTGTCGATACACTTGAATATTGATTCAATTATTTTCCATGCGACAAGAACCGTTTCTTGTTGTTTCTATATTGAACTCCTTCAATATCTCATATATGTACGTTTGGCACAACCATATTAGCATCATAGTCTATCAACTATATACATTCATGCTAAATATTCGGGTTTTGTCTAAGTCTTTCATCGAAATGAAATTCTTAACCTTTGTCAATAAAAGATACATCATTTCTAATCAACAAGATGTCATCCACATAATGTATTAGAAATGTGTCTCAGCGCTCCCACTTAATTTCTTGCAAATGCAAGCATCTTCATCGTCTCCTGATGAAAACTCCTTTTCATTAAGGTGAAGATTCCAACTCCGCGATGCTTACTTCAACCATTGAAGTTTGCATGCCCTTCTTAGCATCCTTTGAATTAACAAAACCCTTTGGACCGTGTCATGTACACGTCCTAGGTAACCATTCTGTTAGAAGAACTTTGTTTTGTTTATTCATCTACCATATACCAAATTATATGTAGTGGTTGCTACTTTAATCCGTTCAAACTAAATATCGCTATGAAAGATCAAATCTTGTCATAGTCAACTCCTTGAACATTGTCATAAAATACTTTACGACATGTCGACTATTTCATAGATGTGAAACATCCATGTCTGTTTCTTTATATATCCAAATACGACCGATAGGTTTTTACACCTTTCCGGAGGGTCTTCCAAGTTCAAAACTTGATTTATCGTGTATGGACTTATCACGGATTTTATGGCTTCAAGCCATTTGACGGAGTCAGGGCCCATCATTGCTTCTTTGCATATAGTCGGTTCATCATTGTCAAACAATAATGATTTACTCTCAAATCTTAATCATTTGATTGTTTATCCGACCTTCTTGGTTCAATAGGAACTTTAGACCTCCGTGACCGCAACCTTTGAGGCACGTAATCCATGAGCATTCTGGCTGCCTCCAGAACATTTTCCGGCGCTGCGCAACTCAGCACATATAGCTAAAGTTCGTTAACCTTATCAGAGTTCTATTGTCCTCCCACTTAACATTTATGAAAAATTCCTTCTTCAAGAAACTTCATGTTTCAAGCGACAAACCCTTTTGTCCTTGGTGTTATGGAGGAATAACCAATTGTTATTCGAAATAACCTACAAAGACATGCTCATCCGACTTCGGTTGTAAACATCTTACTTATGTTTAGCATACCAAAATTTAAGAAATGACAACTTGGGTTTTACCCCAAACCATAACTTCCATGGTGTCATTTCAACGGATCAAGATGGATCTCTTTTCAGTGTAAAAGCGGAAGTCTCTAAAGCTTTAATCTTTTAAAACATAATGGCAGTTTTATAAATAACACCTTTGATCCAACCATGTCAAACAAGGTTTCATTACAAATCTCAAACATTCCATATTCCTATGGTGTTTCGGGAGATGTAAATCTAGGTGTTTTGCTAAACTTGTAACTCAAATAAATCCCTTTATGATAAAATCATAATTCATTTATTTTCTTGTTACACTTGTAACTCAAACAAATCCCTTATGATAAAATCATAAACCATTTATTTTCTTGTTACAATGATTTTGCACTTCATCTTGAAAGTTTTTGAAACGTTTTCAAATATTTCATACTTCTTTCTCATTAAGTGAACATTCACTCAAATTTCCGGAGAAAGCATATGAAGTTGAAATCCATCGCTTACGACTATACATAATGGACTACATACATCGATATGTATAAATTCCAATAATTTAGTTGTTCGTTCATCTTTGGACTTTGAACGAAGTTTTATTTATCACGTGGAAAGTCTCACAAGCGTCACTTGATCAAATCAAAGACTCCAAAAATCCATTAATATGGAGATTCTTCATGTTTTCTTTCCAATATAATTTAAACAGCGATGTTACTTCCTAAGTGATCTTTCAATCATTTGCCTGGCGACATTTTAGCATTAGATTTTATGGATGTGATTTCTCCAACTAGATTTGTAAATCATCCATCTTATATGGAATACGGTAATTATTTGAATAGCCTTTGTTCTCATAATACCTGATTTAAATAACAATTATTAAAACAAATCTTGAAGTCAAGCTTTGATGTCAACGAGAAATACAAACAACGGTTTGTTTGTTTTCGATGAACATCATCACATATTCTCTTGCTAGTTACTTAGGCCATTATGGTTCATGAATTGCTCGTTCCGTATGAAATTTCATACCAACCAATTCGGTATCCAATACCCAAGAACCACATTGTTTAACAAGCAAAGAATACAACCATAACATGTATATGATCCATATACCTAAATTGGATATTTCCAATCTTTTATTTTCTGCCAAGTATATTTTATAGATTCTCTTCCAGCATGTCCTTTTCCTTTTAAAAGAATCTATCAACATCAACAGTGGCGCCATATACATGACACATAGTCCAAAGCGTGTATATTTAAATAATAATACCTTTGGACTTGCACTTTGAAGTAGATCACCATCATAAAAATGATCGGTATTCTTTCAAAATCTATTCTTTAGTAATCTTTTAGTGTAGTAAACATTTTATATACATATTATATTCACCCTTATCATGGCGACATTCATGATCAAGCTACTGTAGCTTATAAAGGCGAATCATGAGTATAACATTACTTTCCAAAACCCTTTTGGATGATTAGGATGTCTAGCATCTCCAACCTTCATAAATTCTCATCCAATATGAGAACCTATATTATACTCTATCATATTGCAACCAAAACATTGTTTTAGATATCGTTATATCTGCCACACATGATGGCTTCTGAAACAATTCTTTCAGCTCCTAGATAAACTTGATATTAAAACAATCAAGAATCATGGAGGCAAACATGATACTTAAGATACTAACACTGGAGTTGTTACTCTCGATTTAATACTAACTATTAAATTTCACGGAGTAAATAGAGTTTGCTAAAATTTTGCAATAGGACTTTAAACTTTAGATTGACACTCAACACAATACGATACCAGTTCATAAAGTATATATCCAGAATTCTATAGTTCTATTATCTCAATTACAACTATGCATAAGGTGGTGAACGAATGCCAATGACTACAACAAATTATGCAAATTCACTTTGATTTAATTTATGATAAATTGAGTTCTACTAATCCAAATTAGAAATGAACTCCCACTCAAAAACGACATCCCTCGTGTCTTTTTGGTGATTACATGAACCAAATCCACTACACCAAGTCCGATCATCACGTGAGTCGGTATAGCTTCAAAGGCGAGCATCCATATGGTCATCATATCAAAAACATATGACTCATGCTTAACCTTTCGATCCGTGTTCCGAGGCCATGTCTGTACATGCTAGGCTCGCCAAGTAAGAACCTTAGTATTCGCGTGTGTAACTGTCTTACACCCGAGATATGCTCGTGGATTCAAGTACACCCGATCATCATGTGATGCCTTGAAGCAACGAAATATTGTCGGTGCATACTTAAGGAAGAACACATTCTTATCTTGATATCTAAATGAGGGATCATCTTATTATGCTAATAAAACGCCAAACAAGCAATATAAGATGCAATCAGACATCACATGTTTGTAAGTGAAATGATATGGTTCCCGCATATGATCTCCATCATGTGCACCATGGTATGATCTCTATCATACCTTTATGTGTAAGGCCAAGGTCTATGGAACTTACACGCTATGTGTGTTGTAAGAGTATCATCTCATACTTCTACTTACAACATCACCATATCATAACACTAGCCCAGCAACAATCTAAACTAGACGCCTCTAATTTATCCATTGCAAGTTTTACGTGGTTTAGGGCTTTCGAAGATAGAACCGTTCTTACCTACGAACATGAACCACAACGAGGATAACCAAATTGTTGACAACTCGTTGCAAATTAGATATTGACTATAGTAGGAGAGATAGACACCCGCTAGCCACTTATGAAAAACTAGTTGCATGTCAAGCGTGGAACAGGTCTCATGTGCGAGGACATGTAAAGTTTGTCCGGGCCGCTTCATCCCACTATGCCACATATATCCAAAGTACAACTAAGAAGCAATAAAATGATCATCATCGCCCACATACTCATATGTGTACTACCCGTGCAAGGCATCTACGCATAGATCCGGCTCTGATACCACTGTAGGGTTCGCAGCATAGAAAACAAAAAATTTCCTACGATGTGAACTATGTACCAAGATCTATCTATTAGATACAAAAAACGGGCGGATGTATATCCGTAGAGAACATACCCTTGAAGACCGAAAAAGCTTAACGAGTTCAACTCGTGGTTGATGTAGACGATCTATTGCCGATCTCAAGATCGAGAGGAAGTTCTAGCGCCGCAAAACAGCAGCGCATCCGTGCTCGCACACACGTTCGAGGCACCGAGCAACCTCCGCCTCCTCGCGCGATGCAGCGGAAGCACAACTCTTTCTTGCTGAATAGCCACCGGGAACATGTATCTCGCTAGTCCGAGACCATGGGGGATAAATTCTAGAGGGAGAGAGAGATCCTTCACGAGGAGGTGTGAGTGAGAAGTGAGAGGAGGGGATCCTTATATAGGGGAGGGGGGCAGCCCAAGGGGGCATGGCCGCCGGCCATGGAGGGTGCCCCCACCTCTCCCTCATTCATGTGGGTGGACACTCCACTCACAAAATGGCCCTTCAATTTTCTCCACTAAAAAACCCACTCAAATTCCCATTAAAATTTCACCAAATTTAATGCAAACTCTCATTAAATAAAACTCTTTTATTTTATTCAGAATTTTGTCAATTACTTTAATGACAAACATTCACAAATAACCCCTTGATAGAATTCTATTTCACATGCATAACCACTTTATGCAATTTCACCCAAAAACCTGTTTCGGTATCTAGTGAAATAAATTCCTGCGCTTGTTCATTCTTTCGGCATGAAACTTTTGCTCCAATTGGATGTCGGTGTCTCTTAAGTGTGTCACCCTACGGTTCGTGAATAATGCGGACATGATCGAGACCCCTCTCGGATCAATAATCAGAAGAGGGATCTAGAGACCCATACTGACTCCCACACATTCAACGATGACTTTCTTGTGATCGTTGGAACCTTTTACGCTAGTAACTTAATCCCTTTGTTTCACGATATATTACATGTCCGAGATTCTATCATCGGTATCTCCATACCTAGTTTGATCTCGTTACTGACATGCACTCTTTTCTCGTTCCCGTGATATAACATTCTAGTGATCAGATCACTTGCTTGCAAGCTAATCAATGTGATATCACCGAGAGGGCCCAGAGTATATCTATCCGTCATCGGGATGAACAAATTCCACTCTCGATCCATGGGCCTCAACATAACACTTTATTAGTTCTGAATCCATCTTTACAATCACCCTGTTACGGTGTGACGTTTGATGTTATCAAGAAACTCTTCCGGTGTTAGTGATTGACATGATCTCATGGTCTAAGGATTAGGATCACTTCGTAAGTTGTTATAGCAATATAAACTCAATGACTTTGATCGTAATGCTATACTTCGGATGAATGTTCATCACACCATTACACTAATGTTGTGATCTCGTTATTAACAACATCCAATGTCTATGATCAGGAAACCTTGATCATCTTGTTAATCAACGAGCTAGTTTATGAGAGAGGCATAACTAGGAACTTCCTTTTTGTTTATTAAACACACATGTATTAACGTTTCCGTATTAATACAATTATAGCATGTAAAAGAAACATTTATCATAAATAAGGAATACGATAATAACCACTTTATTATTGCCTCTCGGGCATATTCCCTTCAATATCACCTTCATTAAAGTGGAGAGAGTGTACCTCAATAGTAGATGAGTGGGAAATTGGCTTACATAATTCTTCTATAGGAGGTAAATTTTTCACATCTTCAGCTCTAATACCTTTCTCCTTTAGACATTTCTTAGCTTCCTTCATCACTTCATCATTTAATGCAATAACTCCCCTCTTCTTTGGTGTTGGTGTTGGAACTGGTTCAGGCACAACTGATTCAGGAGTAATAGGCTCAAGTGTACTTAGCTCAATTGAAGTCCAATCATCATAATTCTTGCTTATCTTAGCCATTAATTCTTCAGCATCTGTAGGAGTTCTTTTCCTGAAAACACAATCAGCAAAGCTATCTAGGTATGCCCTAGAATCATTAGTTAGTCCATTATAATAAATATCAAGAAGCTCATTCTTAGGTAATGGACATCCAGGATGTGCATGAATCAAGGCACAAAACCTTGTCCATGGCTCAGAAAATTTCTCTTCTTCTCCCTGTTTAAAATCAAAAAGTCTCTACAAAACAGCATGTCTAGCACTAGAAGGAAAATACTTCTGGAAGAAATAAGCAATCAAGCAATCAGGGCTATCAATGGAACCATGAGGTAATCTATTAAACCAAGCCCTAGCTTCTCCGTTTAGTGAAAAAGGAAAGGTCTTAGTAACAAAGTACTTGCGCATCTTAAAATCATCAGAGAACAAAGCACTCATAGTATAAAGCTCATTCATATGAGCCACAACACTCTCATTTTCAGTCCCACAAAAAGGTTCTTTCTCAACAATGTCCAAATAGGATAAATCAAGAGAGAAATCATAATATTTATCTTTAATATCTATGGGAGAGGTGGCAAACTTAGGATCAGAGGACAGTTTAGGCATAATGGTGCGTCTAGCAAGGAGACTCTTAATAGCACTTATAACATGAGTGTGTGTAGTAGTAGCAGTGTGTGTAGCATGATTATGTGGTGGTGGTGTGACAAGCTTACTTATAACAGACGGTCAATCAAGAGCAACAGAGGTGTTTAGGACTGTACCTCTTCTTGTAGTGGATGGTAAAATAGGGAACTTTCCATCACGAGACTTACCCATGATGAACGGAGTAGCAGTGAACAATAATAGATCCAAGTGAACTTACAAATAAATCTATGTTCCCCGGCAACGGTGCCAGAAAATAGTCTTGATGACCCACAAGTGTAGTGGATCGCAACAGTCTTCGCGGGTAGTATTATCCAATTTATTGATTCGACACAAAGGGAGCCAAAGAATACTTGCAAGCATTAACAACTGAGTTGTCAGTTTAGCTGCACCTGGAAATAGTTCTTGCTCACAGAAGTTTATCAGTAGCAACAGTTTGGTAGTAGCAATTACAAAGCAACAACAACAGTGAAACGGGAGCAATAGTAACAGTAACAGTAAACAGTGGGATTCGAGTGCGGTAGGCATAGGGATGGATGGACGGACGTTGCATGGACGAGTCTAAACATGTAACTTCAAGACCTAGAGCATTGCAGATAAATAATAACAAGCATCCAAGTACTAAACAATCCTAGGCATGTGCTCCAAATATAGTCATACGTGCTCGTAATGAGAACTTGCACAACATCTTCTGTCCAGCCAGCCTGTGGCAACGTGGCCTTTAGGGAACTACTAACAATTAAGGTGCTCCTTTTAATAGAGCACCGGAGCAAAGTATTAACACTCCGTGAGCACATGTGATCCTCACACCACAGCTATCCCTTCCGGTTGTCCCAATTATTGTCACTTTGGGGCCTTTGGATCCGGACAATGATATGTGTACACAACTTGCAGATAAGATCACAAACAATACTATCATAATGATTCAATAATAAGTTCAAATCTGCGATAATGGCACTCGGGCCCTAATGACAAGCATTAAGCACAACAAGTTGCAACAAAGTCAAATAGCACTAATAGAGATACTAGGCACTATGCCCTATCAGATCTTATTCGATTACATGATATAACTCATCCAATCCCTATCATCCCCAAGCCTACAGCGGGGGATTACTCACTCATGGATGAGGGAAATATCGGTGGTTGATGGAGATGCGTTGGTGATGGCGATGGCGATGATCCACTCCAAATTCCCCGTCCCGGCAGGGTGCCAGAACGGAGTTTCGGGATCCCAATCTTGGTTTCTAGTGGCGGCTGCGGAGCGGAACTCTTTCTGGAGAACTATCGAACCCCCATCGGTTTTTAGGTCGAAAGGCAACTTATAGGCGCAGAGGGAGGCCGAGGGGGTGCCTGGGGTGGCTGCACCCCCCTAGGCATGGGGCAGGGCCCACCCACGCCTGGCAGGGGTGTGGCCCCCCAGGCCCCTTCTGCGTCTCATCTTCTGGCTCCGTGGGTCTTCTGGTGAAATATTTTTTTTTCATATTTTCTAGGATTTTTCCTGATAGTTGATTTTCTGCAAAAAAAACAAGACACCAAGATAATTCTTCTGAAAACAGCGTCAGTCTGTGTTAGTTGTATTCAAATCACACAAGTTTAGAGGAGAAATAATAGCAAAAGTGTTCGAGAAAGTAGATACGTTTTGGACGTATCACGTCTCCGTCCTCGGTGCCGTCGGTGATGAAGGCGGTGGCGGCACCCCGGCCTGAAGTTGATCGCGGCAAGCACGAGGATCTGCGGCGAGAGGCCGGACACTAGCAACTTGCACGGCGTGCGCATCGACGATGGAGCGGAGCAGTGGGAACTCCTTGGCAATGATTTCGTCGTTCCTGGCGACGGTGCCGTTTACGGACTCCCACTCTGGACGGTGGGGATTGATGGTTGGGGCGCACCGGTGGTAAATAAGTGAAGAGGAAGGAAAAATAAAAAATAAAAGAATATGGGGCTAACATGTGGCCCCCTTCCACCTCAGCATATTTTGCCAACTCAGCCCTTATAGATGGGCCCTACCAGTCAGATATGCAGTTAGAGTTGTGTCAAACGAATATTAGTCCAATTTGTAACGAGCTGCCCCACAATTGGTAGATTTTAGAAAAAAATATCAGAAACGGTACTGACTCGCACTGACTGCCCCAATTATGGTAGTTCTGTGTAATTTACTCCGCTCCTGTAGGATTATCATGAAGTTGTAAAACATAACAATGTTCTTTAACTAGTCAGGTGTAAGATATCATCGTGGTCCTTGATTGCCGTGTTTGTTTGTGTCTGGGTCCATCAGCGGCAATTTTGCCAGGCTGAAGTTAGATTTTTTGTTGGGTATGAGATCGAAGTCGTGAAGAACATTTTCTGGGTTTATGTGATCTGTATTGAGTATTGATTGTGCATTTGTGCAAGGTGAATTTGATAGGGTCAGATGGAGGTTGAATCGGTGGCACTACCGTCGATAGGAGTACGAGCCTTGTAGGAAAGGAACACACTTCAACCACAAGTTCTATTTCTAAAGGATGGACCATCTCTTGGAGGTGAAATCGATCCAGGTACGCTTCCATAGCAATTTAATGTCACCGAGAAGTCAGTTACCATCATAGGTGACAATTAGTGAACCAATCTCATGATTGTTGAAACAGGGGAGAAGAAGGTGTACTCATGCGAGTTTGAAGCAGATCGGCCGGCCGCTGTCGCTAGGGAGGCTGGTACTTGCTGGTGTAGCATGAATTCTTTATTTAATTTCATATCCCTCAATTCAACTGTATCAGCACTGCATTACCTATCATTCATTGCCCTTCACAGGATCCGACTTTAATTCCTCTAATTCCCATTGAGCAGCTATGTGATTTTGCATTACCGATAATTCATTGCTCTCCGCAGGAGCCGATTTTAATTTCTCTAATTCTCATCAAGAAGCTATGTAATTTTGGTTCCAGTTCACACAAGCTAGGGATGCGCACAAGGAATTCAGATGTACATCCGGTTTCACTGTGTGAAGTTATAGCAAGGGTGTGAGTTCGGAAACATCTGGCACAAATAGACAATCACTTATACAAGAGCCTTTACATCCATTTTTTCACTAAGGAAGAAAATTGGTCCAAAATTTGTTCGTTTAGTGGCTTTTTAGGTTCATTCATCCCACTTGATGATTGCTAAGAATTGGCTATTCTATTACCATTGAAGTTATATGAACTAAGGATATATAATTTCAGTGTTATTTAAATAAAGTAATTATTCTGGGTTAGACTCATTTGAAGTGTTCCTTGCTTACTATCCACGATGCCTACAAAAGAATTTTGTATCGTATTTGCATGTATTACATACTCTCTGATAATGTATATGCAAAAGTATAGAAGAAGCATGACATGTCTGATTGTTGATGAAACCATGTTCAGAAGTTTTCTGAAATACACATTCAAACATTTCTCTTCCACACTAAAAAAGAGGTAAAAGCAATAATGACATAACTAGTTGGGGTTATTTGCATTGCCTCCAGCAGCACCGAAAGATCCCTAGAGTAGGGTCGTGTCCGACTAAATCAGTTCAATTCAGTTTTAATAGGAGGGTTAATTTATAATAGATTTTATGTCATCTGATATTAGCCAACAGAATCTGTTGATGGTTTTTGTGACTTCTTGGCGGTGTCAGTAGAGGCACATAGCTGTGACGCCGGCTATGGTGGTGGCCGGGTCGTCCCGGAGGGGAGGAGGGCTAGGTTCACATCCTCAGATTTGTGGTGAGGCTTTGCTTTCTTCTCACTAGAGCTCAGGATTGGGATTTTT
Source organism: Avena sativa (assembly GCA_916181665.1). Taxonomy (NCBI): domain Eukaryota; kingdom Viridiplantae; phylum Streptophyta; class Magnoliopsida; order Poales; family Poaceae; genus Avena; species Avena sativa. Next base: position 335,948,228 of record OV702280.1, on the reverse strand, counting down.
CCCCTTCATCCCTATTGTTTATGTACTTTTTAATTTATGGCAGCTTGTGATTAATTATTCTATAGCTTAAGTCTGGTCGCATGCAAAGCATATCTGCCGTTACTGTGACTCTACCAGGTGCACTCACCTCCGTTGTATGTGGGCTCATTTTCGGTCACTATCTCTGGACGAAGCCAAGCCCTATCATCTCTTAGCTTTCCTCATCCCGCGCCACCTCCTCCAGCAGCGCTGCTCCTTCTCTCCGCCACATATTCGTCGGGTCTATCGTAGTGATGGCGTGTTGTCGCTGCCTCTTCCTCCTGCTGATCCTTCTCCACCCCGTCTTCCATGCCCCTCCTCTCTTTCAAATGACATATGGGTGGTGGGATAGGAGGTTGCCAGACAAGGTGTCGAGGGGAACCGGCTCGAACGAAACCTGCGGCCTCGGTGCTCCAAGTTAGCTGCATTTGCCTCCTACAAGTTTCCTACTAGCCTAGAGTGCACGCACACACATAAAAAATGTAACGTGCAAATCCACCACACATATCACATTGTGTTAGAACGAGATGTAGGCGGCGAGGCGAAGCTCGCCTTTTCGTCTAGTCAAGGTATATCTTCAAAGCTGAGCTCAAGTAGGTGGGGTGCTAGGGAAACGGGTCAAGGGTTGCCTGATCGATGAGGCTTCAGCTAGCCGGATTCGTCGCCAACTGGCCCAATCTGATGAGGTCGGTACTCCAACACAAGGTTAGGTTTTCATTGATTTTCGACTTTCACATGTGTGTTCAAATTGCTACAAACTCGTACGCTACGCATTTGTTTTTCTTGAATATTTTGATATTGCATACATGTGTTCAAAATTCTACATACACATGTTTGTTTTATTGCATTAATATTTTCGAAATATTGCGCATCTTTTTTGCACAATTTGTAACATCTTCATGATTTAACCAACATTTTGTTTCCTTATATTTTCCAAATGCTCTGAAACTTCTTTTCATGGTAGTATCATCTTCCTAAAAAAATTTGTTGTACAAAATTGTCGCATAGCCACTTTTTTGTTGCATTATTATTTTCAAAATCCTTCGAAACTTTTTAACATGGTTGTAACATCTCCCCAAAACATGCCGCAAAGATGTTGTAATAGTACATTCTTTTTTGCTGTGAGGGTGGGGATTTGACTGCAAAAAGATGGACGCCCCATATTGTATATTTTTTGTTATATCGAATGCTCGAGATGCGATCGACCCCCCTTCACCCAACGCCTAGTAGGGACCTTTTCAGTAGGTCAGTGGCCCTACGGTGAGTCGGATTGGAAAAGGGTACCTTGGAATTTTCAGTAGGTAAGTGACCTTGGTGGGCTAGGAGGGAGGTGTACGGCGATATGGACGAAAGTCTCGCCCATCTTCAGTCGGTGTGACAATAATGACGTAGCCCGCATGTGTCATTCCCCTGTTTGGAGGCATCGCCTAGGTGTGTTGGCACGCCACTCTCTCTCACTTCGGGTTTTTTTAAGCAAGGAATGGTCTTTACAGGCCAAGAAGCTGCATTAAATATATGGCAGGTACATTTTCCATAGAGGCCCTTTTGCATCTATAGAACTAATCGACCTAAAAGTCAAAGAAAGGGCTCCTAACATTGCAAAAGGACCTCGGGACAAAAACAAGAAAAACAATCAGGTCCTAGACGTCCTCCTCTACCACTCGCCGACAACCTCAAGGCAGCGGCAACCGCGCAGAGGTGAGAGATCAGGTTGCTCGCTTGGCTCTCCATTTCGGAGACGGACCATTGCCACCTGCCGCCAAATCTCCACCGTGGACGAACTACTTGGAGGTGAGAAAGTGTCGAGCATCGGCACAGTGGCTCGGAAGGGGCCTCCGTCATGGAGGTTGAAGATGGGCCACTATGATGGCCAAGGATCACGACGCCGAAGAAAAACGCCACGTGGGTCGCTCTCAGGGGGGTAGCTTCGAAGCGGAGCAGCGCCGGAGCACCATCCGCCTCCTTCCTCATCCTTCTAGTGAAGACCTTCTCCGATTTCCAAATCTTCCCTCCCCAGCCACCATGGCCAGATAGCAGAAGAAGGAGAACGACGAGAAGGGCAGGTCGAAGGCTAGAGCGCTTATTGGAAGAACCTGCTTGGGAGTTCCTCTCCATCAGCTTCCACCTTGGAAGCTTGGCAGAGAAAACCACCAGCACCTCACCGGAACCACGCTCAGATGCCGACCAGGAGGAGTTCGAGAAGCCCGCCTTATTGTCGGAGATGCTTGGTCTCCCTGCCACCAGCCGCTTAGCCTCCTGCCACCAGAGGTGCTCCGCTGCAGTAAGAAGCACCAAGTTTCCATGGATCCGGCCGGCGAGATCCAGAGCCCTACACCCAAACATCCATCTAGGGTAAACACCGGGACCAAGCCCAAAACTACACCTAAAATCTACGACAACACCTCTCCATTCCCTACTCCAGCCAGCCTCGCCGACGGAGGAAGCTCCAGACTGGGCTGTAGTCGCTAATCGACTAAGGAGTAGGTGGGGGTGGGAAACAGTGTCACGTTGGGGGTCTCACTCCAGTTTGGTAGATGTATCCATGTGAAAACCAAGATTTATAGTCGGATCCACACGATGGAAACGATCTTGACGCCGTCCTTCTGTTGGGAGCAACGCATTTGGAGAAACGGCTTGAAGGTCCCATGTTGCATTCCTCCGGTGCTCGCATGTTGTCCAAGGTTGATTCTTCACGGACACTATACACGATGTCAAGAATCCAAGACGATACCTTTTTTTAGGACCGGACAAGTTTCGCAATTTATTTGTCGTCTCTCTTAAGCATCTAGGGTGGACTACGTGTCAACAAGGAAAGCCCAATTAAAGTTTTTTGTTCACTGGAGCTTCGGTGGAGACACTGACTTTAACACTCGTTTATAACAATTTTTTTTCTTTTTCTATATTAAATTAGATGTCACATATGTTTAGATTTAAATAATTTAGACACACTTTAATATATAGTAATACATCCAAATCTAGACAAATTTACAACTTCCTACAATCATTTATAAATATTGATGATTTAGTACTATTTTAGTACAAAGTTTGTACTACATCTCTCCGAAACGAAACTTATTTTGGATTGGAGACAGTAAGTATGATTCATAAGGGAGAACATGGTTGAGCTGACACAAAGAATATTTGTCAAAAATCATTCGTCCTGCAAAATGCGGGAGAATTGATTATAACCCCCTAGGTCATGCGACTTGGATCATATGCCCCTTTCTTCGTCTGCCTCCCTTCTAGCCCCCTGTTCGGTCTAAGTTGTTGCTAATTCACCCCCTTTGTCTTGGTTAATGTATTTGTTAATAAACTATCGCGAACGGGCACGTGAATAGACAGACTACTACCCCGTTCAGTACTTCAGTGTATACACACCCGCAGCAGCGGACGATCGGGAGTACGCGGCCTCCATCCGGCTCTGCCCTGACTGCTCCGGCCTCCACTCGAGACCTCCACAGTCCTACTCCTCATCTCCAGGTCGAGCTCCAGATCGCCGTCAGTCAACCCGAACGCCAGCTCTAGATTGAGCGGATCCTCGGGGCTGGGACCTCTGCGCCGCCGGTAGCCACCAGGTCTCAGCTCCGCGGTCGCCACCAATCTTTGCTCTGACCGGCCGCCGCCTCGCCTCCTGGTCCCAGTCACATGGTCCCGCTCGCCCGCCTCCAGGTCGACCCCGCGTCTCCAGGTCGAGCGCTGCTACCGACGCGCACGCGCCAACTCCAATATTTCCCCCTCGTTTGTTTCCCTGGCAAACCCGGTACAGTGCGACGGCGGACATGGCCGAGCGAGAGCCTAGCTCGCCGGCGTAGTTCGACTTCGTCCATGTCACTCAACTTGAAGAAAATACACAAGGGCAGAGTGGTCATTTCAGAGTACAATTAGAGTAATATATGAGATTATTTATCTTAATCAGGACATAACAGTGCCAAAGGGATGAATTAGCAACAAATAGACCGAACAGGGGGCCTAGAAGCGAAGCAGGCGAAGAAAGAGGTATATGATCCAAGTCGCATGAGCTAGGGGGTTATAATCAATTCTCGCGCGAAATGCCTACCCCAAAAAATAATATACATGTGAGAAAAATGGGAAAAATGAAACGAGAAGGCGTATTCTGCACTTAGCGTGTTCGCCAGAGCGGTATTCTATCCTCTCGTCGGGCAACCGACGCCGTCCACTCCGGCTTCGCCAGTTCGCCTCCATCGCCGTCGCCATGGCCGACACTGGAGCCCGTGGCGGAGCACGGACGCTCCCTACCACTCCCACTCCCACATGGGCGCAACGGACCGAGGCACTAACCCACATCCTGACCCACCCCTCCCACTCGCCGTCGCTCCACTCGCAGCTCTTCCTCGCGTCCCGCGTCCCGTGCCCGCCTCGGGGATCCTCCTACCCGCCCTTCCTCTGCCCCGGCGCGTCGCTCCTACGGTGGTCCCTGACCTCCGTCTTCCTCCCGCGCGCCTCGCGCCTTGGCCTCCCTCCCTCGTCCTGGCGCTCCCGGTGCCCCTTCCAGCTCCCGCCACCGCTCGTGCCCTCCGCCGCCATCGAGCCGGCACCGGAGCGGTGGGGAGAGGCCGAGCTCAAGGCGTACGCGCAGCGGAGGCGGGCGCGGAGGGGCCCCATGAGTACGCGGCCCCCGGTGTCAGTGGCGGGTGTGGTGCTGACGACCGTGCCCAACGTCGTGATCATCGCGGTGATCATGCGCGAGCTCTTCTGGGTACGGCCTGGCCGCCTCTGAGCTACCGAGGTACGGTTGCTCACTGAGCTCGACATTGTTAGAGATTCGTTGTATCGGAGTGGAGTCCTCCACGGAAACCATCCGAATCAATCCCTTTTACCGCGGGTAATTTGTTCCTTCTCATCTCGGAATCCGTCCTTCGCCTCATCCCCGTTTCGATTCGGACCCCCTCTCTCTCCTCAGGCCCCCTCATAAGCACAGCCTTCCCCTCGTTGATTGCAGTAGCGATCTCCAAGCCCGGCGAACAGATCGATCGAGTCGCCGTTTCCAACCCCGTCGGCAGTTTAGACCCTCTGTTTGATTTCTGAGACAACAACAGGCCCAAGAGAAATAGAAGCAAAGATCCACTCACAATGCTTTTCCCGGGAAGATATGGCTACCGTGGAAGTAATTTCGAGCAAATCTATCGCTGTTATCCATCATCCTCTTTCAACAAGCCACACCTGGAAGCTGGTGACAAAGTCATAATGCCGCAATCTGCTCTAGAGCGTCTGAGTTCCTTGCACATCCAGTATCCTATGCAATTTGAGCTGCACAATGGTGCCACCCAGCGGATCTCACACTGTGGCGTGCTGGAGTTTGTAGCAGAAGAAGGCACGATCATCATGCCTTGCTGGATGATGCAGAACATGCTTCTTCAAGAGGGCGACATCGTGCGCGTCAAGAGTGCCACCCTTCCCAAGGGTACGTTTGTGAAGCTGCAACCTCACACAAGTGACTTTCTGGACATCTCCAATCCCAAAGCCATCCTGGAGAAAACTCTGAGGAATTTCTCTTGCTTAACCGCGGGCGACACCGTCATGGTAGCCTATAACAACAAGCAGTACTACATTGATATTGTCGAAGCGAAGCCTGCTTCCGCAGTTTGCATTATCGAGACAGATTGTGAAGTGGACTTTGCACCTCCTCTAGATTATAAGGAACCTGAAAAACCACAGCAACCAGTAGTTCCTGCAAGAAAGGCAATTTCTGAAGATCAAGATGCTATTGTTGAAGATGAACCAAAATTTAAACCATTTACTGGTTCTGCAAAACGGCTGGATGGTAGGAGTTCAGAACAAGCACCTGAAGTCGCTTCAGCTACTGTGCCTGCATGTTCTGCACCTACGGACTCGAACAAAAGGGCAAATAAGCAAGCTGCTGCACCTTCAGGAGCTAGCACTTCCACACGCCAGAGAACAGGAAAGCTTGTTTTTGGTTCAAGCGCAAGCAGCAAGAGAGAAGTGCAAGCACAAAAGGAGCCTGTTAAAGTGAGTCAAGCTCCGAAGAAGGAAGAACCGAAGTTCAGTGCGTTCACTGGAAAGAGCTACTCGCTGAAGAGTTAGCTGCTATCTATTTCTATATAGATAACTGGGAATCAAACATGCTATCTTGCTTGGAAGTTGTAGACGTTCACTGTGGTAGCTGTAGAAAATTTTGTATCTTCACTTAATCCTTCTGCATACATCTGAATCAGTAGCGGTGTGATAGAAATGAATTGTATAGATGCTTAGCATGATGACTGCAACTGGCAGCATTACAATGCTATTTGCAATATGTTTTTGTAAATGCAATGATATTTACTATTCACTCCGATCTATAATAAGTGTCCATATGTTTTTATCTGCAGATATTACTGAACTAACCTTTCCAAAGCACCTACTAGTACTAGGCATGTGATGTTAATAATATATATGACATATCTAGGTCAAATGGAGGTGAGAAACACAGATCTGAGTTAATATTCAAGTAGTTGAAATTTGACAATGTATGTCCTATATACAGTATTATTATTGCTCAAAAAAAGATATCAGATATGAGTAATGTGGTACAACAGTATGATACAGCTGAAAGAATGCCTATGCTACTTCTCCATCACATGAGAAACTGTTATTCCTAGGTCGAAAGTTGCTCAAAACAATTGTTTGCAAACTTTATACTATGCAAAAACGTGCAACTTCTCAATTATACATTTCACTTTTAAGTGGTGCACACAGTTTTTGAAAATTGCTGTTATCCGATTTCCGGTAGATAAAGAATCGACGTTTAGGATCATCGACTTAGAAATAAGAATTTCTTTCTTAGTCTAGGGAAGTACACGAGAACGAAGGGTTCTTCAAGGGTACATACTGTAGGTGCATATATTTAGCTTCGGCCATCTTTCGAGACTTCAGGTTATTTATGATGGTTTCGTTACTACTGATTTTTTACGGTAGTTATTACTGAATATAACTGTTATAGCATGCAAGATCAGGAGGCAGAGGGATCTCAACCGCTGCATCTGGGTCACCTTGTGCATAGCATCTCTGGCTCCTCTCGGATGCACTAGAGTGACACTTGACACAAATCACTGGACCTACCTCACGATTGATGCAGTACATACAGAGCAGTAGATGAGTAGAAGTCATTGGCCCAGTCAGTCAGTATTGCTCTGTCCTGACCAGGTACTTTTTCAACACTCTGCCTGCCAGATATGAGCTCCTGTAGGATTACCCTGAAGCTGTAAAACATACCAATGTTCTTTAACTAGTCAGGTGCAAGATATCATCGTGTTCCCTGGATTGGGGTGTTTGTTTGTGTCTGGGTCCATCAGCAGCAATTTTGCCAGGCTGAAGTCAGATTTTTTGTTGGGTATGAGATCGAAGTTGTGAAGAACATTTTCTGGGTTTATGTGATCTGTATTCAGTCTTGATTGTGCATTTGTGCAAGGTGAATTTGATAGGGTCAGATGGAGGTTGAATCGGTCCTCTCGAATGAGGCTTTCGTCCAGCTATATTAATATAACAACCGTTTGAGACCGTTGCTGGACCAGATAGCACAACGCCCAAAAGAAAAACAAAGAAGAACAAGAAGAGAAAATAAAGCCGTCAACGGTGGCTCGACGAACAAGGATGAGCCGCCACCGCTGCGCCCTTCGGATAATTCTACCACGCTCCTAGCGCTCCGAGGCGTCGCGTACCAAGAAACACCCCCAAGAGGGAAAGCGACGACAACGATGCTGCTGTCCGGACTAGTCCTAGGGTTTTCCCCGGTACGCTACGAGAGGTGGGAAAGAGATACACCCGACGCCCTTCAAGAAGGACGATGACACCCACAGGCGTCAACACGTTGGTGTCAAGACGACAAGGATTTCTCCTGACCTCTCAAAAAACCACACTTCCGAACGCTTCGAATTGCTCCACCAATCTCGTCACCCACCAGCACACGCCACCACGGTCTTGTAGTCACCACCGTCGTCTCACCATGACCCACAATGTGAGGCAGGTCCGACCGAAAAGAAGAAACTTCAGCGGGGTCGGCGGTACAGTAACACGCGGGAGGGAACTACCTCCACCGCCACAGAGCGATAGCCGATTGGATGTAGCAGCATGGGCAGACTAAGCCCTCTCTGGCCCGGCCGAGCCCAAATGGACTCGTGAAGCCCCGCCCCACACTGCAGCAGGGGTGTCATCGTCGCCACCAACACTAGCCCAAGTCCCGACTCATCCATCCACCAGTGGATCCGCCGCCACCACAGATCCCCGCCGCCAAATAGCCGTGCCATGCCATCGTGGTCACCCGGGCCAACTAGACCGCTGTCGGTCTGAGGAGCACCGGACTAGTACCATCAGCCGAGAGCCTAGACTACAACTAACCCATTGGTACGGGCAAGGGGTATTGGTGAACAAGCCGATGGCGACAAGCAGACCGTACATGGCAACCTCCGCGTCGTCCGCAGGCTGAACCTAGCAACGGTGGCAACCAAACATGAGCCCACCTGGCCTGCATATCATACCGGGCCTAGATTTGGGCCCGTCGGGCCCAGATTGAGCCCTGTTTGAGCCTACAGTCGCACATGAGGTTGAATCAGTCGCACATGAGGTTTTCTTGCTTCCCATATCATACTAATTTCAGAGAAAGAAATGGGAAATTTCATTTGCATTCTTGACACATTATGTTTTCTCAAATATCCAACCCCACTGGCCAACACAGATGATCATGAGAACAAAGCGTGTCCAATGTTGAGAATAGTTAAAGAAACTCAAACAATTTCCATCTAAGTGAAAAAAACAACAACTATAAAACAAAAAACATGAGTGCTCTTTAAAAGAGCCATCTCAGCTTTGTCAATCGCCACACTATTACTCGTTTCGACAAAAATGTTTCAACTTGTGTCATTGGCACAAGTCCTCACCTCCCCCCCCCCTACACACACGTCGATAACCAAGAATGTTGCACTTTATCAAAACAAATGTTGTCAACTCTCCCAAATCATTATTTTCTTTGGTAGATAAGATATTTGAAACTTCATCTTGATCAAATCTATTTTAATAATACTTTCGCTATTGTATTTAAAAATGTGGCCTATATTTTCTCTACGATATTTGTACACCAATATGTACTGCACATTTTTTTATGTTTCATACAAATATTTAAGTGGCCCGTACATAATAGGGCTCATTCGACAATCCTTCATCTAACTCGAATCCTTTGCTCATGCTCCCGGTGATTGAATATGTCTCCCCTCAATCAAAATGAGCAGTGAGACATGTTCAACTAGATCATATGCGTTAAGAATGAGTGGCTAGCTCGATCCATCAAGATGGAGCTCGATGGAGGGAAACATAGATCCAACCGCATGGGAAGCTGAAGGCTACTAGGATTTAAGCATTTTAGGCAATCCGCTGGGCAAATAAAATATAACTCTATAGAAAGTGTGATGGGTCTTCTATTAACATGCACTACTTAGTGCACCACGGTTCTGATTTTATACTTCGGAGTCTAAGTACATTTTGTTGGGTATAACCTGATATGTCTAGATAAATGCCCACCTCTATTCAACTTACAGTTTAGACTTGTGCATAACTTTTTCTTAAGCTTAGGGTGCTTTTGGTTGCTTGCATCAACTAGGTCATGCTCATTCTGCGTCACTGGGGACATGCACAATGGAGATTTTTCTCCAACATTTGGTTGTTGCATTACATGAGAGGGGAAGCAAATTGACGCGTTTAAAAGTTTGAAAGCATAATATAAGTGAGCGGGAACACCTTAATATCAGCTACATTTGAAAACATGGCGTCAAGCTTTTGATTAATCGACTAAAAATTCAAAAATAAATTGGCCGACTAAACTTTTATGAATAAACCAGTGGGCTAAAGCCTAAAAAAATTACTCGCCTTTACAAATACAAATAATAAAACAATAAAGCTCACATGTATAATTCAATAGTTACACATTTCTAGAGGTACAACAGTTTAGATTAAATGTAAGGGGAAAATCGACTGATTATACACAAAAAATTGCCCGACCAATTCCAAAAAAAAAGTCGGCTATGCTAAAGCAAACCGTAGAATGTACTCTTCAGATTTAATTATTCTTCTGTTTTCATAGCTTGAATATTCATATTTTAGCATGATTTTAGCACATTCATCTGTTGTGCAGGTTTTCAGTTTTAAGATTTTTCCAACCAAAAAAAAGTAAAATTGTGTCGACCGAATACTAAGACATCCGGATACGACTTATGTTTTCCGTGCGGTTCCACGCGAATGTTTCTACATGGTGCTTGGAGTTCGAGATGAAACGCTGAGAAGTAATGACAGATGAAGACATAGAAAGAACAAAGAAGGAATCTAAAAGAAACGACATAGAAAGAAGGAAAGCCACGTTGCTGCATTGTTCTTCAGATTGAGCAGCAAAAAACTGAAAGGCAAGATTTGTGATCTTTCTCTTTACAAACTCTAGTTAGTTTCTGAAAATTGGAATCTCGTGTTCGAGACTGTGTTTGTTCAGAGAATGCTGCTACAAGAATCGAAGAAAATTCTCTGCAAAATGAATTTACAGCAAGAAAAATTACCCCGCTGGCCGCTCCTACTTCTACTGTTCTGCAATCGTGCTTCTGAAAATTACCGCGAGACACGAACCGACCCCATCGATCACACACAGTTCCGTACGTGGGCGGGTCTCAAAAGTCTCAACCAAATCGAGCGCGCTTCGTCGTCGCCTGCTTCTCGCCGGAGTAGCCGCCTTCCTCGTCCGCGCTGGGGTTGTTGGAGCCCGTGCTCTCGTCGTCGCTGAGGCGGGCAGGCGGAGGCTTGGTGAAGACCTTGCGGACCACGCAGTCCATGTTCACGTTGGGGACGGGCCGCGGGAATTGGAAGGCGGCCGCGCCCTTGTTGAGCCGGAACTCCGTCATCAGACACGGCGTCGGCGCCCACACCCCGCTGCCCTCGCCGCCGCCGCCTTGCCACATGACGTGGTACCTGAACCTGCGTCGGAAGGCGAGCGCCTCGCCCCAGCCGTTCTCGCCGCCGTACGCCTTCTGTCTGCCGTACGGGAACCAGCGTCCGCCCGGCGCCGGGACCGGGGCCCTCTTTGCGGCGGGATGGGCGCCGAAGAAGTAGCCCCACACCTCCCCGTCGCCCCTCCGGTGGTTGAGGCTGAAGGGGAGCGCGTCCGGGATCGCGGAGAAGACGTCCACGCCCTCCGCCACGAAGCCGGGGATGACCTTGTCGCCGACCGCCCTGGGGACGAGGTAGTGCTCGACGAGCTCCCGGCCGCTGGGCCTGAACACGTAGCCCATTGGCAGGTTCGGCACGGGCGGTGCCGCCATTGGAATGATGAGCGAGTTGCGAAGCCGAACTAGCTAGAAGCCCTGGCGGTTGTGGAGTCTGTTTGATTTGGGGAGGGAAGAAGAGGAGTTCGGTTGGATTTGGGCGAGAAGAGGATTCGGGGGCTGTATTTATAGACATGGGATCGACAGACAGGTCATAGAAGCCGACGAGGTAGCGCGCGGCTGCCTCCGCGTCGGCGAGACCGCGCTAGAAAATTAAAAAAAACCACTACAATGGGGCTAGGGTTTCAAATGACCACCAAATTTTTTAAAAATTTCAGATAGCACCATTTTTGGAGCGAGAGGTTTCAGAAAGCACTGATCTGGCTTTGACATTGTTCTAATGATAAATCTGACGGGTAGGACCCGGTGATCAGGCTGACGTGGCAAAGGTAACAACCGATAGGTACTTACATATTAAAAGTTCTAAACTTTAGGTCTTTTTTATAAATTTTCATCTTCAATCTATCCTCCCCGTACGAACACGCCGAGGACGCCGCCAAGGACGCCTGTCTTCCCCAGCTCCGGTGGAGGCGAGCGTCGGCGAGCTCCATCCAACAGGGGTCTCGGGGGGCACGGGTGAGCGTCGACCAGGAGGAGGCGCCGGTGAGCTCCAGCCAGGGTCAACGCAGCTCCGCCATGGCCGTGCTTCTCGGCCTCCGGCCGCCTGCGACCTCGCCGGACGGTCCACTGTCGAGCTGCCATCTCTTCCTCTTCTCCTCCAGCCAACGGGGGGCGCAAGCGAGCGCCGACGAGGTGGAGTTGTCGGCGAGCTCTGGCCAGGGTCAACGCGGCTCCTCGTCTCCCACCTCGCAGCGGCCGCCTGCTTGCCCTCTTCCTCGAGCCACGCACCCTGCCGCACACCCCGCTGCTGCCACCGCGCGCTACCTGTCTCCGCGCTACTGGCTGCCGCCACGCGCGCCACACAGCGTGCATGGCCGTGCGCCGCCGACCTCCGCCCGGCCTGGAAGCTGCTCCGTCCATCATCGTGGTCGTCCTGCGCCGTTCCGCTCTGGCCTGGACGCCCTGCCCTTCCATGCCCAGCCACGCACCCGGCTCCGCGCCGCCCGGCCGCTCCGGCTTCCGGCCAACCTCGCCGCTCTGCTCAGATGTAGTGAATAAATTGAAAAAAAAAGAAAAGAAAAATAAAAAATAATTTTATGAGAAGGAATTGAAAAAATAGAAAAAGGACGTATGATTAGAATTTATAAGGTGTGGAGGTGTTTCTGGTAAAAAACGATGCCACGTCAGCCTAATAACCAGGTCTCACCGGTCAGTTTTGTCATTAGACCCGAGTCAGAGCCGAATCAGTGCTTTCTGAAACCTCTCGCCTCAAAAACGGTGCTATCTGAATTTTTTAAAAAAATTGATGGTCTTTTAAAACCCTAGCCTTAATTGTGGTGGTTTTTGTAATTTTCTCGACCACGCTCTGACGGCTGATCCTACTGCTTTTTCATGGGCCGATGGCAGTTGGAACTGGGGCAAGGGGACGAAAAATTTGCTATACTAGGATACCGTTATTTTTTTCGTTTGTTTATCGCCGAAACTCATTGTTCAATTGTGCCTTGCTAAATATCATTATAATTTCGTGATGCATTTGTTAGAATACAATGTATATGTCCGAAAATGAAAAGTCCGGTAAATTTACCCGGGATGACCATGCTATGGCCGGTTTTGAAGAAAACGTGTCAACTTTCTGATTTTATCGGTTTTGAAAAAAAAATATCCCCATGTGGTGTGTTTCGACAAATGTGTAATAAAAATTTATGGTATCTACTCCATCTATTTTAAAATATAAGATGTTTTATATTTGTGAAGGTAATATATCTAGACGTATTTTTTAATGTATACTTCAAAATTAAACGGAGTACAAGACAATAAATATGGACATGGAGAATTCTGCTCCTCCTGTTCCACCACACCAGCTCTCCCGTCATTTATCCTCCGCAACCCACTGCCTACGCCCTACTCCTCCTTCTTCTCCTCCTCTCTCGTTGAAGGCTTGTAGCCATGGATGACTACAAGCCTCAAAAATCAAGGTATATCTTCAACGCTGAGCTCAAGTAGGTGGGGTGCTAGGGAAACTAGGGAAACGGGTCAAGGGATGCTCGATCGATGAGGCTTCAGCTAGCCGGATTTGTCGCCGATAGGCCCAATCTAATGAGGTCGGTACTCCAACACAAGGTTAGGTTTTCATTGATTTTCGACTTTAACATGTGTGTTCAAATTGCTACAAACTCGTATGCCACACATTTGTTTTTCTTGAATTTTCTAATATTTCATACATGTGTTCAAAATTCTACAGGCACATGTTTGTTTATTGCATTAATATTTTCGAAATATTGTGCATATTTTTTGCACAATTTGTAACATCTTCCTGATTTAACCAACATTTTGTTTCCTTATATTTTCCAAATGCTCCGAAACTTCTTTTCACGGTAGTATCATCTTCCTAAAAAACTTGTTGTACAAAATTGTCGCATAGCCACTTTTTTTTTGCATTATTATTTTCAAAATCTTTCGAAACTTTTTAGCATGGTTGTAACATTGATGGCACTGTGTCAACGTGTAGTGCTTCGTCGGGAAACCCCAAGAGCAAGGTGTGATGCAGCACAGCAACAAGTTTTCCCTCAGTAAGAAACCGAGGTTATCGAACCAGTAGGAGGAAGGAAACATCACACAGGTGTTGCAAGCAACGTGGAAACCTGCACAACACAAACTCAAGACTTTGCCCCAATGAATTAGTGAGGTTGTCAAGCTCACCAGTTTGCTGTAACAAAGGATTAAACGTATGGTGTGGAAGGTGATGATGGTTTGTAGCAAGTAAACAAGTAACAGTGAAAGATATATCAATGGTAAAGATTGGACCGGGGTCCATAGTTCACTAGAGGTGTTCTCCTTAGATAAACAATATGGCATGAAGGATAAAAAAAATTACAGCAGGGCAATTGATAGGAACTGAGCAAGGCATAACAATGCAATACTAGACAAAAAGATCCTATGAGATTCGATTGGGCAATACAACAATATACATAGACCGCCATCCAACTGCATCTATGACTAGAAGTTCACCTTCAGGTTATCATCTGAACCCCCTCCAGTATTAAGTTGCAAGCAACAAACAACTGCTTTAAGAAAAGTGTGTAAGGTAAACAATCCACTTGTTCCATGAACAAGAGTCCGTTGTTTTCTTTCTAGTAGCAACAACACATCTACAACCAAAGAGACTTCTGTTACTTCCCTTGGAAACTAGAGGCATGAACGCACTATCAAGCATAAATACCCCCTCTTGGAGTCACTAGCAACTACTTGGCCAAGATAGCTACTAACAATAGAGAGCATGCAAGATCACAAATAACACAGACATGATAGTATCAAATAGACAAACTCATTAATCAATCTGACATAGTAATCTCAATATCCATCGGATCCCCGCAAACACAACATACATGATTACAAATAGATTAGATCTTGATCATGAACGGAGCTCACAAGATCTATACATGAAAGAACAAGGAGGAGATACAACCATCTAGCTACTACATGGACCCGTAGTCCAAGGTGGAACTACTCACGCTTCATACCGGAGAAGAAGGACTCCGGGATGATTTCCCCTCTAGCAGGGTGCCGGAAAGAACTTCATATCCCCCCGATCTAGGGACAACGGTGGCGACAGCTATAGAAGGTTTCGTGGAGTTTTGATCGGGTGCCTAGGATTTCTGTATCGGGGGCTTCTTATAGGCGAAGAGGCGAGGTTGGGAGGCGGCCAGAGGGCCCACACCCTGCCCAGGAGGGGGCTAGGCCCACCCGCGCCTAGGGAGGGTGTGGCAGCCCTGACTCACCTCTTCATCTTTCCTCTGGACTTCGTGTCGCCCACAGTAAAATATTTACTTTGGCTTTTGTCCCATCCAATTCCGAGAATATTGATTTTCTTCCTTTCTGGAACCAAAAATAGAAGAAAACAGGCAACTGGCACAGTGGCAACTTGTTAATAGGTTAGTTCCAGAAAAGATATAAAAACACCTCAAAGTGTACACAAAGCAAAGCAAAGTATATACTAAACAAGCATGGAGCATCAAAAATTATAGATACGTTTCCGGCGTATCAAGCATCCCCAAGCTTAACTCTTGCTCGTCCTCGAGTAGGTAAGTGATACAAAGAATAATATTTTTGGTGATATGCACCATCAAAACCAAGATTAAACCATTTGGAAGCATTGAAAGCTGGGATCAAAGAACTCTAAACATGTGCATGAAAGATGGAGTTCTAACAATAAGACAGAGTAACTATGCATACAACATGAAAGGCTACAAACAAAGATCATGAATAACATGCATTGAAAAACGTTTGTTTGTTTCACATACAGAAAACATGGCATAGTGGCATCCAGCTTGTCCCTCATGGAGTAGCAAATAGATGCATAGGACACCTTTAAAGTTCATAAGAGTGACTAGATACAAGTAGCACAAGAACAAGTAATATCACAATATGTATCAATCTATAAGTTTTGGGACACTGCATACAGAATGGCAACTATGCTCTCTTAATGGTTCCTAAAGGTAGAAGGTGGAGACGCAATATAATGGTGGAAGAAAGGCCCTTCATAAAGGGAAGCAGGGATTTCAAGTTTCAAAAGGAGCTTCCAAAACTTATGGTACTTGTTAGCTTTCAGCCCTCATTGCCCCTATCATAAGAAGCTTGAAGTGATTAAGGTTAAAGTGAACAAACTATGGAGTATATGCTTGACAAATTATAAGTTGGCAATCTCAAGTCCCTTGAATACGAGGGTGAAAGAGCATTTCCTATCCCTAGTGATTTTGGTGTTTTATAACAACACACATATCAGAAGGATGTGACAGAAGGTTTTGACTAGCTGTCAAAAAGCCTCTGCCGGGCTAGGTACTAAAAATCGGTAGTACCGCATTTTAGTACCTAGCGCGACAGTAGATTTTTGACCACAATACCGCATTTTAGTACCGTGCGCAGCAGAGCCTTTTTACAACCTATAAAAGGCCACTGCTCACCCCGGTACTAAAATGCGGTAGTACCGCATTTTAGTACCTGGCGTGGCAGTAGACTTTTTGTATGTTGGCAAAAAGCCTCTGCCTGCCTAGGTAGCAAAATGCGGTACAGAGAGTTTTTCAGACCATGCTGCTGATTCCACTGCACGTCCGGTAGTACCGGTTGCCATTTGTGGTACTACCGCCTTACGGTAGCATGAAGTGTGGTACCGCTGTGGCCAGGGCGTATGAAGTTTGAAAGATGGTCGTCCGGTACCAGGTCCGGTAGTACCGGAGTTCTCCGGTAGTACCGCTTGAACTTCCGGTACTACCACTGCATTAAAGGCTCCAACGGCCAGATTTCTTGGAGGGGTATAAATACCCCTCCACCTACCTTGGGACAAGATGCTCATCCACATTAAAGTCAAGACCACCATTGGAGCCACCAAATCTTCAAGATCTCCTCAATCCACCATCCAAAGTCCTTGATCTTTGGGGAATCGAAGAAGGAGGCCCTGATCTACTACTTCACCAAAAGAGATCTTCATTTCCCCCTCATTCAATTGAGGGCCCCTTTGCTCTAGTGTTTTCTTGGAAACCCTATCTTGTTTTGTTTCTTACAAGATTTTCTTTGGTTGCTTTGACAGCTTGCTTGTATTTGGGAGCCTTTGATTAAGTTGTGGATGTGTGCCCCAAACTTGTAAAGGTGCCGGCTTCCACCTTGAAGGTTGCCGATATAGTGGAAGGTGAATCGATCCCGTTGGGGTGAGATTCATCGGAGAACAAGGGAGGCCTTTCGTGGCGTTGGTGGTTTGAAACCACCCCCTCTCCAAATGTAGACGTACTTCCCCTCAAAAGGAAGGAACTACGGGAAACAAATCCTTGTGTCTCCGCGTCCACCACTTTGGTTACTTATATCCTTTACTGCACTTTACTTACTTATTCTTACCTTGTGTTGTGGTAGCTCTTGCATAAGTGTCATATAGGTAAATTCACCTTAGTTGCATTATTTAGAGAATTTACCTTATTGTCAAACCTTAATTAAAAAAGAAGAAAATTTGAAGTAGCACCTATTCACCCACCCCCCCCTTTAGGTGCCCATACGATCCTTTCAATTGGTATCAGAGCCTCGGCTCTTTATTTGGGCTTTACCGCCGAAGAGAATATGGGTAGCCAAGAAGGGGGTGGTGGTAGTGAGCCGACCCCGGTGACCATGGAAGATCTCAGAAACTTGGAAACAAGATTGAGCTCTTCCTTGGTCAACGAAGTCAAGAAGATGCTTGAGCAACTTCTTAAAGACAAAGATGGCTCATCACCCCCATCTCCTCAAGAGGATCTACCATCCGTTGTACCTAAAGGGAATACTTCGGTATCCCCTGAGGGTATGATGGTGGGGGGTAAACAAGACAACACTAATTCCTCCACACACAATGATGGTGGGAAGGGTGAGCACCGTGATTCATGGTACTCTCCCGACCCTCCAGTCCCTCACCCTCATGTGTACAATAGAGGTGACCCACCTAAGCTTGAAGAATCTGCTACTTTTTCTCAATGGCAATCACTAATGAGAACTCATGTGCGCAGCTCCTGTATTGAACTATGGAACATCATCGAGCATGGACTCTTTATTGGGGATCCAAAGAACTTGACAAGAAGAGAGGTTGTCAATAGTCAACTCAATGCCACTGCTTTGCATATGATTCAACAAGGATTGGGAACAAAGGATTACCCACACATTGAGCACTTTAGCATTTCCAAGGAAGCTTGGGATGCTCTCACTGTGTTGTTTGTTGGAAATGAGAGTATGAGGAGGAACCGATATGATGCTCTAAGCAATGAAGCCGAAGGCTTCTACATGAAAGAATGTGAAGATCACGAAGACATGTACCGAAGGCTCAAGACCACCGCCACCGCTTTTAGAAATGGGGGTGCCTCACATGTAGATGATGCATGGATAAAAAGGAAATATGTGAGTGCACTCATGCCTTTTGAGCCCACCGACTTGAAGAGCCTACAAGGAAGACACAACTACCATCTCATTACCTCAAATGAAGTTATTCAAGAGATGGCCGCTTTCAAGGTTGCCGCCAAGAATGCCAAAGATGCCCGTTCTCGTGCCCTTGGTATGAGCAATGTTGTCAATGTTGCTTTGAAGTCCAAAGTTGTGGATCATGGGGATGAAGATGATAGTGATGAAGGGCTCTCCATGGACCACCCCGATGAAGTCAAGATTGCTCATAGTAAATATATGGCCTTCTATGCAAAGAACTTTTGGAAGAACCCCGCCAAGGCCAAGATGGAAATGCAAAGAAAAAGAAACCCAAATGGGAAAAGAGAAAATACAACGAGATTGAGAACTTGCTTCAATTGTGGTGACCGATATCACTTTGTAGCAAGTTGTCCCTATGAGAAGAGAGAAGATCATGGGGGTAAGCTTGTGTTGAAGAAGACTCTCAAGGCACCTTACAAGAAACCTTTCATCAAGAAGAATCCCATCAACAAGAAGTCGAGAGAAATTGTCTGGATCACTCATGAAGAATACTCCTCCGACAATGAAGATGATGAAGATGAGGAAGAGGAAACTTCTCATGGTGTGGCTGCTCTAGCCACCACCTCTACTCCGACATTCTCACTCTTCGATTCTCCAAATGAGAACTCTCCCACCAAGAACGTCACTTGCCTTATGGCAAGAGGAACGGAGGTATCCTCATCATCCCGCTCTACTCCCTTAGATAATGATGAAATTGATGATGAGATGTCTCTTGATGTTAAAAAGGAATTAATTGCCTTTGATGAGTTCATGACTAACCTAGAAGGAGATGCTAAGTTACATTTTGGAAACATCCTAGATCAACTTTCACGTACTCAAGAGCTTCTAGATGTAAGATGTAAACTTGGACATGAACACATGATTGAGCTAGAGGCTTTAAACAATGCTCTAGAAGAAGAACAAGAAACTAGGTTGTCACTTGAATTAAAACTTGAAGGGATTGATGAGGCCAATGACATTATTGTTAACAAACTCATCAAAGAGCGTGATCATGCTATTGCTAAATACAAAAGTGCTAAAAAGGACAAGATTGAGTTTGGTGTGGTTCATGAAAAACTCGCCGAGGACTTTAGGTTGCTTAACAAGGCCCACAAGGCCTTGGAGAGTGAATTCTTGTCACTCACAAAGTCCCATGAAACGCTTCAAACTCAATTGGCCAATATTCCTTCACCTAGTAACTTCATTCCATCTAGTAGTACAACTATTCTTGAAGATAATGCTAGGTTGAAGGGGGAGCTTGCTAAGGCCACATTTCCACAAGGGAACAAGTCCATTGATGATCTTTTGACTAAGCAAAGACCTAGTGGTGATAAAGGGGGCATTGGATTTGTCTCTAAGAAGAATAAGACCAACAAGAAGAAGAAGGCCAAGCCCACACAAGAAACTAACAAGGCCATTGTGGGTAGTAAGACCACAAGTGGTAAAACTATGTCTCATGATGACTTTGCGGGTAGTGCTAACCCCCACTATGTTCTAATGCGTGATTATTATGGTGATGTGTATGCACAATATGTTGGCCCATATGATGGTTATATTGCTTGGTCTATTTGGTTCCCAAGACCCTTGTTGCTAACAAAAGAGGACCCATTGAAAAATGGGTACCTAAAAATTAGCTTGATCTTTTGTAGACTTATGCTTCCGGAGGGTCAAAGTGGGTGCTTGATAGTGGTTGCACAAGTCATATGACCGGAAGCTCGTCTATTGTCAAGGAGTTAAAGCCAAATGATGATAAAATCACCGTGACATATGCCGACAAATCAAAGTCTAAGGCAATGGGTTTCAGCAAGGTTGTGGTTGCTCATGACATTACACTCATGAACGTCATGCTTGTTGAGACCCTTGGATACAATTTACTTTCAGTCCTTGCTCTTGGTAAGATGGGCTTTACCGTCTTTATTGATGTTGATATTGTGGTCCTCATGTGGAGCAAGTCTCTCAAGGTCGCTTTCGTTGGGTACGTCGAACATGACTTGTATGTGGTGGACTTTTCGGAGCAAACCACTACAGGTCCGATGTGCTTATTTGGAAAGGCCGATGTGGGTTGTCTATGGCATCGCCGACTAGCCCATGTCAATATGAGAACTTTGCAAAGTCTCCATAAGGAGGGGCATATTGTTGGACTAAAATAAAATGTTTCCTTTGCCAAAGATCGTGTTTGCAGGGCATGTGTTCTTGGGAAGATGCATGACGCCCCTCACAAGCCTAATAACCAAATCAAGTCTACCAAGATCTTGGAACTCCTCCATGTGGATCTATTTGGTCCTCCATCTCATGCAAGTCTTGGGGGGAATAAATATTGTTTGGTGATTGTTGACGACTTTTCAAGATACTCTTGGGTTTATTTCTTCAAGTTGAAGAGTGAGACTCAAAAGACTTTTATCGACTTCATCAACTTGGTTCAACGGCAATACAATGTTCCCGTGTTGATTATAAGAAGCGACAACGGCACTGAGTTCAAGAACTACACCTTGAATTATTTCCTTAGTGATGAGGGGATTAAACATCAATATTCCGCTGCATACACCCCTCAACAAAATGGTGTGGCCGAAAGGAAGAACTGGACTCTTATTGAGATGGCTAGGACCATGTTGGCGGAGTTTAAATCTCCATACAACTTTTGGGCCGAATCCATCTCCACCGCTTGCCATGCTTCCAACCGGCTCTACCTCCGCAAAGAAATCAACAAGACTCCATATGAAATTCTTACCGGTAATAAGCCCAACATATCTTACTTCCGGGTGTTCGGTTGTAAGTGTTTCTATCTCATAAAAGGTGTTCGTTTGTCCAAATTCGAGTCTAAAGCATTAGAGGGTATTTTTGTTGGCTATGGTCTCGAATCTCACACCTATAGAATCTATGATAAGCTCTCCGGAGCCGTCATAGAATCTTGTAGTGTGACCTTCGAAGAATATGATGGTCCCCAAGGGGGGCGTGTTGATGCTTGTGATGCAGATGATGAAATGCCTCAGGATGCCATAGGAAGAATGGGTGTGGGATATATCCGCCCCGTTGAGGAACCCCTTATGGCGGATCGAGAAGAACTATGCTCCACTCAAGTGGAGCCCTCATCTTCACAACCTCAACATGCTCCATCCACCGAAGAGGACATTGACTCAAGCCAAAGATAAGATGTGGACCCTCAACATGGTGATCAAAGTGACAACTCTAGTCAAGGGGAGCTTGGTCCATTCGACGGGTTGTCAAGTGGTGCCAAGTCAATTTCTCAAGGAAGATCCATACAAACTGCTTTGAGACAAGCTCAAATTGACGCTAGAAGAGCACTTGATCAAGACCAAGGTCAATATTTGCCTCCAAATGTAGAGGATGATTCCAATGATGATCAAGGTCAAGATGATGGTCAAGACGAGGATCAAAATGATGAAGAGGGTCCCCCAAGAAACAATCCACGCTCGTCGCGAAGCTAGAAAGGAAAGAATGTTGGAATTAAGAGACCACTCTCTACAAAATGTAGTTGGTGATCTAAGGAAAGGTATTTCCACAAGAGCACAATTGAAGAGGTTCAGTGAACATCAAGCACACATCTCCATGATGGAACCTAAGAAAGTGTGGGAAGCTCTTGAATATTCGGATTGGTTAGAAGCTATGCACAAAGAACTCAACAACTTTGAGAGAAACAAAGTGTGGAAGTTAGTAGAGAAGCCAAAGGATTGCCGCAATGTTATTGGAACTAAGTGGATATTCAAGAACAAGAAAGATGAGCATGGAATCATAGTAAGAAACAAGGCTAGATTGGTTGCACAAGGGTTCTCTCAAATTGAAGGCATTGACTATGGAGAGACATATGCACCCGTGGCTCGTCTTGAGTCCATTCGTATCCTTCTTGCTTATGCGGCACATCATAACTTCAAGTTGCAACAAATGGATGTAGAAAGTGCATTTCTTTATGGTCCACTAAATGAATTGGTATATGTTAAGCAACCCCCGGGATTTGAGGACCCCAACTTCCCAAACCATGTCTACAAACTTGATAAGGCTCTCTATGGGCTCAAGCAAGCCCCATGCACGTGGTATGAGCACCTTAGAGAGTTATTGTTTGACCGTGGCTTTGAGGTTGGGAAAATCGATCCCACTCTTTTTACTAAGAGAGTCAATGGGGAGATTTTTGTATGCCAAATATATGTTGATGATATTATCTTTGGCTCATCTAACAAAGCTTTTAATGAAGAATTCTCAAAGCTTATGACTAGTAGGTTCTGGATGTCTTTGATGGGGGAGTTGAGAGTATTTCTTGGCTTTGATATCAAGCAAGTTAGAGGAGGTACATTCTTCAATCAAGCCAAGTATACTCAAGATATGCTCAAGAGATTCAAAATGCAAGATTTAAATGGAGCTCCTACTCCCATGGCTACAAAGACTCATCTCGAACAAAATCCAAATGGTAAAGATGTGGATCAAAAGGTATACCGGTCCATGATTGGTTCTTTGCTTTACCTTTGTGCATCTAGACCCGATATTGTGTTGAGTGTAGGTGTGTGTGCAATATATCAAGAGGCTCCTAAAGAAAGCCATTTGATGGTGGTCAAGAGAATCTTTCGATATTTAGTTCATACCCCATTCTATGGTCTTTGGTATCCTCGAGGATCAACTTTTGCCCTTTGTGGATACACGGATTCGGATTGGGCGGGTGATAAGGATGATAGAAAATCAACATCTGGGGCTTGCCAATTTCTTGGTAGGTCCTTGGTATGTTGGTCTTCTAAGAAGCAAAATTGCATATCTCTCTCTACCGCTGAAGCCGAGTATGTCGCTGCCGCTAGTGCTTGCACTCAATTGCTATGGATGAGGCAAACTTTAAAGGAATACTGTGTCCATTGTGACAAAGTGCCTCTTTTATGTGACAATGAAAGTGCCATCAAGATTGCATACAACCTGGTGGATCACACAAGGACAAAGCATATTGAGATTTGCCATCACTTCATTAGAGATCATGTTGCTCGAGGTGGTATTGATCTATCCTATGTATCAACCAAAGATCAACTTGCCGATATCTTCACGAAGCCACTTGATGAAGCAAGATTTTGCTACTTGAGGAATGAACTAAATATCGTAGATTCAAGGAGCTTGACTTGAGTATATTGCACTCTCACCTAATACTCGACCCATATTTGGTTTAGATGTAGGCATGGACATAGGGGGAGCGCGGTCCTAATTGATTGGACCATCCCTCCCCCATTATGCGCAAAGTAAACAAAATCATTCCTCTTAATATCATTTTGTGATATGTGAGCTAAATGATGAGTTTCGGTAATGGACCCAAGATATATCTTCGTGGTGCCAAGCCGAGTATACTCAAACATGGTGGCCTAGGCCACCGCCCCCTCTCTAGTGAGAGGTTGATGTGCTTACTCGTGTTTGTCACTTTTAATTGGTTCTTACTCGTGTTTGTCATCCTCTAGTTGGTTTTGTTCTTTTGGTCGTGCACTCACATTTGGCCCTCCATATGTTTTTAGTAATTTTTTAGTGCATTGGCCCGTATCAGTGACTCTCTAAACCCAGTCCATTCTTATACCCCCGACAAAACTCATCCACTCTGCACAAGAACCTTCCATTGTATGCATCTTGGCTCTCTGTCCTGATGGTAACGGTACTACCGGTTCTCACTAGCGGTACTACCGCCAAATGGTACTACCGGAAATTACTAGCGGTACTACCGCTTCTGGATCAGTTTCCAGTCTCCTGTCTGGAAATTTACCAGGTGCGGTACTACCGGTAGTCATCTACGGTACTACCGTATAGCGGTACTACCGCTTGTGCGTTTCGGTTAAGATTGGAGACGTGGGAGAGGCACCTCTCAGTGCCTCATTTGTCCCCCGTCTCCACTCCTCACCAGCGCCGCCGCCGGAGCACGAGACTGCCGCAGGAGCCCTGCCCCCTTCTCCTCTTCCCGGATCCACACCGGATCCGGCCTCCTCGCGGGCTCCTCCGTATTTTCCACCGCCATGGACACTGGTACTACCGCCCTCCTCCTCTTATCACTTGTTTTCTCCATTGAATCTAGGGAAACTTCGATTCTTGGCTAAAGCATGTATTCTTGAGGTAGTACCGTGTGATATCTACCAGATCTACCACTTTGTCCGCTGGAATTCTTGTTTTACAACAAATTTACTGCCCGTACATGGATTTCTGTCTCAGATCTGCACTGAGGTCGCAGGCCGATAGTACCGGGAATCTTTTTCCGGTACTACCGCTTCGCGGTACTACCGCCGGTGCAGGTCCGGTACTACCGCCCTGTACTGACAGCAATTTTTTTAATACCAAGATTTCCATCCTCTGTTTGTCTCGGGTTCTTGTGCCCTTACCTCTATGCTATCTCCCTCATTCTTTCACAGGTGCAGGGGGTTCCCGGGGATCTCGCAAACACTCCAAAGCTCTCCATGAGGTTGAGGACTTTGAGTCAGAGTCAGAGACTGAGTCCGAAGAGGAGGTCATGCCTCAACCTAGTGCCCGTCTGAAACTGCAAACAACCCGTGGTCGTCGGGGTGGGGGGGTCAAGCAAAGTGCTGGTCGTGGTAAAGCTCCTCCACCTCCTCCTCCCTCCGGTCCTTGCAAGAGCTACAGTTCCGGGCCATCTGGGCCAAAGCTGCTGTCTGATTTGTCCGAGACAGAATTTCATGACCTGCGGGTTGTCAATCCATATGTGGCTGCTCGCTCTCATGCTCGGGAAGGTAGCCTCTTCTATACGGAGTTCCAGGAGCAGGTGTTCCATGAGATCCACATGAAAGATGACAAAATGGTGGTTCCTAAAAAGTGGATCGAGATGAATCATGTGAGGAAGAACCTGGACTACTTTGGTGAAGCCCTTGACATTTGCACCAACATTGGCTTGCTTCCCATTATGGAGTTTCGGTGCAACTATGATCCAATGCTCATTACTCAGTTCTATGCAACCATTCACTTTGCCAAGAATCAGACTCGGACTCTCACCTGGATGACCGAGGGTGTTGTAAAGCAAGCAACGTTGGCTGAGTTTGGGGCTATTCTCGGGTACGAAGACCGTGGCAAAGACACTCCCGTTGGCTTTCGGTGCCACGACAATGATCGTCCCATGTGACGAGGTTTCGACTCATCAATGCCCATTGTTATGGACTTGGGTTTTGGAGAAGATGGGGATGCTGGAGATCGTGGAACGGTTAACAGACAAGCAACCAGGGGACACGAGATTTACCCAGGTTCAGGCCCCTGGAGGGAAAACCCTACTCCTGCTTGTCTGCTCTTGATTACGGTGGAACCGAAGGTTACAGGGTGCGCAGATTCGATCTGGCGTGGTGGTGCGTATGCGAAAGTATGAGTCGAGAGATCTAGGCCGTGCCCTCCTGGCCTTTATATAGACTTAGGCAGGTCCCGGGCATAGTCCTAGTCGGTTACAGGTTCTAGGGTTTTACCCCTTTGAATTTCCTATCTACTCTAGTCTTGCTCTCCAAGGATCCGAAGGTGTTATGGGCCTGGGCTACCCAAAAGTCTTCATGGGCTGGCGTATATCCACCGCGGGCCTTCCTTGGGCTAGACTAGGTATGCTGAGACCACGTACCCGTAGGGTATAACCATGTTAGTAGCCCCCGAGTGATCAGTCGAATCGTAGATTCGGCTGAGGACTCTCCAATCCTTAGGGTGCAACTATGTATTAACAGTATGTGTGTAGGGATTGTTGATGCGTGTGCCTGACTCACCCGACGGATCAGGGTCAGTTAACTGTCTTAGGACGAAACAACACGATCTTCCTCAGTTTCGAGTCCCTTAACTCGAAACTGGAACATATGCTGGCGTAATTCAACGCAGGCCGCAGAGGACTTACAGAAGTAGAATTCCGGTGAATTTAATTGATGTACCCAACACGTCCGTCGGGATTTTTCACCGCACTTGTTGGCACGGATTCATACTAGCAGAGCGCAGTCGGGTGCGTTGCCAGGCCACCAGATGATATCTGTAGGTCTTATCTTTGCGTCACGGACGCAGCATCCGAACATTTGTCACCGCGGAGGTGTTTCGGGTGGCCAAGGAGATCGTTGCTCACTCAGCGTTTTGTTGGGGCAGAGTTGCCAAAAAGTTTTTGCATGCTGATCCGAAAGATCGCAGTCGAAGATTTCATAGGGTGCGCGACCAGCGCTCCCTATGGGAGTAGCCCCCGAGTGTCTGTTCGAGTCGTAGACTCGAGCGGAGACTTCTATTCAGGCGCTTGTTCAGTGTTGAGTCCGTAGGACACAAAAAAAAATTCGGATGCCTAAATCCATCCTCCCTATGGGAGTAACCCCCGAGTCCGTAGTGGAGTCGTAGACTCGACGTAGGACTCGAAGAATAATTTTGTCTTTATTCGTCTACGGGTGCGCGGCCAGCGCTCCTGATAGGAGTAGCCCCCGAGTATTTAGTCGAATCGAAGATTCGAGTGAGTACTCTTAGCTGTGGAGCCGAAGAATTGTAGTTGGTGCTAGTATAGCTTTTGATGACATCATTGCTGACGATCAATGACCTCAAGCGTCTGCTACGCCAGAGATGACTTGACTTGAAGAAACGTGGGTCCCACTTGCTGACCTTGAATTGATCAGTCACGCGCGGCGTGGAGATAATTACGGCGTCTCCTCGATTTCTGCGCGTAGTGGATGGCGTGGTAACGACGGTTCGTTGTGATGCTGACACGTGTATGGTCAGATCTGCCGTTGGCGTTAGGTCTTCTGGATGGACGGCTGTCGTGCGTCGTCTTTGCTGTTATAAGCATTGGGGAAAGCCGCGGTTTGTTTTCACCGCATCAGTTCTTGTTTTCACTGCCTCCTTGTGCTCTAGCGATTCTTGCTGCGCACTGGGATTTCCTTCCACATTTCCATCTTCCTTTCTGCGCTTTCACCACCGGTACCGCCGTAGCGCAATGGGGAAACCAAAGAAATCGTCATCTGCAGTTGGGACCAGCGCCGCCGGAGGAAAGAAAGGTGCCACCGCTACCCATGTCACCGATGGTGGCTGGCGGCGATCAGAGACGCGGGAGAGCGATCTCCGCAAGCTTCGCGAGCGGGGTCTGATCCCGCAAGATAGGGAGGCCGTCAAACTCCCCGGCAATGAGGTAATCCCCCGTCCCCTATCTGGGTATCGGGTTATGTTTCTCGCCTTCGTTATGCGTGGGTTTTCTTTTCCAGTCCACGACTTCCTCCGTGGATTACTCTTTTTCTATGGCATTCAGCTTCACCATCTATCGCCCAACTCTCTTCTCCACATTGCTTGCTTCATCACTTTTTGCGAGTGCTGGCTTGGCATTGAGCCGCATTTTGGCCTCTCTCGGAAACTTTATTCCGTGAAGAGGCAGTCTGGTTCGGATGGTGTTTATCCCATTGGGGGTTGCATCATCTCCCTTAGTCCCAATCTTCTTTTCTTTTCCTTTTCCATGTCCGAATCTGTCCAGTACTGGCGGAGGCGATGGTTTTACATCCGCGACTCCGTAGTGCCTGGGCAAGATTTTGGTCTTGTTCCTTTTGACCCCTCCCAAATGATTGAGCCGAAAAGGTCATGGAAAAACAAAATCTTGGACGGCGAGGTGGCGGAGATAGAGGCCCTTTACCGTCGGGTGGAGGATCTCCAGCTGATTCCGGAGAAGGAGGTGAACGGCGTGGACATCATCCGGACGTTTCTTGAGCGTCGGGTGCAGCCTCTCCAAGCGAGGGCGCACCCGATGTTTCTTTATTCTGGGCGCCATGATCCGATGAGGGTTTCGGCTGAGAAAATCTCCGAGGAGGATCTTGACAAGACCCTTCGCGTGCTGCTGAAGTTCAAGGCCGGAGAAAAAATCCCGGGGAAGTCGCTAACTCCTCCGTTTTCTTCGACGTTGGCCGTACCGCAGGTGTAGATTCGTGCGCGTAGCGTTTTTCTGTTGACTGCATGTTTATTTCCTTTGTTTGCTAACAAAGTCCCTTCTGGATTTGCAGAGCTTCAAAGTGCCGGGCATGGTGCTGCCAGTGCCCGAAAAGTATCCGAATGCTCCGGATAATGAAGTGGTGGAGTCCGTGTCCGAACTGCCTTCGGCGCGATCTCCGGCGGAGGATGCCGACGAGTTGAGTGAGGACCATACGCGCAAACGATCTCGAAGCTCCAGCGAGTCTTCGGATGCCTCGACTCCTCCGACTCCCAGAAACCCTCTGGGCCTTGAGCGTCATAGTGACGGTCATGGAGGCTCTTCCTCTCCCATTCCTGCCATTCCTGTGCGAGCTGTAGCACCGCACCTGCCAACGAAGCGGAAGAAGAGAAGAAGGAAGAGAAAAAGGAGGAGAAGAAAGAGGAGAAGAGAGCTCGAAGGACTCCTCCTGTCTTCGACCTGAGCTCACTGGGCTCGTAAGTTTCTTGATGTACTATTGTCCTTTTTCCTTCATAATTTTTGCACTGGTGCTGATTGCTTTGTATGCAGGCATTCCTCC
The DNA here is from genome assembly GCA_916181665.1 of Avena sativa. Taxonomy (NCBI): domain Eukaryota; kingdom Viridiplantae; phylum Streptophyta; class Magnoliopsida; order Poales; family Poaceae; genus Avena; species Avena sativa. Next base: position 335,919,442 of record OV702280.1, on the reverse strand, counting down.
CACGATTCATCCAGTGATGGAGCGCGGGAGATGATGGGGGAGTCGAAAATTGCGTCTCCTCCTCAGACGGTGGCGACTTCGGGTGGCGCGGCTCCGGATCCTCCGTTGCAGGAGGTGCAGGTGGTTGCGCCTCAGAATTTCGCCAGCAAGCCTTTGGAGTCGCCATCGGAGCATGTAAGTATTTCTTCTTCGTACCACGGGGGGAGCCCCTGAGTGTCTTCATTTGCGAATTTTGCTTTTATTCCTTTGTGTTGGGCGTAGCCCCTAAGTCCTTTTTCTTACTGCTATTTCTTTTTCTGCAGCCTTTTGTGCAGGAGGCTAAGCGGCTAGTGCAGGAGCGTCTGGTGCTGGAGGCTAACCTTCGGCAGCTTCAAGGTACCTATTTGCCTTTTGGTGCTTTTTTCGTTTATTCCGGTCCTACTTTCTGACGTTTGTTTGTTTTGAATGCAGAGGAGCATAATACTTCTCTCCGTGTGGTCGACGCTCTCAAGAAAAGCCTTGGTCAATCGGAGCAGAAGGCCGAGGCCGCCGTTGGCGCGAAGGAACGCCTCGAGCTAGAGTTGACTAAGGCAGCTGAAGCGAAAGAGCGTCTGCAGCAGGAGGCCGTGGATCGTGAGGAGCAGCTGGCCACCGTTGCGGCTTCTCGTGAAAGAGAGGTGGCGGCAAAGCTCATGGTTGCTGCCAAGGCTATTTCGGGTAAGTGTTGTATTTGTGTTTGTTTCTTCGTGTTTCCTGTCTTCGTCTGTGCTTCTTTTATTCATGTCTTCTCTCTTTTTTTTTGTCTCAGATGCCGCAGGCATCGAGTTTGACCGCGGTGCTCTAGAGCACGGGAGTGCTCTAGATGATGCTACTGTGGCGGTCGAAGATCGCTGCAGCACCGTCGTTAGCTCCCTTGCCAAGGCGAAAGAGGTCCTTGGCCGCTTCTACAAGGAGCTTGTCCCTAAGGGCGTGGCCCTCGATGATGTGGATGCTCTGGCGGAGGCTCTGTCAGCCGAAGCGCCTGCGGCGTACAAGCGCAAGCAGAAGGGCATCGGCGCGTCCGTCGGGCTGGCGATGGCCTTGGCGGCTGGAGCGGAGCTGGATCTGCCCCAGATCACTTCCCGGATGCCGACGTCCGCAGATGGATCCAAGGTAGCCTTTGCTGCCTACTCTGCTCGCTGCAAGCGATATGGGCCCAAGCTCATTGATTTGCTATCTGAGTATGCACTGCGGCAGCAGGGCGGGGCCAAAGCTAGGCAGTCCGGCTCCGAGGCGACTCAGGGTGCTGCGTCTTAGACGTTGTAGACGTAGGGTAGTTTGTAGTCTACTTTGGCTGTAAATATTTTTTGGAGAACACAATCCTTGTGCCGTGTAGTGGCCTTATATGTTTTAATGAATTCGCCTGAGGTGTGCTTCTACCACTGTCTGAATGTTTGTGTCCTTTGCTTTCCTGCTGTTCTAGGTTCCTTCAGGTGCCGACCCTGTTGACACCTCGCCTGCAGCGCAGCTGCGGCCATCTTTGGATGATCCTTCTCAACTCGCTTTTCTTTGGGACCGTGTGCGTAGTCTGGAGAGGGAGTTGCTCAGGTTGCGAGGTCATGCCGATGTTTGGAAGTCCAAGGCGGATCGTGGTGCAGCCAGAGAGGAGTTCTTGATGGCGGAACTGCTTCGGCTGTCGGAGCAGCTTTAGTGTAAGTTGTTCTTTGTTTCGAGCTGCAGCTCAATTCTTCGAGTGAGCCTGCTGGATTTGCCTCTTATTTTGTGCAAATGTCGCAGGTGCTAACCTTGCTCCTAGGGAAGAGAAAGAGCGTGTCGCTGTTCGGGTCAATTGCTTGACTCAGCAGGACATGGAGGCTGGCGGCTTATTCTGGATGGATCATGATCGCGCCATGGCTCTGGCGACGGTGCAGGATCGTGTGCATCAAGTTTCGCGGGTGCTTCGCCAAGTGCAGACATCGCTTTCCTCGGTGTTGCACGTCATGTTTCCTTTGGATGCCGTACCGACGAGCCTTGCGGGTCTTCTATCGAAGTTTCGAAGCGTGAGCAATGTCAAGGAGTTGGTGCGGCAACAGCTCGTCGCCGGAGTCAAGGCTGCGTTGTCTCTTGTAAGGCTGCACCGGCCTGATGTAGATTTGGCTGTTGTGGCAGCTGGGCCACCTCTTCGGCCGGATGGTGGTGAGTGGGACATGCGGCCACAGTACGCAGCTGTAAGGCAGTATGCCGAACAGGTCGTAGATTTGTTTGAGCAGCGTGCTCAGGTTATTCTTCAACATAGATAGTACTTGTAAAAAGAGATAAATGTAAAATTTGTATATTTCGACCGGGCGTGTTGTGCCCTTTGTAAAGGTTTGTTTGAGTACGTGTCCTTTTCGTTTGCCTGACGTTGTCAGCTACTCAGGTGTACGCGTGTGATCCTCAGTCGATGAAATCGTGAGGTGGGGGGGAGCCCCCGAGTGCGTTTGCAGCGTAAAGTAGAGTTGCAAGTAATGAACTGGAGTTCGGGGCGAGACACTTAGCTTTATTTATATCATAATGGAGGGAGTTCATTGTTCGGCTGAATAGCCTTGGCTGAAAGCCTTATTGAAAGTAAAGGAGGTAGGTAGCTAGGGGTAGAATCGTCGCAAGTGCGAGATGTTCCATGGGTTGGAGTATGCGACTCCAGACTCCACGTCCTTGAGGCGGTAGGCGCCACCTGGGATGACTTCGGTGATAACGTAGGGTCCTTCCCATGGTGACTCGAATTTAGTCGGCCGTTCTTGCTTGAGTCGCAAGACGAGGTCTCCTTCGACGAAGGACCTTGGGCGCAGCCGGCGGCTGTGGTAGTTGCGGAGACTCTGCTGGTACACCGCTGATCGAGCTGCTGCTATGTCTCTTGCTTCGTCGAGTGTGTCGACGGCATCTTCGAGTGCAGCCGTGGATTCGGCTTCGTTGTAAGCGACGACCTGGGGGGCTTGGTGACGTACTTCGGCTGGTAGCACGGCTTCAGCTCCGTGCACCATGAAGAATGGTGTGTAGCCTGTGGAGCTGTTTGGCGTGGTCCGTAAGCTCCATAGGACGTATGGTAGCTCTTTCGTCCAAGCTCCTGCTTTCCGTTCGAGTGGACTCATGAGGTGCTTCTTGATGCCAGCGCCGATTAGGCCGTTGGCCTTTTCCACTTGCCCGTTCGTTTGAGCGTGTGCCACTGAGGCGTATGTGATGTTGATCCCAAGGCCTTCGCAGAAGTCCTGGAATTCTTTGGAGATAAAATTTGATCCGTTGTCGGTGATGATGCTATGCGGTACACCGAACCTGTAGACGATGGACTCGAAGAACTTGACGACAGTTTTGCCCTTTTGGTTGGTGACGGGCATGGCCTCGATCCACTTGGTGAATTTGTCGACTGCGACCAGGAGGTAAATGTTGGAGATATGCCCAAGAGGCAATAATAAAGTGGTTATTATCATATCTTCACACTTATGATAAATGTTTACATACCATGCTATAATTGTATTAACCGGAAACATTAATACTTGTGTGATTTGTAAACTAAAATAAGAGTCCCTAGTAAAGCCTCTTGTTAAACTAGCTTGTTGGTTAATATATGATCATGGTTTCCTGATCATGAACATTGAGATGTTATTAACAACAGGATCATATCATTAGGAGAATGATGTGATGGACATACTCCTATAGATAAGCGTAGCATAAAGATCAAGTCATTTCAATAGTTCAATTGCTATATGCTTTCTGATACATAGTAACCTAATTCCTTCGACCATGAGATCATGCATATCACCTTTGCCGGATGGATGCTTTGATGACATCAAACACCACATCGTAACTGGGTGGCTATAAAGGTGGCATTGAGTATTCAGAAAGTATTGGTTGAAACACATGGATCAAGAGTGGGATTTGTCCATCCATATGACGGATAGATATACTCTGGGCCCTCTCGGTGGAATGTCATCCAATTAGCTTGCAAGCATGTGACTGGGTCACAAGGGATCACATATCACGGGAACGAGAAAAGAGTACTTATCGGTAACGAGGTTGAACTAGGTATGCAGAGATACCAACGATCAAAACCTCGGATAAGTAAACTATCGTGAGACAAAGGGAAATTGGTATCGTATGTAAGTGGTTCATTCGATCGCAAAGTAATCGTAGAAATATGTGGGAGCCATATGAATTTCCAGATTCCTCTATTGGTTATTGTTCGGAGAAGTGTCTCGATCATGTCCGCATAATTCACGAACCGTAGGGAGACACACTTAAGGATTCGACGTTGTTTGAGTAGTTATGGTATTATGAGAAAGAGACCGAATGTTGTTCGGAGTTTCGGATGGGATCCGGGATATCACGAGGTTATCCGGAATGGTCCGGAGAATAAGATTCATATAAGGAAAGTCCCGTTTCGGAGTTCGGGAATGATTCCGGTGTTTTCATCGGGAATGTTCTAGAAGGGTCCGGATTGTCCGGCACTCCGGGGGGGAGGGTACATGAGTGTGTCATTGAATGATTGCATCATGTACTAAGTGTTCTTGCTGTTCCAAAAACATGAAAGTCAAATTGCCAGTTTGAAAGTCAAACGGCTAAAACAGGAAACTGTGGAAAACAGGAAACTGTGGGAAACAGGAAACTGTGGGAAACAAGCAAGAGGAGGTTGAAACCAACTTGGAGGAGGAGTTCCTCTCCTCCTTGGCCGGCGCCCAGCCCTAGGCCGAGTTGGGGAGGGACTCCCTCCCTCCCTGGCGCGCCTAGCCCCTCCACCTATAAAAGGAGGGGCAGGGCTCCTCCTTGAGAGACACAAGTTTCCACCTCTAATCTCCGGTTTAGAGCCGTTTTGGTTTAGAGCTTCTAATTGCTTTAGCCTGCGGTTTAGAGCCTTCTAATTGGTGAGTCTAATCTCTAGACCACTAATAACCCTCTCTCATAATCCACCATACTCGCTCCGGCTTAAGGCGAAGCCCTGCGGGATTTCCCCTCTACTTCCGGTACCACGCCGTTGTGCTGCCGGAATCGCGAGGAGAGTGCTACAACCTCCGCTGCCTGCTGGAACAAGGGAGAGGAAGGTCTTCGTCGAGTACCGAACGTGTGACCGACTGCGGGAGCGCTGCCGGAACGCAGCGCCGGAAGGATCGTCTACGCGATCTTGAGATCGGAAGAGTACGACTACATCACCCACGAGAATCTGCTCTCGTTAACCGCTTTGGAATCTTCGAGGGTAAGTTATTCCATCGACTCGTTGCTACAATCTAGTAGATAGATCTTGGCTTGTTTGTTTGTATGCGATAGAAATTTTTTGTTTTCCATGCTACGAACCCCTACAGTGGTATCAGAGCCGTGTCTATATGTAGATCTGTTGCACGAGTAGAACACAATGGTCATTGTGGGCATTGATGCTTTTATTGTCGATTACTTCTTGTGTACTTTGCATCTTGCGGTATGTTGGGATGAAGCGGCCCGGGCTAACCTTACATGACATCGTTCATGAGACTTGCTCCACGCTTGACATGCAACTGGTATTGCATAAGTGGCTTTGCGGGTGCCTGTTTCTCCTAGCATAGTTAAGATCCATTTTACAACGGGTGATTAACAATACTAGTATCAATGTTGTGGTTCTTGTTCGTAAGTTAGAACGACACTTATTAACAGCCCCAAACCACGTAAAACATGCAAAGAAAGTAGAGGCGTCTAACTTTGTTTTGCAGGGGTGTGCAGTGATGTGATATGGCTATGATTGTGATTATATATGATGTATGCAATGTTCCTTATTGTAAGTCGGCAACCGGCAGGAGCCATATGGTTGTCTTTAATTTCTGTTAAGACCCACGTGTCTATTCAAAGTAGTTGTAATAGTTGAAGCCGGTGGACGACAACCATGGAGAGGCGTCATTGACCTTGATGCAATGCCGGTGATGATGAAGATCATGTTCATGCTGGAAGATGGAGATCGGAAGCACAAAGAAGAAAGGCCATATCATATCACATATTATGAATTGCATGTGATGTTAATCCTTTATGCATCTTGTATTGCTTAGTAGACGACGGTAGCATTATAAGATGATCCCTCATGCACATGAATTTCAAGTCATAAAGTGTTCACCCTTAGTTAGCACCGTTGCTAAAGCTTGTTGTTTCGAAGCACCACGTGATGATCGGGTGTGTTAGATTCTGCAAGTGTATACAACGTGAGCAAGCCAGATTTGCTCATGCGGAAACTAAGGTTTGATCTTGACGAGCCTAGCATGTACAGACATGGCCTTAGGAACACGGATTACCGAAAGGTAGAGCATGAGTCATATAGTAGATATGATGAACATGTTGATTGTTCGCCATTGAAGCTATATCAACTCTCGTGATGATCGGTTTTGATGTGGTGGATTTGGTTCGTGTGATCACTAAAACAATGTGAGGGATATTGTTTTGAGTGGGAGTTCACCTAGATTAATTTAATTATTAATTAGAACTCAATTTATCATAAACTAAATCAAAGTGAATTTGCATAGTTGTTGTAGTCATTGGCATCCGTTTACCACCTTGCGCTTAGTTATAATTGAGATGATAGAACTATAGAATTCTGGTTAGTTACTTTACGAACTGGTATCGTATTGTTTTTGAAGTGTTAATCTAAAGTTTAAAAGTCCTATTGCAAACTTTCAGTAAGTTCCGGTTACTCCATGAAGTTTAATAATTATTATTAAATCAAGAGTAACAATTCCAAAGTGTTAGTATCATGTTTGTTTCCATGATTCTTGATATTCAAAGGATTGTCTTAATATCAAGGTTATCTAGGATCTGAAAGAGTTGTTTCAGAAACCATGATGTGTGGAAGATATTGTGATATCTGAAACGAAGTTTTGGTTACAACATGATAGAGTATAATATGGCAAAGTTTATGTTCTCATATTTTGATGAGAATTTCCAAAAAGGTTGGAGACACTTGTTGTCCTAATCCTCCAAAAGGTTTTTGGATAGCAACATTATACTCATAATTCATCGTTATAAGCTAAAAGTAGCTTGATCATGGATAAATCCATGATGAGGGTGAATATTTGATGTAGGTAAAATGTTTACTGCACCTAAAGATTACTAAAGAAAGGAATTTGAAAGAACACCAAACATTTGATGATGGTGATCTACTTCAAAGTGCAAGTCCAAAGACATTGGTATTTAACTATACACGCTTTGGACTATGTGTCATATGTATGACTCCACTATTGATGTTGATAGATTCTTTCAAACAGAAAAGGAAATACTGAAAGAGAATCTCATAAATATATGGCAGAAAAGAAAAGACTAGAATTGTTCAGTTTAAGTATATGGATGATATACATGTTATGGCTATATTCTTTGCTTATTAAACAATGTGGTTCTTAAGTATTTGATACTGAATTTGTTGGTGTGAATCGTCATACGAAACAACACAATTCATGAACTACAATGGCCTAAGTAACTAGAAAAAGAATATGTGATGATGTTCATCGAGAACAAATAAAGGGTTATTGTGTTGCTCGTTAAACATCAAAGCTGGCCTTCAAAGATTTGTTTTATCAGGTATTATGAGAACAAAAGGGTTGTTCAAATAATTGCCGTAATCCATAAAAGATGGATGATTCACAAATCTCGTTGGAGAAATCACATCCATAAAACTAGTGCTAAAAATGTCGAAAGACAAATTGATTGAAAGATCACTTAGGAAGTGACATCGCCGTTTAAATTATATTGGAAAGAAAACATGAAGAAAATCCATATGGATGGAATTTTGGAGTCTTTTGATTTTTGATCAAATGACACTTGTGAAACTTTCCTAGAGATAATTAAAACTTTGTTCATAGGCCAAAAGGGAACGAATGACTAGCTTATTGGAACTTGTACATATTGTTGTACGAAATCCATTATGTGTAGTCAAGAGCGATGGATTTCAACTTCATATGCTTTCTCCGAAAATTTGAGTGAATATATGAATATTTACTTAATAAGGATGAAGTATGAAACATTTGAAAAGTTCAAAGACTTTCAAGATGAAGTGCAAAATCATTGTAACAAGAATATAAACAGTTTATGATAAAGATCATAAAGGAAGATATTTGAGTTACAGAGTTTAGCATAATACCTAAGATTTAAGGAATCATTCCGTGGATTTGCATTTCCCGAAACACCATAAGAGTATGGAGCGTTCGAGATATGTAATTAAACCTTGTTTGACATGGTAAGATCGAAGGTGTAATTCATAAAACTGCCATTGTATTTTAAAGATTAAAAGCTTTAGAGATTACCGTTTTTCCACTGAAAAGAGCTTCATCATAATCCGTTGAAATGACACCATATAAGGTTATGGTTTGGGATAAAACCCAAGTAGTCCTTTCTTAAACATTGGTATGCTATACATAAGAAAGATGTTTGCAACCAAAGTTGGATGAACCTGTCTTTGTATTACTGTTAAGTATTCCTCCATAAACACCAGAGACAAAAGTATTTGTCGCTTAGAACGTCAAGTTTCTTTGAGAAGGAATTTTTCGTGAAAAGTTAAGTGGGAGGACAATAGAACTTTGATAAGGTTAAAAGAACCTTAGCTATGTGTGCAAAGTTGCGCAGCGCCGAAAAGTGTTCCGGAGTTAGCAAACAATACTCATGGCTCGCGTACTTCAAAGGTTGTGGTCACGGAGATCTAAGTTCCTATTGAAACAAGTAGGTCGGATGAACGATCAAATACCAAGATTTGAGAGTTATATCATTATTTGACAATAATGATCCGACTACGTGCAAAGAAGCGATGATGAGCCCTGACTCCGTCAAATGGCTTGAAGCCATAAAATCCGTGATAGTTCCATACACGAGAAATCAAGTTCTTAACTTGAAAGACCCTCGAGAAAGGTGTAAGACCTTACAATTGTGTTTGGATCTATAAAGAAATAGACATGGATGTTTCGCATCTATGAAATGGTCGACATGTTGCGAAAGAGTTCACAACAATGTTCAAGGGTTGACTATGACAAGATTTGATCTTTCATAGTGATATTTAGTCTAAACGGATTAATGTAGCAACCACTACATATAATTTGTTATATGGTAGTTGAATAAACAAAACAAGTTCTTCTAATAGAATCGTTACCTAGGACATGTGCATAACACGGTCCATAGGGTTTTGTTAATTCAAAGGATGCTAAAAGCATATGCAAACTTCAATGGTTGAAGTGAGCATCGCGGAGTTGGAATCTTCACTGTGATGAAACTGTTAAAGGAGTTTAAAAGTTCATTAGAGACGATGAAGATGATTGCATTTGCAAGAAATTAAGTGGGAGCGCTAAGACATGTTTCTAATACATTATGTGGAAGACATATTGTTGATTGGAAATGATGTATCTTTTATTAACACATATTAAGAATTTCATCCCGATGAAAGACTTAGGCAAAAACCCAAATATTTGGCATCAATAGACGCTAATATGGTTGTGCCAGAAGTACATAGACAAGATATTGAATGAGTTCAATATAGAAACTACAAGAGAGGTTCTTGTCGCACAGAAAGGATTGAATGAGTTCAATGTTGATGATATATTCAAGTGTATTGACATTTGGTAAAGTGAAACAAATAATCAAGTATAGATTGATACTTGATGTATGAAATCACAAAGAGTATTTATATCAATCATACTGTGATATGTACAAATCCAGATATGTCCTATGATCTAAATGTTGTGAGCATATACCAGAATGATTCGTAAGATGATCATTGGACAATAGTAAGGATATTCTTATGATCTTTTGGAAGAACTAAGAGTATAATATTTGTAGAAGTGACAAATAGATGGTTAGTTCATTGTAAAAGTACTACATTGATACTAGCTTTGTCACAAAGTACAAATTAAGTTTATCTCAATCTAAACTAAGGGTGGCACAATATAATGGAAAGTGAGTTCCATAATGGATTTGGATGAGTTCCAAAGTTAAGACATTGTGACAGATACTACAACAAAAGGCTAAGTATATGACTGCTATTTTAGCATCAAAAGAGGGCATTTGTGTCAAGTAGTTTGTTATCAAACTAGGTGTAGTTCACAGTGGGATAATACTATGAAGATATATTGTGCGACAATATTATCAACATGTTTTAACCCCAAAGAGCTAAAGGTCACACCGAAAGACCAAATTTATACAAAGCCATCTCATTAGAGAATGAGTGATGCGTAGAGACGCAAAGACATGCAATTACACACGGACCTGGAAGTGTCAGATCCGGAGATCAGTTGACCACTAGCAATCGTGTACATACAACACTGTAAAGCCATAGGTGTTGAATACACAAAGGTTTGAAACTAGATTATTGACTCTAGTGCAAGTGGGAGACTGTTGGAGATATGCCCAAGAGGCAATAATAAAGTGGTTATTATCATATCTTCACACTTATGATAAATGTTTACATACCATGCTATAATTGTATTAACCGGAAACATTAATACTTGTGTGATTTGTAAACTAAAATAAGAGTCCCTAGTAAAGCCTCTTGTTAAACTAGCTTGTTGGTTAATATATGATCATGGTTTCCTGATCAGGAACATAGAGATGTTATTAACAACATGATCATATCATTAGGAGAATGATGTGATGGACATACTCCTATAGATAAGCGTAGCATAAAGATCAAGTCATTTCAATAGTTCAATTGCTATATGCTTTCTGATACATAGTAACCTAATTCCTTCGACCATGAGATCATGCATATCACCTTTGCCGGATGGATGCTTTGATGACATCAAACACCACATCGTAACTGGGTGGCTATAAAGGTGGCATTGAGTATTCAGAAAGTATTGGTTGAAACACATGGATCAAGAGTGGGATTTGTCCATCCATATGACGGATAGATATACTCTGGGCCCTCTCGGTGGAATGTCATCCAATTAGCTTGCAAGCATGTGACTGGGTCACAAGGGATCACATATCACGGGAACGAGAAAAGAGTACTTATCGGTAACGAGGTTGAACTAGGTATGCAGAGATACCAACGATCAAAACCTCGGATAAGTAAACTATCGTGAGACAAAGGGAAATTGGTATCGTATGTAAGTGGTTCATTCGATCGCAAAGTAATCGTAGAAATATGTGGGAGCCATATGAATTTCCAGATTCCTCTATTGGTTATTGTTCGGAGAAGTGTCTCGATCATGTCCGCATAATTCACGAACCGTAGGGAGACACACTTAAGGATTCGACGTTGTTTGAGTAGTTATGGTATTATGAGAAAGAGACCGAATGTTGTTCGGAGTTTCGGATGGGATCCGGGATATCACGAGGTGATCCGAAATGGTCCGGAGAATAAGATTCATATAAGGAAAGTCCCGTTTCGGAGTTCGGGAATGATTCCGGTGTTTTCATCGGGAATGTTCTAGAAGGGTCCGGATTGTCCGGCACTCCGGGGGGAGGGTACATGAGTGTGTCATTGAATGATTTCATCATGTACTAAGTGTTCTTGCTGTTCCAAAAACATGAAAGTCAAATTGCCAGTTTGAAAGTCAAACGGCTAAAACAGGAAACTGTGGAAAACAGGAAACTGTGGGAAACAGGAAACTGTGGGAAACAAGCAAGAGGAGGTTGAAACCAACTTGGAGGAGGAGTTCCTCTCCTCCTTGGCCGGCGCCCAGCCCTAGGCCGAGTTGGGGAGGGACTCCCTCCCTCCCTGGCGCGCCTAGCCCCTCCACCTATAAAAGGAGGGGCAGGGCTCCTCCTTGAGAGACACAAGTTTCCACCTCTAATCTCCGGTTTAGAGCCGTTTTGGTTTAGAGCTTCTAATTGCTTTAGCCTGCGGTTTAGAGCCTTCTAATTGGTGAGTCTAATCTCTAGACCACTAATAACCCTCTCTCATAATCCACCATACTCGCTCCGGCTTAAGGCGAAGCCCTGCGGGATTTCCCCTCTACTTCCGGTACCACGCCGTTATGCTGCCGGAATCGCGAGGAGAGTGCTACAACCTCCGCTGCCTGCTGGAACAAGGGAGAGGAAGGTCTTCGTCGAGTACCGAACGTGTGACCGACTGCGGGAGCGCTGCCGGAACGCAGCGCCGGAAGGATCGTCTACGCGATCTTGAGATCGGAAGAGTACGACTACATCACCCACGAGAATCTGCTCTCGTTAACCGCTTTGGAATCTTCGAGGGTAAGTTATTCCATCGACTCGTTGCTACAATCTAGTAGATAGATCTTGGCTTGTTTGTTTGTATGCGATAGAAAATTTTTGTTTTCCATGCTACGAACCCCTACAGTAAATGTGTCCCCCTTTCGAGGACTTTGGCAGTTTGCCGATCATGTCGAGGCCCCATTGAGCAAAAGGCCAGGCTATGGGTATGGGTCTGAGCTCGGACCCGGGTGCGTGCGGTTTGTCGGCGAATCGTTGGCATCCATTGCATCTTCGGACGATGTCCTTTGCGTCGCTCATGGCCGTTGTCCAGTAGAATCCGGCCCGTAGAGCTTTGGCGACTAGGGAGCGGCTGCCTGCATGATGGCCGCAGATGCCCTCATGGATGTCTTGGAGGATGGCTTTCCCGTCACTGATGGTGACACACCTTTGTGTACACCCGTAATACTGCGCTTGTACAGCTCGCCATTGATGGTGGTGAAGGCTTTTGACCGACGAGAGATGCGCCGGGCATCTGTCGGGCTGTCAGGCAGTTCTCCATTTAACAAGAACTGGAGGTATGGCCGCGTCCAAGTTTCTTCGACTGCCATGACCTGCATTAGGTTTACCATGGCGACTTCTGTGTCCAGTTTCTCGGGTCCTTCATGTCCTTCGGGCAGCGTAGCCCCCGAGTGTTCTGCTTCTTCGGGTGACCCCTTAGGGAATTTCCGCTTGATGGATGGCACGCAGATCTGTTCGAGGAACACACCTGGTGGCACCTTCGCGCAGGTGGAGCCGATGTTGGCGAGTCTGTCGGCTTCCTCGTTGCTTTCTCTTCCAACGTGCCGAAGCTCGCAGCCGTCGAATTCTCCTTCGAGTGCGTTGTAGAGTGCGCGGTACGCGATCATGTTTTAGGCGTGTGCGTCGCACTCATTCATCGTTTGCTGGACGACGAGGTTGGAGTCACCGTAGATGACCAGGCGCGTTGCGCCGCACATCTTTGCCATCTTCATGCCGTGGATGAGGGCTTCGTATTCGGCCTCATTATTAGAAGCTCGGAATTTCATCCGAAGGACGTACTTCATCGTGTCGCCTTGTGGGGAGGTCAGTATGACCCCCTCTCCTGCTCCAGCTTCTCGCTTGGAGCCGTCGAAGTGCATCGTCCATGACTGCGACATATCTGGGGTGTCTGGCAGCTGCAGCTCCATCCAATGTACCAGGAAGTCCGGAAGGACTTGAGATTTGATTGCGAGTCGCTTCTCGTAGACGATGTCCAAGGGTGACAGCTCGATGCCCCACAGGGCCACGCGTCCTGTGGTCTCTGGATTATTCAGGATGCTTTTCAGGGGTGCTTCATTGACGACCATCACTTGGTGCTCCTGGAAGTAATGGCTCAGCCGTCGAGCCGTCATGAACACGCCATAGGCGAGCTTCTGGTAGTGAGGGTACCTCTGCTTTTTTGGTGTCAGTACCTCGCTGAGGTAGTAAATTGGGCGCTGGACCCCATGGGTCTTGCCTTCTTCGGGTCGTTCGACCACGAGTATGGTGCTGACCACCTGGTGTGTGGCTGCTATGTACAGCAGCAGAGGCTCGCGCTCCTTTGGCGTGACCAAGACGGGCGAGGTGGAGAGGAGCCGCTTGAGGCTTTCGAATGCATCGTTAGCTTCTGGTGTCCGCTCAAACTTGTCTGCCTTGCGCAGCAGTTGGTAGAATGGCAGGGCCTTCTCGCCCATGCGGCTGATGAATCTGCTTAGCGCCGCTATTCGCCCTGCGAGCTGCTGGACGCCTTTAAGGATTTTCGGCTTCTCCATTGCCATGATGGCTCTGATTTTCTTCGGGTTCGCCTCGATCCCTCGCTGAGAGATGAAGTACCCAAGCAGCTGACCCGATGGGATGCCGAAGGCGCACTTTTCCGGGTTGAGCTTGATCCTGTAGCGATCAAGGTTGTCGAACGTCTCGCGGAGATCGTCGATAAGTGTTCTTCCCTCTTTGGTTTTTATCACTATGTCGTCAACATAGACTTGGACGTTGCGACCGATCTGGTCCTTGAGGCAGGCCTGCATGCATCGCTGGTACGTAGCACCTGCGTTCTTTAGCCCGAAGGGCATTGTGTTGTAGCAGAATACTCCGAACGGTGTGATAAACGCTGTTTTCTCCTGATCTTCGACCTTGAGTCGAATCTGGTTATAGCCTGCGTAGGCGTCGAGGAAGGGGAGTTTCTCACAACCTGCAGTCGAATCGATGATCTGATCGATCCGAGGAAGAGGGAAGTGGTCCTTTGGGCAATGCTTGTTTAGTGACGTGAAATCCACGCACATCCGCAGGATGTCCGTGTCCTTCTTTGGGACCATGACTGTGTTTGCTAGCCACTCGCTTTCCTTGATTTCCCTGATGAAGTCTGCAGCGAGTAATCTGTTGATTTCCTTGCCGATGGCTTCAGCTCGTGGTTCGGACAGTCTTCGGATGGACTGCTTGACCGGCTTGGTGTCTGGAAAGACGTTGAGTGCGTGCTCGGCGAATTCCCTGGGAACTCCTGGCATGTCCACAGGTGTCGTGGGAATGGTCACGGCAGATGCTGCAATCGGCAGCGGGTAGTAGAACGAGGGGCAAGGGCGGCCAGCCATCTGCGGTGCGAGATGAGGGCAAAGACACAGGGTTTTACCCAGGTTCGGCCCCCCGGAGGGTAAAGACCTACTCCTGCTAGATTGTATTATGAAGGTGGTACAATGGGCGAGCTCGGCGGCTAGGCGGCGAGTCGCTTGGGTGTATGATGGAACGTATCTCTACTCGCCCTACAGGGAGGTTTATATAGGCTCACCTCCCCTAGGGTTTACATATCTCAACCGATTCATTTAAAGCTTCAGTACTCGTTTAACCTAATCCGACTGGGCCTATCTACTTGCCTGGGCCTTCAGCTTCCAGTCGCTTGGTTCCTCGCTGGGCTTCAATCCAGTCGCCGTCTTGCAGGCCCACTCGCCAGTTCTTGGGCCAGTCGGAAACGTCCTGCTGGGTATACCCCGGTAGGCACATCCCCATCAGTAGTCCCCGAGGCCGTCATCGATTAGGCGTAGGTGGCTGCTGGCAGTTGGAGTATACGGCTTCAGAGTAGACATCCAGTCGAATCGTCGGCGGGCTCCTGTATAAAGGAGAAAACCAGTCATCCAGGTCGCAGCTTTGGCGAGTCGAGTCGGCGAAACACTGTCATAGTGATTGGATCGGCGAGCCGAGTGGCTGAAGTTGGACCGTCAAACGTGGTCAAACTAGCCGTTGGAGTAATCCAACGGTAACTTTTGGCGTTATCATCGCGCGGTAACGGTTCCCTAATTTGGCGGGTAACATCCACTATATAAGGGGAATGGCAGGCGATCGGAGAACCACCTTCTCACCATTTCCTCCGACTGCGCGCATTTTCGCCTCCCTTCGCATCGCGACCCAGCCGACCAGAAATCCCCCGACCCCCAACAAATCTCTCCGCCATGGCCCTCTCCACCGAGCCTTGGGGTAGATCTAAGTGCACGAGGGCGCAACTGGCTTCCTTCGAGGAGGCCGGGATCTTGCGAACCGGCTGCTGGCGCATCCCTGCGGCCGGAGAGACGACCCCGAATCCGCGAGAGAGGGAATTCATCTGCTTCACCAGCCATCTTGAACGGGGGCTAGGGTTCCCCACGTCCCTGTTCTTCCGGCGCTTCTGCGCCTACTACGGGATCCAGCCATCGGATCTGGGTCCCCACAGCATCGAGCAGCTCGCCATCTTTGTGGCGTTCTGCGAGTGCTACTTGGGCTGCCGGCCCTACTTCCCTCTATGGCAAGATCTGTTCCACGGACGGATCAGCCGCGAGGAGGCAGGCGGCCCAATGCTTGCCGCGGGCGGTCTAACCTTCCAGCTGAAGTCGAAGGCTTCATTTTTCGACTGGAAGAAGTCGTGGTTCTATGTTGCCGAGGCAACCCCGGAGGGCGAGACGGCGATTCCGCGGTACTCCGCCAACCGGTCCGAGCCGCGTCGTCTCCAAGTCGGCAAGCTCCCCAACGACCAGCGGATGGTCGTTGACGAGATGCTCCAGACCATCCGCAGCCTGAAGAAGAAGGGCCTCCAGACGATCAACCTATACAACTGCTGGCTCGGGCGGCAGCTCGTTCCTCTGGCTCGATGCGACCATTATATGTACCAGTACACGGGTCGGGAAGATTCGACGAAGGCCTGCCTCGCCGAGTGGAAGCTGGAGGACTACATCCCAGCACTGAAGAAGATCACCCAGGCAGTGTACCTGGACGCACAAGCCGGGGTCGCACCTTACACCGCAAAGCGTCCAGCCCCAACGGTAATCACCTCGCTTCATTCGCAGTCGCAGTTTTTTGCAGTCGCGGTAATTCTAATTTCATCTTGCATTCCTAGTAGCTGTTCCAAGTGGTGGAAGGATGGCTCCCGCCTTCGGACGACGAGAATTCGAGCTCGTCCGTCCAGGACATGGGCGAGTCGCCTCCCGCCAAAGGCGATTCCGGGAGCGACGAGATCGATGACGACGACGGGTCCGAGGAGGAGGTCACCCCGCTGGTTCGCAAGACCCGCGGGCAGCGACAGCGTGAGCTTGAGACAAGTAAAAGCCTCGAGCATCACGATGACGACGAAGAACTTCCGGAGACCACCTCGCGCCGACAAGCTACTCCGTCGAAGAAGAAGAAAAAGAAGGAAAAGGAGGCGAAGGCTCCTCCGAAGAGGAAGCCGAAGCCGACGAGGCCGGCCTCGCCGCCGCACTCGGCGAGCAGTTCCGATGCCCCCAGCCCGGCTAAGGATGAGGCGCCGCCGACGACAGCCGTGCTGGACACGGCCACCGTCGAGGTGCCGCTGGCTTCAATGCCTCCGCCATTCGCCCCAGTCTCTGGGTTGGGGGATGCTCCGGCTGCAGCGGCTTCGCCTCACAGGGAAGCCCCTGCCGAAGATATCCCAGAGGCTCCGGCTACGGCCTCAACGACGAAGAAGCCGTCCGTATCTTGGGCACGGGACGTCCTGGAGATGGGGCTCAGTCGCCAACTGGGCCCTGAACTGGAGAAACCGGCCGGCCTCCGCACGGGGCTACGCTTTATTCCAGTCGCCAAGTGAGTACCCTCACCCTCCTTTGTCTTCCATAACCACTTGAACTATCTTTGCTTACGCGATTGATGTACAGGACCGGAGTGAAGAGAATGGGCCACCCGACCGTGGCTAAGGTGCCACCCGTCACCAGCGAGGAAGATCCTTCCCGTAAGAGGAAGGCGGACGAGGTCGTCGACCCTACAGATGGCAGCAAGAAGGCCAAGGGCGATGACGTCGTCACGATCTCTGACGATACGGCAGTCACGCCGACTGAGCCCGCAACAAAGGCGACCGCGTCCACGAAGGAGGGCGCTCCCTTGCCTGGAATGGCCGAGCTGACCTCCTTCGGGGCGGGTGCCTCCATCGCGACATTCCCACGCTTTATGGCCAAAGCGGCCACGGCGAGTGGAACTTCGCCATCGAGCCGTGCACATGGGGTTTCCGATGCGTAAATAGACCAACGTCGTGGGTATACGCCAGCTCTCCTCGCGTCCGTGGATGCGATACAACTCCATGGCATGCTTGGCGCAGCCATCCAGGTATGTCCAGTCCCCGAGGATCAGGTCGGTGTTTTGCAGCGGTCTGATCCTTTAAGCGCCTTGTTATTATTTTTCGCGTCCAGTCCCCGAGTGCGCACTCGCTGAATTTCAGCGGGTGGGCACTTAGAATTTCTTGAGTGCCAGTCCCCGAGTGCACACTTGCTGAATTTCAGCGGGTGGGCACTTAGGATTTTTCGCATCATCTAACTGTTTGAATGATGTGCAGGGTCTGCAACGTGAATCAGCTGACCGATTGGCAGCGAAGCACCGCGCGGAGAAGGAACTGGCCACCGTCCAGGAAGCGAATAAAGGGCTTCAGGCGGTTGCCGCAAAGGCGGAGGAAGCCCGTCAGGGACTTGTCCCCGCGGGTGAATTGGCAGCAGCGCACTCGGCTGAAAAGCGGATCGCCGATCTCGAGCGCGAGCTACGAGAGGCGAAGGAGGAAGAGAGCTCGGCTGATGGGCGAGCCAAGACTGCCATTGCGGCCGCCGAAGAGGATCGTAAAGTGTCGGACGCCCTTGTTGCTGGGCTTCAGGACGATCATACTGCGCTTCAACGCTTCATCACGGATCTCGCCCGCCCGCTGATTGGTAAGTGCGCTTGCCTCTGCCAGTAGCTTGTGCTGTTTGTGATGTCCAACGTACTCACTGTTGTCTTCTACTCGCAGGTCGCATCATTGATAGCGCGGAAGAGGCGAGATCGCTCGACGCACGGCAGTGTGTGGGCATGCTCGTTGACTCGGCGACATTGTCGGCGACGTGCATCCGAGCATACCTCCAGGAGATATCGCCCATAGAGGTGATTCCCAGCGACCTCGTCGAGGTGTGGAAGTACTTGGAGAAGGCGCCCTCGGTAGTTGAATTCATGACGCGGTCGGCGTTTCGACGCGGAGCATCAACGGCACTGAGCCTTGGACTTGCTCACTTCCCGGAGGACTTCGACCTCGACGACGTGACGAGCGGCTACCCTTCGTCGACTGGCGCGGTGGAGCTTTCCGAGGTTCTCAAGTTGACGGACCGCGCCGCGGTGTACTCGGAGCGTGTCTGGGCAATGGGCGATCTCCTTCCCTACCAGGAGACGGTTGTCGCGCCCCACGACCCTGAGTCGCCGCACCGGGACTTCAAGGTCGAGCAGCCTTTCCGCGCGGCGATGGCGGGTGAGCTGACGACGTACCCGTCAAACCCATACACGCCGTTCATTCGCGGTCGTCGGGGTGCTGGCGAGTCGTCGTCGAAGCCTGCAGAATAGGGTAGTTTGTCCTGAGGCGTTAGTAGCAGGTCTGCCGTATGGGCATATTTTGTAATGTGAAACAATGCGACATGCTTTTGAATAAGACATCGTGTTTGTGTTGGAATTTGTCATATGTTTTGTGATTGTGGTTTGAACGAGTTCCCGAGCGCGTCCGCCCTTTTGTGGGGTTTACCTCGTGTATGATATGTTTGTTGTTTTTGAATGTTTTGTTATTGTTGTCTACTCGTCCGGACTCGAAGATCCAGTCGCAGGGCGACTCCCTTGAACGCCCTATACTTCATCGCTTTCCCTTGCGCGAACGGGGTCGGGTGGCCGAGTCCCCGAGCGTGGTACTTGGTTGTTCTAGGTGCGACTCGAGGGTGGTTGAGGACTTGGCGCGTTGGCTTAGGCGCATCACTCCTTCCTGGCCCGTTGGGTCAGTCGCGTGGCGAGTCCTGGGCATGCTCTCTTACTTGGCGTTTTCCCGAGCCGCTCGCGATGAACTGGTAGCCAGTCCCCGAGCGTGGTACTTATCCGTTCGATTCGCTATGCCGAGGATGCGGAGGACCGTGGTCGCTGTACGAAGCGAAGGCAGTTGTCTTGGCTCGTAAAGCCAGTCGGGCAAGGCGACTCCAATGGGGCTCCGGGTAGGCGTTTTTCGTGGACGATGCAAGACCTGAGGTTACTCAGTGCTCTTGCATCGCACTACTTAGCCGTGCCGATCGCTGTACCAAAGGTTGACTTCTGCGGTTAGCTTGACGCTGTTATTACGAGTGCGAGTGGCACAAGACATGGAGAGTAAGCGCAATTTGCGGTAACCAATTCTTTTTATTTCACAGCGACTGGAGAGTACATATGTGGGGTTCTAGGGGTAGAACTTCCGTAGGAGGTTTACGTTCCATGGTCGCTTGACGTCGAGTTCGCCGTCCCCGCGGACGTCGATGAGGTAGTAGGCGTCGTTGCCAAGTACTCGCCCGATGGCGAATGGTCCCTCCCACGGAGGGGAGAGCTTGTGCATGCCCTTCTTGTCCTGGATGAGGCGCAACACCAGGTCGCCTTCCTGGAAGGTGCGAGTCCTCACGCGCCGGCTATGGTAGCGGCGGAGTCCCTGCTGGTATATGGCGGTGCGAGACCGAGCGAGGTCACATGCCTCGTCGAGCTAGTCGACTCCGTCTTGGCGCGCGAGTTCGTTTGCAGCCTCCGTGTAGTGGACGACCCATGGCGAGTCGTGCTCGAGATCGGTGGGCATGACTGCCTCGGCGCCGTACACCATGAAGAAGGGGGTGAATCCTGTCGACCTGTTGACCGAGGTGCGGATGCCCCAGATGACGGAGGGTAGCTCCTCGACCCAGCACCCGGCGGTGCGCTCGAGGGGTACTTGGAGTCGCGGCTTCAGGCCGTGGAGGATGCTTTGGTTGGCTCGTTCTGCTTGGCCGTTGGACTCCGGGTGGGCGACCGACGCGAGGTCGAGCCGGATGCGGTGCTCTTCATAGAATTCGGCCATGGCTCCTTTGGCAAAGTTTGTGCTGTTGTCCGTGATGATGCTGTTTGGGAACCCGTAGCAATATATGAGCTCGCGTAGGAATTTAGTGGCGGTCTTCCCGTCGCATTTCCGGACTGGCTTGGCCTCCACCCACTTTGTGAATTTGTCGACCGCGACCAGCAGGTGGGTGTAGCCGGAGGGGGCCTTCTTGAAGGGGCCTACCATATCCATGCCCCACACAGCGAATGGCCAGGTGATGGGGATTGTTTTGAGCGCTGAGCTCGGCACGTGCGTCTGGTTGGCGTACTTCTGGCACCCGACGCACCGCTGGACAATGTCGACAGCATCGGCGTGTGCGGTGGGCCAGTAGAAGCCATGTCGCATAGCCTTGGCGACAAGAGAGCGGGCGCCGGCGTGGTGGCCGCAGTCACCAGAGTGGATGTCATGGAGGATCTTGCGTCCTTCGGCGGGTTGGACGCAGCGTTGGAATACGCCGGTGACACTGCGCTTGTGGAGCTCGCCGTCGATGATGGTGTAGGACTTGCATCGACGAGCGATCATCCGAGCGTCTGTCTCATCTGTCGGCAAGGTGCCGGCTTCCAGGTAGGCGATGTAGGGCCTGGTCCAGTCGTTTGGCTCGTTGACGAGTGCGACCAGGGCTGCCTCTGGTTGGAGTGGGACTCCGATGTCGATCTCCCTCGGGAGAGAGACTGATTGCTTGGTGATCGTGTCGAGGAAGACGCCGGCGGGTGGTGCGAGTCGAGCCGACCCGATGCGAGAGAGTGCGTCGGCCTCCTTGTTCTTCCGCCTGTCGATCCACTCGACGGAGTAGCCGGTGAAGTGTCCGCCCAACTTGTCCACTGCTTGGCGGTACGCCGCCATGCTGGGGGAGACGGCGTCGCAGGTGCCAGCGACTTGCCCCGCGACGAGGTCGGAATCTCCGTAGCAGCGTAGGCGGTTGACATTCATCTCCTTGGCAGCTCGCATGCCGTGGAGTAGGGCCTCGTACTCGGCCATGTTGTTGGTGCAGGGTGTGAAGTCGAGGCAAAGGATGTAGCAGAGCTTGTCACCCTTTGGTGAAGTTAGCACGATCCCTGCGCCTGCGCCGTCCGCGTTCTTGGAGCCGTCGAAGTGCAGGCTCCAGTAATGGAGGTATGGCAGCTTCTCTGGCTGCTGGGCCTCTTCCCAGTTGGCGATGAAGTCCGCTAGGGCCTGCGACTTGATTGCTTTTCATGGCTCGTATTTGATGTTGTGGACGCCGATCTCGACGGCCCACTTGGCGACCCGCCCGGTCGCCTCGCGGTTGCGGATGATGTCTTGCAGTGGTGCTGAGGATACGACCGTGATCGGGTGTTCCTGGAAGTAGTGCGGCAGGCACCGCTGAGCTCTGAACACCGCGTATACCAGCTTTTGGTACTGGGGGTACCGCTGGCGCGACTCGGTGAGGACCTCGCTAATGTAGTACACCGGTCGCTGTACTGGGCGCTCCTTTCCTTCCACCGGTCGCTCGACGGCCATGACGACGCTGACGACGCGCTCGGAAGCCGCGACGTAAACCAGCATGGGTTCTTTGTCGGCGGGGGCGGCGAGTAGCGGTGCGGCGAGTAGCACCTTTTTGAGATCGCGGAGCGCGTCGTCCGCCTCCTTGTCCCACTGGAAGGTGGGGTTCTTGCGCATCAGGCGGTATAGGGGCATCGCCTTTTCGCCCAGGCGGGGGATGAAGCGACTGAGAGCCGCTACTCGCCCGGCCAGTTTCTGGACGTCGCGCAGGCACTCGGGTTTGCCGAGCCGGGCGATCGTGTCGATCTTCGTGGGGTTCGCCTCGATCCCTCGTTTGGAGACGACATACCCCAGTAGTTGTCCTGCTGGTACACCGAAGGTGCATTTGCCTGGGTTGAGCTTTATCTTGTATTTTCGCAAGTTGGCGAATGTTTCCGCTAGGTCGGCGAGTAGGTCGCCCTGGCGAGCGGACTTTACGACCACGTCATCGATGTAGACGTGGATGTTGCGGCCAACTTGGCTCGCGAGGCATTCTTGCATGCACCGCTGGTAGGTCGCCCCGGCGTTCTTTAGGCCGAAGGTTATGGCGGTGTAGCAGAAGGCTCCGAATGGCGTCATGAACGCCATCTTCTCCTCGTCCTCAACGGCCATTTTTATCTGGTTGTACCCGGAGTAGGCGTCGAGGAAACAGAGCGACTCCAAGCCCGCGGTTGAATCGATTATCTGGTCGATCCACGGGAGGACAAACTGCTCCTTTGGGCAGGCGCTGTTCAAGTTCGTGTAGTCGATACACATCCTCCAGGTCCCGTTCTTTTTCTCGACCAGGACTGGGTTTGCCAGCCACTTGGAGTATTTGATTGGCCGGATGAAGCCTGCAGCGAGTAGACGCTGCACCTCCTCGGCGATTGCTCGGCGGCGCTCTTCATTGAAGGGCCACAGCGACTGTTTTACGGGTCGCACTTTGGGGTCGGCGTTTAGCTTGTGCTCAGCGATCTCCCTAGGGACACCGGGCATGTCAGAGGGATTCCATGCGAAGATGTCCCTGTTCTCACGGAGGAACTCGATGAGCGCGCCTTCCTATGCTGGGCTCATGCCCATCCCGATCGTCACCGTCTGGCTGGAGTCGCCTGGGACCAGCTCGACGGTGCGGGTGTGCGTCGTGGCCTCGAAGGTTGAGGTGTTTGCGCCCTCCGAGTTGGGCTTCTTGAGTATGGTGGGGTCGTCGTTGTTGACCCCGCTCGCGTACTTGGCGAGCTCATCGGCGTGGTTGGTCTCCGCCGCGATGACGGCGTCAGCGAGCTCGGCTCCTTTGGCCTCGCACTCGGCGGCCATGTCGGGGTCGCCGTTGATGGTGATGACGCCGCACGGCCCGGGGAGCTTCATCGCATTGTACGCATAGTGGGGCGCTGCCATGAATTTGGCGAACGCCTGGCGCCCCAGGACGCAATGGTAGGGGCTGTCGAAGGGCACGAGCTCGAAGACTATCCGCTCGGTGCGGAAGTTTGCTGGTGTGCCGAAGGTGACTGGCAGCGTGACCTTACCGATCGGGTACGCCTTCCGAACGGGGACGATGCCGTGGAACGTGGTGTGGGTCGTCTCGATCATCGATTGCGGGAGCCGCAGCCGCCTGAAGGTGTCCAGGTACAGGATGTTGATGGAGCTGCCGCCGTCCATCAATGTCTTGGGGAGCCAGTAGTCGCCGACCTTAGGCTTGACCACCAGGGAGACTCGACGTGGGTACTCGATGCGTGGCGAGTGGTCTTGTCGACTCCAGGTGATGGGCTGCTCTGACCAGTTGAGGAACTGGGGAATGTCCACCTGAGCCACCACGTTGACGGCGACGGCGCGGGCGATGACCTTCTTCTCGCGCTTCGTGTTGAAGCCCGTGAAGGTATGGAGCGAGCCGGCCACTTTGCCGAATTTTCCGCCGTTTGGCGGGTCGTTGTCGGGGTCCTCCCGTGCTCGCCGTGCCTTCTCGATCTCCCTGAGGGTGTGGCGGTCGGCGGTGGTGTGCGTTGCGGGCTTCCCTTCCCTGCTATGAAACGCACATGGTTGGTTAAGGAGGGCCGTGGGGTCGAACCTTGGCTTGGCCTTGTAGTTGCCGCCGTCGCGGCGTTGTCCTCCATCGCGGCGGAAGCTCTTGGGCTCGTGTTGCGCGTGCCCGGCGTTGGCGACGAAGTCGACTCGCCCGTCACTGCGGCGCTTGCCGGTGAGGCGAGTGTTGCTGTAGCGTAGGTCGGACCGTCGTCCGCTGTCGTTGCCGCTCGTGCGGCGTTGTCCTCCTGACTCGTCGTCAGTTTCCTGGTTTGGATCTTCCTCTGCGTACCGTTTGGCGATCTCGATGAGGTCGGGGATGTTGTCGAGTGTGCGAGAGTGTCGCTTGAGCTTGGCGACCAGGGGCTCGTAGCGGCACGAGGTCTTGAAGCAGTGGATCGCGGTGTCCGGGTGGATACCGACCGCGTTGTACCAGAGTTCTTGCCACCGTTGGACCCAGTTGCGGGTCGACTCGCGGGGCCCTTGGACGCATCGCTCCAAGTCCTCGATGGTGGTGGCGCGGGTGTAGGAGCACTCGAAGTGCCTGACGAAGGCGTCGCGCATCTCCTCCCAGGAATCGATACTGTCCTGGGGGAGGGTGTTGATCCACTGCCTGCACGTTCCTTCCATCATCAGGGGGAGGTAACGGGCGGCTAGCAGGTCGGTGTGGCCCGCGATCCCCATCGCCATGAGGTATGTATCGAGCCAAACGGCGGGGTCATACGAGGGGTCGTACTTTTCTATCTCCTTCGGCGCCTTGAAGTTTGGCGGGTACTTCTCGCCTCGGATCATTGGTCCGAAGCACTTGGGGCCGAGTCGACTGAGCGACCCCATGGGCTCGCCGTCGCGGCGATTGGTTAGGGTGTGTCGCAGGTCGTCGGGCTGGCGTGCGCGCCAGCTTTGGTTGTTGATGATGTGGGTTCGGGCGTCGATGGGTTGCCCGTTGGCGGCGACGAAGTTGGTCGCTGGCCTGGGGTCGTTGGTGGAGAGTGCCGCGTTCACGGGTCGGTGTTGGAGCTGCAGTGGCTCTGGTGGCGGGCAGTTGAGGGTGTTTGCCGCTGCTGGGCGGCCGCTTGAGGCCGCTCTGCATCCCGACGAACGCGAGTATACTCGACCCTGCGAGTCGGCGCCTGCGTTTTGCTGCTCGACGGCCTTTGCGAGCAGGGCCCTGACGTACTGGATCTGTAGGGCACCGTCGCCCGTGGCCATGATGTTGTCGGCTGCTGCTCGGCCCGCCACGAGGTTGTCCATCGGGGTGGAGAACAGTGGGAGGCCGTTTGCGTCTCTCTCCCGTGAGGAGACTACTATCTGCGGCTGGTCCCTGGGAGGTGTGCGGTTGGGTGGAGGTGGGGCGCCCATCGCCGTTGATCCTGGCGAGGGCCGGGCGCTTCCTCCTGGTGGCGCGTTCTCACAGATCGCGCGCTCGGCCACGCGGGCTGGGTCGTTTTCGTCGTCGAAGTTCAGGGCGCGCCCCTGAACGGTGGGGTTCAAGCGCGACCTGATCCGCTGCTGGTGGTAGCGCGATAGTTCCTGCGCCGTCACCTGCTCGAGGCGAAATTTTTCGCGCTCGGCTTGTTCCTTGCGCACCGCCTCCGCCAGTTTTAGGCGGAGTTCCTCGACCTCCGTTGCCGTGGCGTTAGGAGGGATTGGGGTGGAGAATGGATCCTCCGGTGGATCGGTGCCGGTCGCCATGTAGGTCGCGGCGTGGCGACCGGGTCCGTCGCGGAGGTCGGCGGAGTTTTCTGACCCGGAGTCGAATTCGAAGATCCCGAGGATGGAGGGGTCCTCGAAGTCTCCCATGTTGGAGACCTGGGTGATGGAGCCCGCGGGTGAAGCCGCGGTGATGGACCCGGCGAGTGACGTCGGGGTCGCCGAGTCGGCGTCGTCGTTGAGGGCCGCGTCTTCTGCGGCCGCTGAGTTTTCGGCCACGTCGCTGTGGGCCGAATTGTACTCGGAGGCGAGGCGATTGATCGTGCGGATCTGGCTCTCGGAGATCCGATCGCGTGGCGGCGACTCGCGGATGCGAGCCGAATCCTCCGAGACGATGACGTCGGTGAGGCCGACGAAGAGGCTGATCGTGCCGACCGGCAGGATCACGCTGTGCGTGACGGGTCGCGCCGCCGGGACGTAGCTGCTCGGCAAGATTTGGAGCATCTCGCCGATCGCTATCATGTGGCCGGTGGCGACCATCTCGTTGATGGGCAGATTGGATCTCGCCGTAGAACACCGGCCAGGCCCCACGGTGGGCGCCACTGTCGTGGGAATGGTCACGGCAGATGCTGCAATCGGCAGCGAGTAGTAGAACGAGGGGCAAGGGCGGCCAGCCATCTGCGGTGCGAGATGAGGGCAAAGACACAGGGTTTTACCCAGGTTCGGCCCCCCGGAGGGTAAAGACCTACTCCTTCTAGATTGTATTATGAAGGTGGTACAATGGGCGAGCTCGGCGGCTAGGCGGCGAGTCGCTTGGGTGTATGATGGAACGTATCTCTACTCGCCCTACAAGGAGGTTTATATAGGCTCGCCTCCCCTAGGGTTTACATATCTCAACCGATTCAGTTAAAGCTTCGGTACTCGTTTAACCTAATCCGCCTGGGCCTTCAGCTTCCAGTCGCTTGGTTCCTCGCTTGGCTTCAATCCAGTCGCCGTCTTGCAGGCCCACTCGCCAGTTCTTGGGCCAGTCGGAAACGTCCTGCTGGGTATACCCCGGTAGGCACATCCCCATCAACAGGACACCAGGCGAAGATTTCTCAGCGCTCACGGAGGAATTCGACGAGCGCGCCTTCCTATGCGGGGCTGAGGTCGTTGGCGATCAGCGTCGTCTTGGAGGCGTCAGTCGGATGGACCTGCACCTTATTTGTGTTGACGGTGGAGTCGAAAGACATGTCAGGTGCGTTTTGCCTTGTGACTGGGGGTGCCCCGTTGTCCGTCACCTCGCGGAGCCTTACGAGTTCGTCTTGCATGCCGAAAGACTGGGAGATTTTGTTGAAATCCCTGTCGCATTGGTCCGATCGGGTGAAGCTCCCGTGGACTGTGATGACGCCCTTCGGCCCTGGCATCTTGAGTAGTAGGTATGCGTAGTGTGGGACAGCGAGGAATCTTGCGAATGTTACACGCCCAAGGATAGCGTGGTATTGTGATGTCCAGTCCACCACTTCTAATTCGAGTCGCTCCTGCCAGAAGTTGTCCGGCTTCCCGAAGATGACGTCGAGCCCTATCTTGCCCAGGGGGAATATGCCCTTCCCTGGAACGATGCCGTGGAACGTTGTGTCTGACTGTTCCAGGCTGCATTGCGGGATCCGCATTGCCGCTAGAGTGCTTGCGAACATTAGGTTGATGCCGCTGCCGCCGTCCATGAAGACGCGACTCATCTCGAAGCCTCTGATCTGCGCCTCCAGCACCAGGGAAGCATGACCTGGGCGAGGGATCTGGCAAGGGTGATCCGCGCGAGTGAATGTGATGCAGGACTCCGATCCACTGAGGTACTCAGGGATTGCAGGCGGAGTTGCCACGGCCAAGTTGATTTGTTGGGTGATTTTCTTCTGCACCCTGTTCGTGGGGCGCCCCTTCTGGATCATATTTAGTGCTCCTTTCAGTGGGGGGTACCCGTTCCCAGCGTTGTTCTGTGCTGGTGCGACTGGTTGGTTTGGGCCTCCAATAGGCGGCGGTGGAGGGGCTCCGAGCGCTATTTCGCCTGGCGCAGGTGGGTTTCCGAACGCAGGTGTTGGGGCTTGTTGCCTCATCTGCACCATGATTTCGCTGAGTTTCTGGAACTCGCGGTAGTCCTTGAGCATATGGCTTGCTTTCTTTTTGCCATCTTGCTTGTCGATGTAGAAGTGGATGGTGCATGGACCCGAAAGTTTGTCGTATGCTGAGGGTCCGTTGTCGCGGTCGCGGCGTTGCCACGACTATGCTGGGCGTCCGCTGTCGCGGAAGTTTCCTCCGCGGTATCCTCCGCTGTTGCGGCTGTTGTCGTTGCGGCGGTCGGCGTAGCCAGCCGCGACCATGTCGGGTCCGTCGCAGTCCTCGTAGACGCGCGATCTCCTCTTGCTGCGGCGTTCCCGTCGTCAGCCGTAGTCGTCCTCTTCATCCGATTGTGCTCGGTGAATGCAATCTTCGCCGTCTGCCCACCTGTTGGCGATGTCCATGAGGTGGTCAAGTGTTTTGGGCTTGACGCGCCCAAGCTCCTCCTTGAAATCTTGGCGTTTGACGCCGTCCCTGAAGGCGTCGATGGCCCTCTCTTCGGATATGTGTGCCGCGGAGTTCTTGGTGGTAGACTAGCGTAGTATGTACGAGCGAATAGATTCGCCCGTCCTCTGAGTGCAGGCTCGCAACTCTTCGAATGAGGCGGGCCTCTTGCTGGTGCCCTTGAAATTTCGGATGAAGCTGTAAGCTAGCTCCTCCCAACTTCGGATGGACCCTGATGATAGGCTGCTGAGCCAGACCCGCGCCGCGACTGTCAGCTGCAGCTGAAGGCATTGCATGGCGGTTTCTTTGTTGCCGCCGTGCAGCTTGACGGATGACAGATGGTCACTGAGCCAGGATTTTGGATCTTGCGTGCCGTTGAACTTCGGAGTATCCGAAGGAAGCTTGAAATTGCGTGGCATCTGTGTTCGCCGAACAGATCTGCTGAAGCATCGGGCTCCATAGAGTTCTCCTTCGTCTTCGTCCATCTCGGATTCAAACGAGCATGCACGTTTGGCTCGTGCTTTGTCAATTTGGCGCTGCGTAAGCGCGTCTCTGGCATCATAGTCGCGTTTACGGTGACACGAGATCTTCTTCCTTCGAGGAAGGTCGTGCTCCTCTTCCTCTTCGGATGAAGGGGATGGGCTCTGTTCGCGCCTGGCCGGAGCTTTTTTTGTCGGCTCCGTAGGAGCGTCTTCGTGGAGCGCAGCTCCGACAAGTCCGAGTCCGGTGAGTGCGGACTTATGCATGGCTCTCTTTGGGTCCCCCTCCGGAGGTTGGTGGGCCACGAGATACGCGGTGGCTGCCATGATCGCAGCTTGTGGTGTCTTCGGGATGATGTTGCCGTCGGCATCCATCTCCATGAACGATGTGTGGAGAGTTCGGGTCACATCACGGCTCTCCTTGGGATCCATGTTCTCTACCCGCGAGCGGTGCTTGTTTCCTTG
Organism: Avena sativa; assembly: GCA_916181665.1. Lineage (NCBI taxonomy): Eukaryota > Viridiplantae > Streptophyta > Magnoliopsida > Poales > Poaceae > Avena > Avena sativa. The sequence continues at coordinate 335,890,384 of OV702280.1, read as the reverse complement.
GTTTCCGTTCGTGCTAGAGCCGGGGGCCATGGCGGAGAGCGCAGCTCGTCGCGCGCTGGACTCAGAGGCTGCTTGCTTGCGTTTGTCAAGTGTTTACTACATCTTGACTTGCTTCTTATGCTCCTTGATGAGGAGGTAATGGTATGCCATCAGTAGTTCATGTGAGGAGTCTACAGGAAGGACTATGTCGCCTGCTATGGCGCGGCGTGCCTGGACCCATCCTTCTTTGCTAAGTTGGATGACGTGGCCGTTGTTTTCCCCTTCGGGTGGGGGGGACTGGCTTCTTCCGTTCCTGCCGTTTCCGCCGTTTCTGTCCTGCGGGTTGGGGTTCGTGTTGGGCGGCGGGTTAGGCGTTTGCTGTTCCTGGATGACTGCAGCGCATTGGTAGCGCTCGTAGATTGGTCCGCTGCTGCCGCAGCTTTCGGACCCGGAACCGTAGGTCCCTTCATCCGAAGGTGGATCGCACAGATCAGAGTTGCAGCTGTAGATGGCACAGATCGTAGAACTCATCTGTCGATGGTGATGTGCACAGCACAGGGTGTAGAGCCCATGAGGCGGGCCTGATTGATGGCACGGGCACCCGCTCAGGAAGGCGGAGGGTGCCAGTTTGTCCCACCTGGAAGCAGAAGCTCCCGAACAAGATTTCGAGTCCGTCGCCTACGGGCTCGAAGTCCTTCATGGTGGCCGGCGAGTGAGCGGTGAAGTCGAAAGCGCCGAAGAGGAGGTGACTCTCCGTCGCCGCAGAGTTGTAGATCGATCGGGTTGGGACCGTCACGATCGCACAATCAGCAGCCCCGTTTCCCACAGACAGCGCCAATTGACGAGGTTTCAACTCGTCAATGCCCATTGTTATGGACTTGGATTTTGGAGAAGATGGGGATGCTGGAGATCGTGGAACGGTTAACAGACAAGCAACCAGGGGACACGAGATTTACCCAGGTTCAGGCCCCCGGAGGGAAAACCCTACTCCTGCTTGTCTGCTCTTGATTACGGCGGAACCGAAGGTTACAGGGTGCGCAGATTCAATCTGGCGTGGTGGTGCGTATGCGAAAGTATGAGTCGAGAGATCTAGGCCGTGCCCTCCTGGCCTTTATATAGACTTAGGCAGGTCCCGGGCATAGTCCTAGTCGGTTACAGGTTCTAGGGTTTTACCCCTTTGAATTTCCTATCTACTCTAGTCTTGCTCTCCAAGGATCCAAAGGTGTTATGGGCCTAGGCTACCCGAAAGTCTTCATGGGCCGGCATATATCCACCGCGGGCCTTCCTTGGGCTAGACTAGGTATGCTGAGACCACGTACCCTACGGTATAACCATGTCACCATGAAGAAGGATGTTCTTGCACCACTGTACATCCGGGGGCACGGCATCCCTGGAAAGATCAAAGGGCTTCTACCTACATATGACATCTTGCATCGCATCTTTCGTGAGACCGTCTCCCCTCGTGCTGGGAATGTTGATGAGATACATGCCTTCATGGTGGATATTATGCTCGCCACCCATCACCACCGTGACTCAGGCCTACCTATGGATGTGATGGATGTCATTTGGAATCAAATGTTCTGTGCCACTTTTCAAAGGAGGGTGCCTCCTTTTGCTCCATACATCATGGCTCTCATTATTAGCAAGTGCCCTGTGATTGCCCGTGACTTGCCTTCTCTTCGTCTTGCCACCCACCGCCACAAGAATATGTTGATCAAGACCCATCTCAAACCACGCAATGCCGATGGTCAGATTGTTGATGAGGATGGGAACCCTGTTGTGGAGGAATCCGGTGATGCTGCTGATGCATAGCAGGATGCTGCCTTTGTGGTCTCACGTCGCAAGCCAGCTCAGCCATCTTGGGCCAAGAGGTTTGAGACCAAACTCAAGAAGATATTCTGCCTCCAAGTGGACAATCAGAAACGCATGTACGAGGCCCATGTCTATGCCAAGAAGTCATGTGCTCGTCAGAAGGAAATGATGGAGGCTCAAGGCTTGACCGTCTCCAAGGGCTCAGAGAACAACATTACCCCAGAAGACCAATGGATCTCCAAGCACAACCACTGGGAAGATGATGCCACCTCCTCCTTCCGTGCCCCGCCACCTCATGATGATGCATGGGAGGACTAGGTTGATGATGATGACGAGTGATCTCCAGGACGTTAGTGTTGCTCTTGCCCATTTTTGGCTTCTTGATGCCAAAGGGGGAGAAGTTGCACATTAGGTATGCGGGATTTGCGAGGGAAAAGTCACAAGCTCGTTCTTGCCATTGATTTTTATTTGCTTGTGAACTTTATTTGCTTGCCTCTTATTATGTGTGACTTATTATGTGTGAACTAACTATTTGTGCTATGTATGGTGAGAATATGTGGTTATCGTATGGATCCATCTTGTGTGTAATATGGCTATTCTCATTTGGATCCATCCTATGTGGTGTATGTGACGACCTTCCCATTCCTAATCAATATTGGTCATCACATTTTATTTAGCAAAGGTATGTGCTCTATGTGCGACTTCTACTCCCAGGTAACTTGTTAGAGAGTATGGGGCTTGTTTCTACATATCTAGTGGGAGCCCCATCTATATCTTGTCATCACTAGATTTCCCTGCAAAATGTGTGTTGTCATCAAACACCAAAAAGGGGGAGATTGAAAGAGCATTTCCTATCCCTAGTGATTTTGGTGTTTTATAACAACACACATATCGGACTAATTATTTGCCAAGTGTATCGCAGGTGCATTGAAAATGTTTTTCAATGGTCAAATAACTGTCTGCCTAGCGCGGTACCAAAAAGCGGTAGTACCGCTTTTTGCTACCGGATGCGACAGAAGGTTTTGACTAGCTGTCAAAAAGCCTCTGCCGGGCTAAGTACTAAAAAGCGGTAGTATCGCATTTTAGTACCTAGCGCGACAGTAGCTTTTTGACCACTTGTCAAAAGCTACTGCCTGCTCCGGTACTAAAATGCGGTAGTACCGTGCGCAGTAGAGCCTTTTTCCAACCTATAAAAGTCCACTGCTCACCCCGGTACTAAAATGCGGTAGTACAGCATTTTAGTACCTGGCGTGGCAGTAGTCTTTTTGTATGTTGGCAAAAAGCCTTTGCCTGCCTATTGCTACCTGGCGTGACAGAGAGTTTTTCCGACCATGCTGCTGATTCCACTGCACGTCCGGTAGTATCGGTTGCCATTTGCGGTACTACCGCCTTAAGGTAGCATGAAGTGTGGTACCACTGTGGCCAGGGCGTATGAAGTTTGAAAGATGGTCGTCCGGTACCAGGTCCGATAGTACCAGAGTTCTCCAGTAGTACCGTTTGAACTTCCGTACTATCGTTGCATTAAAGGCTCCAACAGCCAGATTTCTTGGAGGGGTATAAATACCCCTCCACCTACCTTGGGACAAGATGCTCATCCACATTAAAGTCAAGACCACCATTGGAGCCACCAAATCTTCAAGATCTCCTCAATCCACCACCCAAAGTCCTTGATATTTGGGGAATCGAAGGAGGAGGCCCCGATCTACTACTTCACCAAAAGAGATATTCATTTCCCCCTCATTCAATTGAGGGCCCCTTTGCTCTAGTGTTTTCTTGGAAACCCTAGTTCTTGTTTTGGTTCTTACAAGCTTGTCTTTGGTTGCTTTGACAGCTTGCTTGTATTTGGGAGCCTCCGATTAAGTTGTGGATGTGTGCCCCAAACTTGTAAAGGTGTCGGCTTCCACCTTGAAGGTTGCCGATATAGTGGAAGGTGAATCGATCCCGTTGGGTTGAGATTCATCGGAGAACAAGGGAGGCCTTTCGTGGCGTTGGTGGTTTGAAACCACCCCCTCTCCAAACGTAGACGTACTTCCCCTCAAAAGGAAGGAACTACGGGAAACAAATCCTTGTGTCTTCGTGTCCACCACTTTGGTTACTTCTATCATTTACCGCACTTTACTTACTTATTCTTACCTTGTGTTGTGGTAGCTCTTGCATAAGTGTCATATAGGTAAATTCACCTTAGTTGCATTATCTAGAGAATTTACCTTATTGTCAAACCTTAATTTGAAAAAGAAGAAAATTTGAAGTAGCACCTATTCACCCCCCCTCTAGGTGCCCATACGATCCTTCAGAGGGCCACACCTCATGCTACTCAACTTCAGTCACCTGTAAGTTCTTTTCATAGTAAGTACATGCGTATCATAGAGAACCGCCAATGGGGTACCCCTTGCACATGGTACAGGAGCTATCCCATAACCAAAATGACAAGGCAAGCAGACAATGAGCATCTCAGCGATCTTTTTATTTACTATGTGCATAGATTTTTATTGAGGATGCTTCATAGCTAGATCATTATGGTGATGCTGAAAGTTTCCACCATGATTAGGCATGGCTTAGGCTAGTAGCCCAGGCGTTTCTCTAACAAAAAATACATAACTCCATGGACTTACAAGATCCCTCTTTATTTCACACCGGTGCCATCCATAGACAAAAGAGTATGATATCAACTGTGTACAAAGTACAAGTGCAATGTTGAAAACGTTCCCCATGACACAGCATGGTTCTGCTAATTCCAACGTATAAGTGCAAGCATATACAACATAGATGACACAATGGTTCGAGTTTATTAGGGGCAAAGAATATAAAGTGTGCCATCAAGTTCATGAGAGCTTTTATCACTAAGTTTTCACATAACAAAATACTTTTTAATTGGAAGATAGCTAAAAACAAGAATATACTTGGAATGGTGTAACACACCATGCATAGGAGTTTATAGTGGACACTTTGGAATAACTTGGTTTCTTGGGAGTTGGAAGCATGAGTAGAACTTACTCATACAAGTGGAGGCTAGCAAAAGACTGAGAGCAACCAACTAAGAGAGCAATAATGGCCATAATCATGCAGAGCAACAAAACATTACTAATCAAAGCATAGAGTGGTACTACAAGTTAAGGATTAAATGATCATAGAGACTATGGTGACTTGTCATAGTCATAACATGGTGTGAGCATGTGCCAAGTCAACCCAAACATAGAATCAAAGGAGAATACCACAACACTATGTGTTTGTATGCTAAAACAACGCATGATTCTTTCAAGGCACACTAAGCAATCCCAATTGTTTGGAAAAAGACATGCTACAGCAATAATCACTAAGCATAAGGTCAAAACAACACCTAGCATGTCATGATAAAGTCTAAGTCACAGTCAATGCAAGATCCTCTTGCACTTTTAAGTAGAAAATTCCTACTCCTTTCCAACACCAAGCAACTTATTTAAAACAACACAACGAGAATGGGGGTCCAAACTACTTTATTCAAGCAAACCAAATGAAAACTAAGACGCTCCAAGAACAACACAACAGTGCATAAAACAATAAAAACAAAGTGATGAAGAAGGGGATGCCTTGGGCATCCCCAAGCTTTGACGCTTGTACCTCTTGGATTTTTCTTGGGGTGACACCGGGGTGGCATCCCCAGGCTTAAGATTTTTTCCATCCTTCATCTCATTACATCATTCTCTCTTTACACCTGAAATTTTTCCTTCATACAAAACTTCACACAATCTTCATTAGCAACATAAGTGTATTCAAAAGATAATAGACCTTTGGGTTTAGCTTTGGAATAGCAAAACTTTTCACTAAAAACACATGCTACTTTAGAAACTCCTTCAAAAAGCTCAATTCCCCAAAAAAGAACTCAAAAAGGAATCAATAAGCAAATGCAAATAATGGCAGAAATCTGTCAAAACATACCAGCAGGTAGAAAACGATTTTTTCAAAAATCTTCTGTTGCTCAAATCAAAAAGTGTTGAACTAATGAAAGTTATCTAACATACTGGGGGGTATATTCATAAATTTTCAGCTCAATATGACTTACAAAGACTCCTCACGAATTTTAATGGTGGAGGACAGAATTCTGTTTCGGGACATCAACTCCCCAAATCTTACTTCCCTCTCATTAGGGGTCATTTTTGGCATAAAAAACAAACAAAAAGGATAAGTAGAGGTCATTACTGAAGTAATAACTTCCAATACTCAAGGAAACTCTTGGGTTATCTCCCAACAAGTACTTTTCTTTAACGCTTTTAAGTTAGGCACACGAAGCAAGAAATCAAGTATTTTCAAATGAGGAAGCATTAACATCAAACCTTGCTTTCAAAGGAGTAAAAATCAACTTATCTCTCTCATAGAGAAGTGTTCAATACCTTTCTTGAATGGAAATTGATATTTAATGATGCATTCTTTCATATCAATGATGGCACCAATAGTTCTAAGAAAAGGTCTTCCCAAAGTAATAGGACAAGAAGCATTGTATTCAACATACAAAACATAGAAATCAACAGGGACATAAGCATTGTTAACAATAATGAGAACATCATTAGTATTCCCCATGAGTTTCTTCTTAGCATTATCATCAAGTGTAACATCCAAATAACAATCTTCCAAAGGTGGCAAATCAAGCAGGAACTAATTATTGTGTGTTTTTTATAAGAGAAAGCAAACCAAAGTAAACTAATTTTTTTGAGTTTTTGATAAAAAGAGGCAAACAAAACCAAGCAAAATAAACTAAGAAAACTAAAAACAAAGTCCTTGTGAAGACGTCCTTAGCCTCCCCGGCAACGGCGCCAGAAAGAGCTTGATGGCACTGCGTCAACATGCAGTGCTTCGTCGGGAAACCCCAAGAGCAAGGTGTAATGCAGCACAACAGTAAGTTTTTCCTCAGTAAGAAATCGAGGTTATCGAACAAGTAGGAGGAAGGAAACATCACACAGGTGTTGCAAGCAACGTGGAAACCTGCACAACACAAAATCAAGACTTTGCCCCAATGAATCAGTGAGGTTGTCAAGCTCACCGATTTGCTGTAACAAAGGACTAAACATATGGTGTGGAAGGTGATGATGGTTTGCAGCAAGTAAACAAGTAACAGTGGAAGATGTATCAATTGTAAAGATTGTACCGGGGTCCATAGTTCACTAGAGGTGCTCTCCTTAGATAAACAAGAAGGGTAAACAAATTACAGCAGGGCAATTGACAGAAATTGAGCAAGGCATAACAATGCAATACTAGGCAAAAAAGATCCTATGAGATTCGATTGGGCAATACAACAATATACATAGACCGCCATCCAACTGCATCTATGACTAGAAGTCCACCTTCAGGTTATCATCCGACCCCCCTCTAGTATTAAGTTGCAAGCAATAGACAACTGCTTTAAGAAAAGTGTGTAAGGTAAATAATCCACTTGTTCCATGAACAAGAGACCGTTGTTTTCTCCCTAGTAGCAACAACACATCTACAACCGAAGAGGTTTCTGTCACTTACCTTAGAAACTAGAGGCATGAACCCACTATCGAGCATAAATATCCCCTCTTGGAGTCACTAGCAACTACTTGGCCAAGATAGCTACTAACAACGGAGAGCAAGCAAGATCACAAACAACACAGACATGATAGTATCAAAGAGACAAAACCATTAATCAATCCGACATAGTAATCTCAATATCCATCGGATCCCCGCAAACAAAACATGCATGATTACAAATAGATTAGATCTTGATCATGAACGAAGCTCACAAGATCTCTACATGAAAGCACAAGGAGGAGATACAACCATCTAGCTACTACATGGACCCATAGTCCAAGGTGGAACTACTCATGCTTCATACAAGATAAGATGGCCTCCGGGATGATTTCCCCTCCGGCAGGGTGCCGGCAAGAACTTCAGATACCCCGATCTAGGGACGACGATGGCGGCGGCTACAGAAGGTTTCGTGGAGTTTTGATCGGGTGCCTAGGGTTTCTGTATCGGGGGCTTCTTATAGGCGAAGTGGCGAGGCTAGGAGGCGGCTAGAGGGCCCGATACGTCCAAAACATATCTACTTTCTCGAACACTTTGCTATTGTTTCTCCTCTATACTTGTGTGATTTGGATATAACTAACACGGACTGACGCTGTTTTCAGCAGAATTACCTTGGTGTCTTGTTTTTGTGCAGAAAATGAACTATCAGGAAAAATCCCGGAAAATATGCCAAAAATTATATTTCACCAGAAGATCCACGGAGCCAGAAGAAGAGATGGAGGGGAGGCCTGGGGGGCCTAGACCCACCCCAGGCGTGGGCCCACCTGACCCCGCGCCTGGAGGGGGTGTGGCCACCCCAGGCACCTCCTCGGCCTCCCTCTGCACCTATAAGTTGCCTTTCGACCTAAAAACCGAGGGGGGTTCGATAGTTTTCCAAAAAAGAGTTCCGCTCTGCCGCCGCCACCAGAAACCAAGATTCGGATCCAGAAACTCCATTTAGGCACCCTGCGGGACGGGGAATTTGGAGAGGATCATCGTCATCATCATCACCAACGCATCTCCATCAACCACCTATGTTTCCCTCATCCAAGAGTGAGTAATCCCCCGCTATAGGCTTGGGGATGGTAGGGATTGGATGAGTTCTATCATGTAATCGAATAAGATCTGTTAGGGCATAGTGCCTAGTATCTCTATTAGTGCTATTTGACTTTGTTGCAACTTGTTGTGCTTAATGCTTGTCAGTAGGGCCCGAGTGCCATGATCTTAGATCTGAACTTATTATTGAATCATTATGATAGTATTGTTTGTGATCTTATCTGCAAGTTGTGTACACATATCATTGTCCGGATCCAAAGGCCCCAAAGTGACAATAATTGGGACAACCGAAGGAGATGGTTGTGGTGTGAGGATCACATGTGTTCACGGAGTGTTAATCCTTTGCTCTGATGCTCTATTAAAAGGAGCACCATAATTTCCAGTAGTTCCCTAGAGGCCCGCTGCCACAGGCTGGCTAGACAGAAGATGTTGTGCAAGTTCTCATTGCAAGCACGTATGACTATATTTGGAGCACATGCCTAGGATTGTTTAGTACTTGGATTCTTGTTATTATTTATTTGCAATGCCCTAGGTCTTGAAGTTACATGTTTAGACTCGTCCATGCGACGCCCGTCAATCCATCCCTATGCCTACCGCACTCGAATCCTACTGTTACCGTTACTATTACTATTGCTTCTATTTCACTGTTGCTGTTGATGTTGCTACTGATAAACTTCTGTGAGCAAGAACTATTTCCAGGTGCAGCTGAACTGACAACTCAATTATTAAGGCTTGCAAGTATTCTTTGGCTCCCCTTGTGTCGAATCAATAAATTGGGTAATACTACCCGCGGAGACTGTTGCGATCCCCTATACTTGTGGGTCATCAAAACTATTTTCTAGCGCCGGTGCCGGGGAGCATAGCTTTATTTGTAAGTTCACTTGGATCTATTATTGTCCACTTCTACTCCTTTCATCATGGGGAAGTCTCGTGATGGAAAGTTCCCTATTTTACCATCCACTACAAGAAGAGGTACAGTCCTAAACACCTCTGCTGCTCTTGATTCACCGTTTGTTATAAGTAAGCTTGTCACACCACCACCACATACTCATGCTACACACACTGCTACTACTGCTGAGTCTGAAACTGCGTTTGATAGTCATGATGTTACTTCTACTGTGCTTGATGCGAGTGGTTCATTAGGTCCTTTTCTAGATGCTATTATGGCTGGTCTAGGAAATGCCGAAACTCCTAGTGAAGACACTGTTACACCTGTTAGCTCACCTGAGGCTAGTGAGAGTTATGATATTACTGATGGTTACATTGAGTTCACTGATGATTTTGTTGAAGAGTGCCGAAACACACATGGTACTAGTGCTATTAAGAGTTTCCTTGCTAGACGTACTATTATGCCTAAGTTGTCCTCTGATCCTAAGTTTGACACTTCTCCCATAGATATTAAAGATGAAGATTATGATTTCTCTCTTGATTTATCTTATTTAGATATTGTTGAGAAAGAACCTTTTTGTGGTACTGAAAATGAGAGTGATGTGGCTCATATGAATGAGCTTTCTACTATGAGTGCTTTGTTCTCTGATGATTTTAAGATGCGCAAGTACTTTGTTGCTAAGATCTTCCCTTTTTCACTAAAAGGAGAAGCTAGGGCTTGGTTTAATAGATTACCTCATGGTTCCATTGATAGCCCTGATTGCTTCTTTCTTCCAGAAATATTTTCCTCCCAGTGCTAGACATGCTGCTTTGCAGAGACTTTTTGATTTTAAAAAGGGAGAAGAAGAGAAATTTCTTGGGTCATGGAAAAGGTTATGTGCTTGATTCATGCACATCCTGGATGTCCATTGCCTAAGAATGAGCTTCTTGATATTTATTATAATGGACTAACTAATGATTCTAGGGCCTACCTAGATAGCTTTGCTGATTGTGTTTTCAGGAAAAAGACTCCTACAGATGCTGAAGAATTAATGACCAAGATAAGCATGAATTATCATGATTGGACTTCAACTGAGCTGAATGCACCTGAGACTAATACTCCTGAACCAGTTGTTTCTGAACCAGTTCCAACACCAACAACAAAGAAGAGGGGAGTTATTACATTAAATGATGAAGTGATGAAGGAAGCTAAGAAGTGTCTAAAGGATAAAGGTATTAGAGCTGAAGATGTGAAGAATCTACCTCCTATAGAAGAATTATGTAAGCCAATTCCCCACTCATCTACTATCGAGGTACACTCTCTCCAACACTTTGATGAAGGTGATATTCCTTATGGTAAGCCTCCTGATCAATGTTTAGAGGAACTTGACACTTTTATTGTTAAACACGGGTATTTTAATAAACAAGTTCAGAATCATTTATTGGAAAACTCTAGAGCTATCCATGAGTTGAAAGATATTGTGTAAAGAACTTCTAATGATATTAAAATGCTTTGTAAACACTTTCAAATGGTTCAAACTCAACTTGATCAACTTGCTAAGGTGCAGAAGGATATGCTAGTTAATGCTTCAAGAGATAAACATGCTTATGGAATTAGAACTAGAAGTGGTATAGCTAATCAAGATCTTTTATATCCTGAAGGTCACCCTAAAAGAATAGAGCGGGATTCTCAACAAGGTGAGGATAGTGGTAGCCCTCGTAAGATAAAGAAAAATAAACATAAAGTAGTTGAGGAACCACTGGAACCTGCTGTAGATCCTAATAGTATATCTGTCTCTGATGCTGAAACTGAGAGTGGTAATGATAATAATGAGTCTCCTGATAAGGAGGAAGGTGAGGAAGAACCTGAGAAGCACACTAAGAACACTAGGTACACAAAGGAAGATTCTATTGCTAATAAACATGGTAAAGAGAGAGAACCTTGGGTGCAAAAACCTATGCCTTTTCCAGGTAAGAAACACAAGTCAAAGGAGGAAGAACACTACAACAAGTTTTGTGAGTGGATGAAACCTTTATTTTTGCAAATTCCTTTGACTGATGCTATTAAGTTGCCAACTTATTCAAAGTATATGAAGGATATTGTCTCTAATAAAAGGAAGATTCCTAATGAGGAGATTTCTACTCTACATGCTAATTATTCCTTCAATGGTAAGGTTCCAAAGAAACTTGGTGATCCAGGTATACCAACTATTCCTTGCTCCATTAAGAATAATTATGTTAGAACTGCTTTATGTGATTTGGGAGATGGAGTTAGTGTTATGCCTTTTTCTCTCTATAAGAGACTTCAGCTAGAAAAGTTGATACCAACTGATATTTTTTTGGAAATGGCTGATAAGTCAACTACTATTCCTGTTGGTATATGTGAGAATGTTCCTGTTCAAGTTGCTCATAATTGCATGGTATTAACTGATTTTGTTGTGCTTGAAATGCCTGAAGATGATAATATGTCTATTATTCTTGGGACACCTTTTCTTAATACTGCAGGTGATGTCATCAATTGCAATCAAGGAAAAGTAACATTCAATATTAATGACAAAGAGCACATTGTTTATTTCCCCAAGAAGGTTATTAAGATATATTGCCTGAATTCTATTGAAAACATTGAAGGCATTAAGGTTGGAGAAATATATTGTCCCATTCCACAAGAAAATTTTGAAACCATTATGATTGGGACCATTGCTATCAAGTATGAGGTAACATAATCACCTTGTGGAATACAAAGTTTTTCTTCATATAAGACTGTTTTGGTAACAAGACTTGATCAACCTTGTTAACAAAAGGATTTTTATGAACAAAATAATGTTTCCACTATGGTTATACTTGCTTTCTTTATCCTTTCTCCTTCCCAGTCTTTGTTTTAGCTTTAGTTTTGCTAGTTGCTTTGCTTGTTTGAGTTTCTTAGAGATCCTGTAGTTTGGCTTTTGGTTTGCTTTTGCTTCTTCTGAAAAAACTGTTTCTGCGAGAAAATCAATTTTCATACCCTGAAAATTGGCCAAAAATAAAGTTTCCCGAAAAATCCCAGAAAATTCAAAATAATTTTTTCCTCGAAAAAAGGGGAAGAGTGGCACCTGAGGTGACCCAGGGGGCCACCCCAAGCCACCATACCCCTGGTAGGCGCGGACTACCAGGTGGCGGCGCCTGGGGGTGTCTGGCCCACCTGGGCCCCTCCAGGCTGCCTCCTCAAAGCCACCTTATTTCCCTCTCCCGAAAAACACCAGAAAACCTGCTCAAGCTCGAGTTCTTGTTATTATTGCTCGCGATTTTAGATCTCCTTGTTCAGCCCATCTCAAGTGCTGATTTTTGGAGGGATTGCTCCTTGGTATGTGCCTCCTCCACTTGTCCAATTAGATTTGTGATTGGTAGATTGTATCTTGAGTATTTTGCTGCTATAGGTGACAGGTTGTTTGAGCTTGCATGCTTGTTCTTTGCTTAGAAACTTTGTTTTGATGCATGTGTAGTCCTCTAGCAAGTTCCTATAGTAGTTGCTCATCATTTATCAACTTAGAAATCACTTGGTTTGATGGTTGTTTAAAAATTTCAGAATAGGGAATTCATGGACCACCACACCTTTGGTGACATATTTGAGAGTGATGCACCTAGAAGGGCAAGGCTTCCAAGGTCATCTACCAGTACTATACCCTCATACAATGAGGATCTCATCACTCCGTGATTTGGTGATGAGGGAGATGAAGGGGATGCGCACCCCTCCACCTTTTCTTGCCAAACTTTCTTGGAAGCTGCTGGGATTCTTAATGATTTCATGACTTTGGTGCAGAGGGATGTACTAACAAGTTACATGCAGGATGAGAGTGCACAATATGCTTTGCTTACTAAAACATTTGTGGAGAGTTTCTCCTTTACTAATAGTATATATAAGCCTTCTGTGTCCTTCAAAATTTATGGCAGGGCTCATTCTATGACATTGAAGAAACTTTGCAAGGCCCTGAGACTTGGTACAACTGGGTCATCGAAGAAGATTCAAGCTCTACCCGCTGATTTTCTAGAGCTTTACCGAGGAATAACCAATGATGATGACCGTAGATCTCAACGAGGGAAGATAAAGAACATTCAACTTCCAGCCATCAGGTATTTTGCCTACTATCTTGCCACCAGTGTTCTTGGTAGGGAAAACACTAGTAATATTTCCAACTATCAATTGGCCTTCTTAGCTGCTGCGCTCAACAATGAGGACAGGTATAATCTTGGTTCTCTCATTGCTCGTCGTCTAGCTGCTAAGGGACCCATTTATGGGGGAATTATTGCTACCCGTGTTGCTGCTGCCTTGAGCATTGCTGTTGATCCACATGATACATTTTTGGATCCTCAAAGGCTTGATCTTGCTTCCATGAAGGCGCACCACTTTGTCACACTAGCTCTAATCTTGAGAACTTGGTTTATAGGATGATGTTTACTGACGGGGAAGAGAGAGAGATCCCTCTACCCCAAACCACTTTGTTCAGTATTTCTCATGGACTTTGGTCAGGCTCAAAGGGGGAGATGGACGACAACCTGCGTTCTCTCAACTTCCATGGGCACTATCAGGAGAAGCACCATCATACGACCCCCCTGCGTATTACACATGGGAGGCCTCGAGCTCATACCAGGACGAGGGAGCTTCCTCAACATACTACGGAGGTGCATCCACTTGGGAACCATGGGATTGAGCCCCACTTAGGCCAAAAGCCTAAGCTTGGGGGAGGTATACCGACAACACACTCATCTATATATCATGTTCGGTCGGTTATTTGTATATCCATTGTTTCGCTTTCTTTTTGGTTTTTGTTGCTTCTTTCTGAAAACCCAAAAATACCAAAAAAAATTCGTTGTTTCTCTTGGTTTGTTTCTTTGCTTTGGTTTGCCTTAAAATAAAAATCCAAAAATATTTTGCTTTGTTTGGTTTGCTTTGTTTTTGTTTGGTTTTTCTTTGTTTGCTTGTTTCTAAAAAATCGAAAACACCTTGTTGGTCTTCTTTGGTTTTATGAGTTCTTTGCAGGGTTCAGCCGTCCTCAGTGGATTTGGTTTCATGTTAATTATTCAAGTCACACAAGTGAAGGGCATTAATGAAGATTAAGACAACTAGAGGTGTGGTAAGAGGCTGGTAACGAACTCTATTTGTTTCATTTTTGTACATATACTCATCATTGTGAGCATGCTTAGCCTGTTTGTGTAAGGTGTATGTCATTATGGATGCTTAGTAGTTCTTGCTTGTCTATGATTAGCTCCAGCTTGCTAATAGTTTGTAGCATGTCATATGAATGTTTGCTTGCATTGTTTTATTCATACTTTGGTATGACATTGTGGTACCCTCCTCTGACTGTTCATGTGAATCGACTTGACACATGCTCACGCATGCATATGACTAATCAATAGTCAGTAAGCCTCGATGATTTATTTTACCCCAGAGTTCTTGTATCACTTTAATGCCATAGTTAGTCTTGTTTTGTTGCAAGCATGATTATGACATCTATTGCTCTCTCGTTTGTCGCTCCCTCTCTATTGCTAGCCTTCACTTACACTAAGTATGTGCTCTACATGTGCTTCCAACTCCCCAAAACCAATATTGCCAGCTGTGTCCACCATACCTACCTATTAGCATCATTTTCTATTTCAGTGCATATTCCATATGCCGTGTTTTTCTTCCAAAATAAAATGTTTGTCTGTTTTGAGAAAGTTAGTTAGTAAATCTCTCACGAACTTGATGGCACACTTGATTCCTTGCGCTTAATAATTCTGAAATATTGTGACTAGTCCATGAAAGTTATATGCTTGCTAATTATATACTGGGAGTCAGCAGAACCGTGCTGCCACGGGGAACGCTTTCAACACTTTTTGGATATCTCATCCAGTTGATTCCTTGCTCTTTTGTTTATCGATGTCGACGATGTGAAATAAAAGGGGAGGTTGTGAGTTTATGGAGTTTATACATTGTATTAGAGAAACGCTTGGGCCGCTAGCCTAAGCCATGCTTAATCATGGTGGAAACTTGCAGCATCACTATAATGAGCATCTATGAAGCATCCTCAATAAAAAGCTATGCATATGGTAAATAAAAAGATTGCTGAGATGCTCATTCTCTGCTTGCCTTGTCATTTTGGTTATGGGAAAGCTCCTGTACCATGTGCAAGGGGTACCCCGTTGGCGGTTCTCGATGATATGCATGTATTTACAATGACATGAACTTTCAGGTGACCAAAGTTGAGTAGCATGCGGAGTGACCCTCGTACTCAAGGGACTTGAGATTTCCAGTCTATGGTCTATCAAGCATATGATTCAGAGTGGACCTCACTTTCACCTTAACCACATGAAGATGCCTATGATAGGGGAAATGAGAGCTCAAAGATAATGAGTACCTTCCTTTCAGCATTGGGAAGCCTTTCAAACCTTCACAACCATTTTCACAACCTTGTTGAGTCACCACTTATTCTATGAGCACCTTCTTGAGAGGATAGTTGTCATTTTTGTGTTTGTTCCAAAACTTGGTTAATTATGTCATGACTTTGATGCTTGTATCTCTGATATCTTTACTTCTAGTCTTCATGTGAACTTCAGAGGTGCCTTGGCATTTATATTGTGCTCTTCAGACAAAGGCAAGCGAGATACCACTCTATATCATACCTTATTATGAGCATTGCAAAGTTGTTTATGCTTATGTTTCATGCTACTTATTATTATTGAGTTGGTTTCTCTTCATAGCTTGCAATGACTGTTGAGTAGACTTAGTTACATACTCCTTATTATGAATTGTCTAAGCATATACTCCTGTGCTGAGAATATTTACATGATATGAAGCAAAGTTTTCGTGAAAGTTCTTTTATCGCACTCAGTTTTCAACTGAATTGCTTGTGGACAAGCAATAAGCTAAGCTTGGGGGGGGGGGGGTTGATACGTCCAAAACATATCTACTTTCTCGAACACTTTGCTATTGTTTCTCCTCTATACTTGTGTAATTTGGATACAACTAACACGGACTGACGATGTTTTCAGCAGAATTACCTTGGTATCTTGTTTTTGTGCAGAAAATGAACTAACAGGAAAAAATCCGGAAAATATGCCAAAAATTATATTTCACCAGAAGATCCACGGAGCCAGAAGAAGAGACGGAGGGGAGGCCTGGGGGGCCCAGACCCATCCCAGGCGCAAGCCCACCTAACCCCGCGCCTGGAGGGGGTGTGGCCACCCCAGGCACCTCCTCGGCCTCCCTCTGCGCCTATAAGTTGCCTTTCGACCAAAAAACCGAGGGGGGTTCGATAGTTTTCCAGAAAGAGTTCCGCTCTGCCGCTGCCACCAGAAACCAAGATTCGGATCCAGAAACTTCATTTTGGCACCTTGCCGGGACGGGGAATTTGGAGAGGATCATCGCCATCGTCATCACCAACGCATCTCCATGAACCACCGATGTTTCCCTCATCCATGAGTGAGTAATCCCCCACTGTAGGCTTGGGGATAGTAGGGATTGGATGAGTTCTATCATGTAGTTGAATAAGATCTGTTAGGGCATAGTACCTAGTATCTCTATTAGTGCTAATTGACTTTGTTGCAACTTGTTGTGCTTAATGCTTGTCACTAGGGCCTGAGTGCCATGATCTCATATCTGAACTTATTATTGAATCATTATGATAGTATTGTTTGTGATCTTATCTGCAAGTTGTGTACACATATCATTGTCCGGATCCAAAGGGCCCAAAGTGACAATAATTGGGACAACCGGAGGGGACAGCTGTGGTGTGAGGATCACATGTGTTCATGAAGTGTTAATGCTTTGCTCCAGTACTCTATTAAAAGGAGCACCATAATTGCTAGTAGTTCCCTAGAGGCCTCGCTGCCACGGGCTGGCTGGACAGAAGATGTTGTGCAAGTTCTCATTGCGAGCACGTATTACTATATTTGGAGCACATGCCTAGGATTGTTTAGTACTTGGATGCTTGTTATTATTTATCTGTAATGCCCTAGGTCTTGAAGTTACATGTTTAGACTCATCCATGCAACGCCCGTCCATCCATCCCTATGCCTACCGCTCTCGAATCCTACTGTTACCGTTACTGTTACTATTGCTCATGTTTCACTGTTGTTGTTGTTGTTGTTGTTGTTGTTGTTGTTGTTGTTGTTGTTGCTGTTGTTGGTGTTGTTGTTGTTGCTGTTGCTGTTGCTGTTGCTGCTGCTGCTGTTGCTGTTGTTGCTGTTGCTGTTGCTGTTGCTGTTGCTGTTGCTGTTGTTGCTGTTGCTGTTGCTGCTGCTGTTGCTGTTGCTGCTGCTGCTGTTGCTGTTGCTATTGCTGTTGTTGCTGTTGCTGTTGCTGTTGCTGTTGCTGTTGCTGTTGCTGTTGTTGCTGTTGCTGCTGTTGCTGCTGTTGCTGTTGCTGTTGCTGTTGCTGTTGTTGCTGTTGCTGTTGTTGTTGTTGTTGTTGTTGTTGCTACTGATAAACTTCTGTGAGCAAGAACTATTTCCAGGTGCAGCTGAACTGACAACTCAGTTGTTAAGACTTGCAAGTATTCTTTGGCTCCCCTTGTGTTGAATCAATAAATTAGGTAATACTAGCCGCGAAGACTGTTTTGATCCCCTATACTTGTGGGTACCTTCGAATTTTCAGTAGGTAAGTGTCCTTGGTGGGCTAGGATGGAGGTGTACGACGATATGGACGAAAGTCTCGCCCATCTTCAGTCGGTGTGACAAGAATGACGTAGCCCGCATGTGTCATTCCCCTGTTTGGAGGCATCGCCTAGGTGTGTTGGCACGTCACTCTGTCTCACTCCGGATTTTTTTAAGCAAGGAATGGTCTTTATGGGCCAGAAAGCTACATTAAATATATGGCAGGTATATTTTACATAGAGGCCCTTTTGCATCTATAGCACTAATTGACCTAAAAGTCAAAGAAAGGGCTCCTAACATTGCAAAAAGGACCCCTGGACAAAAACAAGAAAAACAATCAGGTCCTGGACGTCCTCCTCTGCCACTCGCCGACGACCTCAAGGCAGCGGCAACCGCGCAGAGGTGAGAGATAAGATTGCTCGCTTGGCTCTCCATTCCGAAGACGAACCATTGCCACCTGCCGCAAAATCTCCACCAAGGACAAACCACTTGGAGGTGAGAAAGCGTCGAGCACTTGCGCAGTGGCTCGGAAGGGGCCTCTGTCATGGAGGTTGAAGATGGGCCACTATGATGGCCAAGGATCACGACTCCGAAGACATACGCCATGTGGGTCGCTCTCAGGGGGTAGCTTTGAAGCAGAGCAGTGTCGGAGCACCATCCGCCTCCTTCCTCATCCTTCCAGTGAAGACCTTCTCTGATTTCCAAATCTTCCCTCCCCAACAACCATTGCCAGATAGCAGAAGAAGGAGAACGGCGAGAAGGGCAGGTCGAAGGCAAGAGCTCTTATTGGAAGAACCTACTGGGGAGTTCCTCTCCATCATCTTCCACCTTGGAAGCTTGGTAGAGAAAGCCATCAGCACCTCACCGGAACCACGCCTAGACGCCGACTAGGAGGAGCTCGACAAGCCCGCCTTATTGTCAGAGATGCTTGGTCTCCCCGCCACCAGCCGCTTAGCCTCCTACCACCAGAGGTGCTCCACTGCAGTAAGAAGCACCAAGCTGCCCTGGATCTGGCCGGCGAGATCCAGAGCCCTACACCCAAACAACCATCTAGGGTAAACACCGGGACCAAGCCTAAAGCTACACCTAAAATCTACGACAACACCTCTCCATTCCCCTACCCCAGCCAGCCTCGCTGACGGAGGAAGCTCTAGATCAGGCTGCAGTCGCTAATCGACTCTCAAGGGAACGCGTGGGGAAGAGGAGTAGGTGGTGGTGGGAAGCAGTGTCACGTTGGGGTCTCACTCCGGTTTGGTAGATGTATCCATGTGAAAACCAAGATTTATAGTCGGATCCACACGATGGAAACGATCTTTACGCCACCCTCTGTTGGGAGCATCGCCTTTGGAGACACGGCTTCGAGGTCCCATGTTGCATTCCTCCGGTGCTCGCCCTATACACGATGTCACGAATCCAAGACAATACCTTTTTAGGATTGTCCAAGTTTCACAATTTATTTGTCGTCTCTCTTAAGTATCAAGGATGGACTGCGTGTCAACAAGGAAAGCCTAGTTAAAGTTTTTGGTTCACTAGAGGCTTCGGTGGAGACGCTGACTTTGATGCTCGTTTATGACAATTTTTTTACCTTTTCTGTCTTAAATTAGATGTCACATATTTGTTTAGATTTAAATATTTTAGACACACTTTAATATATAGTAATATATCCAAATCTAGACAAATTTACAACTCTCTGCAATCATTTATAAATATTGATGATTTGGTACTATTTTAGTACAAAGTTTGTACTACATCTCTCATAAACTTATTTTGGATTGGAGAGAGTAAGGCCCAGTTCTTTTGACGGCTTATCCGAGAATTTTCTGGAAAGTCGGTTTTAAAATTTTATGAGTCTTTCAAATTAGTTTAGCCTTAAGTATTTTAGAAGTTTCGTAATATTTTTGAACCGGTTTTTCAAAAAGCTAGGGGTAGGACAGATTTTTAGAGAAGTCGTCGAAAGAACTAGGCCTAAGTATGATTTATAACGGAGGACACGGGTGAGCTGACACAGGGAATATTTGTCAAAAATCATTCGTCCTGCAAAATGCCTACCGAAAATAATGATATACTAGATTTTTTCGTGCGTCTTGGCGCACGATCCCGTGAGTCTCGCACCTGTTTAGCGGCAATGAAAATAATTGTTTAGTAGCCAAGGATTAGCTTAGCATCTTTGGAATAGTTTTTCAAGCGAAATACAATTTTTGTTCAACTCCGATAACTAATTAGCAAGCTCTTATTTTAGACATCTTCAATTACCACTGGCAACGTATACATACAGAAAGTAGGGGAATTAACAGGTAGAATAAGATGAAATAGACAGATAGCTAATCGGACAGTTAAAGTCGACACAAGTTTGGCAAACATAGAACCACATATCTTAATATGAGATCTTTAGCCAGGACAAATATATCCGAATATGTGTCATATGTGCGAGTAGGTACTTTATTACACCCGATTTAAACAGAGGTGAGAAGCTAGTAAGAGGCAGCAGGTGGACATTGCTTACTTCGAGCTGCAGAATCATAAAGATTCCCATCAGAATCGAAGTCATTTATGTCAGACTTAAGATGACGTGTATCTGAATCATAACATCCAGAAGATTCTACATTTTCGGTACCATCCTTATTATTTAGATTTGTTCCGGTAGATTTGATGTTGTTGATCATCTCCACGGAATGGCGAGTAGTGGCGACAACCTTGATATTGAGAAGAGAAGCAGCACGTTCAGCACGCTGAGCACCATATCCTATAGACAAACCAGCCGAGCCAACTTTCTGAGTAACGTCGGTACACACGAGAACTTTTTCAATGTAGGCATCAGAAGCATCCACAAGTTCTTCCAACTGACTCTTCTTTATAACTTCTTCATCCAGGTTATTTATCCTGCAAAGGAGGCCCCTATTTTTTCTCTTGTGGTACTCCAACGTGTCGTGCTGGCTTTCCTTGGAAACTTTTTTTTTTCAACAGTTGCCATTTACCCGATGGCTTTACACACAACATTATCAAGCGCAGCTTTCAAAGATTCCTCTGGGTAACCCTGGAGCGAGTGAGGAGCAGGCGATGTTTGTAGGTAATGCATTGACGGATAGAATCTCACTTCGGTCTCGTAACATCCATAAGCAATAGGCTCGCTCTTGTATTGAAGGCGGTTCTTCCGATTGGCTGCAGTGCCAAAAGTTTTTTTGCTGGCAATAATATAAGAGAAAGCGGCATTGAAAAATCCTTAAAATATACCGCTTCCAGACTGAAGTTACGTAAATAGCACTACTACAATTTGAAACAACGTATTATTTGTACACTCTAGCGAAGCGACAGGAGCAAGCAATACACAAAGGCAATTCATAAGATTGTAAAGCGAAAGGAAGAAAGAAAATAAGCCTGGCCTTGTTTCTATGTTCTGTAGATAAAACCTGAAGGAAAGGACATATCGACCAAACAACCAATAAGGGTCCGAAGAAACCTGTTGGTTCAGGTGTGCTAATAAGAACATAGCGACAGTAAACCAGAAATATACATAAGTTGTTTTTTCCTAAGCTATCAACCGGCGATATAGCAAAGTAACCTACAGAAGCATGGTCCAAAAGCTTCTGCACCAAGCTAATGACAGTGAAGGGCAGAAGCATAGGCTAGGCAAGGCGTGCAGAAAAACTGCTGCACGAGGTATTTGGTTTATAGGTACACGACACTACAAAAGGAAGGAACAGAACCCCGGGCTCCACGACGCGTAGATAATAAGTAAGCAGGCATCGTCCTTCCATGTCACCTAGAGGCGGTTCTCCTGAAAAACCACCAACAAACAACCAATGGTTAAATCTGAATACACGCATACTAAGCGGTAGAAGGAATTAAGCATACGGAGCAGTGGGGTGGAGGACCTGCAAACGAAGTTTGGTATTTTACGAATAGTAGTATGATGGTATATTGCATAGTTAAAAACCCTAAACAACGAGTACAAACAGTAATATTTCTCAAAAGAAAGCAAGTCCTTATTTACTTACTACCATTGTATGTAGATGTATAGGGGAATTTTGTGATGTTAGGCCTGAACACCAGGACAAGAAACAAACATGAGTAGAAAAAAATAACATGTACTTGTTGGCTCAATATGCTCTATTTAATCAGTGGTAGGATGAATGTACCGAGTTTTTCTGTGTCTAAAAATGAGGAATTTTTATCTTACCTCATCTATTGGCACGGGTCTAGCTGATTTGAACCTGGTTGCAGAATCCATAATCAGATCACCATTATTACCAAGACAATCAGATCTCCCTAGACATAAAAAGAAGGCGCATAAATCTAAAAAAAGCACGAGCATCTAAGAATTTGTAGCGAGGCATCCAGACAGAGAAAACAAACACGTACTTGATTTGGGCACTGCCCTTATGGAGAATGGTGTCAGTGTGTGCATGACCAACCTGATCCCTGTAGAACTGAAATCAGGAGAAATTAGTACAAGCATAACTCAAACTGAATTAGCAAGGAGAAATGTCGAAAACCTAAAATCCAACTCACCTAACTGCCTAAGAGCAGACGATCTGCATTATAAGCTAAAATCCATTTATTTGTTTGACTCGATTAGGGAAAATGGAAAATAATAGTAAATGACCTGCATAATGGAGGGAAGGTATCCATATCAAATAGTAGAAGAGAAATAACAATTTTCATATCTATGCTGCATTTTTACCAAATATCTATTGCATATAAATTTCTATGCACCCGCCACTTCTCTAAAGAACGTGTTTTCTCTAACCGAGTCAAACTCCTGTATTAAGACCTTCAGGTTGCAAATGAAACTTCAAAGCTGCAAAACATCACACAAATGACTACATCAATCTGCATCATATATCTTCCAGTATGATCAGTCATCAAACTAAAAATTTATTTTGATGTCAAATGCCGAAGTTTTGAAAGAGAACACGAACCTCTAATATCAGGCTGAGGTAGAGCTCAGCAATAAAGTCTCCACATGTTAGATATACAGATTGAGGTGACCACAAACTGAAACCATTAACAAAGTTTGATAAGCAGGGACGGATTACTTACTTCAAACTGTATGTTGAGCTATCCATCTGTGGTGATTTGAAAAAATTGGAACTCATTATTATGCTAGCAAAGCATATACTAAAAAATACAACAAAGAATGAAGGTCCTGACCTCTAAACTCTTGCCTCAATGATGTAAATCAGATGAAAAATGTGCACTGTGAAAGAAAATAAATCCACGCTCTAAATCAAACCCAATGAAAGATGATAGGATATAGCCTCGGTAAGTTTATATGAACAGAAATCGGCTGCCAAATTGCACTGATAAGCACAACCATATTGATTCATGCATCTGAGTAGTACACTCTTATCCATATGAAGTGGAGAACTCGAGAAATTTTAGCGGAAAGTCCATCCAGATTCCACTACAACAAATAGCCGTATCATGCCCCTTTTATACAAAGTATATCCCAGCATATATACCCTTGATTTTGCTTCAAATTATATAATCATAAAGAAAAGCACTAGAATCTTTTTCTTGCGACAACATGGATTAAGCACTAATCATCCAAAATGGTAGCTCAAGAAAACTACATTCAGTTAAGTAATGAGGCATGTCACATAGTTTCAGAGAAGTGGTAACCCACATGAGCTAAAGATTTCTCTCTCAACAATGATGACTAAACATATGCGTATCCTGTATAACCGCACAATAGCACATAGTAAGAGAAAATAAAATTTAAGTACATATTGTACTAAAATAATATTCCAGATCTTGATGAATGATGAACAAGGACTGCCAGCACTAAACCAGTACAAACCCTATGGGTTACTTGGGAAAAAAATGAAACGATCTAGAATAGCAGATTACGTGTATACCTTTCGCTGTCCACATCCACATCCTTGTCCAGCGAGATGGAAGGCATGTGCACATATTCTTCGTCACACGAGCAGAGATGGAGAGAGATTGAACCAGCGCTTTCGGAGTACTCCTTGTACCTCACCACTGGCGGCTCCATGGAGGGCTTCCTCCTCTGCGTCCTCGCATGCTGATTCGATGCAGGGCGCACGTGGGGGTGGGCATCGGCCAAGGGAGGGCTCCTGGAGGCGAGGTGGTGGCCAGGGAAGGGCGCCTGCTAGGTGTGGCCGGCAGGGAGGAGGAGGGGTGCAAACGGAGTGAGGAGGAGGAGGAGGGGTGCGACTGGAGGGAGGGAGGGAGGAGGAGGACGACGACGACGAGTGGGGAGAGGAGAGGAGGAGGAGAAGGAAGAGGCGACCGAGCGTGGGAATCGGGAAGGCAAAGCACGCGAGGGGATTGGAGGTTCTGCGTGTCGATAGACGAGGATGAAGGTGCGGGTGGAGGCGAGGGAAGTGGAGGACGCCGGCGGCTGCAAGCGGGAGGACAAGGGACAAGGGAGGCGCGGGCACGGCTAGGGTTTTCCAACACGGGTGTGCCGCTGCCTGTTTTATATTCTGCTCGGTAAAACAATCTACGGCTCAGACCGGTTTAGAAAGCTAATCGGAAGGCCTAAAATTCTGATTTACCTGAGAGCTCCTTGACCCCTCACCAATTACATCTTTAGATTAGATGATGCGAGAAAAATGGGGAAAACGAGACGAGAAGGCGTATTCTGCATTTGCGTGTTCGCCAGAGCGGTATTCTATCCTCTCGTTGGGCAACCGTCGCCGTCCACTCCGGTTTCGCCAGTTCGCCTCCCTCGCCGTCGCCATGGCCGACACTGAAGCCCGTGGCGGAGCACGGGCTCTCCCTACCAGTCCCACTCCCACTCCCACATGGGCGCAACGGACCGAGGCCCTAACCCACATCCTGACCCACCCCTCCCACTCGCCGTCGCTCCACTCGCAGCTCTTCCTCGCGTCCCGCGTCCCGTGCCCGCCTCGGGGATCCTCCTACCCGCCCTTCCTCTGCCCCGGCGCGTCGCTCCTACGGTGGGCCCTCACCTCCGTCTTCCTCCCGCGCGCCTCGCGTCTTGGCCTCCCGCCCTCGTCCTGGCGCTCCCGGTGCCCCTTCCAGCTCCCGCCACCGCTCGTGCCCTCCGCCGCCATCGAGCAGGCACCGGAGCGGTGGGGAGAGGCCAAGCTCAAGGCGTACGCGCAGCGGAGGCGGGCGCGGAGGGGCCCCATGAGTACGCGGCCCCCGGTGTCAGTGGCGGGTGTGGTGCTGACGACCGTGCCCAACGTCGTGATCATCGCGGTGATCATGCGCGAGCTCTTCTGGGTACGGCCTGGCCGCCTCTGAGCTACCGAGGTACGGTTGGTCACTAAGCTCGACATTGTTAGAGATTCGTTGTATCGGAGTGGAGTCCTCCACGGAAACCATCCGAATCAATCCCCTTTACCGCGGGTAATTTGTTCCTCCTCATCTTGGAATCCGTCCTTCGCCTCATCCCCGTTTCGATTCGGACCCCCTCTCTCTCCTCAGGCCCCCTCATAAGCACAGCCTTCCCCTCGTTGATTGCAGTAGCGATCTCCAAGCCCGGCGAACAGATCGATCGAGTCGCCGTTTCCAACCCCGTCGGCAGTTTAGACCCTCTGTTTGATTTCTGAGACAACAACAGGCCCAAGAGAAATAGAAGCAAAGATCCACTCACAATGTTTTTCCCGGGAAGATATGGCTACCGTGGAACTAATTTCGAGCAAATCTATCGCTGTTATCCAGCATCCTCTTTCAACAAGCCACACCTGGAAGCTGGTGACAAAGTCATAATGCCGCAATCTGCTCTAGAGCGTCTGTCTTCCCTGCACATCCAGTATCCTATGCTATTTGAGCTGCACAATGGCGCCGCCCAGCGGATCTCACACTGCGGCGTGCTGGAGTTTGTAGCAGAAGAAGGCACGATCATCATGCCTTGCTGGATGATGCAGAACATGCTTCTTCAAGAGGGCGACATCGTGCGTGTCAAGAGTGCCACCCTTCCCAAGGGTACGTTTGTGAAGCTGCAACCTCACACAACTGACTTTCTGGATATCTCCAATCCCAAAGCCATCTTGGAGAAAACTCTGAGGAATTTCTCTTGCTTAACCGCGGGCGGCACCATCATGGTAGCTTATAACAACAAGCAGTACTACATTGATATTGTCGAAGCAAAGCCTGCTTCCGCGGTTTGCATTATCGAGACGGATTGTGAAGTGGACTTTGCGCCTCCTCTCGATTATAAGGAACCTGAAAAACCACAGCGACCGGTAGTTCCTGCAAGAAAGGCAATTTCTGAAGATCAAGATGCTAATGTTGAAGATGAACCGAAATTCAAACCATTTACTGGTTCTGCAAAACGGCTGGATGGTAGGAGTTCAGAACAAGCACCTGAAGTCGCTTCAGCTACTGTGCCTGCACGTTCTGCACCTACGGACTCAGACAAAAGGGAAAATAAGCGAGCTGCTGCACCATCAGGAGCTGCTGCACCATCAGGAGCTAGCCATCAGGAGCTGCTGCACCATCAGGAGCTAGCATGATGACTGCAACTGGCAGCATTACAATGCTATTTGTAATACTCCCTCCGACCCATATTAGTTGACTTCAATTTGGATGTATCTAGACATGTTTTTGTGATAGATACATTCAAATTGGAGTCAACTAATATGGGTCGGAGGGAGTATATTTTTTTGTAAATGCAATGATTTTTACTAGTATATGTTTTTATCTGCAGATATTACTGAACTAACCTTTCCCAAGCACCTACTAGCACTAGGCATGTGATGTTAATAGTAATATATATGACATATCTAGGTCAAATGGAGATGAGAAACACAGGTCTGAATCAATATTCAAGTAGTTGAAATTTGACAATGTAAGTCATATATATACTGTATTATTATTGCTCAAAAAAGGATGTCAGATATGAGTAATATAGTACAACCGTATGATACAGCTGGCAGAATGCCTTTGCTACTTCTCCATCGCACGAGAAACTGTTATTCCTAGGTCGACCAAGTGGCGTATCATGAAACAAAAGTTGCTCAAAACAATTGTTTGCAAACTACAACTAGGTGAGTTTGCAAACAGTTGTCTTCTTCCCGTTCAATGAAATAAACACAAATACTTTTGTGTTTTCTCGAAAAAAAATTGTTTGCAAACTTTATATGCAAAATCGCGCAGCTTCTCAATTATACATTTCACATTTAAGTGGTGCGCACAGTTTTTAAAATTTGCTGCTATCCGATTTCTGGTAGATAAAGAATCGACGTTTAGGATCATTGACTTAGAAATAATAATTTCTTTCGTAGTCTAGGGAAGTACACGAACGAAGGATTCTTATTGGAGTACATACTGCAGATGTATATAGTTAGCTTCGGCTGTCTTTCGAGACTGCAGGTTATTTATGATGATTTCGTTATTATTGATCTTTTTACGGGAGTTATTACTGAATATAACTGATATAGCATGCAGGATCAGGACGCAAAGGGATCTCAACTCGCTGCATCTGGGTGACCATGCATAGTAGGATGCATCTCTGGCTCCTCTCGATCGATGCAGTACATACAGAGCAGTAGATGAGTAGAAGTCGTTGCCCAGTCAGTCAGTATTGATCTGTCCTCACCAGGTACTTGTTCAACACTCTCCTTGCCAGATATGAGCTCCTGTAGGATTAACCCGAAGCTGTAAAACATACCAATGTTCTTTAACTACTCAGGTGCAAGATATCATAGTGTTACCTGTATTGCGGTGTTGTTTGTGTCTGGGTCCATCAGCAGCAATTTTGCCAGGCTGAAGTCAGATATTTTGTTGGGTATGAGATCGAAGTCGTGAAGAACATTTTCTGGCTTTATGTATTCTGTGTGCTACACTCCTTGTGCAAGTAGATCAGTATCCATGCAACACCTAGTGGAACTAAACAAGATGTTCGGTGTTAGTGCTACTGAAAAGGAATTTAGCAAGTGGCCCGTTTGACACGACTTCATATACCAGGACCCTTTCAGTAACTTCATTGAAAAATCCAATCAGGAAGCTGTGTCCAAGGGTTTGGCACAGCAAACTCCTTACAGTGCTTGAAAGAACCTTCTCAATCTCTTTGACTGCATATGTGTAGTGAGTTCATCTTGTGGACTGCCCCAGAAACTCCTGTACCTCCTCCCTGGACTTGCTAATTGATTTGGCAGAATTTCTCTTCTTCTCCTAACAAGACAGTATTCCAAGTGGATAAATGAGGCGAGGAGAAGGTTCAGCATTACAGAGATTCCAGCAGGGAGCTCCAAAGTCCAAAGGACCCTATTCTTGTTTCTTTTCCACTTGTTGGTGTCAATGGTAACTGGTAAGCTGAGATTGGGTGCTATTTTTATATGCGCGGTGATGTCCCTTTCCATTAGACAAAGGGAACTTACTCTTCCAGCAATGTCATTGGTAAAACACTGATAGTGCAGAAGCAAACGAGGATAATTTCTGTTGATAGTGCAGTCAGTGTTCATAGTCAGCAAGAGGCCAATCCATATGGATTACCCCTTGACCGGAGATGCCTGATGTCTAACATAAGTCACAACTCTGTGGTTGGAAGTCTGTGTGTCACCCTTTGTTGGGAATGAGTGACCATGTTGGGCAACGGCAATCCACCATCTGGTTACTTTTTTTTTTTGAGAGGATACCATCTGGTTACTTGTGCAGTCAAATCTGCACTGACAGTTGAACTCATGTATGCCGTATGCCGCATCCTTCTACGGTTATAACCATGTTGCAGAAGTTCCTTGGGACGAGGCAATTTTAGTCCAGCCTGAGCCATTGCATCTTTGTCACCTGACCAATGTTAACTGTACTGGTTTTCAGGGGTGCAGCAACAGAGTAAAACACAAGGCTTCTAGTATCATCTTGCACGCTGAGGAGTAACCCCTGTCCACATTTTCAGTAGTACTGTTGGCTTGGACGTTGCAGACGACGGTTCCAACATCATGTTTTCTGGCTCGAGTTAATCTCTTGCCCAAATTCAGAAGATTTTGCAGACCAGAAGAACTAGCGCCCAAGCTATTCCGTGGAAATGACTTACCACAAACACGGCAAGGATGAACCCGTAACCATGCTTGATCGCCTGAAGGCTGAGCTTTTTGTAACCTGTGGAAATACCTCGCTGTTGTTCAGTGGAAATATGGAGTATGATAGAGTGACAATGGCATGTGGCAAACAGGACGAGGTACAGAACTAGACAAGCATGTGCAGGTGAAATCATGGGAACACAGAGCCACTGTCGAGAAGCAGTGAATCAGCATAATCTGTAGCTAGTGAACTCGTGATCAAGTCTTTTTTCTGTAAGATTGATTGACACGAACGCCTTGAATGAAGAAGAAAAGAGGAGAAAAAAAACTATTTCTATCTAGTTTATGTGCAAGGGACGACAATTGTGTTTGTGTGACTGCGCCTGGGCTGGGCCTTTCCCTGTTTTGCTACTGTTGGGCGTGGCGACGACGAGGCCCAGAATGGGGGAGCCCACGGTGCTGGCCGACCCACCGCCGCTGCCGCTTCCGCTTCCGCTCCCGCTGGACGGCCCACCGGAGGTGGAGGCCGAATCGCATCCCAGCCGCTGCCACCGCCGCTTCTGGTGGCGGTCGTCCTCGGATTGGCACGGCGTCGCCGGCTCGTCGTCCTCCGCGCAAACGTCGTGGTCGTCGTTATCGTTGGGCGACCCTCCTCCGGTGGTGGACTGCACGATGCTGTAGAGCTCGACGATGCTGTCGTAGTTGTCCGCCCACCAGCGCTGCGCGGCCCGTGGCCCGTCGAACAGCTCCTCCCTGAAGCGCAGCTTGCGGAGGTGGTTGGTGCCGTCGGGGCGCGGCACCAGCGTCATCAGCACCCCGGGCTCCGGCTCCGCCACCCACTCCCCGTCGCCCTCCTCTGCGGCCGCGTGATCCGCGGCCCCGGCCGCCGCCGCCGTGACGTCATCCTCTTCCTCCTCCTCCTCGGCGACGTCGTCCAGGGCAGATCGGCACTTGTCGCACTTCTTTTGCGCCTGCTGCCTCTTCCCTCCTCGCTCCTCCTCCGGCGCGATCTTGGCGGATGCGGACGCGGACGCCGACCCCGACGCGGCGACATCCTTTTCCTCCGTCTCCAGGTCCTCCTCTGCCTCGGCCCCTTTCCCCTTGCGCCGCCGCCGTCGCGCCCGCACGTGGCCCCCGCCGCCGCCCGCCTTCACCTTGAGCGACATGGCCTTCATCTGCACACAGATCGCGGCGTCACATACACACGGAGACGCTGATGCATGCGCACGCGCAAACAAAAAAAAAGAAAAAAGAGATGGAAGCGGGCTGATGATGAGGGCTTACGTTCTTGGTGAGGTCCCTGATGATGCTGATGGTCTTGGTCCTGCCGCTGCCGCCGCCATGGAAGCACGCGTGCATCTCGATCCAGACCGCTCCCCCTCCCCCTCCACCGCGAACGTACCCCTAGCCGTGGGTGTGCTCTGCCCAGACTGCCGTGCTCTGCTCCAGGGGTCTCGTGGAAGGCAGCAGGCACCAGGAGGCACCAGGAGTTGGGGGGATTTGAAATGCGCGTGCGCAGCGCAGAGGCGGGGCAGGGGCAGGGGCAGGGGCAGGAGGGTGGTGCAGGAGGCGGACACGGCTCCCCTGACATAGCCAACTCTGCCTTTGAGTCACTGACATGTGGGTCCCGCAGGGAGTGGGTCCCACCTGTCAGTGACCCAAAGTTAGGGAACGGCAGGGGTTCCCACGTCAGAGGATCTCAGTCCGCAGGAGGCACGGGATTAACGGAAGGAGGAACGCGCGTGTCCATCTGATCCCAGGCAGCGGCCGCATGCACTTAATGCGGATTGCCGATATTGATGGCTGACATTTAGGATTTCGAATCAGTACTGCTGCTGTACCTGTACTGCTGCTACTACCACCGGCTATACTCATGCATGGCCGAAGCCGAAGCAACCTACCAGTACCAACCCCTCCGCGCGGTACGGCCGATTTTGAATTGTTTCCTCTCCCGGGTTCATTCATTCCATATCCAGACGTTGCGTCGCATTACCGTATGAACATCTGTACATTTCTGGACGCATCAATTAAGGATGGATACGGGCCGGCGGGATACGCCTGAGACGTAAATTGCGCCAGCTCAGTCACGTATACTCGCGCAACCCCAAGCAGCGGCGCCGGAGGCGGGACGTACTCCATCTTCCACGTTTGAACTCAAAAAATACACCGGATTCATAGCTAGTACTACTTACCAATTGTTTTCCTACTCGTAAAGTTTGGAGTGGAGGGTAAATCCATCCCCCGATGCGTTGCTATGGGCGAACAAATAAAAACAGGGGCACAAGAATAAATACCTGGTTTATACATATTAGGCGTTACATAAATAAAAAACAAAAAATAATGTTAATACTAATTCTTGTCGAACGAAAGCACAAGGTACAAATATTTAGACTACAAAATGTTGTGAGCGCATCTTTGTACATAAATATTCGCCCCAACAAAAAGAATTCTATACCATCCTATATGGTCATAAGAAAACACATAGTCTGATAGAAAATAAATACTACTTCCACTGTAATCTACAAAGGGAAACATTTTATCAACCCGATGTCCAGCCTTACTCCTACCTCTGTTCCACAGCTCACACCAACTACACAATTTCAGAAGAAAAGGAAATTGGGTACGAGGCCCAACCATTAGGCGCTTGTGCCACCAGACTCGAGGGAGGTGATGGGATGCAAGGCGATGACCTGGCCAGAACATAAGCTACACTATTCCCTTCTCTGTTAACTATAGAAATAACACACGCTGGAACAGAGGACAATGAATCCTTATGCATCTAGCTGAGCCGCCACCGCCGATTCGCCGGATCCCTTGCCCTCCATTGGTCGCTGCGATGGCGGGAGGGTGGGGGATCCCCCCCTCACGGTTGTATATAGTGTAGGATCTGTAGGGTCTGCAGCTGGCGGCGCCGTGGAGGTGGTGGTGTTGCCGGTGTGGTTTTTGGTGCAGGCGCGCGTCCTCTCCGACGGCGGTGCTCGGTGGAGCTCCGTGGTGGTGCGTCTGCTTTCTCCAAACTCGCGGATCTGCGGATTCGTGTTGTGCGTCGATCCCCGGCTAGATCCCGTGTGGCGGCGGATCTAGGATGTGAAGATTTCGAAGATGACGGTGTGGTGCTTCATGATGAAGTCGATGGTCCAGAGCATTACCCCTCTGGGGGTGGTTAGTGGGGACTTCCTGGCTGCCATGGGGCTGCCTTAGTCAATCCTGGGTTTGTTGACGAACAGCGGCAGCGGCGCGTCTCCCTCTCGTTCTGGTCGCCGGCGAGGTTGGAGTTCAGAAGGTCTTACTTGTATTTTTTCTTGTTTTCTAGGCTTTTCTATAAGACCGAAGTATCAATGAAATCGTCTTCTTCTCGCAAAAAAAAAGATGAACAATCATGAAAACTTCTTGGAATGAATATGAAGACAACGAAAATTTCTAGATCATGAAAATGATCTCTACGCACTGTAATGTTTAGCATATCAATGGCTGGTCCCTTGGCTAGATTTCTAACTTAGCCCATATATCTATCTATCTGGTAATTATAACCATGTCTTGCAAGGCCTAATAAAAGCATGTAAATGATCTCAAAATTAAACCAAGTTCGAAAGAAAATAATGTGAATATCTTCCACACGGAACATACGCAAAGACCATGCTTTATGAAAAATAGAATTTGAGTAACCATCGCTATGTACTTAGTATTGGAATCACACCATTAGTAAACACGTTTGAGTATTTGAAACTGGAACTACGTGTATTTAGTGTTGGATTTTTTAAATATGACCTAACCTATTTATTCTATTGCAATAATTTCTATAATCCTAGAGACTCATTTAGCCCATTCATGCATGATAAGAGGTGAGACTAAAATTTAGTCTCACATTGCTAGATAAACGAGAGTTGAACCTTCTTTAGGGGCTACTCAGTCACTTGTATGAGCATCAGATGAAGAGAGACATACACACGTGCGCCTTTGCCGCCCGCTCGCCACGATGCATGTGCTGCAGGTTATAGTAATGAGCCGAGTCGAGGATCTATCTATGTCTCATCTATGTGTTGCTTTCTTTTTGTCATGCATGAGAATATTGACGGTATGTGTTGGTGGAGTTTTAATACGAACTGGTGGAGAGTGAATACGGACTGTGGTTGGTCGGCTTTGGCCGCTGCCTTCGACTTGGTCTCTTCGTTTCATCTCCTTGTGCTGCATGTTCACCTACATCTCCCATGTCTATAATAGAGAGGTCGTGCCTCTCTAGAAAGATACACCAACTCACACAGCGCCATACGTTCTAAAGCATTGAGCAGTCTTCGGGCCTTCCACATCTCGTCTTGCGGTGTGCAGCGCTAGTCAGGATAGTGGGCATCCGAAACCCAGCCTCTTCAGATCGTGTATAGGAGACGGGTGATAAGGTTTTTGGGGAGCGCTGCGCGCTTGACTACTGGCTTCATCACGAACCCCTTCAAGGGCGCTGGCGACTTATTCCATGACTACTTCATCAACATTGATGACCTCTTCAATGACATAGCCGACGACAGCGCCAACGACAACACTAACGTCAAAGCGAGCGGTTCTTCTTCTGCACCGTATGCGACCTTCCTTCATCTTATTTAGATGATGCCCCATATATTGCACATCATATCTCATATACTATTTGTAGCAAAAATTTTGGACTTTCTTCCTATATTCTATCTATTAGATTGCATGACTAGTTTTATTCTTATATTTCATGTCTTATCTACTATATTTATGGATTAAATCACATGGTAAATTGATCATATTTCCAACAATCAAAAAATCTTATTATAGGCAATTTACTCTAAGTTATTTTGCTGCGTCTATGAGGCCAACTCTCTTTGAGGATATGCATGGCAAGAGATGGCGTACGAGAGAAGTCCTCTAGTTTCAAACCATGAGTTGATATAACGCCATCAAGGGCAAGTACGAGGGAGAGATTGTAGGGGTTCGTAGCATGGAAAACAAAAAATTTCTATCGCATACAAACAAACAAGCCAAGATCTATCTACTAGATTGTAGCAACGAGTCGATGGAATAACTTACCCTCGAAGATTCCAAAGTGTTTAACGAGAGCGGATTCTCGTGGGTGATGTAGTCGTACTCTTCCCGATCTCAAGATCGTGTAGACGATCCTTCCGGCGCTGCGTTCCAGCAGCGCTCCCGCAGTCGGTCACACGTTCGGTACTCGACGAAGACCTTCCTCTCCCTTGTTCCAGCAGGCAGCGGAGGTTGTAGCACTCTCCTCGCGATTCCGGCAGCACAACGGCGTGGTACCGGAAGTAGAGGGGAGATCCCGCAGGGCTTCGCCTTAAGCCGGAGCGAGTATGGTGGATTATGAGAGAGGGCTATTAGTGGTCTAGAGATTAGACTCACCAATTAGAAGGCTCTAAACCGCAGGCTAAAGCAATTAGAAGCTCTAAACCAAAACGGCTCTAAACCGGAGATTAGAGGTGGAAACTTGTGTGTCTCAAGGAGGAGCCCTGCCCCTCCTTTTATAGGTGGAGGGGCTAGGCGCGCCAGGGGAGGGAGGGAGTCCCTCCCCAACTCAGCCTAGGGCTGGGCGCCGGCCTGGAGGAGTTGGACTCCTCCTCCAAGTTGGTTCCAACTCCTCTTGCTTGTTTCCCACAGTTTCCTGTTTCCCACAGTTTCCTGTTTTAGCCGTTTGACTTTCAAACTGGCAATTTGACTTTCATGTTTTTGGAACAGCAAGAACACTTAGTACATGATGCAATCATTCAATGACACACTCATGTACCCTCCCCCCCCGGAGTGCCGGACAATCCGGAACCTTCTAGAACATTCCCGATGAAAACACCGGAATCATTCCCGAACTCCGAAACGGGACTTTATTTATATGAATCTTATTCTCCGGACCATTCCGGATCACCTCGTGATATCCCGGATCCCATCCGAGACTCCGAACAACATTCGGTCTCTTTCTCATAATACCATAACTACTCAAAACAACGTCGAATCCTTAAGTGTGTCTCCCTACGGTTCGTGAATTATGCGGACATGATCGAGACACTTCTCCGAACAATAACCAATAGAGGAATCTGGAAATTCATATGGCTCCCACATATTTCTACGATTACTTTGCGATCGAATGAACCACTTACATACGATACCAATTCCCTTTGTCTCACGATATGTTGCTTATCCGAGGTTATGATCGTCGGTATATCTGCATACCTAGTTCAACCTCGTTACTGATAAGTACTCTTTTCTCGTTCCCGTGATATGTGATCCCTTGTGAGCCAGTCACATGCTTGCAAGCTAATTGGATGACATTTCACCGAGAGGGCCCAGAGAATATCTATCCGTCATATGGATGGACAAATCCCACTCTTGATCCATGTGTCTCAACCAATACTTTCCGAACACTTAATGCCATCTTTATAGCCACCCAGTTACGGTGTGGTGTTTGATGTCATCAAAGCATCCATCCGGTAAAGGTGATATGCATGATCTCATGGTCGAAGGAATTAGGTTACTATGTATCAGAAAGCATATAGCAATTGAACTATTGAAATGACTTGATCTTTATGCTACGCTTATCTATAGGAGTATGTCCACCATATCATTCTCCTAACGATATGATCTTGTTGTTGATAACATCTCAATGTTCATGATAGGGAAACCACAATCATTTATCAACCAACAAGCTAGTGAAGTATAGAGGCTATACTAGGGACTTCAAATTAAGTTTACAAATCACACAAGTATCAATGTTTCCCTGTTAATACTATTATAGCATGAATGTAAACATTTATCATAAACACAAAGATATAATAATAACTACATTTATTATTGCCTCTAGGGCATATCTCCAACAGTCTCCCACTTGCACTAGAGTCATCTAATCTAGATTACATGGTAATATACCGAACACCCATGGCAGTTTGGTGTTGGTCATGTTTTGCCCTCGGGAGAGGTTTAGTCAACGGATCCGCCACATTCAGATCTGTGTGTACTTTGCAAATCTTTATATCCCCATCCTGGATATGTTCTCGAATAGTGTGAAAACGTAGCTTGATATGCTTCAGCTTCTTGTGTGACCTTGGTTCTTGCGCATTGGCTATGGCTCCCATGTTATCACAGTAGATAGACATTGGGTCCAGCGCACTAGGAACCACACCCAGCTCTGTAATGAACTCTTTCATCCATATCGCTTCTTGTGAAGCCTCCGAAGCAGCCATGTATTTCGATTCAGTTGAAGATCTCGCCACAACGCTTTGCTTTGCACTCCTCCAGCTAACTGCTGCACCATTCAAAATAAATACGTATCCAGATTGTGATTTAGAATCATCCGGATCGGTGTTCCAACTAGCATCGGTGTAACCATTAACAACGAGCTGTTCATCACCTCCATAAGAAAGAACCATATCCTTAGTTCTTCTCAAGTACTTAAGGATGTTTTTGACCGCTGTCCAATGATCCACTCCTGGATCACTTTGATATCTGCTAGTTAAACTAACAACATATGCAATGTCGGGTCTAGTACATAGCATGGCATACATTAGAGATCCTATGGCTGAGGCATAGGGAGTCTTACTCATCCTTTCTCTATCTTCTGCCGATGTCGGACTTTGAGTTTTACTCAAGGTCGTATTGGGCAACATGGGTAAGAACCCTTTCTTGCTTTCTTCCATTCCAAACCTCTTTAGAACTTTGTCCAAATATGTACTTTGTGACAATGATATTTGGCGTTTCGATCTATCTCTATAAATCTTTATGCCTAATATGTAAGCTGCTTCGCCAAGATCCTTCATTGAAAAACTATTATTCAAATATACTTTGACACTACTAAGAAGGTCTACATCATTCCCAATCAACAATATGTCATCCACATATAGTATTAAGAATGCTACAGAGCTCCCACCCACTTTCTTGTAAATACAAGCTTCTCCATAAGTTTGTACAAAACCAAAACTTTTGATTACCTTATCAAAACGTTGATTCCAACTTCGGGATGCTTGCTTCAATCCATAGATGGACCGTTGAAGTTTGCATACCTTGTTAGCATCTTTAGGATCGACAAAACCTTTGGGCTGCATCATATACAACTCTTCATCAATATCTCCATTGAGGAATGCTGTTTTGACATCCATCTGCCATATCTCATAATCATAATATGCAGCGATTGCTAACATAATCCTCACAGATTTTAGCTTCGCTACTGGTGAGAAAGCCTCATCGTAGTCAACTCCTTGAATTTGTCGAAACCCTTTTGCGACAAGTCGAGCCTTATAGACAGTCACATTACCATCAGCATCTGTTTTCTTCTTGAAAATCCATTTGTTCTCGACAGCCTTTCGGCCATCCGGTAAGTCCACCAAAGTCCATACTTGGTTTTCGTACATGGATCCAATCTCGGATTTCATGGCTTCTTGCCATTTATTGGAATCTGGGCTCATCATCGCTTCCTCATATGTCTCGGGGTCATCGGTGTTGTCCACCAACATGACACTCATAACGGGATCATACCAATCTGGAGTGGTACGAGTTCTCGTTGACCTCCGAGGCTCTGTAGCAACTTCAACCGAAGTTTCATGATCACCATCATTAGCTCCTTCTCTTATTGGTGCAGGCACCACAGGAACTTCTTCCGGTGCTGCGCTACTCGCAATTTCGAGAGAAGGTTCGACAACCTCGTCGAGTTCTACTTTCCTTCCAGTCACTCCTTTCGAGAGAAATTTCTTCTCTAGAAAGGATCCATTCTTGGCAACGAAGGTTTTGCCTTCGGATCTATGATAGAAGGTATACCCAATAGTTTCCTTTGGGTATCCTATGAAGACGCATTTTTCCGCTTTGGGTTCTAGCTTGTCCGGCTGTAACTTCTTTACATAGGCTTCACATCCCCAAACTTTAAGGAACGACAATTTAGGTTTCTTCCCAAACCATAATTCATACGGTGTCGTTTCAACGGATTTAGACGGTGCCCTATTTAAAGTGAATGCGGCTGTTTCTAATGCATAACCCCAAAATGATAGCAGTAAATCTGTAAGTGACATCATAGAACGAACCATATCTAAGAGAGTTCGATTACGACGTTCGGACACACCATTATGCTGTGGTGTTCCCGGAGGTGTCAATTGTGAAAGTATTCCACACTTCTTTAAATGCTCGCCAAACTCGTAACTTAGATATTCACCTCCACGATCAGAACGTAGAAACTTAATCTTCTTGTTACGTTGATTCTCTACCTCACTTTGAAACTCCTTAAACTTCTCGAAAGTTTCGGACTTATTTTTCATGAAATAGATATACCCATATCTACTCAAATCATCCGTGAAGGTAAGAACATAACGATAACCACCGCGCGATGCTACACTCATTGGACCACACACATCGGTATGTATAATTTCCAATAAGTCCGTAGCTCGCTCCATCATACCAGAAAATGGAGTCTTAGTCATTTTTCCCATCAGACATGCTTCGCATCTATCAAGTGATTCAAAATCAAGTGATTCAAGAAGTCCATCGGAATGGAGTTTCTTCATACGTTTCACTCCGATGTGACCAAGACGACAGTGCCACATATAGGTCGAATTATCGCTTGATTTCAAACGTTTAGCCTCAATATTGTTGATATGTGTATTTCCACTATCGAGATTCAATAAGAATAGACCATCTATCAAAGGTGCATGTGCATAAAACATATTACTCATATAAATCGAACAACCATTATTCTCGGACTTAAACAAGTAACCGTCTCGCAATAAACAAGATCCCGACATAATGTTCATGCTCAACGCAGGCACCAAATAACAATTATTTAAGTATAAAACTAATCCCGATGGTAGATGAAGAGGTAGCGTGCCGACCGCGATCACATTAACCTTTGATCCGTTTCCCACGCGCATCGTCACCTCATTCTTCGCTAGCTTCCGTTTATTCTGCAGCACCTGTTTCGAGTTACAAATATGAGCAACCGAACCAGTATCAAATACCCAGGCACTACTACGAATACTAGTGAGATACACATCAATAACATGTATATCAGATATACCTTTCTTCTTGATGTTGCCGTTCTTCAAATCCGCCAAGTACTTTGGGCAATTCCGCTTCCAGTGACCTTCTCCCTTGCAGTAAAAACACTCAGTATCAGGCTTAGGTCCAGCCTTGGTCTTCTTCGCCGGTGTGGTAACTTTCTTACCACCCTTCTTGAAGTGTCCCTTTTGCTTAGACTTGCCTTTCTTGAATTTGGTGGTCTTATTGACCAACAACACTTGGTGCTCTTTCTTGATCTCCACTTCTGCAGATTTCAACATGGCAAAGAGTTCTGGCAACGTCTTGTTCATGTTCTGCATGTTGTAGTTCATCACAAAGTTCTTGTAACTTGGTGGTAGTGATTGGAGGACACGGTAAATCCCCAAAGCATTAGGAATCACTATACCCAAGCTTTGAAGTTTGTTTGCGTGCCCAAACATCTTAAGCACATGCTCACTGACGGAGCTGCCTTCTTCCATCTTGCAGTTAAAGAACTTTTCAGAAGCCTCATAACTTTCAATTGCCGCATGAGTCTCAAAAATCAATTTGAGATCCTCGACAATATCATATGGGTCTGAATCCTCAAACCTTTTCTGAAGCTCCGATTCCAAACCATACAAGATAGCACACTGAACTATGGAGTACTGATTCTTCCGAGCGAGGTAAACATTCTTTACTTCATCGGTAGCAATAGCTGCAGGTGGGTCACCCAGCGGTGCATCCAGCACGTAGGTCAAATTACCAGCTGTGAGGACAATCCTCAAATTGCGGAACCAATCCGCGAAGTTGCTTCCATTATTTTTCAACTTTTCGTTCTCTAGGAACGCATTAAAATTGATGGTAGGGGCTGCCATTGATCTACAACATATTTGCAATAGTTTAGACTAAGTTTATGACAAATTGAGTTCAAATTAATAAAGAAATTAAACTAGGTGAACTCCCACTCAAAACAATATCCCTCACATTGTTTTAGTGATCACACGAACCAAATCCACTATATCAACACCGATCATCACGAGAGTTGATATAGTTTAAATGGCGAACAATCGTCATGTTCATCATATCTACTACATGATTCATGCTTTACCTTTCGGTGATTCGTGTTCCTGAGACCATGTCTGTACATGCTAGGCTCGTCAAGATCAAACCTTAGCTACCGCATAAGCAAATCTGGCTTGCTTACGTTGTATACACTTGCGGAATCTAACACACCCGATCATCACGTGGCGCTTCGAAACAACAAGCATTAGCAACGGTGCATACTAAGGGTGAACACTTTCGAACTTGAAATTCATGTGCATGAGGGATCATATTATAATGCCACCGTCGTCTACTAAGCAATACAAGATGCATAAAGGATTAACATCACATGCAATTCATAATATGTGATATGATATGGCCTTTCTTCTTTGTGCTTCTGATCTCCATCTTCAAGCACGAACATGATCTCCATCATCACCGGCATTGCATCAAGGTCAATGACGCTTCTCCATGGTTGTCGTCCACCAGCTTCAACTATTACAACTACTTTGAATAGACACGCGGGTCTTAACATAAATTAAAGACAACCATATGGCTCCTGCCGGTTGCCAACTTACAATAAGGAACATTGCATACATCAAATATAATCACAATCATGGCCATATCACATCACTGCACACCCCTGCAAAACAAAGTTAGACGCCTCTACTTTCTTTGCATATTTTACGTGGTTTGGGGCTTTCAACAAGTGTCGTTCTAACTTACGAACAAGAACCACAACATTGATACTATCATTGTTGATCACCCGTTGTAAATTGGATCTTAACTATGCTAGGAGAAACAGGCACCCGCAAAGCCACTTATGCAATACAAGTTGCATGTCAAGCGTGGAGCAAGTCTCATGAACGATGTCATGTAAGGTTAGCCCGGGCCGCTTCATCCCAACATACCGCAAGATGCAAAGTACACAAGAAGCAATCGACAATAAAAGCATCAACGCCCACAATGACCATTGTGTTCTACTCGTGCAACAGATCTACATATAGACACGACTCTTATACCACTGTAGGGGTTCGTAGCATGGAAAACAAAAAATTTCTATCGCATACAAACAAACAAGCCAAGATCTATCTACTAGATTGTAGCAACGAGTCGATGGAATAACTTACCCTCAAAGATTCCAAAGTGTTTAACGAGAGCGGATTCTCGTGGGTGATGTAGTCGTACTCTTCCCGATCTCAAGATCGTGTAGACGATCCTTCCGGCGCTGCGTTCCGGCAGCGCTCCCGCAGTCGGTCACACGTTCGGTACTCGACGAAGACCTTCCTCTCCCTTGTTCCAGCAGGCAGCGGAGGTTGTAGCACTCTCCTCGCGATTCCGGCAGCACAACGGCGTGATACCGGAAGTAGAGGGGAGATCCCGCAGGGCTTCGCCTTAAGCCGGAGCGAGTATGGTGGATTATGAGAGAGGGCTATTAGTGGTCTAGATATTAGACTCACCAATTAGAAGGCTCTAAACCGCAGGCTAAAGCAATTAGAAGCTCTAAACCAAAACGGCTCTAAACCGGAGATTAGAGGTGGAAACTTGTGTGTCTCAAGGAGGAGCCCTGCCCCTCCTTTTATAGGTGGAGGGGCTAGGCGCGCCAGGGGAGGGAGGGAGTCCCTCCCCAACTCGGCCTAGGGCTGGGCGCCGGCCTGGAGGAGTTGGACTCCTCCTCCAAGTTGGTTCCAACTCCTCTTGCTTGTTTCCCACAGTTTCCTGTTTCCCACAGTTTCCTGTTTTAGCCGTTTGACTTTCAAACTGGCAATTTGACTTTCATGTTTTTGGAACAGCAAGAACACTTAGTACATGATGCAATCATTCAATGACACACTCATGTACCCTCCCCCCCCGGAGTGCCGGACAATCTGGAACCTTCTAGAACATTCCCGATGAAAACACCGGAATCATTCCCGAACTCCGAAACGGGACTTTCTTTATATGAATCTTATTCTCCAGACCATTCCGGATCACCTCGTGATATCCCGGATCCCATCCGAGACTCCGAACAACATTCGGTCTCTTTCTCATAATACCATAACTACTCAAAACAACGTCGAATCCTTAAGTGTGTCTCCCTATGGTTCGTGAATTATGCGGACATGATCGAGACACTTCTCCGAACAATAACCAATAGAGGAATCTGGAAATTCATATGGCTCCCACATATTTCTACGATTACTTTGCGATCGAATGAACCACTTACATACGATACCAATTTCCCTTTGTCTCACGATATGTTGCTTATCCGAGGTTATGATCGTCGGTATCTCTGCATACCTAGTTCAACCTCGTTACTGATAAGTACTCTTTTCTCGTTCCCGTGATATGTGATCCCTTGTGAGCCAGTCACATGCTTGCAAGCTAATTGGATGACATTTCACCGAGAGGGCCCAGAGAATATCTATCCGTCATATGGATGGACAAATCCCACTCTTGATCCATGTGTCTCAACCAATACTTTCCGAACACTTAATGCCATCTTTATAGCCACCCAGTTACGGTGTGGTGTTTGATGTCATCAAAGCATCCATCCGGTAAAGGTGATATGCATGATCTCATGGTCGAAGGAATTAGGTTACTATGTATCAGAAAGCATATAGCAATTGAACTATTGAAATGACTTGATCTTTATGCTACGCTTATCTATAGGAGTATGTCCACCATATCATTCTCCTAACGATATGATCTTGTTGTTGATAACATCTCAATGTTCATGATAGGGAAACCACAATCATTTATCAACCAACAAGCTAGTGAAGTATAGAGGCTATACTAGGGACTTCAAATTAAGTTTACAAATCACACAAGTATCAATGTTTCCCTGTTAATACTATTATAGCATGAATGTAAACATTTATCATAAACACAAAGATATAATAATAACTACATTTATTATTGCCTCTAGGGCATATCTCCAACAGAGATTACTCCTATTTAGGAGGAATCTTTTGTGAAAATGGATACCTGATGCGATCAGATCAATATAGAGCTTCGTTGGGAGCCCCCAAGAGGAAGGTATGATGAGCACAACAGCAAGTCTTCCCTCAGAAAGAAACCAAGGTTATCAAACCAGTAGGAGGAAGAAATGACTCAAACGTGTTGCTAGCAACTTGGAAACCTGCACAACACAGACTCAAGACTTTGCCCCAACGAACAGTGAGGTTATCGA
This sequence comes from Avena sativa, assembly GCA_916181665.1. Taxonomy (NCBI): domain Eukaryota; kingdom Viridiplantae; phylum Streptophyta; class Magnoliopsida; order Poales; family Poaceae; genus Avena; species Avena sativa. The sequence goes on along the minus strand of OV702280.1, from coordinate 335,847,421 downwards.
TCTCGCCGGTTTGCTGAAAACAAAGGATTAACTGTATGGTGTGGAAGGTAATGGTGGTTTGCAGAAATTAAATAGTAACAGTGGAAGATGTATCAATGGTAAATATTGGACCGGGGTCCATAGTTCACTAGAGGTGTTCTCCTTAAGATAAACAAACATGGCATGCTGGGTAAACAAATTATAGCAGGGCAATTGACAGGACTGAGCAAGGCATAACAATGCAATACTAGACATTCATGATCCTATGAGATTCGATTGGGCAATACAACAAGATACATAGACCGCCATCCAACTGCATCTATGACTAGTAATCCACCTTCAGGTTATTATCCGAACCCCCTTCAGTATTAAGTTGCAAACAACGGATAACTGCTTTAAGCAAAGTGTGTAAGGTAAACAATCCACTTGTTCCATGAACAAGAGACCGTTGTTTTCTTCCTAGTGGCAACAACACATCTACAACCTTAGAGATTTATGTCACTTCACTTAGATTAAATAGAGGCATGAACCCACTATCGAGCATAAATACCCCTCTTAGAGTCACTAGCATCTACTTGGCCAAGATAGCTACTAGAAACGAAGAGCATGCAAGATCTCAAATAACACAAACATGATAGAATCAATAAGACAAAACCATTAATAAATCTGACATAGTAATCTCAATATCCATCGGATCCCCGCAAACACAACATGCATGATTATAAATAGATGATCTTGATCATGAACGGAGCTCACAAGATCTAAACATGGTAGCACAAAGGAGGAGATACAACCATCTAGCTACTACATGGACCCGTAGTCCAAGGTGGAACTACTCACACTTTATATCGGAGGCTGGCATGATGAAGAACAAGGCCTCCGGGATGATCTCCCCTCCGAAAGGGTATCGGGAAGAGCTTCAGACCCCCCGATCTAGGGACGATGGTCGCGGCGGCTACAGAAGGTTTCGTGGAATATTGATCGGTACTTACGGTTTTGGTATCGGGGGGTCTTTATAGGCGAAGAGGCGAGGCAGGGGGAAGCCAGGGTGGCTGCACCCCCCAGGCGCGGGCCAGGCTTGGCCGCGCGGCCAGGGGTGTGGCCCTCTGGTGGATCTCCTTCGTCTCGTACTCTGGCTCCGTGTTCCCCACGGTAAAATATTGACTTTGGCTTTTGTCCCGTCCAATTCCGAGAATATTGATTTTCTGCCTTTTCTGGAACCAAAAAATAGAAGAAAACATGCAACTGGCACTGTGGCATCTTGTTAATAGGTTAGTCCAAAAAAACATATAAAAACACCTCAAAGTGTAGATAAAGCAAAGCAAAGTAGATACTAAACAAGCATGTAACATCAAAAATTATAGATACGTTTCTAACATATCAATACCTTTTTAAAGGTTGCTCTCCTAAGTGTTCTTGCAGAGAAAAATGTTAAACTGTTTATGTCATTTGATAATGATAAGGACATTTGAGGCCAAGTTTGGGGTCTCAGATGCTGGCAGTGAATTGTATGCCATGAAACAATTCTATGACTACAAGATGGATGATGACCGCTCTGTTGTTGAGCAGGCACACAAGATACAATCACTTGACAAGAAACTTGAGCACTTCACTTGTGTGTTGGTGGAAAAGCTTGTGGCAGGAGGCATCATTACCAAGCCTCCTCACTCGTGGAGGAACGTTACTACTTCTCTGAAATACAAGAGACATGAATTCTCCATCTTGGATCTCATTGAGACTTTTGACGTGAAAGAGAACATGAGAGAAAAATACACATCTGATCAAGGTTTTGAGGGATTTACTAGTGCCAACTTGGTACAAAAGAAGAACTTCCAGTCCCACAAGTTCAGGAGCAAGGGCAAGTTTGATGACAAAGGAAAATTTGATGGGAAGAATAAGGCATCACACTCTACCAATTTCAAGAACAGGACTGATAAGAAGAAAGGTGCGGTGATCATGATCACTAGGCTCCTAGTTTCCCAAACCACTTTGAAAAGCATCAACAAGGGAAGAGCAACAAGATTGCTAATGTTGTCATTGGGAATACCGGGATGAAATATTTTATGTATGATATATTTTCTATTGTCCTTTCAGTATGTCATTCTCCTGATTGGTGTACTAACACATGTGCTAATTGATACGTGCATTCTGTATCATTATAATAGCAACATATAGAGACAATTTATGTTGTTTTTACATCAATTTATCATTATTTATGCATTTTAGATGATTTACGGTATTTTTTATAAAGTCCCTTGTTTTGGTATTTAATTTCCGGTAGGCAGAAAACCTCATTTTTCTGTTCCAAGGACTTTCTAGTCACCAATTAGTTCTAGGAAAAATACCACGGGAGTTTTTTTTATCACAAGAAGTACCTAGAGCACTAGAACCATGCGAGGAGAACCACGCGGGCTGATGAGGGGTAACACAGCAATGCTCATGGTTATGGACTTGGGGTTTCATGGAAAAGAGAGCGCTAGTGTAACATACCAGCATTTAGGAACCAATGAAGGGTAGATTTAGGAATCTGTGCAATTGCATGCATTCATTTGTAGAAAAATGTGGGTAAATTTTTCGCCGAATAAAAACTTAAAGTGATCAAAGTTTCTTTCACTCTTTAAGTTTAGGAATAGCCTTGGAGAATGATCGTTATAAACTTTCACATGATCTTTATGGATTAGTGTGTTTTGGGAAAGAATTTGAATTCAAATTTAAGATTTGAAATTACATTGTAAAATAATGGAATTGTGATTTAGTAATATCATATAATTAAGAAATAATAAATAGTAACCAGAAACTCTATGTAAGATTGATAATTAAATAAATGAATATTTATTTCATATAATCATTTCATCAATAAGTTACAAAATGTAACTTACAAAGTTAATAAAGAATCTTTACAAGAGTGAAATTACAAAAAGAGGAAATTACATTATTATTAAACTAATACATCTTTATTACAAAAGAATAAAATAAAGATTACAAAAGAATAAAATAAATATTACAAAGGAACTATTCTATCAAAAAGAAAACCTATTCTAATCTTGAACCTTTAAATCTTGTACCTGCAAAACAATGAACAAAACAAAAAGAAAAGAAATTAAGGTTAGGTTATTTTACTCTCAGTGGTGAACAGTGAGATGCACTGTTCCACTTTACATCATTGAGTAAATCTTTAGGGGCAAGTTTCACCAATATGAAAGAATTAAATCTTTCATAATTAATAAGCCACAAGTCAAATGATTCCAATCAGTAAGAGGGGAAAGTTTCACCAGGCAGATAAATGATAATCAGATAAAAAGGTAGATCATCTCCCTGAGCATATCCATAAGGATGTAGCAGGCACACAAGCAGCTTACACAACTAAATGCATGGATGTGCTGTCAACATAGCCACAACTTCCTCACAAGCAAAAGAGCTCAACACAGCCGTGGGCAAGCACAAGAGCACCATTTCCTTGCTCATACACACAAAGCACCAGCAGTCTAGCCACAACCAAACCATCCAAACCAAACAAACCACACACTAGATCATCCCAGTACTCACCAGATGGTGACATAAGGAGGGGGTGGATCAGGTGGATAGCAAGGACAAGGCCAAGATAACAAGAACCAAAAGGTGGATAGCAAGATCAAGGACAAGCTTCCAAGAGCTGGAAGTAGCAGGAGCAGCATCAGGAGAAGAACAAGATCAGGCCAGCAGCCCAAGACAGCAAGATCAAGTCACCTGATTAACCAGCAACCACAACAACAACCAACTATTGTGGTGAGATATATAAAACCCTCACATGATCTGTCTGTCCTATTTATATAGAGATTCATGTGTTGTTTCATACTTAACTTCTCAGTATTCACCCAAGTGAGGTGAATCCATCATAGAAGATTTTGAATACAAAAGCTATAAGGAAACTTTATAGATCAAACCAGGATCTCAGAACAACCTCATTGATCCTGGCTATAAAGCTATATCTCATACTCCAAGAATAAATATAGCCAAGATTTGGAATTCTAGGCACATCTCTTAAAAAGGAGTAGCACCTTAGAATCCCTAGATCTTATGGATCCATACAATTTAGGCAGCACACCAATCATTTTACCAACTAGGACTCAAGAATGAGTAACTAGTATTAGAACCAAAGTATTTCTATTAGGGACAACAAAATAGGAAACTAGTTCCTATGTCTCAGACCAACATCATAGGCAGAGAAGTTTAAAAGAATATTTCAACTTATCATTACTTAGCTTTCACAAATAAAATGGCAAGCCACTAAATATCATTTTCCTGGAATCAAATGCCAGAAATCAGTATCAAGCTTATCTATACATCTTCTGAACATCACTAGAATCTAATGATTAATCTAGGTCTATATATCACCATACAAGCCAACGATTATAGATACAGTGAACAATCATTGATAGAACTACTATCAGTACTAACATTTTGACAGTAGAAAGTTCCCAAATCAACAGCATCCACAAGTAATAGTTCCACAGTAGCAGTATCAACTAAATCATATCCAATTATCAATTGGAATCAGACCAATAAAGCCACTAGCATCATAAAAATTAACTGTGGATAGTGATCAACATAATCACCATACTCAAGGATCATCACTACTAGTTCCAATTCATCATATATAACCACAACAGAGGGATGAACCCTAATTAGGACATGAACCCTAATCAGAACATGAACCCTAATCGGGGATAGCCACTAGAAGCACACAGGGTAGGGAGGCATAGTATAGAGAGCACGAGAGGTAAGAAAGAACAACTTACTGGGGGTTCTAGCTGTAGTCTAGAAGGAGAATCAGAGGGGTCGTCTAGCGCGGCGGCACAGGGAGCACCCAAGGGGCGCTACAACCCGCACGGAGCCGAGGCGGCGACCACAACAACACTTGAGGGCGAGAAGCACCACCACAACAACATAGGAACACCCCACAGCACCATGGGCGCAGCGGTGGCGGCATCACCAGCACCACCCTAAACCCTAGGTTTCGAGACGGAGCCGGCCTGGCCACAGGAGAGCCCCAAATCCAAATCGAAATGGACTAGATGAAGGAGCAGGGTCAACAATCACGCCATGCACCACGGAGGCAGCCGGAGAGGACCACGGCAGCGTGAATCGCCCGGCGGTGGTATCGGCGACCATGGGGTCGAGGAAGAAGAAAAGATGAGGACGAGAGAGAAGGACAAGGAGAGTGGGCCGAAAGGGCCAACCCCTTCGGGGAGCCTTTTTTGTCTTGATCATTTGGGCTAAATTGGCCCAATAAGCCCAACAAAGCCATCCCAACAACATTAAGAAAGTTTTAATAATTAAGAAAGGACCAAAATACCCCTGAATTTAAATAAATTCTAGAAAATAAAATAAAAATCTAAAAATTATAAATAAAATATTTTTGGATTCACAATAATCCAATCTATATAAATAAATTAAGAAATAAATTTTTATGCATATAATTTTTATCAAGAATTTTATAATATATGTATTCCTTATGAAATTTAATAAAATTAAAGAAAAAAGATAAAATAAATAAAAATCACTTTTATTATATATTGTAGTATTTTAGAAAAATACTAAATAAATGTTTAATATCATAAAAATAAATTCTTGTATTTAAATGATAATTCTTAAAAGAGTTATTAAATAAATAAAAATAAAATAAAATAAAAATACAATATTCAATAAATATTAATAATTAATATTTATAAATCCTTTACTACTTAAAGGAATTTTTGTAACTAAAATAATGGGTAGAACACACAAAAATAAATAATGCATTACAATACTTTGCATAATCATTTTGCCTCTTTAAATATTGTCCTTACCGGGCAATAATGATGTTTTGTAGACTTAGAAGCTCAAGGTCCAGTGCAAGCATACGACTTCACTACCTTGCAATCACAAGGCAAGTTCATCACTTGATCATGTCCTTTGAAGAGTCTTTATCAAAGTATTTGCAAATTATGTGTTATCATCAATATTCCAGAAAAAGAAAATAATATTTTCTCAAACAAATAAATATTTGGTATCATCCTAAGTGATGATATAATGAAGCAATAGAACTTAGGTTTCTATTTGCAACAATGATGATCAATTAGGGATTTAATAACCCATAACATCAGTGATTCTAGCGCCGTATATAACGCGTTAACCATGAGATTTGGAATGGGACGGAGAAGTCAGCTGTATCCTTTTCCTCTCATATAGAGGCAAGACGACCTTAACGTGACATTGTGATTCCTTGTGCGGATCCAACATATGTGTGGGCACCCTTACGCCCCACACTTTTGGTATCTAGATTATCTATGAATGGTGTTTAGTGGTATAGTCCATTTAATATGGCACTTGCTAGGGCATCACCAGGTCATAGAGTCTTCGGAAACTCATCAGGGTTTTAGCCTGCCCGAAAGGGGGCTTAACGGAGGTGAGCCGGCCCCGAAGGATCGTGCAGACATATGAGGTCGCGGAGAGGGCAGTGATTGGCTTGGACCAACTACTGGGCCCCACATCATGGAATTGTGGACGGGAAAGTACGCCCAGTTGTGCAACAAGGAAGTTGATCTCTCATGGGTAAAGTGACACACCTCTGCAGAGTGTAAGAACTGTAACTTGTTACTCCCTGTTCCGGGCAGGAGCTACGAACGTGGCAGGAAAGGAACTCCATGAAAGTTCTGGTCAACCTGTGAAGGCTGATGGTCATAGATTTTCATAATAAAATCAATCTTTGAAGAAAGATTTACAAAAAACTGCATAGTGCCAAGGATTTATAGTTCGAGGTGGTAGATAGAGCATCAAACTTCCCACCTTGCATATAATGAACTTGCTGGGTAACGCTGTTACTCACCCTCTCCTTTGATCCCTTGCTTAGACTCTGAGGATCCCGAAGATACTCCAATGTATGCAACTGAGAGCCAAGAGGAGGTCTTCTATGAAGAGCCCAATATGTATGGAACCGTTGAAGGGGAAGACTATGATATCATCTACGGAGGAGAGTACCAAGAATCAGAATAATTACTATAGTTCTAGGAGCCAATTAAGCCGAGCAACATGAACAATATATAGCAATAAGTTGTTGAGCTCAATTTGGAGTTTAAGTTTTCACTTTGAAACTTTCGCTGAAACACTTATATTTTGGTTTGTAAGTTGAATCTTTTGGAAGTCTTGAACTTCTGGTATTGTAATAATAATAATGTGTGTATGTTTGTAATATGGACCCACAATGTTTCTGTTGTACCACTCTGAGGGATGTGATATTTACGGAACAGTGTTCTGTGGATGTCATGTCAACGACTATAGTGTACTACACATGCAGTGGTATGATGGGTCACCGCAGTTGGTATCAGAGCAAATTGCTTTGACCTTAGGTTGGAAACCTAGTAAAGGGTATTACCTGTAGGAGTGTGTAGCAATGATAAAGAATTCTCTAAAATAAATATAATGGGTATTCGAATGAGAATACTCTGTTATATGTTTTAGTGCGATAATTCTTTGTTATGATGCAATATATTATTGGTTAATAATTAAATTTTTTTACATACAGAGTTATGGCACAAAAGTTTCCAAAACTGTCTTTGATAAGGAAAGAGGAGACTCTCGATGATTACAAAGGATCGTTCACGGACCAACTTCGTGATTTTTAGTTGTCCAACTAGAATTTGAGTGAACACCATAACCTATTATGATGGTAAGATGTTATCAAAGTATTGTGTGAGCATCCAACTCCCAAAGGAGCTTGGATTATATCATGATCTACCTATAGGTGAAGGTAGGAGTCACTTAGCAACTATCGTGTTGCTGTTGTGGAGGCGATAGCTAATATCCGGGAGCATAAAGCCAAGGAGTTAGAAGGTAGCACATTTTCTGTGATTCCTCATGATTCTATAGACTCGGAGCCTGTACCGGATCATCTTACTTTGGTTTAGAAGCATCCTAAGTTAGCTTCCAAGTTTATGGATAGATACCAAACACTTGTTGCGTATTTTTATAAGACACATCATGTTATTGTCGAAGATAAAAATGACATGTTAGAGGATCTAACTGATCCAGAAAGAAGGAAGCAGTTAGCATTCCAGTTGGAAAATGAAGCAAGTAGTAGTACAAAACCCAACTTTAAGGATATACCTATAGATCCTGAATCTTTTACATCATATCCTTATTCACCGAGGCCTGAACCTATATATGGTCCTACTTTAGATATGAGGTATGCAGTACCATAGGGTTCAGGGGAGGGTTTTGATTCAGAACTTCCTATTGTGAATTCTGATGGTTGGAGAATGGGATCATCCGAAGGATCCCAGGGACACCAGATGTCGACAGATAGTTCTGATAGAAATGTTGGACAATCTAGTTGGATGAGTGCAAGAATTAACCCTAGTAACAATATTAGAAATATCGTATTCATAGATAATCAGGATGAAGAAGAAGATCCTGAGGAGAGAGTGTTTGAATCATCAACACCTTCTCAAAACCCAGGGAATATACATTATCTGGTGTTTAACTATCTTGCCAACAAAGCACCCGGGGAGTAGCAGGATCTGCGTATTCTGTTGACGACTCAAGGAATGAAACTCAAGAGATGTAAGTGGGTGATACTGTTGATTATGTTTCTGAAGACTTTTCAGGTGAGCTGGAGGGAGTCAATGCGCTCAGGTTGAGTAATGACTCAAGCCCTGACACTTCAGATACTGAGTATGTTCCTTCTGGAAGGCCATTTGTTCCACAAACTGTGCGACGAATGTCACGTCATCACGGTTGGACATCAGGCATGTATGATGAGCGCAGTAGTTACTAGAAGCAGGTGGCTATTTAGAAAGTATTGGGTACCATGTATTGTAATCCGAGAAAATGATGTAGTTAGATAAATAAGGTAGTGTTGTGATTATACCTATATGGTATATGTTGTAGTGACTTTGTATTATTAAGATGTTGTATTGTATAATATGTGAAATGCATATTTCGATTTTCATTGTGCGACTAGTTTTGTGCGTAAAGTCGAGCTCAGAACACATGTGCATGATGTAATTATGAGTATTCGCTTTATGTTGCAGGACTAGGGGGTCATGGACACGGGTGTAGAAACCGAATCTAAGCAGCAGCGAATGGAACGTGAGGCCAAGGAGAAGGCCGATGCAGATGCAGGAAGTCAGGGAACAGTGCCACCACCACCGCCAATGAGGCAGTTAATGGAGCAGAACTTTATGCACTGTATGCAAATGCTGCAAGAAAATCAAAACAAGTTCATGGAAGAGCTGCTGGGACGAGCTGGGAATCAGAGAGCACCTGAAGGTGGAGGAGTGAGTCTTTCTGACTTCTAGAATGCAAGGTTGTTACCTTTTGCATCATCCCCTGAACCAATGGATGCAGAAGATTGGCTAGCAGATACAGAAAGAAAGTTGAAGACTGTAGGTTGTAATGATGAGGAGAAACTGAGGTATGCAACTCATCTTCTGACATGACCCACAGCATCATGGTGGGAAAATCAGTTAGCCATGCAACAGCCAGGAAGGGAGTATACTTGGGAAGAGTTCAAACAGAGATTCCGTGAATATCATGTTCCGGAGAGTGTTATGGAGTTGAAGCGGAGAGAATTTCAGGAGCTTCAGCAAGGATATACTAGTGTTATGAAGTATATTCGGGAGTTTAGCCAACTGTCTCGTTATGCCGAGGAAGAAGTTAATACGGAAGAAAAGAGGAAGAAGCGTTTCCTGCGAGGGTTAAATCCATTTGTGAGGATGCAGTTAAGGTTGGCTAATAAGCAAACTTATCAGCAGCTGCTGGATGCAGCTATCACATTTGAAGATGACTACAAGAATGTCCAAGAGGATAGAAGGAAGAGAGCTAAGAAGGAAACTAAGAGGATTCAGGCAAGTAAACCCAAGCCCAATATGGAATTTAAACCAAGGAATAGACCATATAACAACAACAATTCCAACCGGAGTGTAAATCCAAACGTAAAGAATATTATATGCCACAATTGCAAACTCCCAGGGCATATGAGTAGGGATTGCCTAAAACCAGTAATTGTGTGCCATGCTTGTGGTCAGAGAGGTCATATAAATCCAAATTGTCCAAGCAAACCACAAGGAAGTTGGCCGGTTAGAGATGGAAGACAAGCTAGTGGAGGCAATGGACAGCCCAATCGAGAAGGAAATAATGTCAAAAACAACAATGGCAAGAGGAACAGACCCACAATGAACCTTAATTGTGCAACCTTGGAGGAGGTGGACAACTCCGAGCATGTTGTAATAGGTACGCTCAACATCCTTACCAATCCCGGAAAAGTTCTATTTGATACTGGTGCAACTACTTCATTCATTTCTGAAGAATTCTGTGATAAATTCGGGATTAGAAGGGCAACGTTAGAAAAACCTATGACCATAGTTACGGCAGGGGAAATGTGATTGTACTCCACATTAAACAAGATCAGGTTATTTTGATCTGTGGTTGTACATACTTTGCGGACCTTTATGTGATTCCTTTGAAGGGAATTGCCGTAGTGCTGGGGATGGACTGGATGACTGAACATGGGGCTCAGATAAATTGTGAGGAGAAAACTATCTCAATGAAAACTCCAAGTGGAGCAAGGATAGTTTACTAAGAAGATAAGCACAGTCATATCATGGTGGATCTTCAGTTGAACTCAATGAAGGAGGTCAAGTTGGAAGATATTCCTATAGTAAATGAGTTTCAAGATGTTTTTCCAGCAGAGCTACCAGGAATGCCACCAGATCGGGAGATAGAGTTCACTATTGATCTAATTCCGGGAACACACCAATAGCTCAAGCACCATACAAGATGGGTCCAAAAGAATTAAAAGAACTCAAAGAGCAAATTGATGAGTTAGCTAGAAAAGGATTTATCCAGGAAAGTGTATCCCCATGGGGAACACCGGTGATCTTTGTGGATAAAAGGGATGGTGGAAGAAGGATGTGTGGGGACTACAGAAATTTGAACAATGTTACCATAAAGAATAAGTATCCTTTACCAAGAATTCAAGATCTGTTTGATCAAGTGAAAGGAGTTGGAGTATTTTCTAAGATCGATCTAGGATCTGGATACCATCAGATAAAAATCAAACCAGAAGATGTTCCAAAGACCGCATTCATCTCAAGGTATGGAAACCATGAGTATCTTGTAGTACCATTTGGTTTGACCAATGCACCAGCAATATTCATGAACCTGATGAACAAAATCTTCATTCCATATTTGGATAAGTTCGTCATAGTCTTCATTGATGATATTCTGATATATTCCAAGGATAAGGAAGAGCATGCAGATCATTTGAGAATAGCATTGCAGACCCTAAGAGAACATAAACTTTATGCTAAGTTCAGTAAGTGTGAATTCTGGTTATATGAGGTAGAATTCCTCGGTCATGTGATCAGTAAAGATGGAATTGCTGTAAATCCATCCAAAGTTCAATTAGTACTAGAATGGACTGCACCAACCAATGTAAAACAAATTCGAGGTTTCTTAGGGATGGCTGGGTATTATCGGAGATTCATTGAAGGTTTCTCCAAAATAGCTGGACCAATGGCCAAATTGTTAAGGAAGAATACACCATTCAATTGGGATGAGAAGTGTGAAGCAAGTTTTCAGGAGTTAAAGACCAGATTAACTACCGCTCCAATCCTAGCAGTTCCAGAAACAGGGAAAAACTTTACAGTATACTGTGATTCATCTAAAGAAGGTTTAGGTTGTGTGTTAATGCAAGATCAGAAAGTGATTGCTTATGGATCAAGACAAGTGAAACCACATGAAGTCAACTATCCAACTCATGATTTAGAGTTAGCAGCAGTAGTCTTTGCTCTGAAGGGATGGATGCATTTTCTTTATGGAGCCAGATGTGAGTTATACACTGACCATAAAAGTCTCAAATATTTCTTTACCCAAAAGGAATGGAATATGAGACAAAAGCGTTGGTTGGAACTAATCAAAGATTATGATTTAACAATCAACTATACATCAGGAAAAGCAAATGTTGTAGTAGATGCTTTAAGTCGTAAAAGTGCAGATATTCAGCCTAGCAATTGGGAGCTACCAAAAGAGTTACAGATGGACTTGGAAAGATTAGAGCTTCAATTTATTAGAACAAAGACTCTTGGAGGATTAGCTACTATGCAGGTAGTTGCAGAACATGATAGTGATCTTAAGCACAAAATTTTTAGACATCAAGCAGAAGATCCTTTCATTGCTGAAGAAATTCGGAGGATATCTCAAGGGCAAACATCAGTTTTTCGCCTAGGAGATTATGAGTCTTTGTGGTTTCAAGACCGTCTTTGTGTTCCAGATGTGACTGAGATTCGTGAAGTCATACTCCGAGAAGCACATGAAATACCATATTCTATACATCCAGGAAGTACTAAGATGTATATGGATCTGAAAGAACTATTCTGGTGGAATAACATGAAAAGAGATATTGCAAAGTATGTATCAGAATGTCATACTTGCCAAAGGGTGAAGGCTGAACGTCAAAGTCCAGCAGGGACATTGCAACCTTTGGAAATTCCCGAATGGAAATGGGAGGAAATTGGTATGGATTTCATCACAGGATTTCCCATGACACCTAAACGGAAGGATATGATATGGGTAATTGTTGATAGAATCACTAAAAGTGCACATTTTATTCTGGTAAATCAAAAGGATAATGCCGAGAAGTTAGTGGAAGTTTACATCAAAGAGATAGTAAGTAAGCACAGAGTGCCTAGGAAGATCATAACTGATAGGGGATCAGTGTTTACTTCAACATTTTGGAAGCAATTACATGAAGCACTTGGTTCAAAGTTAGATTTTATCACAACTTATCATCCAGAAACCGGGGTTCAAACGGAAAGAACCAATCAAATACTGGAAGACATGTTAAAGGCTTGTGCATTAGATTTTTGAGGTTCGTGGGAAGATCATCTACCGTTGGCAGAATTTTCCTACAATAACAACTATCAGAGTAGTTGTAGGGGCCTCAACCTGTTAAGGTAGATTCCTCCTGTGTTTTACAATGCTAGTCCCTGGATCAATAGCTAGCATCCACAACTTAGATGTAATATCAAGAAACAAGGGTCATAATATAACTTTATAACCAGGAATAACATAATTTTATTACATCAAACATAGCTCATTAGGCTATTACATTACATTGCAGCGGAATAACTATAAGCATGGGTCCTTCATCTTCAAAGTGCCACAGGCAGATGTTGGTTGTAGACTTTGTAATCCTAATTAATCAATCTTCACTAAAAACAATCAAACCTGCAACATACAAGTTACAGCCACAAGGGTCAATACATTTGAATTGTATTGGCAAGTGATACTATGGTAGTATAGTGGAGTCTATCATCTATATGCATTTGGCTAAGTGGAGTTGAGGCTTGCATTGCTCAAAATAGATTTTTCTTATCATTTTGAAAATACTAAGTTTTTGCTTGACAAAATCATTTTCTCAATCAAAGATTTCAAGATCCTTGTACCAAGCCATCTCTCCATCAATGATTGAAGAATTCAAACAACCCTTGTTCAAACCACAAGATTTTAATTTAGAAATTGGAATGATGAGATTCTTGATTGTTTCCATGTCTTGATGCTCAAATTGTCCTTTACCAGGGACATGGCTAAGTACTTAGGTTTTACACTCTGCAGAGGTGGTGCACTTTCCCCACAAGACTTGGTTTCCCAAGACAAGATCTTTCAGAAGCTTTCCCTTAGACCAAAATGGACGTGCTCCAACCTATCAAACACTACCACCCACTGTCCATATGGCTAAGTTCTTGCAACCTATATGATCATGGCAGAGCCCATATTGCCAAGTGGTTGCACTTGAAGCTTCTCAACATTTGACATCTCAAATCCCTTTGTTTCCTGGGTGGCATACCACAAGTGAGATACACAATCCAAGTCCATGGCATTGTGAACCACTCAACCATTCTCCACCAAGCAAGCCCATTCCACCCAGGGGATTCATTAACTTAGTTGTTTTATTAGACAAAATCACAAGTCCTTAGACTTAGAATATTTTTCCATAGTGTGAATATATATTCCACCCATGTTTTCTATTAGCTAGGCTAAGCTTGGTAGTAGTAGGAAACTTAACTTAGGAAATCCTATTAAGGATTCATCTACTAGGTATTCCTATAGCAAGATCTATACTTAGCAAAATCCATGCAAGTTTATTTAGCAAAATCACTAATGCATAGAAAAAGTAATGGGACAAAAGTATGAAGCATCACTTGCCTTTTTGGTAGAGTATAGGTTCACTTCTTGATCTTTGCAACAATCACACTCTTCAAGTCACTACAAATCAATCAAACAAGGCACAAACTCAATCTACCAATCAAGCAAAACAACACACATAAATAACAAAGTCAAAGAAATGCATGCAAGCATGCCAAGCTTTGTTTTGTTTGAAAAAGTGGTTCCTAGTGGGTCATAGTCATTTAGGTACATCCAATGGTCATTTTCTAAAGTGGCCAAGTCATTTGCAAAAGGTTTCACTTAAAAACCATTTTCAAAACAAAGTGTTATTTTATGTGGTGTAGAAATATTTTTTTACTAAGGCATTAGCCTATAGGGTTCACCAAATGAGTTTCTATTGCAAAACTTGGTGTTTTTGGGTCAATAGGTTTGATCAAACCATTTTCTCAAAGTTTTCTTTACAAAAACATTTTCTTTACAAAACTTATTATTTTCCTTTGGCTAGAAATGGACTAAACTAATTAATCCATTCTAATCTTTTCCAAATTCACTTTCAAAACCATGGGTTGGTTCCTAGGGTCAGTAGGGTCACAACAAACCATTTTGCAAAGGTTTTAATTCAAAAATCATTTTTAAACCATTTTTATACTCTAAACAAGCATACAAATGTTTCTGCAATTTCAAACAAACTAACATATACTATTTTCTAAACTAAGGCCACAGTTGGCTAGGGCTTGTTCTCCTGAATCCATTGATATAAAATTTGCAAAATTTGGACGTGTGGTTTGAAAGTTACAAAGGTTTGAAGTTTGCAAATAATTCTGTTTTAAAATCTGTTTTTAAACTGAATAAGTGACACGCGGCACACTCTGATTGGATGGTACCGGTTCGGTGTGGATCGCGGCTGTGGCGCGTTGGATCAAACGTGAATCGTGCGGCTCAGAATCATCACTTACCCCTTCGCTAACATTCTATCGTATCCGTCGGATCGGGATCGGATGGTTGTGGGTGTTTGACCTTAGATGGGCGGCGCTGCGGCGGCTGCTGGCGGCGGAGACTCTGTTTCACGGTGGCGCCGGCGATACAGGAAGCGAAGCAGAGGGGGAGTGTGCTCACCGGGTTCGCTGACGCTCGCTGATGCTCAACGTGGTACAGGTTGGTGAAGGGGCGCACTGGTCTTGGCAGGATTGCTCGCCGGAGTTGCTTCGAGCGGCGGTGCTCTCGGTTTGTTGTTGACGGCGTCGTTTAGGACCGCGCTAGGACAAAATAGAGGCATGGTTAGGTGCGCACGAGGGTCGTGAGTAAGGGAACATCATCGGGTTTGAGAGGGGAGGTCGGGTTCTACCTGGGGACATCGTCGGAGAATGGCAGACGCGGCGGCGTTCGAAAGCTTGATGTAGCCGACGCTATGGGGCGCCCGCGGTTGAGAGGAGGATGCTGGGAGATGCGTCTGGTTGTGGGGAAGCTGTGAGCTTGGTCAATGAAGCAAGGGGAGGTTTGGTTTCGCCGGAATCATCACCGGAGCATCATCGGAGACAGAGCAGTCGAGGAGAAATTGTGGCGGCCTGGAGGCGTGTCGAGGAGGGGCGTCTGGGGGAAACAGAAGAGAGGAGGCTGGCGCTTTAAGGTGCTTGATCGCGGCGAGTTATGGTGGCCACGTTAAGGCGTATTGATGCCGCGATTCAATGCTGGCAACGGCGACGAGAGGAGGAAGAAGCAGTCGCGGGGTGGAGAAGGAGAACAGTGGAAAGGGGGTCCAGCGGTCAGTGGGAAAGGAAAAGGGAACGGGGTCCACTTGCCAGTCTCTTAGCGGGTTCCTTTCGCGGTGAAGAAAAACGGTTCGGGGAAAAGAGGAGGTGGGTTGTTGGGCTGTTTGGGCTGGGCCTTGTTGGGTTGTCCTTTTCCATATTTTTTTCCTGTATCCTTTTCTTTTTCTATTTCTGAATTCTGTTTTGAATTTCCAAACAATGTTTTCAAATATTCAAACAACAATCAAACAAATTCAAACAATCAACAAACTTTTCTTTTGAATTTGGTTCTGTTTGACATTATAATTCACATTCTAAAATATTATTTTAAATCTTTTTAGGTTCCATTTATTAATTAAATAAGTAGGCCATGGTTTATTAATAAAATAGAGTTTTTGTTGTTTATTAATAAAATCTTCATTTGAAATCCTAATATTTCCAAAATCAATTCAGTGGGTTTTATTTGTAAATAAAATTCATTTGAAAATCTTGTTCAAAACAAAATAATCTTTTATTTTAGGATCCTTTAATAATTGGATAAAATAGGCCTTAGTTATTTAAATAAAATAGAGTTTGATTTTATTAATCAAATCTTTATTTGAAACCTAAATATTTTCAAAACCAAATCAGTAGGTTTTATTTGGAAATATTAAATACTTGGAAACTTGTTTTAAAACAAAATAACATTTTATTTTAGAGTCCATTATTAATTAAATATAACAGACTTCCATTATTAAATCAAATAGGATTTGTTTTATTGGAATATTTATTTTGAAATCTAAAAACAAAGTCAAAACACTTAGTAGATTTTATTTGTGAATATAAAATACTTAGAAAACTTATTTAAAACAAAATAATAAGTTTTGGTGTTTATTTAAAATGGGAAAAGCCTTTACTTAAATAAAAATTGGATATTAAATCCTCATTATTTTATTTAAATAAACCTTTACTATTTTTATCAAAATAAATTGTTTTAATCAAAGACTTGGCCAAGTTTTAATTTGGCTTTATACAATAATCCTTATCTATAAAACTTTTATTTTTAATTGGAAACCAAATCCTTTTATTTTAATGATCAAAAATAGTATTTCCAAAATATTTTGTTTTCCTTTATTTAAAATGTTTATCTTTTTAAATCCCTTTAGGATTTGATTCAAATGGGTTTGAAGTTCCAATTGAATTCAAAAAGTTTCTTCTGGCTCTGAAAATCAAACAAATTTTTATTTTATTCATTTATTTTCACATTACAAGATTTGGAAAATCTTGGGATGTGACAGGCTACCACCCTTAAAATAAATCTCGTCCCGAGATTTGGGGAGGCTAGGTTACAAGCAAGTTCAAAAACAACTAGGGTACTACCACCCTTAAAAATTTTCAAACAAAAATTACATATTGGCCTTCTTGGGTCCTGGAAAACTTCTCTAAGCAAACTTTTGCATCGTGTCCTTGGTTTCCATACTTGACTCATGGGCCAAGGTTGAGATCCTTCATAGACTTGTTTAACTTGTTCTCCATCCTTTCTGGACAATCGTTTGCATAGTGGCCTAGTTCCTTGCATTTGAAACATGTGACAAGGCTGATATCCCTCATAGGCTGGTTTATCTTATGCTTCATCTTTTCAGGACAGTAGTTTGCATAATGCCCTAACTCTTTGCAGTATTTGCACATCACTTGGCTAAAATCCTTCCTTATCTTGGGTTTCACCAGCTTTTGTTTGTCTTCTTGTCTCTTCTTCTTTTCTGGGCATCCATTGGCATAGTGTCCCATCTCTTTGCAATTGTAACATTGCACTTGAGTAATATCCTTCTTGTTAAGGTTGGGGCATTTCTCCTTCTTCTTGGGTCTCTCCAAAGCTAGGAGTTCTTCTAGTTCATGTTCTTCATGAGTGGGAGATCTTTCTCTCTTCTTGGGGCATTGATCTTCATGTTCCTTGGATGCATGATCTTTGTATCTAAAAATATTTCTATCTTGGGTTCCTTCTAGATTAACATCTTTGTCATCCTTGTTGTCATTGGCTCTTGGGAGAAAATTTTCTCTCATGTTGATCATTTGAGTAATGAGTCCTTGCAACAATTGGGATTGAAGTTTCAAAATCCTTTGTATGGCTGGGTCTAGTCCATTGTTGTTGGCTAAAAGCTGAGTTGTCTCTTGGCTCAACTGGTTTTGGGTTGCTATAAGTTCTCTCATGTTGTCTTCTTGGTTGGTGTTGGTGTCTCTTAGAGTAGTCATCTGTTTGGGTTGGATTGGGATTAGAATAGGCAAAATATTTCTAAGGAAATATTTCTAATCACACACATCACAATTCACACAAGCAATGTTCAAGCAATCACAAACCAAACATTCACAAACAATTTTTCACTCAAACAACAAAGTTCAAGCACATACCTAGGCAACAAAAATATTTTTGTTACACCACATAATTTGGTGGTTTTGACTTAACTAAATTATGGTGGTCCATCTATATGGTTCACTTGTGATCTTTCCATCCTTCTTGATTCTTCTTGTATTAGATCTTGGTTTCCTTGAGAAAAACTCTTGGTCACAATACTTCAAAGTTGTTGATGGCTCCTTCTAACTTTTGCATTCCCTCAGTCTCTAATTCTTGAGCAAGATTTCCTTGTTTCACTTATAGTCCTTAGTGGTATCCAAGTTGGAAGTCCTTGGTGAATATGCTGAAGATGTTGAAGTCATTAGAGTTGAAGATGTTGAAGTCATTAGAGTTGAAGAAGTTGAAGTCATCCTTTACACATGGTGTAGTCTTTGGCCATGGGTAGGTTTTTCCATCAAGTTGAAGTAGAGGAGAAGTAGAGCTGAAACCAAAATGGTTGAGGAAAGAGTTTACAAGTGTTTTTGTAAATAAGTTTTGGATCAAAATATAACTCCTATTTTTCTAAGGTTTTTTTTCCAATCCTAGGGTTTACAAATCCTACAGGCAACACAATGCTCTGATACCATCTGTAGGGGCCTCAACCTGTTAAGGTAGATTCCTCCTGTGTTTTACAATGCTAGTCCCTGGATCAATAGCTAGCATCCACAGCTTAGATGTAATATCAAGAAACAAGGGTCATAATATAACTTTATAACCAGGAATAACATAATTTTATTACATCAAACATAGCTCATTAGGCTATTACATTACATTGCAGCGGAATAACTATAAGCATGGGTCCTTCATCTTCAAAGTGCCACAGGCAGATGTTGGTTGTAGACTTTGTAATCCTAATTAATCAATCTTCACTAAAAACAATCAAACCTGCAACATACAAGTTACAGCCACAAGGGTCAATACATTTGAATTGTATTGGCAAGTGATACTATGGTAGTATAGTGGAGTCTATCATCTATATGCATTTGGCTAAGTGGAGTTGAGGCTTGCATTGCTCAAAATAGATTTTTCTTATCATTTTGAAAATACTAAGTTTTTGCTTGACAAAATCATTTTCTCAATCAAAGATTTCAAGATCCTTGTACCAAGCCATCTCTCCATCAATGATTGAAGAATTCAAACAACCCTTGTTCAAACCACAGGATTTTAATTTAGAAATTGGAATGATGAGATTCTTGATTGTTTCCATGTCTTGATGCTCAAATTGTCCTTTACCAGGGACATGGCTAAGTACTTAGGTTTTACACTCTGCAGAGGTGGTGCACTTTCCCCACAAGACTTGGTTTCCCAAGACAAGATCTTTCAGAAGCTTTCCCTTAGACCAAAATGGACGCGCTCCAACCTATCAAACACTACCACCCACTGTCCATATGGCTAAGTTCCTGCAACCTATATGATCATGGCAGAGCCCATATTGCCAAGTGGTTGCACTTGAAGCTTCTCAACATTTGACATCTCAAATCCCTTTGTTTCCTGGGTGGCATACCACAAGTGAGATACACAATCCAAGTCCATGGCATTGTGAACCACTCAACCATTCTAAACATAGCTCATTGGCTATTACATTACATTGCAGCGGAATAACTATAAGCATGGGTTCCTTCATCTTCAAAGTGCCACAGGCAGATGTTGGTTGTAGACTTTGTAATCCTAAACAATCAATCTTCACTAAAATCAATCAAACCTGCAACATACAAGTTACAGCCACAAAGGGTCAATACATTTGAATTGTATTGGCAAGTGATACTATGGTAGTATAGTGGAATCTATCATCTATATGCATTTGGCTAAGTGGAGTTGAGGCTTGCATTGCTCAAAATAGATTTTTCTTATCATTTTGAAAATACTAAGTTTTTGCTTGACAAAATCATTTTCTCAATCAAAGATTTCAAGATCCTTGTACCAAGACATCTCTCCATCAATGATTGAAGAATTCAAACAACCCTTGTTCAAACCACAAGATTTTAATTTAGAAATTGGAATTATGAGATTCTTGATTGTTTCCATGTCTTGATGCTCAAATTGTCCTTTACCAGGGACATGGCTAAGTACTTAGGTTTTACACTCTGCAGAGGTGGTGCACTTTCCCCACAAGACTTGGTTTCCCAAGACAAGATCTTTCAGAAGCTTTCCCTTAGACCAAAATGGACGCGCTCCAACCTATCAAACACTACCACCCACTGTCCATATGGCTAAGTTCTTGCAACCTATATGATCATGGCAGAGCCCATATTGCCAAGTGGTTGCACTTGAAGCTTCTCAACATTTGACATCTCAAATCCCTTTGTTTCCTGGGTGGCATACCACAAGTGAGATACACAATCCAAGTCCATGGCATTGTGAACCACTCAACCATTCTCCACCAAGCAAGCCCATTCCACCCAGGGGATTCATTAACTTAGTTGTTTTATTAGACAAAATCACAAGTCCTTAGACTTAGAATATTTTTCCATAGTGTGAATATATATTCCACCCATGTTTTCTATTAGCTAGGCTAAGCTTGGTAGTAGTAGGAAACTTAACTTAGGAAATCCTATTAAGGATTCATCTACTAGGTATTCCTATAGCAAGATCTATACTTAGCAAAATCCATGCAAGTTTATTTAGCAAAATCACTAATGCATAGAAAAAGTAATGGGACAAAAGTATGAAGCATCACTTGCCTTTTTGGTAGAGTATAGGTTCACTTCTTGATCTTTGCAACAATCACACTCTTCAAGTCACTACAAATCAATCAAACAAGGCACAAACTCAATCTACCAATCAAGCAAAACAACACACATAAATAACAAAGTCAAAGAAATGCATGCAAGCATGCCAAGCTTTGTTTTGTTTGAAAAAGTGGTTCCTAGTGGGTCATAGTCATTTAGGTACATCCAATGGTCATTTTCTAAAGTGGCCAAGTCATTTGCAAAAGGTTTCACTTAAAAACCATTTTCAAAACAAAGTGTTATTTTATGTGGTGTAGAAATATTTTTTTACTAAGGCATTAGCCTATAGGGTTCACCAAATGAGTTTCTATTGCAAAACTTGGTGTTTTTGGGTCAATAGGTTTGATCAAACCATTTTCTCAAAGTTTTCTTTACAAAAACATTTTCTTTACAAAACTTATTATTTTCCTTTGGCTAGAAATGGACTAAACTAATTAATCCATTCTAATCTTTTCCAAATTCACTTTCAAAACCATGGGTTGGTTCCAAGGGTCAGTAGGGTCACAACAAACCATTTTGCAAAGGTTTTAATTCAAAAATCATTTTTAAACCATTTTTATACTCTAAACAAGCATACAAATGTTTCTGCAATTTCAAACAAACTAACATATACTATTTTCTAAACTAAGGCCACAGTTGGCTAGGGCTTGTTCTCCTGAATCCATTGATATAAAATTTGCAAAATTTGGACGTGTGGTTTGAAAGTTACAAAGGTTTGAAGTTTGCAAATAATTCTGTTTTAAAATCTGTTTTTAAACTGAATAAGTGACACGCGGCACACTCTGATTGGATGGTACCGGTTCGGTGTGGATCGCGGCTGTGGCGCGTTGGATCAAACGTGAATCGTGCGGCTCAGAATCATCACTTACCCCTTCGCTAACATTCTATCGTATCCGTCGGATCGGGATCGGATGGCTGTGGGTGTTTGACCTTAGACGGGCGGCGCTGCAGCGGCTGCTGGCGGCGGAGACTCTGTTTCACGGTGGCGCCGGCGATACAGGAAGCGAAGCAGAGGGGGAGTGTGCTCACCGGGTTCACTGACGCTCGCTGATGCTCAACGTGGTACAGGTTGGTGAAGGGGCGCACTGGTCTTGGCAGGATTGCTCGCCGGAGTTGCCTCGAGCGGCGGTGCTCTCGATTTGTTGTTGACGGCGTCGTTTAGGACCGCGCTAGGACAAAATAGAGGCATGGTTAGGTGCGCACGAGGGTCGTGAGTAAGGGAACATCATCGGGTTTGAGAGGGGAGGTCGGGTTCTACCTGGGGACATCGTCGGAGAATGGCAGACGCGGCGGCGTTCGAAAGCTTGATGTAGCCGACGCTATGGGGCGCCCGCGGTTGAGAGGAGGATGCTGGGAGATGCGTCTGGTTGTGGGGAAGCTGTGAGCTTGGTCAATGAAGCAAGGGGAGGTCTGGTTTCGCCGGAATTATCACCGGAGCATCATCGGAGACAGAGCAGTCGAGGAGAAATTGTGGCGGCCTAGAGGCGTGTCGAGGAGGGGCGTCTGGGGGAAACAGAAGAGAGGAGGCTGGCGCTTTAAGGTGCTTGATCGCGGCGAGTTATGGTGGCCACGTTAAGGCGTATTGATGCCGCGATTCAATGCTGGCAACGGCGACGAGAGGAGGAAGAAGCAGTCGCGGGGTGGAGAAGGAGAACAGTGGAAAGGGGGTCCAGCGGTCAGTGGGAAAGGAAAAGGGAACGGGGTCCACTTGCCAGTCTCTTAGCGGGTTCCTTTCGCGGTGAAGAAAAACGGTTCGGGGAAAAGAGGAGGTGGGTTGTTGGGCTGTTTGGGCTGGGCCTTGTTGGGTTGTCCTTTTCCATATTTTTTTCCTGTATCCTTTTCTTTTTCTATTTCTGAATTCTGTTTTGAATTTCCAAACAATGTTTTCAAATATTCAAACAACAATCAAACAAATTCAAACAATCAACAAACTTTTCTTTTGAATTTGGTTCTGTTTGACATTATAATTCACATTCTAAAATATTATTTTAAATCTTTTTAGGTTCCATTTATTAATTAAATAAGTAGGCCATGGTTTATTAATAAAATAGAGTTTTTGTTGTTTATTAATAAAATCTTCATTTGAAATCCTAATATTTCCAAAATCAATTCAGTGGGTTTTATTTGTAAATAAAATTCATTTGAAAATCTTGTTCAAAACAAAATAATCTTTTATTTTAGGATCCTTTAATAATTGGATAAAATAGGCCTTAGTTATTTAAATAAAATAGAGTTTGATTTTATTAATCAAATCTTTATTTGAAACCTAAATATTTTCAAAACCAAATCAGTAGGTTTTATTTGGAAATATTAAATACTTGGAAACTTGTTTTAAAACAAAATAACATTTTATTTTAGAGTCCATTATTAATTAAATATAACAGACTTCCATTATTAAATCAAATAGGATTTGTTTTATTGGAATATTTATTTTGAAATCTAAAAACAAAGTCAAAACACTTAGTAGATTTTATTTGTGAATATAAAATACTTAGAAAACTTATTTAAAACAAAATAATAAGTTTTGGTGTTTATTTAAAATGGGAAAAGCCTTTACTTAAATAAAAATTGGATATTAAATCCTCATTATTTTATTTAAATAAACCTTTACTATTTTTATCAAAATAAATTGTTTTAATCAAAGACTTGGCCAAGTTTTAATTTGGCTTTATACAATAATCCTTATCTATAAAACTTTTATTTTTAATTGGAAACCAAATCCTTTTATTTTAATGATCAAAAATAGTATTTCCAAAATATTTTGTTTTCCTTTATTTAAAATGTTTATCTTTTTAAATCCCTTTAGGATTTGATTCAAATGGGTTTGAAGTTCCAATTGAATTCAAAAAGTTTCTTCTGGCTCTGAAAATCAAACAAATTTTTATTTTATTCATTTATTTTCACATTACAAGATTTGGAAAATCTTGGGATGTGACAGTAGTCTGAAGGCAGCTCCATATCAAGTTTTGTATGGAAGGAAATGTAGATCACCAATATGTTGGTATGAGCCTAGAAGTAGCAAAGAATTTGCGCGAGACTATATCAAGGAAATATAAGATATCATTGATAAAATCAAGGATAGATTGAAAATAGCTCAAAGTAGGCAGAAAAGTTATGCTGGTCAAAGTCGAAGATCATGGCATCCTAAAGTGGGAGACATGGTATATCTGAAAGTAAGTCCAATGAAAGGAGTTAAAAGGTTCAGAGTTAAAGGAAAATTGAGTCCAAGATATATAGGACCATTCAAAATACTAAGCCATAACATGACTATAGCTTATGCTTTAGAGTTACCCTCAAGATTGTCTCCAGTTCATAATGTTTTCCATGTGTCACAACTCCGGAAATGTCTTAAAGTTCCTAATGATGCAATCACACATCAAGAGATAGAATTACAAGCAGACTTGACCTATGTTCAAAAACCCTGTAAAATTTTGGAAGAAAACTGGAAAAGGTTAAGGAACAAGGCAATCAAGTACTGCAAGGTATAGTGGGAACATCACCCCGAGAGAGAAGCCACCTGGGAAAAATAAGATGATTTAAGAAAAGCCTATCAAGAACTGTTCAGGTACACTGATACGCCTAATTTGCATCACCATTCTTTATCATAATTTACCTCTATTCATTGATATTTGTCTTATTATTAGGTATTACTTATGGCTTTTCATCTGTTTATGCATGTTGGATGATTCCTGGAGGATGGACCGCCGGAGTCTGGATTCTGATGGAAAAGATGGCGTTTTGGTTCAATTTCGCGAAGATCAGAAAAATACCAGAAAAATATGGAAACATATTATTTTACCAGAAGACGAAGGAAGCCAGAAGGAGGAGCGAAGGGGGGGGGCCTCAGGGGGCCCACACCCCTAGGAGCGGACCCACCTGACCTCGCGCCTAGGGCATGTGTGGCCCACCCGCCCGGCCTCCGACTCCACCCCTTCGCCTATATCTTCCCTACGGAACCCTAAGCCTCGGGGAGAAACCTCAAATAGATTTCCGACGCCTCTAGGGGCGGAAAACACCGAGAGAGAAAGATCTCTCCGGCAGATAGATTTCTGCCAGGGGAATTCCTTCCCGGAGAGGGGAGACCGTCGCCATCAACACCATCATCAAGCTAGGCTTCATCGGGATCATCATCATCCACACCATCAACTCCACCAGCACCATCACCACCACTCCGTCCCGCTGTAACAATTGTGTTGGATATTGCTTAGTTCATTAGGGGAAACTTTCCTAGTGTTAATTACTATTCTAGTTGATGCTTGCGAGTGGAACCATTGGATTATTGTTTATGTTCAGATTGTTATCCATTATCATATCATCTTTGATCTTGATCCATATGATGTCTTGTGAGTAGTTCGTTTAGTTCTTGAGGACATGGGATAAGTCATGTTGTTAGTAGTGAATCTGTGATGAGTTATTATTCAATGGTTTAGTATTTAAGTTGTGATGCTATTCTTCTAGTGGTGTCATGTGAACGTCGACTACATGATACTTCGCCATTTATGGGCCTAGGGGAATGCATTGTGTATTTGGCTACTAATCGTGGGGTTGCCGGAGTGACAGAAACCTGAACCCCTGTTAGGACACCTTTGCACAAGGGAGTGTAGGATCTCAGAGTTTAAGGTTGTGGTTAGATTTATATCTTAATTACTTTCCTTTAGTTACGGATGTTTGCAGGGGTTTTAATCACAAGTATGTATTAGTCCTAGGAAGGGCGGTATGTTAGCACAGGTTCACCCACACAACACTTACAAACACCAAAGAAGAGTACTCAGCTATTTGAAGTGAAAGCACTTGGCAGAATTCCCATGTGTCCTCGAGAACGTTTGGTCCTTATAAGTATTTCCACCAGCTTGTCCTTTGCTAAGAAAGGATTGCGCCACTTGCTCCGTTTGTTCGTTACTTCTGTTACTTGCTCTTTGTTTTGTTGCCTTGTCAGAAAACCACTAAAACTCCGTTTGCTAAGTATTCACAGGGATTTCCTGCTCCATACCACTGTTCAGCACCTTCTACTCCTCGTTGGGATCGACACTCCTATTTATCGAAAGTAATACGATACACCCCCTATACTTGTGGGTCATTAAGACTATTTTCTAGCGCCGTTGCCGGGGAGTGAAGCGCTATTGAAGAGTGAAACTGGTAAGGGAAACTTTCACTATGAGTATTGCTTTTGTTACTGCTTGTTACTTTGTTTCCAATATGGATAACCCACTTGGTTTTCTGATTGGGAAAACTACTACCACTGCTAGGGTAGTAGATGAACCACCACCTGTTGAGATAGATCCTTTTAAGATACCTACTACTATTGTTAATCGTGTTATGGATAATTATTATTTTGGGGATGGAATTGTCCATCCTGGTGATCACTTGCTTTTTATCCATGAATTATGCGGGTTGTTTAAGTGTGCAGGTATCACAACTGAACAGGTGAAGAAGAAGTTACTCTCCATATCCTTGAAAGGGAGAGCTGAAGAATGGTATAAGCTGCTGAAGAATGGACAATCCATGGAATGGGAGGAGATGTCATCTCTCTTTTACTCTAAATTTATCCTCCCAGTGAGATCCATAAGGATAGAAATCTTATATATGACTTTTGGCCTCTTGATGGAGAGAGTATAGCTCAAGCTTGGGGGAGATTGAAGTTACTAATGATTAAATGTCCTATTCATGAACTCCCTAACAATATTATTCTGAATAACTTTTATTCTAGGCTTTCTCTTCATGATAAAGATTTACTAGATTCTTCTTGTGCTAGATCATTCACACGTATGAAGGAACAAGCTAAATGGGATCTTCTAGACCGTATTCAAGAGAACACTGAAGCTTGGGAGAATGACAAAGGAAGAAAGTCAGGTATAAACTATGATTATGAATGCATTAAATCTTTTATGGGAACTGATAGCTTCCGTGATATTAGCGAGTTTGGTCTTGATTCCCAAAGTATTGCCAGCTATTTTAAGGCCTTTGCCTCTTACATTGAAATTTCCAAGAAGAAGTGGAATAAGTACCATGCTCCTTATAAAGATGTTGTTAGTCATGCTCCCGTTAGAAGTACTCAAGTTTGTACTACTAATCATATTGTGCCTGAACCCCATGTTGAGAAAATGCCTTTCCCAGCTAAGGTAAAGGATCATTCTATGATTATTAGTGCAAATAGGAAAGGTACAATGAAAACTGTGGAGCCTAGTAAGCATTTGAGTGATGAACCTATGGTAGCTATTATGAAAGACACTGCCACTAGAAATATAGAGGATGAACATATTGTCTTCTATGAAGACGCTTCTAATATTATTTCTCATCCTGGTAAAATTAGAAAAGCTAGTGTCCCTGTGCTTTCTGTTAAAATTGGTGATCATTGCTACTATGGTTTATGTGATATTGGTGCTAGTTCTAGTGCTATTCCTTATGAGCTTTACAGAGAAATTATGCATGAGATTGGTACTTGTGAGATTGAGGACATTGATGTGGTTATTCACCTTGCTAAAAAGGAGACCATTTGCCCCATTGGCATTGTAAGAGATGTGGAGGTTCTCTGTGGTAAGATTAAATATCCTGCTGATTTTCTAGTGCTTAATTCAGCAGCTAGCAAAACTTGTCCTATCATTTTTGGTAGACCTTTATTGAACACTTATGGAGATATTATTGATTGTAAGAAGGAAAAAGTTTTAACTAAGTTTGATGGAGATTCTTATGAGTTTAACTTTTCCAAATTTGCTAAAGCTCCTTGTGAAAATAGCTTGCCTAATAAAGATTTCAGGATGGAACAACTTGATTCTATTGATCCAGTCTATGACCTTGGACCTCTTTTTGGTAACTGTAAGTATGCTTATTCTGAAGATAAAGTTGTTTCCAGTGATAGTTATATTGTCAACTTTATTAAAAGTGCTACTGAAAGTTATTTTGAGAGAGGGAAACATGGTTTTATGAATCTCAATGATGTTAAGTTTCCCCGTTTTATGTTGAAAGCTTTAAAGTTGCATCTGTTTTGTCTTCCTATGCTTGTGGCCTTTTGTTTCAACAATTCGTTTTCTCATGATACCCCCATGCATAGGAAGTGGGTTAGACTCAAGTGTTTTGGTTATTTGCTTCTTGATGCTCTCTTTCAATCTAGATATATATATCCTATGTGAGCATCTTTGGAAGTTTCAAGCCTAACTTAAAGGCATTAAAGAAAAGTACTTGTTGGGAGATAACCCAAGAGTTTTGTTGAGTCTTGGAAGTTATTACCTCTGTAATAACCGCTCCTTGTCTTTTTTGTTTTGGTTTTTGTGTCAAGTTCAACTACTTTTGTGAAGTAGAGGAGTTGTGAAAAGTGGCTGTCCTGGGATAGATTTTTGTGCTGTATTGTAAAAATTCGTGAGGAAGCTCAGTACTTCGGATTGAGCTGAATTTTTCTGAGCTTGTTTTCCAAGTTGTTACCCAACTTTTATCAGTTCTGTACTTTTTGATTTGAGCAACAGAAGGTCTTCTAAAAAATCAATATTTACCTGCTGGTCTGTTTTGACAGATTTCTGCTGTCTTTTGCATTTGCCTCTTATTGAAGCTTTTGTTTTGATGGGTTTTCAGTTGAAATGTTTACCAAAGGTTTATTGTGTTTGCTTACACTAATGTTGTCATTGAGTTTGTGCAAAGGTTTTGTATGAAGGAAATTTTCAGGAGAAAGAGGAAAGGAATTTGCAGAGACTGTCTTTGAATAGGTAGAAGTGGTGAAAATAGAAGGTTCGTGAAACCCCAATATTTTTATATTTTTAATGTTTTTAATACATAAGGGAAGTTACGAAACGAAACTTAATAGGAAATGGAGCCCGGGGTGGACAAACCCACCCCAGGCGTGGACCCAGCCTAGCCTCGCTTGGAGGGGGTTTGCCACCCTCGAACTCCGTCTCCGCCTTGTTTCCGTGTCAAAACCTTCCTTATGCGTTGAAACTTCGTAATATATAACCCCCCGGATCCCCCAAGGTTCGTGCATCGTGTTATCGTCGTGTTTTCGTTTCGATCTGTTTTTGTCGGGAAATCTTCTCAAGTTTAGAGCACCATGGTCTCCGCCAACGACAAAGGCAAGAAGCCCGTGGAGAGAGAGTTGGAAGAACAAACCGCGACAGGAACAAGGGGAAGGAAACCTACTTTTGTAGGAGCAATTAATACTGCGGATGCTTTTTATTGTCATATGCAGGGAATCGTAGCTTTCGGTCCAGAACTCATATACTGCTGTGAGGCAGCGGAAGCCCTTAGAACCACCAACGAGTTTTGTGATAAGTACCGTGCTTTGAGGATGAAGGTGGATGTGCTTCAAGAGGAGAATAACAGGCTTCGTGAGATCCTGAAGGATTTCCTGACCCATGACAAGAGAACACCACCACCGAAGGAGTAATTCGTCATCAGGTTTGGCATCCCCTTGGCTTGTTCCAAGCTTGGGGGAGTGCCGCGGTATCACCACCATTATCTTTTATCTTTTATCTTTTACCTTTTTAGTGGATTCATATCTGTGGTAGAGGGGTTATTTTATAGTTTGGTTTGCATGTGGAAGTATCTCTCCTTTAGTTGATTATCTATGTATCCCTTGGTGTGAGTGCCTTTATTGAAATATTAATGAGAAGTCCCATCTTTTACTTTTTGCACTTCTTATTTCTAGTTTGCAATCTCTATTATATGATGGATCTTGTTGATCAGTATTGGCACCACTCTGGGATCATCAATTGGATCTAAATTGGTTTTGGCAAACCGAGTTCTGGTTAGTGGCATTAATTTGAAAGAAAAAGAAAGAAAGAAAAAGCTTACAGGTATTTGGTATCATTTGTTTTCTTTCTTGTTGGCTCATAAGCTTAGTATTCTTTATTTAAGATTCTTTTGTGTCTTCAAGGAAGATTGCATGTTTGGCTTTATTACTTGTATGCTTGCTTGTTTCTTTCAACTCTCTTGCTTGCTACCCATCCTTGCTAGCCAAAAACCTGTTTTGAGAAGACATACTTCTCATGTTTCCAAAACCCCTTTAAACCAAAACTTTTGCCACTTGTGTCCACCATATCTACCTAGTAGCTTATGCTATTCCAAGAAAATTTTCAAGCTTCATCTACCTTTCGAATTAAAAAGTATTTTGTTATGTGAAAACTAGTTAGTAGAGCTCTCACGAACTTGATGGCACACTTTATTTACTTGCCCCTAATAGACTTGAACCATTGTGAACATCGAAGTTGTATATGCTTGCATCTATACGTTGGGATTAGTAGAACCGTGCGTCACGGGGAACGTTTTCAACATTGTACTTGTACTCTGTACACAGTTGATATCGTGCTCTTTTGTCTATGGATGTTAACAGTGTGAAATAAAGAGGGAACTTGTAAGTCCATGGAGTTTGTATTTTGTGTTAGAGAAACACCTGGGCCGCTAGCCTAACCCATGCTTAATCATGGTGGAAACTTGCAACATCGTCATAGTGAGTCATCTATGAAGCATCCTCAATAAAAAGCTATGCATATAGTAAATAAAAATATTGCTGAGATGCTCATTGTCTGCTTGCCTTGTCATTTTGGTTATGGGAAAGCTCCTGTACCATGTGCAAGGGGTAACCCGTTGGCGGTTCTCAATGATATGCAAATACATACAATGACAAGAACTTACCCGGACCCAAAGTTGAGTATGCATGAGGAGTGGCCCTCATATTCAAGGGACATGAGATTGCCAACTTATATTTCGTCAAGCATATACTCCATCTTTGTTCACTTTAACCTTAATCACCTCAAGATGCTTATGATAGGGGCAATGAGGGCTCAAAGCTAGTAAGTATCATAATCTTTTGGAAGCTCTTTATGACTTGTAATCCCTGCTACCCTCTAAGAAGGGACCTTTCTCCTAGTTACCACTTGAGTCAGTAAACCTACTTCCTCTCTATCTCCAGCAAGCTTTTGATTTGTTGTGTTTTAAGCATTCATATGGTGATTTATTCAATCATGTTCTTTATCTTCCTTGTTTGCACAAAACTCTTATCTATTGAGTATTACTTTGAAAGCCTTCACTTGTGAAAAACCTTTTTGAGCAAAGAGTTCTCCTGTTTTGAAACTTCTACAAAAAGATTTTGTGAAATTGTTTGCCAGGTGTTCTTTGACCAAGAACAAGTTTGCCAATTCCAATTATGATTTATCTTTATGCATCTCTTTTGCGACTGATGTACTTGGTTGCAAGCTAAGTTATATAAGGGTGAGTTACTTTTTCTATGAATTGTGCAATGGTAAGTGTGATGCTTCTTGTTCGTATTCTTTTATCGACACTTCACTCCATAAACCTGTGGACATGTTTACCGAGCTTAGTTTTCGCTTGGGGACAAGCAAAGTCTAAGCTTGGGGGAGTTGATATGCCCAATTTGCATCACCATTCTTTATCATAATTTACCTCTATTCATTGATATTTATCTTATTATGAGGTATTACTTATGGCTTTTCATCTGTTTATGCATGTTGGATGATTCCTGGAGGATGGACTGCCGGAATCTGGATTCTGATAGAAAAGACGGCGTTTCGGTGCAATTTTGCGAAGATAAGAAAAATACCAGAAAAATATGGAAACATATTATTTACCAGAAGACGAAGGAAGCCAGAAGGAGGAGCGAAGGGGGGCCTCAGGGGGCCCACACACCCCTAGGAGCGGGCCCACCTAACCTCGCGCCTAGGGAAGGTGTGGCCCACCTGCCTAGCCTCCGACTTCGCCCCTTGGCCTATATCTTCCCTACGGAACCCTAAGCCTCGGGGAGCGACCACAGATAGATTTCCGCCGCCTCTGGGGGCAGAAAACACCATGAGAGAAAGATCTCTTCGGTAGACAGATCTCTGCCGGGGGAATTCCTTCCCGGAGAGGGGAGACCATCGCCATCAACACCATCATCAAGCTAGGCTTCATCGGGATCATCATCGTCCACACAATCATCTCCACCAGCACCATCACCACCACTCCGTCCCGCTGTAACAGTTGTGTTGGATATTGCTTAGTTCATTAGGGGAAACTTTCCTAGTGTTAATTACTATTGTAGTTGATGCTTGTGAGTGGAACCATTGGATTATTGTTTATGTTCAGATTGTTATCCATTATCATATCATCTTTGATCTTGAGCCATATGATGTCTTGTGAGTAGTTAGTTTAGTTCTTGAGGACATGGGAGAAGTCATGTTGTTAGTAGTGAATCTGTGATGAGTTATTATTCAATGGTTTAGTATTTAAGTTGTGGTGCTATTCTTCTAGTGGTGTCATGTGAACGTCGACTACATGATACTTCACCATTTATGGGCCTAGGGGAATGTATTATGTATTTGGCTACTAATCGTGGGGTTGCCGGAGTGACAGAAACCTGAACCCCCGTTAGGACACCTTTGAACAAGGGAGTGTAGGATCTCAGAGTTTAAGGTTGTGGTTAGATTTATATCTTAATTACTTTCCTTTAGTTACAGATGTTTGCAGGGGGTTTAATCACAAGTATGTATTAGTCCTAGGAAGGGCGGTATGTTAGCACAGGTTCACCCACATAACACTTATAAACACCAAAGAAAAGTACTCAGCTATTTGAAGCGAAAGCACTTGACAGAATTCCCATGTGTCCTCGAGAACGTTTGGTCCTTATAAGTATTTCCACCGGCTTATCGTTTGCTAAGAAAGGATTGGGCCACTTGCTCCGTTTGTTCGTTACTTCTTTTACTTGCTCTTTATTTTGTTACCTTGTCAGAAAACCACTAAAACTCCATTTGCTAAGTATTCACAGGGATTTCCTGCTCCATACCACTGTTCAGCACCTTCTGCTCCTCGTTGGGATCGACACTCCTATTTATCCAAAGTAATACGATACACCCCTATACTTGTGGGTCATCATAAACTTCAACAAACTTCAGGACAAAGTTTAATTTAAGGGGGGAAGTCTGTAACATCTCAGCATTTAGGAACCAACGAAGGGTAGATTTAGGAATCTGTGCAATTGCATGCATTCATTTATAAAAAAATGTGGGTAAATTTTTCGCCGAATAAAAACTTAAAGTGATCAAAGTTTATTTCACTCTTTAAGTTTAGGAATAGCCTTGGAGAATGATCGTTATAAACTTTGACATGATCTTTATGGTTTAGTGTGTTTTGGGAAAAGAATTTGAATTCAGATTTTACATTTGAAATTACATTGTAAAATAATGGACTTGTGATTTAGTAATATCATATAATTAAGAAACAATAAATAGTAACCAGAAACTCTATGTAAGATTGATAATTAAATAAATGAATATTTATTTCATATAATCATTTCATCAATAAGTTACAAAATGTAACTTACAAAGTTAATAAAGAATCTTTACAAGAGTGGAATTATAAAAACAGGAAATTACATTATTATTAAACTAATACATATTTATTACAAAAGAATAAAATAAAGATTACAAAAGAATAAAATAAATATTACAAAGGAACTATTCTATCAAAAAGAAAACCTATTTTAATCTTGAACCTTTAAATCTTGTACCTGCAGAACAATGAACAAAACAAAAAGAAAAGAAATAAAGGTTAAGTTATTTTACTCTCAGTGGTGAACAGTGAGATGCACTGTTCCACTTTACATCATTGAGTAAATCTTTAGGGGCAAGTTTCATTAATATGAAAGAATTAAATCTAAGAGGGGCAAGTTTCACCAGACAGATAAATGGTAATCAGATAAAAAGGT
Source organism: Avena sativa (assembly GCA_916181665.1). Classification (NCBI taxonomy): domain Eukaryota; kingdom Viridiplantae; phylum Streptophyta; class Magnoliopsida; order Poales; family Poaceae; genus Avena; species Avena sativa. The sequence continues at coordinate 335,813,731 of OV702280.1, read as the reverse complement.
AGATCATCGCCCTAAGCATATCCATAAGGATGTAGCAGGCACACAAGCAGCTTACACAACTAAATGCATGGATGTGCTGTCAACACAGCCACAACTGTCTCACAAGCAAAAGAGCTCAACACAGCCGTGGGCAAGCATAAGAGCACCATTTCCTTGCTCATACACACAAAGCACCAGCAGTCTAGCCACAGCCAAACCAGCCAAACCAAACCAACCACACACCAGATCATACCAGTACTCACCAGATGGTGACATAAGGAGGGGGTGGATCAGGTGGATAGCAAGGCCAAGGCCAAGATAAAAGGAACCAAAAGGTGGATAGCAAGATCAAGGACAAGCTTCCAAGAGCTGGAAGTAGCAGGAGCAGCATCAGGAGAAGAACAAGATCAGGCCAGCAACCAAAGACAACAAGATCAAGTCCCCTGATCAACCAGCAACCACAACAACAACCAACTGTTGTGGTGAGATATATAAAACCCTCAATTGATCTATCTGTCCTATTTATATAGAGATTCATGTGTTGTTTCATACTTAACTTCTCAGTATTCACCCAAGTGAGGTGAATCCATCATAGAAGATTTTGAATACAAAAGCTATAAGGAAACTTTATAGATCAAACCAGGATCTCAGAACAACCTCATTGATCCTGGCTATAAAGATATATCTCATACTCCAAGAATAAATATAGCCAAGATTTGGAATTCTAGGCACATCTCTTAAAAAGGAGTAGCACCTTAGAATCCCTAGATATTATGGATCCATACAATTTAGGCAGCACACCAATCATTTTACCAACTAGGACTCAAGAATGAGTAACTAGTATTAGAACCAAAGTATTTCTATTAGGGACAACAAAATAGGAAACTAGTTCCTATGTCTCAGACCAACATCATAGGCAGAGAAGTTTAAAAGAAGATTTCAACTTATCTTTAGCATTTACCAATTTCAAGCACTGTCAGAATTAAGCTCAGTAATAGAACCCAACAACTTGTGTGCCATTCTATGTTGGTGACACAAGGACAAGTTCTAAAAGCCAAGCAAAACCATTACTTAGCTTTAACAAATAAAATGGCAAGCCACTAAATATCATTTTCCTGGAATCAAATGCCAGAAATTAGTATCAAGCTTATCTATACATCTTCTGAACATCACTAGAATCTAATGATTAATCTCAGTCTGTATATCGCCATACAAGCCAACAATTATAGATACAGTGAACAATCATTGAAATTATAGATATAGTGAACAATCATTGATAGAACTACTGTCAGTACTAACATTTTGACAGTAGAAAGTTCCCAAATCAACAGCATCCACAAGTAATAGTTCCACAGTAGCAGTATCAACTAAATCATATCCAATTATCAATTGGAATCAGACCAATAAAGCCACTAGCATCATAAAAATTAACTGTGGACAGTGATCAACATAATCATCATACTCAAAGATCATCACTACTAGTTCCAATTCATCATATATAACCACAAAAGAGGGATGAACCCTAATCAGGACATGAACCCTAATCAGAACATGAACCCTAATCGAAATTTACTACATGAAGGAGTTAGCCTGACCATAGGAGAGCCCCAAATCCAAATCGAAATGTACTAGATGAAGGAGCAGGGTCAACAATCACGCCATGCACCACGGCGGCGGCCGGAGAGCACCACGGCGGCGTGAAACGCCCGGCGGTGGTATCGGCGACCACGGGGTCGAGGAAGAAGAAAAGATGAGGACGAGAGAGAAGGACATGGAGAGTGGGCTGAGAGGGCCAACCCCTTCGGGGAGCCTTTTTGGTCTTGATCATTTGGGCTAAATCGGCCCAATAAGCCCAACAAAGCCAGCCCAACAACCTAAAGAAAGTTTTAATAATTAAGAAAGGACCAAAATACCCTTGAACTTAAATAAATTCTAGAAAATAAAATAAAAATCTAAAAATTATAAATAAAATATTTTTGGATTCACAATACTCCAATCTATCTAAATAAATTTTTATGCATATAATTTTTATCAAGAATTTTATAATATATGTAGTCCTTATGGAATTTTATAAAATTAAAGAAAGAAGATAAAAATAAATAAAAATCACTTTTATTATATATTGTAGTATTTTAGAAAAATACTAAATAAATGTTTAATATCATAAAAATAAATTCTTGTATTTAAATGATAATTCTTAAAAGAGTTATTAAATAAATAAAAATAAAATAAAATAAAAATACAATATTCAATAAATATTAATAATTAATATTTATAAATCCTTTACTACTTAAAGGAATTTTTGTAACTAAAATAATGGGTAGAACACACAAAAATAAATAATGCATTACAATACTTTGCATAATCATTTTGCCTCTTTAAATATTGTCCTTACCGGGCAATAATGATGTTTTGTAGACTTAGAAGCTCAAGGTCCAGTGCAAGCATACGACTTCACTACCTTGCAATCACAAGGCAAGTTCATCACTTGATCATGTCCTTTGAAGAGTCTTTATCAAAGTATTTGCAAATTATGTGTTATCATCAATATTCCAGAAAAAGAAAATAATATTTTCTCAAACAAATAAATATTTGGTATCATCCTAAGTGATGATATAATGAAGCAATAGAACTTAGGTTTCTATTTGCAACAATGATGATCAATTAGGGATTTAATAACCCATAACATCAGTGATTCTAGCGCCGTATATAACGCGTTAACCATGAGATTTGGAATGGGACGGAGAAGTCAGCTGTATCCTTTTCCTCTCATATAGAGGCAAGACGACCTTAACGTGACATTGTGATTCCTTGTGCGGATCCAACATATGTGTGGGCACCCTTACGCCCCACACTTTTGGTATCTAGATTATCTATGAATGGTGTTTAGTGGTATAGTCCATTTAATATGGCACTTGCTAGGGCATCACCAGGTCATAGAGTCTTCGGAAACTCATCAGGGTTTTAGCCTGCCCGAAAGGGGGCTTAACGGAGGTGAGCCGGCCCCGAAGGATCGTGCAGACATATGAGGTCGCGGAGAGGGCAGTGATTGGCTTGGACCAACTACTGGGCCCCACATCATGGAATTGTGGACGGGAAAGTACGCCCAGTTGTGCAACAAGGAAGTTGATCTCTCATGGGTAAAGTGACACACCTCTGCAGAGTGTAAGAACTGTAACTTGTTACTCCCTGTTCCGGGCAGGAGCTACGAACGTGGCAGGAAAGGAACTCCATGAAAGTTCTGGTCAACCTGTGAAGGCTGATGGTCATAGATTTTCATAATAAAATCAATCTTTGAAGAAAGATTTACAAAAAACTGCATAGTGCCAAGGATTTATAGTTCGAGGTGGTAGATAGAGCATCAAACTTCCCACCTTGCATATAATGAACTTGCTGGGTAACGCTGTTACTCACCCTCTCCTTTGATCCCTTGCTTAGACTCTGAGGATCCCGAAGATACTCCAATGTATGCAACTGAGAGCCAAGAGGAGGTCTTCTATGAAGAGCCCAATATGTATGGAACCGTTGAAGGGGAAGACTATGATATCATATACGGAGGAGAGTACCAAGAATCAGAATAATTACTATAGTTCTAGGAGCCAATTAAGCCGAGCAACATGAACAATATATAGCAATAAGTTGTTGAGCTCAATTTGGAGTTTAAGTTTTCACTTTGAAACTTTCGCTGAAACACTTATATTTTGGTTTGTAAGTTGAATCTTTTGGAAGTCTTGAACTTCTGGTATTGTAATAATAATAATGTGTGTATGTTTGTAATATGGACCCACAATGTTTCTGTTGTACCACTCTGAGGGATGTGATATTTACGGAACAGTGTTCTGTGGATGTCATGTCAACGACTATAGTGTACTACACATGCAGTGGTATGATGGGTCACCGCAGTTGGTATCAGAGCAAATTGCTTTGACCTTAGGTTGGAAACCTAGTAAAGGGTATTACCTGTAGGAGTGTGTAGCAATGATAAAGAATTCTCTAAAATAAATATAATGGGTATTCGAATGAGAATACTCTGTTATATGTTTTAGTGCGATAATTCTTTGTTATGATGCAATATATTATTGGTTAATAATTAAATTTTTTTACATACAGAGTTATGGCACAAAAGTTTCCAAAACTGTCTTTGATAAGGAAAGAGGAGACTCTCGATGATTACAAAGGATCGTTCACGGACCAACTTCGTGATTTTTAGTTGTCCAACTAGAATTTGAGTGAACACCATAACCTATTATGATGGTCAGATGTTATCAAAGTATTGTGTGAGCATCCAACTCCCAAAGGAGCTTGGATTATATCATGATCTACCTATAGGTGAAGGTAGGAGTCACTTAGCAACTATCGTGTTGCTGTTGTGGAGGCGATAGCTAATATCCGGGAGCATAAAGCCAAGGAGTTAGAAGGTAGCACATTTTCTGTGATTCCTCATGATTCTATAGACTCGGAGCCTGTACCGGATCATCTTACTTTGGTTTAGAAGCATCCTAAGTTAGCTTCCAAGTTTATGGATAGATACCAAACACTTGTTGCGTATTTTTATAAGACACATCATGTTATTGTCGAAGATAAAAATGACATGTTAGAGGATCTAACTGATCCAGAAAGAAGGAAGCAGTTAGCATTCCAGTTGGAAAAGGAAGCAAGTAGTAGTACAAAACCCAACTTTAAGGATATACCTATAGATCCTGAATCTTTTACATCATATCCTTATTCACCGAGGCCTGAACCTATATATGGTCCTACTTTAGATATGAGGTATGCAGTACCACAGGGTTCAGGGGAGGGTTTTGATTCAGAACTTCCTATTGTGAATTCTGATGGTTGGAGAATGGGATCATCCGAAGGATCCCAGGGACACCAGATGTCGACAGATAGTTCTGATAGAAATGTTGGACAATCTAGTTGGATGAGTGCAAGAATTAACCCTAGTAACAATATTAGAAATATCGTATTCATAGATAATCAGGATGAAGAAGAAGATCCTGAGGAGAGAGTGTTTGAATCATCAACACCTTCTCAAAACCCAGGGAATATACATTATCTGGTGTTTAACTATCTTGCCCAACAAAGCACCCGGGGAGTAGCAGGATCTGCGTATTCTGTTGACGACTCAAGGAATGAAACTCAAGAGATGTAAGTGGGTGATACTGTTGATTATGTTTCTGAAGACTTTTCAGGTGAGCTGGAGGGAGTCAATGCGCTCAGGTTGAGTAATGACTCAAGCCCTGACACTTCAGATACTGAGTATGTTCCTTCTGGAAGGCCATTTGTTCCACAAACTGTGCGACGAATGTCACGTCATCACGGTTGGACATCAGGCATGTATGATGAGCGCAGTAGTTACTAGAAGCAGGTGGCTATTTAGAAAGTATCGGGTACCATGTATTGTAATCCGAGAAAATGATGTAGTTAGATAAATAAGGTAGTGTTGTGATTATACCTATATGGTATATGTTGTAGTGACTTTGTATTATTAAGATGTTGTATTGTATAATATGTGAAATGCATATTTCGATTTTCATTGTGCGACTAGTTTTGTGCGTAAAGTCGAGCTCAGAACACATGTGCATGATGTAATTATGAGTATTCGCTTTATGTTGCAGGACTAGGGGGTCATGGACACGGGTGTAGAAACCGAATCTAAGCAGCAGCGAATGGAACGTGAGGCCAAGGAGAAGGCCGATGCAGATGCAGGAAGTCAGGGAACAGTGCCACCACCACCGCCAATGAGGCAGTTAATGGAGCAGAACTTTATGCACTGTATGCAAATGCTGCAAGAAAATCAAAACAAGTTCATGGAAGAGCTGCTGGGACGAGCTGGGAATCAGAGAGCACCTGAAGGTGGAGGAGTGAGTCTTTCTGACTTCTAGAATGCAAGGTTGTTACCTTTTGCATCATCCCCTGAACCAATGGATGCAGAAGATTGGCTAGCAGATACAGAAAGAAAGTTGAAGACTGTAGGTTGTAATGATGAGGAGAAACTGAGGTATGCAACTCATCTTCTGACATGACCCGCAGCATCATGGTGGGAAAATCAGTTAGCCATGCAACAGCCAGGAAGGGAGTATACTTGGGAAGAGTTCAAACAGAGATTCCGTGAATATCATGTTCCGGAGAGTGTTATGGAGTTGAAGCGGAGAGAATTTCAGGAGCTTCAGCAAGGATATACTAGTGTTATGAAGTATATTCGGGAGTTTAGCCAACTGTCTCGTTATGCCGAGGAAGAAGTTAATACGGAAGAAAAGAGGAAGAAGCGTTTCCTGCGAGGGTTAAATCCATTTGTGAGGATGCAGTTAAGGTTGGCTAATAAGCAAACTTATCAGCAGCTGCTGGATGCAGCTATCACATTTGAAGATGACTACAAGAATGTCCAAGAGGATAGAAGGAAGAGAGCTAAGAAGGAAACTAAGAGGATTCAGGCAAGTAAACCCAAGCCCAATATGGAATTTAAACCAAGGAATAGACCATATAACAACAACAATTCCAACCGGAGTGTAAATCCAAACGTAAAGAATATTATATGCCACAATTGCAAACTCCCAGGGCATATGAGTAGGGATTGCCTAAAACCAGTAATTGTGTGCCATGCTTGTGGTCAGAGAGGTCATATAAATCCAAATTGTCCAAGCAAACCACAAGGAAGTTGGCCGGTTAGAGATGGAAGACAAGCTAGTGGAGGCAATGGACAGCCCAATCGAGAAGGAAATAATGTCAAAAACAACAATGGCAAGAGGAACAGACCCACAATGAACCTTAATTGTGCAACCTTGGAGGAGGTGGACAACTCCGAGCATGTTGTAATAGGTACGCTCAACATCCTTACCAATCCCGGAAAAGTTCTATTTGATACTGGTGCAACTACTTCATTCATTTCTGAAGAATTCTGTGATAAATTCGGGATTAGAAGGGCAACGTTAGAAAAACCTATGACCATAGTTACGGCAGGGGAAATGTGATTGTACTCCACATTAAACAAGATCAGGTTATTTTGATCTGTGGTTGTACATACTTTGCGGACCTTTATGTGATTCCTTTGAAGGGAATTGCCGTAGTGCTGGGGATGGACTGGATGACTGAACATGGGGCTCAGCTAAATTGTGAGGAGAAAACTATCTCAATCAAAACTCCAAGTGGAGCAAGGATAGTTTACCAAGAAGATAAGCACAGTCATATCATGGTGGATCTTCAGTTGAACTCAATGAAGGAGGTCAAGTTGGAAGATATTCCTGTAGTAAATGAGTTTCAAGATGTTTTTCCAGCAGAGCTACCAGGAATGCCACCAGATCGGGAGATAGAGTTCACTATTGATCTAATTCCGGGAACACACCAATAGCTCAAGCACCATACAAGATGGGTCCAAAAGAATTAAAAGAACTCAAAGAGCAAATTGATGAGTTAGCTAGAAAAGGATTTATCCAGGAAAGTGTATCCCCATGGGGAACACCGGTGATCTTTGTGGATAAAAGGGATGGTGGAAGAAGGATGTGTGGGGACTACAGAAATCTGAACAATGTTACCATAAAGAATAAGTATCCTTTACCAAGAATTCAAGATCTGTTTGATCAAGTGAAAGGAGTTGGAGTATTTTCTAAGATCGATCTAGGATCTGGATACCATCAGATAAAAATCAAACCAGAAGATGTTCCAAAGACCGCATTCATCTCAAGGTATGGAAACCATGAGTATCTTGTAGTACCATTTGGTTTGACCAATGCACCAGCAATATTCATGAACCTGATGAACAAAATCTTCATTCCATATTTGGATAAGTTCGTCATAGTATTCATTGATGATATTCTGATATATTCCAAGGATAAGGAAGAGCATGCAGATCATTTGAGAATAGCATTGCAGACCCTAAGAGAACATAAACTTTATGCTAAGTTCAGTAAGTGTGAATTCTGGTTAGATGAGGTAGAATTCCTCGGTCATGTGATCAGTAAAGATGGAATTGTTGTAAATCCATCCAAAGTTCAATTAGTACTAGAATGGACTGCACCAACCAATGTAAAACAAATTCGAGGTTTCTTAGGGATGGCTGGGTATTATCGGAGATTCATTGAAGGTTTCTCCAAAATAGCTGGACCAATGACCAAATTGTTAAGGAAGAATACACCATTCAATTGGGATGAGAAGTGTGAAGCAAGTTTTCAGGAGTTAAAGACCAGATTAACTACCGCTCCAATCCTAGCAGTTCCAGAAACAGGGAAAGACTTTACAGTATACTGTGATTCATCTAAAGAAGGTTTAGGTTGTGTGTTAATGCAAGATCAGAAAGTGATTGCTTATGGATCAAGACAAGTGAAACCACATGAAGTCAACTATCCAACTCATGATTTAGAGTTAGCAGCAGTAGTCTTTGCTCTGAAGGGATGGATGCATTTTCTTTATGGAGCCAGATGTGAGTTATACACTGACCATAAAAGTCTCAAATATTTCTTTACCCAAAAGGAATGGAATATGAGACAAAAGCGTTGGTTGGAACTAATCAAAGATTATGATTTAACAATCAACTATACATCAGGAAAAGCAAATGTTGTAGTAGATGCTTTAAGTCGTAAAAGTGCAGATATTCAGCCTAGCAATTGGGAGCTACCAAAAGAGTTACAGATGGACTTGGAAAGATTAGAGCTTCAATTTATTAGAACAAAGACTCTTGGAGGATTAGCTACTATGCAGGTAGTTGCAGAACATGATAGTGATCTTAAGCACAAAATTTTTAGACATCAAGCAGAAGATCCTTTCATTGCTGAAGAAATTCGGAGGATATCTCAAGGGCAAACATCAGTTTTTCGCCTAGGAGATTATGAGTCTTTGTGGTTTCAAGACCGTCTTTGTGTTCCAGATGTGACTGAGATTCGTGAAGTCATACTCCGAGAAGCACATGAAATACCATATTCTATACATCCAGGAAGTACTAAGATGTATATGGATCTGAAAGAACTATTCTGGTGGAATAACATGAAAAGAGATATTGCAAAGTATGTATCAGAATGTCATACTTGCCAAAGGGTGAAGGCTGAACGTCAAAGTCCAGCAGGGACATTGCAACCTTTGGAAATTCCTGAATGGAAATGGGAGGAAATTGGTATGGATTTCATCACAGGATTTCCCATGACACCTAAACGGAAGGATATGATATGGGTAATTGTTGATAGAATCACTAAAAGTGCACATTTTATTCTGGTAAATCAAAAGGATAATGCCGAGAAGTTAGTGGAAGTTTACATCAAAGAGATAGTAAGTAAGCACGGAGTGCCTAGGAAGATCATAACTGATAGGGGATCAGTGTTTACTTCAACATTTTGGAAGCAATTACATGAAGCACTTGGTTCAAAGTTAGATTTTATCACAACTTATCATCCAGAAACCGGGGTTCAAACGGAAAGAACCAATCAAATACTGGAAGACATGTTAAAGGCTTGTGCATTAGATTTTTGAGGTTCGTGGGAAGATCATCTACCGTTGGCAGAATTTTCCTACAATAACAACTATCAGAGTAGTCTGAAGGCAGCTCCATATCAAGTTTTGTATGGAAGGAAATGTAGATCGCCAATATGTTGGTATGAGCCTAGAAGTAGCAAAGAATTTGCGCGAGACTATATCAAGGAAATATAAGATATCATTGATAAAATCAAGGATAGATTGAAAATAGCTCAAAGTAGGCAGAAAAGTTATGCTGGTCAAAGTCGAAGATCATGGCATCCTGAAGTGGGAGACATGGTATATCTGAAAGTAAGTCCAATGAAAGGAGTTAAAAGGTTCAGAGTTAAAGGAAAATTGAGTCCAAGATATATAGGACCATTCAAAATACTAAGCCATAACATGACTATAGCTTATGCTTTAGAGTTACCCTCAAGATTGTCTCCAGTTCATAATGTTTTCCATGTGTCACAACTCCGGAAATGTCTTAAAGTTCCTAATGATGCAATCACACATCAAGAGATAGAATTACAAGCAGACTTGACCTATGTTCAAAAACCCTGTAAAATTTTGGAAGAAAACTGGAAAAGGTTAAGGAACAAGGCAATCAAGTACTGCAAGGTATAGTGGGAACATCACCCCGAGAGAGAAGCCACCTGGGAAAAATAAGATGATTTAAGAAAAGCCTATCAAGAACTGTTCAGGTACACTGATACGCCTAATTTGCATCACCATTCTTTATCATAATTTACCTCTATTCATTGATATTTGTCTTATTATTAGGTATTACTTATGGCTTTTCATCTGTTTATGCATGTTGGATGATTCCTGGAGGATGGACCGCCGGAGTCTGGATTCTGATGGAAAAGATGGCGTTTTGGTTCAATTTCGCGAAGATCAGAAAAATACCAGAAAAATATGGAAACATATTATTTTACCAGAAGACGAAGGAAGCCAGAAGGAGGAGCGAAGGGGGGGGGGGCCTCAGGGGGCCCACACCCCTAGGAGCGGACCCACCTGACCTCGCGCCTAGGGCATGTGTGGCCCACCCGCCCGGCCTCCGACTCCACCCCTTCGCCTATATCTTCCCTACGGAACCCTAAGCCTCGGGGAGAAACCTCAAATAGATTTCCGACGCCTCTAGGGCGGAAAACACCGAGAGAGAAAGATCTCTCCGGCAGATAGATTTCTGCCGGGGGAATTCCTTCCCGGAGAGGGGAGACCGTCGCCATCAACACCATCATCAAGCTAGGCTTCATCGGGATCATCATCATCCACACCATCATCTCCACCAGCACCATCACCACCACTCCGTCCCGCTGTAACAATTGTGTTGGATATTGCTTAGTTCATTAGGGGAAACTTTCCTAGTGTTAATTACTATTCTAGTTGATGCTTGCGAGTGGAACCATTGGATTATTGTTTATGTTCAGATTGTTATCCATTATCATATCATCTTTGATCTTGATCCATATGATGTCTTGTGAGTAGTTCGTTTAGTTCTTGAGGACATGGGATAAGTCATGTTGTTAGTAGTGAATCTGTGATGAGTTATTATTCAATGGTTTAGTATTTAAGTTGTGATGCTATTCTTCTAGTGGTGTCATGTGAACGTCGACTACATGATACTTCGCCATTTATGGGCCTAGGGGAATGCATTGTGTATTTGGCTACTAATCGTGGGGTTGCCGGAGTGACAGAAACCTGAACCCCTGTTAGGACACCTTTGCACAAGGGAGTGTAGGATCTCAGAGTTTAAGGTTGTGGTTAGATTTATATCTTAATTACTTTCCTTTAGTTACGGATGTTTGCAGGGGTTTTAATCACAAGTATGTATTAGTCCTAGGAAGGGCGGTATGTTAGCACAGGTTCACCCACACAACACTTACAAACACCAAAGAAGAGTACTCAGCTATTTGAAGTGAAAGCACTTGGCAGAATTCCCATGTGTCCTCGAGAACGTTTGGTCCTTATAAGTATTTCCACCAGCTTGTCCTTTGCTAAGAAAGGATTGCGCCACTTGCTCCGTTTGTTCGTTACTTCTGTTACTTGCTCTTTGTTTTGTTGCCTTGTCAGAAAACCACTAAAACTCCGTTTGCTAAGTATTCACAGGGATTTCCTGCTCCATACCACTGTTCAGCACCTTCTACTCCTCGTTGGGATCGACACTCCTATTTATCGAAAGTAATACGATACACCCCCTATACTTGTGGGTCATTAAGACTATTTTCTAGCGCCGTTGCCGGGGAGTGAAGCGCTATTGAAGAGTGAAACTGGTAAGGGAAACTTTCACTATGAGTATTGCTTTTGTTACTGCTTGTTACTTTGTTTCCAATATGGATAACCCACTTGGTTTTCTGATTGGGAAAACTACTACCACTGCTAGGGTAGTAGATGAACCACCACCTGTTGAGATAGATCCTTTTAAGATACCTACTACTATTGTTAATCGTGTTATGGATAATTATTATTTTGGGGATGGAATTGTCCATCCTGGTGATCACTTGCTTTTTATCCATGAATTATGCGGGTTGTTTAAGTGTGCAGGTATCACAACTGAACAGGTGAAGAAGAAGTTACTCTCCATATCCTTGAAAGGGAGAGCTGAAGAATGGTATAAGCTGCTGAAGAATGGACAATCCATGGAATGGGAGGAGATGTCATCTCTCTTTTACTCTAAATTTATCCTCCCAGTGAGATCCATAAGGATAGAAATCTTATATATGACTTTTGGCCTCTTGATGGAGAGAGTATAGCTCAAGCTTGGGGGAGATTGAAGTTACTAATGATTAAATGTCCTATTCATGAACTCCCTAACAATATTATTCTGAATAACTTTTATTCTAGGCTTTCTCTTCATGATAAAGATTTACTAGATTCTTCTTGTGCTAGATCATTCACACGTATGAAGGAACAAGCTAAATGGGATCTTCTAGACCGTATTCAAGAGAACACTGAAGCTTGGGAGAATGACAAAGGAAGAAAGTCAGGTATAAACTATGATTATGAATGCATTAAATCTTTTATGGGAACTGATAGCTTCCGTGATATTAGCGAGTTTGGTCTTGATTCCCAAAGTATTGCCAGCTATTTTAAGGCCTTTGCCTCTTACATTGAAATTTCCAAGAAGAAGTGGAATAAGTACCATGCTCCTTATAAAGATGTTGTTAGTCATGCTCCCGTTAGAAGTACTCAAGTTTGTACTACTAATCATATTGTGCCTGAACCCCATGTTGAGAAAATGCCTTTCCCAGCTAAGGTAAAGGATCATTCTATGATTATTAGTGCAAATAGGAAAGGTACAATGAAAACTGTGGAGCCTAGTAAGCATTTGAGTGATGAACCTATGGTAGCTATTGTGAAAGACACTGCCACTAGAAATATAGAGGATGAACATATTGTCTTCTATGAAGACGCTTCTAATATTATTTCTCATCCTGGTAAAATTAGAAAAGCTAGTGTCCCTGTGCTTTCTGTTAAAATTGGTGATCATTGCTACTATGGTTTATGTGATATTGGTGCTAGTTCTAGTGCTATTCCTTATGAGCTTTACAGAGAAATTATGCATGAGATTGGTACTTGTGAGATTGAGGACATTGATGTGGTTATTCACCTTGCTAAAAAGGAGACCATTTGCCCCATTGGCATTGTAAGAGATGTGGAGGTTCTCTGTGGTAAGATTAAATATCCTGCTGATTTTCTAGTGCTTAATTCAGCAGCTAGCAAAACTTGTCCTATCATTTTTGGTAGACCTTTATTGAACACTTATGGAGATATTATTGATTGTAAGAAGGAAAAAGTTTTAACTAAGTTTGATGGAGATTCTTATGAGTTTAACTTTTCCAAATTTGCTAAAGCTCCTTGTGAAAATAGCTTGCCTAATAAAGATTTCAGGATGGAACAACTTGATTCTATTGATCCAGTCTATGACCTTGGACCTCTTTTTGGTAACTGTAAGTATGCTTATTCTGAAGATAAAGTTGTTTCCAGTGATAGTTATATTGTCAACTTTATTAAAAGTGCTACTGAAAGTTATTTTGAGAGAGGGAAACATGGTTTTATGAATCTCAATGATGTTAAGTTTCCCCGTTTTATGTTGAAAGCTTTAAAGTTGCATCTGTTTTGTCTTCCTATGCTTGTGGCCTTTTGTTTCAACAATTCGTTTTCTCATGATACCCCCATGCATAGGAAGTGGGTTAGACTCAAGTGTTTTGGTTATTTGCTTCTTGATGCTCTCTTTCAATCTAGATATATATATCCTATGTGAGCATCTTTGGAAGTTTCAAGCCTAACTTAAAGGCATTAAAGAAAAGTACTTGTTGGGAGATAACCCAAGAGTTTTGTTGAGTCTTGGAAGTTATTACCTCTGTAATAACCGCTCCTTGTCTTTTTTGTTTTGGTTTTTGTGTCAAGTTCAACTACTTTTGTGAAGTAGAGGAGTTGTGAAAAGTGGCTGTCCTGGGATAGATTTTTGTGCTGTATTGTAAAAATTCGTGAGGAAGCTCAGTACTTCGGATTGAGCTGAATTTTTCTGAGCTTGTTTTCCAAGTTGTTACCCAACTTTTATCAGTTCTGTACTTTTTGATTTGAGCAACAGAAGGTCTTCTAAAAAATCAATATTTACCTGCTGGTCTGTTTTGACAGATTTCTGCTGTCTTTTGCATTTGCCTCTTATTGAAGCTTTTGTTTTGATGGGTTTTCAGTTGAAATGTTTACCAAAGGTTTATTGTGTTTGCTTACACTAATGTTGTCATTGAGTTTGTGCAAAGGTTTTGTATGAAGGAAATTTTCAGGAGAAAGAGGAAAGGAATTTGCAGAGACTGTCTTTGAATAGGTAGAAGTGGTGAAAATAGAAGGTTCGTGAAACCCCAATATTTTTATATTTTTAATGTTTTTAATACATAAGGGAAGTTACGAAACGAAACTTAATAGGAAATGGAGCCCGGGGTGGACAAACCCACCCCAGGCGTGGACCCAGCCTAGCCTCGCTTGGAGGGGGTTTGCCACCCTCGAACTCCGTCTCCGCCTTGTTTCCGTGTCAAAACCTTCCTTATGCGTTGAAACTTCGTAATATATAACCCCCCGGATCCCCCAAGGTTCGTGCATCGTGTTATCGTCGTGTTTTCGTTTCGATCTGTTTTTGTCGGGAAATCTTCTCAAGTTTAGAGCACCATGGTCTCCGCCAACGACAAAGGCAAGAAGCCCGTGGAGAGAGAGTTGGAAGAACAAACCGCGACAGGAACAAGGGGAAGGAAACCTACTTTTGTAGGAGCAATTAATACTGCGGATGCTTTTTATTGTCATATGCAGGGAATCGTAGCTTTCGGTCCAGAACTCATATACTGCTGTGAGGCAGCGGAAGCCCTTAGAACCACCAACGAGTTTTGTGATAAGTACCGTGCTTTGAGGATGAAGGTGGATGTGCTTCAAGAGGAGAATAACAGGCTTCGTGAGATCCTGAAGGATTTCCTGACCCATGACAAGAGAACACCACCACCGAAGGAGTAATTCGTCATCAGGTTTGGCATCCCCTTGGCTTGTTCCAAGCTTGGGGGAGTGCCGCGGTATCACCACCATTATCTTTTATCTTTTATCTTTTACCTTTTTAGTGGATTCATATCTGTGGTAGAGGGGTTATTTTATAGTTTGGTTTGCATGTGGAAGTATCTCTCCTTTAGTTGATTATCTATGTATCCCTTGGTGTGAGTGCCTTTATTGAAATATTAATGAGAAGTCCCATCTTTTACTTTTTGCACTTCTTATTTCTAGTTTGCAATCTCTATTATATGATGGATCTTGTTGATCAGTATTGGCACCACTCTGGGATCATCAATTGGATCTAAATTGGTTTTGGCAAACCGAGTTCTGGTTAGTGGCATTAATTTGAAAGAAAAAGAAAGAAAGAAAAAGCTTACAGGTATTTGGTATCATTTGTTTTCTTTCTTGTTGGCTCATAAGCTTAGTATTCTTTATTTAAGATTCTTTTGTGTCTTCAAGGAAGATTGCATGTTTGGCTTTATTACTTGTATGCTTGCTTGTTTCTTTCAACTCTCTTGCTTGCTACCCATCCTTGCTAGCCAAAAACCTGTTTTGAGAAGACATACTTCTCATGTTTCCAAAACCCCTTTAAACCAAAACTTTTGCCACTTGTGTCCACCATATCTACCTAGTAGCTTATGCTATTCCAAGAAAATTTTCAAGCTTCATCTACCTTTCGAATTAAAAAGTATTTTGTTATGTGAAAACTAGTTAGTAGAGCTCTCACGAACTTGATGGCACACTTTATTTACTTGCCCCTAATAGACTTGAACCATTGTGAACATCGAAGTTGTATATGCTTGCATCTATACGTTGGGATTAGTAGAACCGTGCGTCACGGGGAACGTTTTCAACATTGTACTTGTACTCTGTACACAGTTGATATCGTGCTCTTTTGTCTATGGATGTTAACAGTGTGAAATAAAGAGGGAACTTGTAAGTCCATGGAGTTTGTATTTTGTGTTAGAGAAACACCTGGGCCGCTAGCCTAACCCATGCTTAATCATGGTGGAAACTTGCAACATCGTCATAGTGAGTCATCTATGAAGCATCCTCAATAAAAAGCTATGCATATAGTAAATAAAAATATTGCTGAGATGCTCATTGTCTGCTTGCCTTGTCATTTTGGTTATGGGAAAGCTCCTGTACCATGTGCAAGGGGTAACCCGTTGGCGGTTCTCAATGATATGCAAATACATACAATGACAAGAACTTACCCGGACCCAAAGTTGAGTATGCATGAGGAGTGGCCCTCATATTCAAGGGACATGAGATTGCCAACTTATATTTCGTCAAGCATATACTCCATCTTTGTTCACTTTAACCTTAATCACCTCAAGATGCTTATGATAGGGGCAATGAGGGCTCAAAGCTAGTAAGTATCATAATCTTTTGGAAGCTCTTTATGACTTGTAATCCCTGCTACCCTCTAAGAAGGGACCTTTCTCCTAGTTACCACTTGAGTCAGTAAACCTACTTCCTCTCTATCTCCAGCAAGCTTTTGATTTGTTGTGTTTTAAGCATTCATATGGTGATTTATTCAATCATGTTCTTTATCTTCCTTGTTTGCACAAAACTCTTATCTATTGAGTATTACTTTGAAAGCCTTCACTTGTGAAAAACCTTTTTGAGCAAAGAGTTCTCCTGTTTTGAAACTTCTACAAAAAGATTTTGTGAAATTGTTTGCCAGGTGTTCTTTGACCAAGAACAAGTTTGCCAATTCCAATTATGATTTATCTTTATGCATCTCTTTTGCGACTGATGTACTTGGTTGCAAGCTAAGTTATATAAGGGTGAGTTACTTTTTCTATGAATTGTGCAATGGTAAGTGTGATGCTTCTTGTTCGTATTCTTTTATCGACACTTCACTCCATAAACCTGTGGACATGTTTACCGAGCTTAGTTTTCGCTTGGGGACAAGCAAAGTCTAAGCTTGGGGGAGTTGATATGCCCAATTTGCATCACCATTCTTTATCATAATTTACCTCTATTCATTGATATTTATCTTATTATGAGGTATTACTTATGGCTTTTCATCTGTTTATGCATGTTGGATGATTCCTGGAGGATGGACTGCCGGAATCTGGATTCTGATAGAAAAGACGGCGTTTCGGTGCAATTTTGCGAAGATAAGAAAAATACCAGAAAAATATGGAAACATATTATTTACCAGAAGACGAAGGAAGCCAGAAGGAGGAGCGAAGGGGGGCCTCAGGGGGCCCACACACCCCTAGGAGCGGGCCCACCTAACCTCGCGCCTAGGGAAGGTGTGGCCCACCTGCCTAGCCTCCGACTTCGCCCCTTGGCCTATATCTTCCCTACGGAACCCTAAGCCTCGGGGAGCGACCACAGATAGATTTCCGCCGCCTCTGGGGGCAGAAAACACCATGAGAGAAAGATCTCTTCGGTAGACAGATCTCTGCCGGGGGAATTCCTTCCCGGAGAGGGGAGACCATCGCCATCAACACCATCATCAAGCTAGGCTTCATCGGGATCATCATCGTCCACACAATCATCTCCACCAGCACCATCACCACCACTCCGTCCCGCTGTAACAGTTGTGTTGGATATTGCTTAGTTCATTAGGGGAAACTTTCCTAGTGTTAATTACTATTGTAGTTGATGCTTGTGAGTGGAACCATTGGATTATTGTTTATGTTCAGATTGTTATCCATTATCATATCATCTTTGATCTTGAGCCATATGATGTCTTGTGAGTAGTTAGTTTAGTTCTTGAGGACATGGGAGAAGTCATGTTGTTAGTAGTGAATCTGTGATGAGTTATTATTCAATGGTTTAGTATTTAAGTTGTGGTGCTATTCTTCTAGTGGTGTCATGTGAACGTCGACTACATGATACTTCACCATTTATGGGCCTAGGGGAATGTATTATGTATTTGGCTACTAATCGTGGGGTTGCCGGAGTGACAGAAACCTGAACCCCCGTTAGGACACCTTTGAACAAGGGAGTGTAGGATCTCAGAGTTTAAGGTTGTGGTTAGATTTATATCTTAATTACTTTCCTTTAGTTACAGATGTTTGCAGGGGGTTTAATCACAAGTATGTATTAGTCCTAGGAAGGGCGGTATGTTAGCACAGGTTCACCCACATAACACTTATAAACACCAAAGAAAAGTACTCAGCTATTTGAAGCGAAAGCACTTGACAGAATTCCCATGTGTCCTCGAGAACGTTTGGTCCTTATAAGTATTTCCACCGGCTTATCGTTTGCTAAGAAAGGATTGGGCCACTTGCTCCGTTTGTTCGTTACTTCTTTTACTTGCTCTTTATTTTGTTACCTTGTCAGAAAACCACTAAAACTCCATTTGCTAAGTATTCACAGGGATTTCCTGCTCCATACCACTGTTCAGCACCTTCTGCTCCTCGTTGGGATCGACACTCCTATTTATCCAAAGTAATACGATACACCCCTATACTTGTGGGTCATCATAAACTTCAACAAACTTCGGGACAAAGTTTAATTTAAGGGGGGAAGTCTGTAACATCTCAGCATTTAGGAACCAACGAAGGGTAGATTTAGGAATCTGTGAAATTGCATGCATTCATTTATAAAAAAATGTGGGTAAATTTTTCGCCGAATAAAAACTTAAAGTGATCAAAGTTTATTTCACTCTTTAAGTTTAGGAATAGCCTTGGAGAATGGTCGTTATAAACTTTGACATGATCTTTATGGTTTAGTGTGTTTTGGGAAAAGAATTTGAATTCAGATTTTACATTTGAAATTACATTGTAAAATAATGGACTTGTGATTTAGTAATATCATATAATTAAGAAACAATAAATAGTAACCAGAAACTCTATGTAAGATTGATAATTAAATAAATGAATATTTATTTCATATAATCATTTCATCAATAAGTTACAAAATGTAACTTACAAAGTTAATAAAGAATCTTTACAAGAGTGGAATTATAAAAACAGGAAATTACATTATTATTAAACTAATACATCTTTATTACAAAAGAATAAAATAAAGATTACAAAAGAATAAAATAAATATTACAAAGGAACTATTCTATCAAAAAGAAAACCTATTTTAATCTTGAACCTTTAAATCTTGTACCTGCAGAACAATGAACAAAACAAAAAGAAAAGAAATAAAGGTTAAGTTATTTTACTCTCAGTGGTGAACAGTGAGATGCACTGTTCCACTTTACATCATTGAGTAAATCTTTAGGGGCAAGTTTCATTAATATGAAAGAATTAAATCTAAGAGGGGCAAGTTTCACCAGACAGATAAATGGTAATCAGATAAAAAGGTAGATCATCGCCCTAAGCATATCCATAAGGATGTAGCAGGCACACAAGCAGCTTACACAACTAAATGCATGGATGTGCTGTCAACACAGCCACAACTGTCTCACAAGCAAAAGAGCTCAACACAGCCATGGGCAAGCATAAGAGCACCATTTCCTTGCTCATACACACAAAGCACCAGCAGTCTAGCCACAGCCAAACCAGCCAAACCAAACCAACCACACACCAGATCATCCCAGTACTCACCAGATGGTGACATAAGGAGGGGGTGGATCAGGTGGATAGCAAGGCCAAGGCCAAGATAAAAGGAACCAAAAGGTGGATAGCAAGATCAAGGACAAGCTTCCAAGAGCTGGAAGTAGCAGGAGCAGCATCAGGAGAAGAACAAGATCAGGCCAGCAACCAAAGACAGCAAGATCAAGTCCCCTGATCAACCAGCAACCACAACAACAACCAACTGTTGTGGTGAGATATATAAAACCCTCAATTGATCTATCTGTCCTATTTATATAGAGATTCATGTGTTGTTTCATACTTAACTTCTCAGTATTCACCCAAGTGAGGTGAATCCATCATAGAAGATTTTGAATACAAAAGCTATAAGGAAACTTTATAGATCAAACCAGGATCTCAGAACAACCTCATTGATCCTGGCTATAAAGATATATCTCATACTCCAAGAATAAATATAGCCAAGATTTGGAATTCTAGGCACATCTCTTAAAAAGGAGTAGCACCTTAGAATCCCTAGATATTATGGATCCATACAATTTAGGCAGCACACCAATCATTTTACCAACTAGGACTCAAGAATGAGTAACTAGTATTAGAACCAAAGTATTTCTATTAGGGACAACAAAATAGGAAACTAGTTCCTATGTCTCAGACCAACATCATAGGCAGAGAAGTTTAAAAGAAGATTTCAACTTATCTTTAGCATTTACCAATTTCAAGCACTGTCAGAATTAAGCTCAGTAATAGAACCCAACAACTTGTGTGTCATTCTATGTTGGTGTCACAAGGACAAGTTCTAAAAGCCAAGCAAAACCATTACTTAGCTTTCACAAATAAAATGGCAAGCCACTAAATATCATTTTCCTGGAATCAAATGCCAGAAATTAGTATCAAGCTTATCTATACATCTTCTGAACATCACTAGAATCTAATGATTAATCTCAGTCTGTATATCGCCATACAAGCCAACAATTATAGATACAGTGAACAATCATTGATAGAACTACTGTCAGTACTAACATTTTGACAGTAGAAAGTTCCCAAATCAACAGCATCCACAAGTAATAGTTCCACAGTAGCAGTATCAACTAAATCATATCCAATTATCAATTGGAATCAGACCAATAAAGCCACTAGCATCATAAAAATTAACTGTGGACAGTGATCAACATAATCATCATACTCAAAGATCATCACTACTAGTTCCAATTCATCATATATAACCACAAAAGAGGGATGAACCCTAATCAGGACATGAACCCTAATCGAAATTTACTACATGAAGGAGTTAGCCTGGCCATAGGAGAGCCCCAAATCCAAATCGAAATGTACTAGATGAAGGAGCAGGGTCAACAATCACGCCATGCACCACGACGGCGGCCGGAGAGGACCACGGCGGCGTGAAACGCCCGACGGTGGTATCGGCGACCACGGGGTCGAGGAAGAAGAAAAGATGAGGACGAGAGAGAAGGACATGGAGAGTGGGCTGAGAGGGCCAACCCCTTCGGGGAGCCTTTTTGGTCTTGATCATTTGGGCTAAATCGGCCCAATAAGCCCAACAAAGCCAGCCCAACAACCTAAAGAAAGTTTTAATAATTAAGAAAGGACCAAAATACCCTTGAACTTAAATAAATTCTAGAAAATAAAATAAAAATCTAAAAATTATAAATAAAATATTTTTGGATTCACAATACTCCAATCTATCTAAATAAATTTTTATGCATATAATTTTTATCAAGAATTTTATAATATATGTAGTCCTTATGGAATTTTATAAAATTAAAGAAAGAAGATAAAAATAAATAAAAATCACTTTTATTATATATTGTAGTATTTTAGAAAAATACTAAATAAATGTTTAATATCATAAAAATAAATTCTTGTATTTAAATGATAATTCTTAAAAGAATTATTAAATAAATAAAAATAAAATAAAATAAAATAAAAATACAATATTCAATAAATATTAATAATTAATATTTATAAATCCTTTACTACTTAAAGGAATTTTTGTAACTATAATAATGGGTAGACACACAAAAATAAATAATGCATTACATTACTTTGCATAATCATTTTGCCTCTTTAAATATTGTCCTTACCGGGCAATAATGATGTTTTGTAGACTTAGAAGCTCAAGGTCCAGTGCAAGCATCCGACTTCACTACCTTGCAATCACAAGGCAATTTCATCACTTGCTCATGTCCTTTGAAGAGTCTTTATCAAAGTATTTGCAAATTGTGTGTTATCATCAATATTCTAGAAAAAGAAAATAATATTTTCTCAAACAAATAAATCTTTGGTATCATCCTAAGTGATGATATAATGAAGAAATAGAACTTAGGTTTCTATTTGCAACAATGATGATCAATTAGGGATTTAAAAACCCATGACATCAGTGATTCTAGCGCCATATATAACACGTTAACCATGAGATTTGGAATGGGACGGAGAAGTCAGTTGTATCATTTTCCTCTCATATGGAGGAAAGGAGAACTTAACGTGACGTTGTGATTCCTTGTGCGGATCCAACATATGGGTGGGAACCCTTACGCCCCACACTTTTGGTGTCTAGATTATCTATGAATGGTGTTTAGTGGTATAGTCTATTTAATATGGCACTTTCCAGGGCATCACTAGGTCATAGAGTATTCTGGAACTCATCAGGGTTTTAGCCTGCCTAAAAGGGGGCTTAACGGAGGTGAGCTGGCCCCGAAGGATCGTGCAAACATATGAGGTCACGGAGAGGGCAGTGATTGGCTTGGACCAACTACTGGGCCCCACATCATGGAATTGTGGACGGGAAAGTACGCCCGGTTGTGCAACAAGGAAGTTGATCTCTCATGGGTAAAGTGACGCACCTCTGCAGAGTGTAAGAACTATAACTTGTTACTCCCTGTTCCGGGAAGGAGCTATGAATGCGGCAGGAAAGGAACTCCATGAAAGTTCTGGTCAACCTGTGAAGGCTGATGGTCATAGATTTTCATAATAAAATCAATATTTGAAGAAAGATTTACAAAAAAACTGCATAGTGCCAAGGATTCATAGTCCGAGGTGGTAGATAGAGCATCAAACTTCCCACCTTGCATATAATGAAATTGCTGGGTAACGTTGTTACTCACCCTCTCCTTTGATCCCGAAGATACTCCAATGTATGCATTTGAGAGCCAAGAGGAGGTCTTCTATGAAGAGCCCAATATGTATGGAGCTGTTGAAGGGGAGGACTACGATATCGTCTACGGAGGAGAGTACCAAGAATCAGAATAATTACTATAGTTCTAGGAGCCAATTGAGCCGAGCAACATGAACAATATATAGCAATAAGTTGTTGAGCTCAATTTGGAGTTTAAGTTTTCACTTTGAAACTTCCCCTGAAACACTTATATTTTGGTTTATAAGTTGAATCTTTTGGAAGTCTTGAACTTCAGGTATTGTAATAATAATAATGTGTGTATGTTTGTAATATGGACCCGCAATGTTTCTGTTGTACCACTCTAAGGGATGTGATATTTACGGAACAATGTTCTGTGGATGTCATGTCAACGACTATAGTATACTATACATGCAGTGGTATGCTGGGTCACCGCAAGTAGTGATTTCGTCGGATTATCAGACAAACAAGGAAATTGATGCGGTTTGATTATTGTGGAGAAGATGATTACAAAGTCACTGATTCGCTAGTTGTGATCTATCTCACGACGGATTGTGTATTGCTGGAAAGTTAAGGTGCCCTCTTCGTTGGCTCCTCTCAGCCTTTATATGTGAGGCTGGATACTGGAGCCATATACGGATAGGTTACAAGTTATAATTACAATACTAAGATTATGTAGGTTTTCACTTCTATCTTGTTCACCAAGCCAAACTTCTATCCATCGGATGCCTCCTGGACTATTTTTTCTTCATGGGCCTCATGGGCCGTAGCTCAGGTACGCCCAAGGTAACCAATCACGGGAACCAGATAAGGCATACCCATGTCAAGGGTCGAAAGATCCCAGGTGGTACGACCACCTTTCTAGGCCGCTCCACCTAGGATCATTCGGTCCTCGAGCATTGTCTCAGCTCTCCCTTTTTACAGATGATTCTGTTTCTCCAAAAAACCTACACCATATTATTTTCCACGACATACATAGGCTATGGCGAGGTTAAAAGTCCTCTCCTACTTTAGGACAGGGCATATCCTACTGCTCAAAGGCCTCCGAAGAGGGGAAATCGAAGGTATCGTCATCACCACTCCTCCTTGGCGTAGGGGGAGGCTTATCCATAACCATATCCATCATCACCAACATCAGCACCATCTCCATCTCGAAGATCCACATCACCCCCCTCATAGTTTGTGATAAGATTGAACCATAAATATTGTTTTAGTGCCTAGTGCATGATAACTTGTCATTATTTGGTGGTAAAGTTATACTTTTCAGATTGTGTTGTATTCCATACGCCACTGGTCCATATCATGTTTCACCGTTGTGAGTAGTTTCCCATATTCTTGAGGCATATGATGAATTGGCTATGATTTTTATATAGTATGCAATGAGTATTTGGTTAATTTTTAATATTTTATGTGGTTCTATGATGATGATATGCGAACGTCGATTGCATATTACTTCACCTAAGTGGGCTCATAAAACTGCACCTTAGTGTAACCAAGAGAGTGGGGATGGATGGAATGCCAGAAACTGTGTCATGACTTGAATTGCATTAGAGGGGGTTCTTGATCGAGGACCTTGGAACTTTATACTGTGGTTGTACTTTATGTTTTAATGAATCCTTTTTTGCACGTAAAAATAGCCTTAGGACCAATCATTAGGGGTGCACTTGAACATATATATGGCTTCACCTATTTTAGACTCCGTCCAAAAAGAATAAAACTTGACAAAATACTTACCATGTTGTTTAGAAAATATTTATTCTAAGTAAATCCATGCCATACGTAGGAATCGTTTGTCACATATAATAACACACACTTGAGCTTATCCTCTTACTACTAGAGGATTGGGCTTTTTCAAAAAAGAGCATTTACTTTATGACAATTTAATTTACAACAATTACTTTTATGCAAACTATAAACCCCCAAACACCAAAGATTTGCATCTTTTATTGTTTTACCTGTCAAACTTGCTAACCAATACCTTCAACTCCTCATGGGTTTGACACCCTTTTCTTTATTAAAAGGTACTACAATAGATCTCCTGCACTTTTGAGACATCACCAATGTACATGTTTTGTTTTGATATTTTCATGGGTTTTTCATATAAGGTCATAGGGACTTTGTCCGTATTGATGGGAAACAACTCACATGCTTCTGTTCGTGGGTGTTCGTACAATCAATCTTAAGTTCACTTCGAAAAAGACCGTGCACCTGAAAAACATGCATCATGTGCCCTAAAATAAATAAAAATCTTGTTAGAGGATCTCTTATGTGTCGAGATGGATACAAAATCTTGAGTCATTTTGGTTATAGCGATTGCAAGTATTCTCCAACACCATATGATGCTAGTATGCTGCTTCGAAGAAATCGTGGGAATGGAGCTCAACTGAGATACTCTTAAATTACTGACTCGTTTATGTATTTAGATAGTGGTACGAGGCTTGATATCACTTTTGGTATAAGCAAACTCAACCGATTTGTTTCAAGCCCGGGAGATGATCATTGGGATGGTATCTAATAAACTCATAAAATGCTATGGAGTATGACATATAAGCTCCACCCGTGGGGAATTCATCGCCTGCCTAGTATCAATCAAGGCTTTATGTGAAACAAGATTCACAATAAATTTGTAGTTTAAGACATAGTCTACTATTTTCAAAATAGTGTAGCATGGAGTCTACGTGGAAATTCAACTTAACAGTCTCTACAATAATACTGTCATATAAAATAATGCTTTAAAATCACATGCAAACTTTGTGAGCCTCTGAGATCTGATGAAGGATTGTTGGATTTTTTAAATATGCTTAACTTATTTATTCTATTGTAATAATTTCTGAAATTCCATATATATGGCTCATTCATGCATGACAAGAGGTGGAACTAAAGTTTAGTCCCACATTGTTAGTTGAGTGAATATTGGACCTGATTGCTCTATCACTTGTATGGGCATGCGAAGAAGAGAGACATACACGAACGCTCCTACTCCTCTGCCACCCGCCTCGCCTCATCGCGACGGGCACGTTGTTGGTTGCGGGAATGAACCGCTGCACTCGACTTCTGTCTCTTTGTTTCATATCCTTGTACCACATGTTCGTCTACGCTTCATCACAGACGCCTACGACTACTTTCTCGATGTCGACCACCTCTTTGATTACATGGCTGATGACATCACAACATAAGGGCGAGCGGTTCCTCTTTTGCGCCGTATGCGACCTTCCTTCATCTTGTTTAGATCATGATCCATATACTACAAATCATACCTCATTTACTATCTGTAGCAATCTGTTTAGACTTTCTTTTTTTACATACTATCTATTAGATTGCATGACTATTTTTATTCTTATATTATTAGGCATATATTATCTGCTATATTTATGATTAAATCATATGGTAAATTGCTCATATTTTCAGCATTTAGACCATAGTGTTCTCCATTTATTTTTTCAAAATTTTCATATTAATTTTGTACACAAAAACAAGTGTAACATAAGTACACCGTGTATCCAACTTGGAGATAATAACGGCTTGGCTTTTCTAAGTCGGTCGAGACCATCTAATCCCTCTTAAAACCAACCTAATGCAAGAAGATTATACAACTCTTCTCTTCTCTCTCCCACCCCTCCCCTTATCTCTCTCTTCAAGTTAAACTTTTTCAACATTGCTGTTTCTTAGACGTCTAAGAAATAACTATTTCGCAGCCCTTGATTCATGCTACCACAAGAATTATAAGTGGTTGCAATCAAGATTTTCCGTTGCAAGTGGGTTTCAAATGAGATTTTTTAGTTACAGGTAGGTTGCAACTAAAAATTTCTGGTTGCAAATGGGTTGTAACTGAGTTTATTTCTAGTTGCAAGTGAGTTGTATCTGAGTTTATTACACATGAGTGAGACGACTGAGATATTTCTTGTACACCCGAGACGTCGGCGTATCCACTATTCTCCTCCTACTATCAGTCAACCTCACCAAGTAATTCTCTCAGCAAGTCGCAACGGCCCGTATATCCCTACATTTCTCAAGATTAAGCTTTGACTTTTGTAGTCACTCACTTCTAATTCATAAGAGTGCAAGTTTCTTATGTTAAATTCTTCGTGCACTTGCACAAAACTTGTGTTATCAGTTCGTTATGTAAATGTCAGTAATATCTTTTTATTGCGTGATATTCACGTCTTAGGGGTTTAAGTTTTAAAATCATATATTCCTGTTATAATTAAGTGTAGTTTTTTTTTGCTTGAGTTAATCAACTTCTTGAACTATGTTTATCTTCAAATCTTTATGTTCTTTTGTAATCTTCTCGCAAATAAATTTTCTTTAGACAATTGTTTTCAGAATACTGAATATTTCCACATAGGATAGTGTACTAGCCAGTATAACCAAGTTTATTTTCGATTTGAGCAAGTGATGCCAGTCCTGGTGCTTGCTTCTGAAACTATTATGCATTACTCCTCAATTCTGACATTTCAATCTGGAGAGTTTGTCTACTAAGCTGTGCGACTTTGGCCATGTACTTTGTAATGCATATGCTCCCCGATCTGAAATCTGTATTTCTAAAGCAATGACCAGGCGACGACAACATGCAGCTTGTTAAACCCAATATCGAACCAATCTTCACTTGTCAAGCAGCACCGAGGTTTGAAATCTATCTGTTTCTCCACAAAATGGCCTCTCTTTGCAGCAGCAGCATGGTCACGCGCAGTCCGGACACCAATGATAAGCCCGCCACTCTCCTCGACAGTGATGATACGACGCTGCAGTTTGACTTGTCCGGTTTCATCGACAGCCACCTTACAACCTCGTGAGTCCAGAAGCACCATGCAATCATCAACGCTCTCGGTGTGATCCGTGAAAACTGCGCTGAAAGCCTGTTTTCCCATGACAGAGATAGTGATGGTCGCCTCCACGGTGTGTTCCAGATAAGCATACCTGACCTCCAGAGTGCCGTGCTTGCTCGGCACTAGCGCTGTTCTGGCATGGCCATAGTTACCATGGTCAGCAAGATTGTTGTAGATAAAGGCATTGTAACAAAAAGCCTTGTCTTCAGATGGTGTCCCGTTGCCCTTGACTTTGAGATCGATCTCAAATGCACTGGGTTGCCTCAGCATAACCGAGTGGCTAGGTCATGTTAGTTCCAAGAGCGAGTCCTGTACACGTGGGACAAACATACACATGTGACCAATCAGCTCTTCAACATGATGTACTCCTCAAAACGTGTAAATCACAATGTTACACAGACAGTGGCTGGATATCCATGACATATACATTGCAATTGAGATTACTATTCAGTATAACATCAGAATATAACCAACGCAAGAACAACAAATCAAAGAAAGTTTGGTCTGAAATTAGTTCGTGAAGCACTTAATCCGTTCGTTCCAAACATTTGCTACGAAACTGATGAACAATGACAAAAAAAAACCTTGTCAAGGACAGGGCTTCATCTCTGAGGGAAGATTACGACCCCAACCCCCAGCAACATCGAGGTACAACGATTTTATTTTCAGTTTTCATGGTTAAAACTCTGAAGTAAACAAGACCGAGTAATCAAAGATATTACTTGTATATAACTCCAGTGTTAGCAGAGAAATTGGGCATAATTTTGCAACAAAATGTAGTGTACGTATACAAGTGATTCACTGGTTGGCATGGACACAAAATAAGAATAAGTCGGCATATCGATGAAATGGGACAAACCTCTAGCGAGCTGAGGGACTGGAAATCGTCCCGGCCGCGGCGGAAGAGGATGTTGCGCTTGTCATCCATGAAGTCGCGCACGGCACTGGAGGGGATGAGCGACCTGGGTCACCTTGACGGCGTAGACCTGGATCGTTGGAATGGTCCCAGCAAACTCCGGGATCCTGGGTCCGTCAGTAAAGCACATGTTTGAAGTTCCGCTGTAGAAATCGATCAAAATCAGGACACGAGATCAATCAGATCGGTAATAACTTGGTGCACGATTAATTAGTAGTACAAGTACCCAGAGGTGAACACGCACTCTCGGCGTCGAAGGCGATTCCGACGTCGCGGCCATACATCGCCTCCCAGAACTCGCGGTAGTGGTCGAGGACATTGATATCCAGCAGGTCTGAGGGTGATATGGAGAAGTTGATGATGTCGCGGATCCTCTTGTCATGGTCCTTGGTACCGCCGCCTTTGGCGAATCCCCGCGGATCCGGCCTCTTGGGGCCGCCAATCACTTTCACCACCACCATATCCATCGCTGCTGGCCAACGAATCTAGGGTTTGCTTTCTTGGGACGAGCTCTTCTGCCTTTCCCAGCTCCGGCGCCAAAATCAATCTCGCGCGGCACCTCGTCTGGCTAAAACTCACCACATCAACAACTCCCCCGTGCTAATTTTGCTCTGTCACTAATTGGGCTCTTGGGCCATATGTTTGTCGTATTGAGAGAGAGCTGAAAATGACATGAGGGGTGGATCTTGAATGGATGGGGTCCCAGATGACTTAGTTTAAAAAACCTGACCAGTGATCGAACCGCTGAGGTCCTCGGTCCGCGGTTCACTGGTTGGACCGCTGGTTCAAACCGGTTCGGTGCTAGTTTATTAAGAAAAATAATATGGATGAGAAAGTACAAATATGTTAAAAATAGATACATATTTAGAGTATACATGAAGCATTTTGATATAAACACTGGTCGACCCAGTTGGCTAGCCCATTGAAGTATTTGTTAGCGTGAGCTAGGAGGTCTTGGATCGAATCCCGATCACGACGCCATATTTTCCTGCTCTGGTTTACCTTCTCTGCTCGTGAGCGGTTGATAATAAACATCAAAGTCATATATAAAAATTTATGGATATGAATGAGAAGATAGCTTCCACTTCCAAATCGAGTGTCTACACGTGAAAGTGCAATGGATGTCGCCTAGAGGGGGGTGGGTGGATAGGTTTTTAAAATTATTACGGTTTAGGCTCAAGTAAATGCGGAATAAAACTAACGGTTTAATTTATTAAGCAAAAAACCTAGCCACTAAGTTCACCTAAGTGCAACAAAAACCTATGCTAAGCAATACAAGCAACAAGGTGATAACAAGATATAAATACTTCAAGCACGATGGCTATCACAATGTAAAATGCATAAGTAAAGGGCTCGGTTAAGAGATAACCGATGGACGCGGAGACGAAGATTTGTTTCCCGAAGTTCACTTCCAAAGAAGCTACGTCTCCGCTGGAAAAGTGCGATGGTGCAATGCTCTCCGAACGCCACAAATGGCTCACCTCGAGGTGTGGTGGCTCGATGCTCACCCAACGTCACACAAGGCCTCACCCCGGATGCGGAAGCACGCAACTCACCGATGCCACAAAAGGCTCACCCTATTATCCTGAGTGTGCACCATAAAAGGCGGCACTCGCTCCACTATGGGACGCTTGAGGGCGGTCACCGAACCCGTACAAGATTGGGGCTAACTCCACAACTCAATTGGAGGCTCCCAAAAACAAAGCCACAAAAGGCTAAAATGCCACAAAAGGCCAACAACGCCACAAAAGGCTACAAGACCACAAAAGGTCAACAACCAAACCACACAACCGTCTAGGGTTCCAAGGAACCCAAGAGAAACAAGCCCACAAGCTTGAACTCGCCGAATCTTCAAGGAAAACTCAAACCTATGCACCAAATGCAAGGGCAAGTCCTTCTCTCCCAAATTCCAACAAAGCTACAAAAGCTATTGGGGAATAAGGGAGGAAGAACACAAGAGGAGAACACAAAACTCTCCAGAATCTAGATCCCAATTATTCCTTCACAAAGAAGGAATTTAGCTTGGGAGGATTGTAGATCTAGATCTCCTCTCTCAAATCCATCAAAAAGATGCAAGAATCATAGGAAGGGAAAGGGGAGAGGGAAAGCTTCTTCAAGGTCAACAATGGAGGAGAGAGAGAAAGCCAAGAACCAAGAAAAGAGCTGTTACCCACGAAGGGGAAGAGGGGCCCCTTTTAAAGGGCCCCCATATCTGCCCGTTATGGGCATTCGTGACCATGGCTGGAACTTCTGGTGGCACACAGCCAACGGTCAAAAACTGCGATGCGAGAAACTGAAAACACGAGTCCTGGTCGGAACTTCCGCCGATTCACCGGAACTTCCGGTGGGAGCGAAACTTCTGGTGGAAGTTCCGACAGAAGTTCCGTCAAATAGAGCAAACAAAAACAGAAAGGTTACTGAACATGAGCGGAACAAGAGCCGGAAATTCAACCAGAACTTTCGGCGGCAACTAGGCCCGAGCGGAACTTCCGGTCCCTGGCTGGAACTTCCGGTGGAAAATCCGACTGAAGTTCCATCAAATAGCACATCCAAAACAGAAGGTTATTGAACGTGAGCGTAAGAATATCCGGAACTTCCACCGGAACTTTCGGCGGCAAAAATGCCCTAGCGGAACTTCCGGTGGCAAGACGGAACTTCCGGTCAGGGAAATTCCAGAAACCAGAAAACCAGAAATGCAATAACTTTTGCATCCGAACTCCAAACGGGATGAAACCAATTTTGTTCGAAATATTGGGTATCACCTTGGGAGAAAATACTATGAATATATATGTGAAGTATCCCCAAGGTGTGGAGCCGGAAAACTCGCAAGATCAAAAACCGCAATAAGATATGCAAGTGAAATCCTTAGATGATGAACTAGAGCTTGTTATGATGATGACCACAAGCTCTAGATCCTCTCATGGACAAGAACCAAATAGAAACCAAGAAAGATGATGCTATGAATGCAAAGGTTTGAGATCTCTCCGAACGATGCAAACGAGACACCCGCTTGAGAGCCCCTCTTGATAGAACGGCTATCGATCCTAAACCCGGTCTCCCAACTAACAACACGAGACCGGCAAAAGAAAAACCCTATCAAGAACATACCTTTTCCTTGAGCATCCCACTTGAAATTGATGTAGACCGTCTTGTTCTTCTATAGAGGGACACCTTTCTTGGATGCTCTTGCTTGATGAAGATGAAGACTTGCAAATTGCTCCCCCATACTCCATGAGGAAACCTCTTCTTTGCACTTGTCTTCATCACTCCATGAGCACGAGGATGGCAAGCTTCAAGCATGAGATCTTATAGAGATGGTGCATATTGAGATCGCCCTTCTTCATCCCTTCTTGAGTTTGATCCATATTGATGCAACTCGTTGCACATGCCTTGATCAACCTTCAAGCTCCTTCTTTCTTCATGATTCCAATGGGCACAAAGCCCTTGGACATTTCTTCATCTTCCAACCTTGAGACCAACACATGGCCCAAGCGATGCCAATGGACAAACCTACAAGTGAAACTCAATTTACACATTAGTCCATAGAGATTGTCATTAATTACCAAAACCACACATGGGGGCATACATGCCCTTTCAACATGTTTATGCACTTGGGTGGCGATGAGAGGAGTTTGGGATATTCTGAAGGTACATGGTATGCATTTTTATCTAGACTGGTTGGAGGGTTGACTGTTGCAAATGCCTTTGGAGGTCTGTAGTTGAGTCCTTATGATCGCTTGGAGAATATGACATGCTCGCAAGAAGGTTATAGACAGTTTGTTCCTAAAGCTTCCAAGACGTCGAGTTTGTTCCTAAAGCTTGACATATCCAATGCCTTCAACTCAATGGGATGGGCATACCTCCTGGAAGTTTTGACGGCTCTCGGATTCAGACAGATCTGGAGAGATTGGGTTTGCCTCTCCCTTGCCTTAGTGACCTCTCGTGTGCTTCTAAATGGAGATCCGGGTAAGCCTTTCTAGCACGCAAGGGGGTTGCGGCAAGATGATCCGCTCTCTCCTATTCTTTTCATCCTCGCTATCGACCCCCTCCAGCGCATCCTCTCCATCGCCACTCGACGCGGGATCCTAACCCAGATTCGCTCGCGCATGCTGATATGCAGAATATCTCTCTACGCCGACGATGCCGAAATCTTTGTTAACCCAATCAAAGAATAACCCCTCGCCATCAAGGCCATCCTTGATTGCTTCGGAAAAACTAGCGGGCTCATCACCAACATGGATAAGATGGTGATTTTACTAGTGAGATGTGCGGAAACTAATATTACGAACGTCTTACAGGCCTTCCCGACGAAGATTTCTACCTTCCCAGGGAAATATCTAGGCATGCCACTTCATCACCATCGCCTCCATAAGATTGACCTTCAGCCCCTCGTCGATAAAATCGCCGGAAATCTCCTAGGATGGATGGGAAAAAACATTGTGTGCCCTGGAAGAATCGCTGTCGTTGCGGTATACCACGCCACGACCATCCCACTATCGATGTGGGCTAAAGATAAGATCATCCGTATTGTGAGGAACTTTGTCTAGGAGGAAGAGATACGTTGGAAACGTATCTATAATTTTTTATGCTCCATGCTTGTTTTGTATCTACTTTGCTTTACTTGTCTAGACTTTGAGGTGCTTTTTTACATGTTTTCTGGTACTAACCTATTAACAAGTTGCAATAGTGACAGATGCATGTTTTCTGCTGTTTTTGGTTTCAGAAAAGTTAGTAAAGAAATATTCTCGGAATTGGACGGAACAAACGCCAAAGTCAATTAATTTCCGTGGGGAACAAGAAGTCCAAAGGAGAGCCCGAGGGGCCGGCCAGAGGGGCCAGACCCCCCCCCCCCCATAGGCGCGGGTGGACCCTAGGCCGCGCCTGGCTAGGGTTTGGACGCCCTGGCGGCCGCCTCGGTCTCCCCCTTCGCCTATAAGAAGCCCCCGATGCAGAAACTCTCAGTACCCGATCAATATTCCACGAAACTATATGTAGCCGCCGCCACCATCATCCCTAGATCGGGGGGATCTAAAGCTCTTTCTGGCACCCTGCCAGAGGGGAGATCATCCCGGAGGCCTTCTCTCCGGTATGATGCATGAGTAGTTCCACCTTGGACTATGGGTCCATGTAGTATCTAGATGGTTGTATCTCCTCCTTTGTGCTTTCATGTATAGATCTTGTGAGCTCCGTTCATGATCAAGATCTAATCTATTTGTAATCATGCATGTTGTGTTTGAGGGGATCCGATGAATATTGAGATTATTATGTTGGTTTGATTAATGGTTCTATCTTTATGATTCTATAATGTATGTGTTGTTTGTGATCTTGCATGCTCTCCGTTGCTAGTGGTTATCTTGGCCAAGTGGTTGCTAGTGACTCCAAGAGGGAGTATTTATGCTCGATAGTGGGTTCATCCCTTTAGTTTCCAAGGGAAGTGACAGAAATATCTTCGGTTGTAGATGTGATGTTGCTACTAGGGAACGGTCCCTTGTTCATGGAACATGTGGAATATTTACCTTACACACTTTGCTTAAAGTAGTTGTCTATTGCTTGTAACTTAATACTGGAGGGGGTTCGGATGATAACCTGAAGGTGGACTTCTAGTCATAGATGAAGTTGGATTACGGTATATGTATATTGTTGTATTGCCCAATCAACCTCATAGGATCTTTCTAGCTAGTAATTGCATTGTTATGCCTTGCTCAGTTCCTGTCAATTGCCCCGCTGTAATTTGTTTATCTTTCATGCCATGTTGTTTATCTAAGGAGAGCACCTCTAGTGAACTATGGACCCTGGTCCAATCTTTACCATCAATACATCTTCCACTATTACTTGCTTACTTGCTGCAAACCATTACCCTCCACACCATACGTTTAATCCTTTTGTTACAGCAAACCGGTGAGCTTGACAACCTCACTGATTCGTTGGGACAAAGTCTTGAGTTTATGTTGTGTAGGTCTCCACGTTGCTTCCAACGCCTGTGTGACGTTTCCTTCCTCCTTCTGGTTTGATAACCTCGGTCTCTACTGAGGGAAGACTTGCTGCTTGCTGCTTCACACCTTGCTCTTGGGGTTCCCAACGAAGTGCTCTACACAGGCGCATCATCAAGTTACCATTGTCGGAGGAATCTACTTCTACCTCTTCCTCCCGTCAACTCAGCACTGCATCAAGTTTTCTGGCGCCGTTGCCGGGGAGGCTAAGGACGTCTTCACTAGGGGAGTCCTTCACTTCCTTTCTCTTTACTTTGTTTTTAGTTTGCTTTGTTTCTTTTGCTTGGTTTTGTTTGCCTCTTTCCAAAAAAACCCAAAAAATTAGTCTAGTTTGGTTTGCTTGCCTTATTCAAAAACACAAAAAAATTAGTTCCTGCTCTAGTTGCTGGTCTGTTATTGCCTTGCTTGGTCATGTTTTCTATCAATGGATGGTTTCTTTGAAACTAGTTCTTATTGGCAAGGTGGGTTCAAGGAAGAACAAAGGTATTATTATAAGGAACACCGTTTGTCACAAAAAGGGAAACACTTATGGGAACAAATTGATAAGTTGAATACTATTGCTAGAGACGTATGCTCTACTTATAATGTTACTTATTGCTTTGATAAATCTTGTTCCTGCAGGAGGTATAAACACCTACCTTTTCAATCTGAGTATAATGATAATGTTACCATATCTTATTATGTTAATGGAAATTATGACTTTTATGATGTGGAACAGATTGAAGAATTTATTGTCTTCAAGGGTGCATTTGAACTTGCTAGTTTGTTTGAAAATACTGATGATGCACCTTATGAAAATGAGGTTTATGAGATACTTAAGTTTTTCTTTGACAATTACAAGGAAGCAAATGGATTTATTCTTGAATATTTTAATAGATGCTTTCCACATATGGGAAAAACTAATGCCTTGCAGGAACCTATCGAAGAAATTGTTGAAACTGGAAGCTCATTAGATGAAAAAGAGGAGGAGAGTGATGAACAAAAGGAGGAAGAATGGATCTACCCATGCCTACCTTCTAATGAGAGTAACTCTTTACCTTTTATATTATTTGATTGTCCCCCATGCTTACCAAAGAAGGATGAATGTTATGTTCCTGTGGATCCTTTTGAAATATCTACTTTGGGTAAAACCTGTGAAGGTTTTAATCCCACTATTTTTGAGCTTGATAGAGATTTTGTGTTTGTAGATCATGAAAAGCATGCTTTATGTGATAGTTATGTTGTTGAGTTTATTCATGATGCTACTGAAAATTCTTATGAGAGATGGAAACATGGTTTTATGCATCTCAATAATATTAAGTTCCCTCTCTTTATGTTGAAAATTTTGAAGTTGCACTTGTTTTGCTTTCCTATGCTTGTTGCTTTGTGCTTTCATGACTTGTTTCTTTACAATATTACTACGCATAGAAAGTGGGTTAGAATTAAGTGTGTTTCATATTTGCCTCTTGATGCTCTCTTTGACTTCAATTTATAATTCTTATGAGAGCATCTTTTCAAACTTTCTGTGCCTAACTTAAAGGCGTTAAAGAAAAGTACTTGTTGGGAGATCACCCAAGAGTTTTCTTGAGTCTTGGAAGTTATTACTTAAGTAATGACCTCTCTTTATCCTTTTTATTTGCTTTTTGTGCCAAAAATGACCTCTAATGAGAGGGAAGTAAGATTTGGGGAGTTGCTGTCCCGAAACAGATTTCTGTCCTCCACCAAAAAATTTCGTGAGGAGTCTCTGTAAATCAGATTGAGCTCAAAATTTACGAATAAATCCCCCAGTATATTAGATAACTTTTGTTAGTTCAACACTTTTTGATTTGAGCAACAGAAGATGTTCGAACAAATTCGTTTCTACCTGCTGGTCTGTTTTGACAGATTTCTGCCATTATTTGCATTTGCTTCTTATTGATTCCTTTTTGAGCTCTCTTCAGGTAAATTGAGTTTGTTTGAAGGATTTACTTCAGTAACTTTTGTTTTTAATGAAAAGCCTTGCTATTCTAAAGCTTTGCCAGTGGTCTAATATCTTTTGAATACACTAATGTTGCTAATGAAGATTGTGTGAAGTTTTGTATGAAGGAAAAATTTCAGGTGTAGAGAGAGAATGATGCAATGAGATGAAGAATGGACAAAAGCTCAAGCTTGGGGATGCCACCATGGTGTCACCCCAAGAAATATCCAAGAGGTACAAGCGTCAAAGCTTGGGGATGCCTTCTTCATCAATAAAAAGCTCAGGTCTGTCTAGACACTTCTCTTTTATTGTTTTATGCACAGTTGTGTTGTTATTGGAGCGTCTTAGTTTTAGTTTGCTTTGCTTAGGATGTTTAGTTTGCTTTAATAAAGTAGTTTGGACCCCCGTTCTCGCTGTGTTGTTTTACAAATAAGTTTGCTTGGTGTTTGGAAAGGAGTAGTAAGTTCTTGCTTGATGTGCAAGAGGAGCTTGCATTGAGTGTGACTTAGACTTTATCATGACATGCTAGGTGTTGTTTTAGCATTATGCTTAGTGATTATTGCTATAGCATGTTTTGTTCCAAACAATTGGGATTGCTTAGTGTGCCTTGAAGAAATTATGCATTGTTTTAGCATGCAAAAGCATAGTATTGTGGTATTCTCCTTTGATGTTTTTCTTGGGTTGACTTGGCACATGCTTACACCATGTTATGACTATGACAAGTCACCATTAGCCTCTATGATCATTTAGTCCTTGACTTGTAGTACCACTCTTTGCTTTGATTAGTTTGCTTTGTTGCATTGCATGATTATGGCCAGTATTGCTCTTAGTTGGTTGCTCCCAGTCTTTTGCTAGCTTCCACTTGTATGAGTAAGTTCTACTCATGCTTCCAACTCCCAAGAAACCAAGTTATTCCAAAGTGTCCACTATAAACTCCTATGCATGGTGTGTTACACCATTCCAAGTATATTCTTGTTTTCAACTACCTTCCAATTAAAAACTATTTTGTTATGTGAAAACTTAGTGATTAAAGCCCTCACGAACTTGATAGCACATTTTATTATTTTCCCCTAATAAACTTGAACCATTGAGGCAAATTTGTTGTATATGCTTGCACTTATAAGTTGGGATTAGCAGAACCGTGCTGTCATGGGGAACGTTTTCAACATTGCACTTGTACTTTTGTACTCTGTTGATATCATGCTCTTTTGTCTATGGATGTTACCGGTGTGAAATGAAGTGGGAAGTTGTAAGTCCATGGAGTTTGTATTCTGTGTTAGAGAAACGCCTGGGCTGCTAGCCTAAGCCATGCCTAATCATGGTGGAAACTTGCAGCATCACCATAGTGACATCTATGAAGCATTCTTCTTATAAAAAAAGAGACACATTGAGAAAAGAGGAAAGAGAGAAAAAAGCACCATATTCCCATGGTACATAAGAAGAATTGCTGAGATGCTTATTGTCTGCTTGCCTTGTCATTTTGGTTATGGGAAAGCTCATGTACCATGTGCAAGGGGCACCCCGTTGGCGGTTCTCAATGACATGCAAATACTTACAGTGACAAGAACTTGCCTGGGCCCTAAGTTGAGTATCCATGAGGTGTAGCCCTCATAGTCAAGGGACTTGAGATTTCCAACTTATACTTTGTCAAGCATATACTCCAGCTTTGCCACTTTAACCTTAACCACTTCAAGATGCTTATGATAGGGGCAATGAGGGCTGAAAGCTAATAAGTACCATGATTTTTGGAAGTTCTTTTTGAAACTTGTAATCCCTACTTCCTTTATAAAAAGGCCTTTCTTCCACCATTACTTGAGTCTCCACCTTCTACCTTTAGGCACCATTAAGAGAGCATAGTTGTCATTCTGTGTGCAGTGTTCCAAAGCTTATTAATTGATGCATCTTGTGTTATTACTTGCTCTTGTGCTATTTGTTTCTAGTCACCCTTGTGAACTTTGAAGGTGTCTTATGCATCTATATTGCTACTCTATGAGGGACAAGCTGACTGCCACTATGCTATGTTTTATGTATGTGAAACAAACAAATGTTTTTCAAATGCATATTATTCATGATCTTTGTTTGTAGCTTGCCATGTTGCATGCATAGTTACTATGTCCTATTGTTAGAACTCCATTCTTTCATGCACATGTTTAGAGTTCTTTGATCCCAGCTTTCAATGTTTGCAAATGGTTGGATCTTTATTGTGAGGGTGCATGTTCACCTCAAAAATTATTCTTTTTATCACTTACCTACTCGAGGACGAGCAAGAGTTAAGCTTGGGGATGATGATACGTTGGAAACGTATCTATAATTTTTTATGCTCCATGCTTGTTTTGTATCTATTTTGCTTTACTTGTCTACACTTTGAGGTGCTTTTTTACATGTTTTCTGGTACTAACCTATTAACAAGTTGCAATAGTGCCAGATGCCTGTTTTCTAAAGAAATATTCTCGGAATTGGATGGGACAAACGTCAAAGTCAATTACTTTCCGTGGGGAACAATAAGTCCAAAGGAGAGCCCGAGGGGCCGGCCAGAGGGGCTAGACCCCCTAGGCGCGGGTGGACCCTAGGCGGCGCCTGGCTAGGGTTTGACCGCCCTGGCGGCCGCCTCGGTCTCCCCCTTCGCCTATAAGAAGCCCCCGATGCAGAAACTCTCAGTACCCGATCAATATTCCACGAAACCATCTATAGCCGCCGCCACCATCGTCCCTAGATCGGGGGGATCTGAAGCTCTTCCCGGCACCCTGCCGGAGGGGAGATCATCCCGGAGGCCTTCTCTCCGGTATGATTTGTGAGTAGTTCAACCTTGGACTATAGGTCCATTTAGTAGCTAGATGGTTGTATCTCCTCCTTTGTGCTTTCATGTATAGATATTGTGAGCTCCGTTCATGATCAAGATCTAATCTATTTATAATCATGCATGTTGTGTTTGCGGGGATCCGATGGATATTGAGATTATTATGTTGGTTTGATTAATGGTTCTATCTTTATGATTCTATCATGTCTGTGTTGTTTGTGATCTTGCATGCTCTCTGTTGCTAGTGGTTATCTTGACCAAGTAGTTGCTAGTGACTCCAAGAGGGAGTATTTATGCTCGATAGTGGGTTCATGCCTCTAGTTTCCAAGGGAAGTGATAGAAATATCTTCGGTTGTAGATGTGTTGTCGCTACTAGTGAACGGTCCCTTGTTCATGGAACATGTGGACTGTTTACCTTACACACTTTGCTTAAAGCAGTTGTCTGTTGCTTACAACTTAATACTGGAGGGGGTTCGGATGATAACCTGAAGGTGGACTTCTAGTCATAGATGCAGTTGGATTACGGTATATGTATATTGTTGTATTGCCCAATCAACCTCATAGGATCTTTCTAGCTAGTAATTGCATTGTTATGCCTTGCTCAGTTCCTGTCAATTGCCCCGCTGTAATTTGTTTACCCTTCATGCCATGTTGTTTATCTAAGGAGAGCACCTCTAGTGAACTATGGACCCCGGTCCAATCTTTACCATCAATACGTCTTCCACTGTTACTTGTTTACTTGCTACAAACCATTACCCTCCATACCATACGTTTAATCCTTTGTTACAGCAAACCAATGTGACAACCTCACTGATTCGTTGGGACAAAGTCTTGAGTTTGTGTTGTGCAGGTCTCCACGTTGCTTCCAACACCTATGTGACGTTTTCTTCCTCCTTATGGTTCGATAACCTCGGTCTCTACTGAGGGAAGACTTGCTGCTTGCTGCTTCACACCTTGCTCTTGGGGTTCCCAACGAAGTGCTCTACACAGGCGCATCATCAAGTTTTCTGGTGCCGTTGTCGGAGGAATCTACTTCTACCTCTTCCTCCCGTCAACTCAGCACTGCATCAAAGATGAAGGGGAAGACGCCGCGAAAGGAAAGGCCCTGGTCAGTTGGGCGACTATGTGTAAGCCGAATGAGTTACGTGGCCTCGGCATGTCCGACCTCAAGAGACAAAGCCTCGCTCTTAGGCTTCATTGTCTATGGATTCAATGGACGGACCCTCAGCGCAGATGGGCATTCTCTAAGCTTCCTTGCGACAACAAGGTTATGGCCCTGTCCAGAGCAACAATGAAGGTCACACTGGGCGATAGAGAGAATTCTTCTTTTTGGCACGACAACTGGTCAGATCACGACCCCATCTGTCTTCTTGTGCTCGACCTCTACAAAATTGCAACCATGAAGAACCGTTCTATGGCCAATGGCCAGGGAGATATCTGCTAGCAACTGGATTAGGTCCATTGCACGTTGAACACTCCTGTCCAATTAACTCAGTACTTACGCCTATGGGAGGTTAAAGGAGACACGACTTGGTGGCAAACCAGGACTTTGGCTGAGGACAGGAACTACAACGCCAACTCTGCCTACGAGTCGTAGTTTCATGGGGGCCATCCCAAGTTCAAAGCAACAAAAAATATGGGAGGCACATGCGGAGCCGAAATGCAGGCTATTCGCCTGGCTTTCCCTTCATGACAAGCTTCTAACGGCCGACAACTTGGCCACGAGAGGTTAGGACCATGACCCAATCTGCGTACTATGCCTCAGCGCCCCCGAGACGGCTAGCCACTTGCTAAAAGACTACCCCTTCACCACTGCTATGTGGAACCTTGCCTAGCTCTAGGACAACAACGCTGGTGGAACCTAGGGCCAGGCGATGCCCTCCATCTCGGATTGGTGGGACAACCTCATGGCTAGACATCCTGCTAATGAGCATCGAAGAATGAGCGGGTGTCTACTCTATGTTCTCTGAAACGGTTGGAAAGAATAAAATCAAAGGATCTTCACGACCAAGCGTCTAACTTACATTGAGGTCGCGGAGATTGCATGGGCGGACATCATGCAACGGGCTCGGGCTTTCCCGGCGGTTGGAGAGATTATTCCAGCTAAGCCAGATTACAGTTTTGTTTCTTTGTTATTTTTCTGCTATTGGGGTTGTTGTTTCTGGCATGACCATGTGCATACACCACCACCCTGTACACCTTGTTGGGGGTTTCTCTCTTTCTTAATGAAAAAAACAGTGCTCCTGTCGGTTGTCCCAAAAATGAAATATAAATAGATTATCGTGGTAAAGGTTGTTGTAGCACACAAACGAAAGAATCGCCATGCTAAGTCCCTAAAGTACCAACACACAAGAGCATCAAATCGCTAAAGATGAGTAGAGTGGATCATAAGAGCCTAACATGCAACCATACCGCCAAACACAAAAACCAACGGGATTTCAAAAGAACCGCTGGACACAAAACTCCATGCGTCCTTCGTCGGCGCTAGGCACACCAACAGAACATCGAGATGTTGCCGCCTCTCCACCCCTCCACCCCGAGAAATGAATAGAAACTAACTAAAACAGTGAACATAAACCCTCCCACTAGTGACAGGCTGGGGTCTACCACACCTCAATGGCCTGAGAGACCATCGGTGGCGGGGTAGACCACCGACACCATCGAATGGTGGGATAAAGATTCGTGTTGGATGTGATTCGACCAATCGTTCTATTCTTTACAAAATTCTTATTGAATTAAGAGACAATAACCTCTAAATGATTTGTCATTTTCTCCTCATTCTTCCACTGGGGCCTGAAGGAGCTTCAACACATATCCGACATTTTCCCCACAGGGTCTATCGGGAAGAACGATACTTTGTCTGCCATCTTTGAACCGGCCGGGCAGGAAGGGGACCTATTTGTCAATAGACCATCACACTAAAGAGTAACATCAGCCAAGCTTAATCTTACATAAATAAAGAACATAACAGGTCCGTAAAATAATAATAACCAGATGAGTCAAACCATGGACAATGACATATAGACAATCTACAACAGAACTGATGACGTTTTACTGGAGGTGCCTTCCAAACTGGCCCAAAGGACTATAGACATCAAATAGAGGATGGTACCAATACGGCTTGGGCACAGGTCACCTGTCATCCAAATTCTTTTCTCAATGCAAGTTCATGTTGAATAACTAGTAGTACATGAATTTGGAAACAGCAAGAATACCTGTTTTTAATAACTGTGGATTCACTCATCATGTTTATGGGGTGTTTCATTCGTCTGCCACTAAGAAAAGCACAATGTAAGCACAATTGATAAGTATATATACCTGCACAATAAGAACCAGAACATTTAAAAAAAGGAACTGACATAGCACAGCAGTGAAAGGAGGTACATTTGTGATGGGAGATCAGTTTCACTAAGAACTTTTGCAATGATCCATCTTGGCAGATAAGGCGTTTTAGTAGTTCCGTCGTAGAAGTTCATGCCAGCATAACTTCCATCAACAAAATTAAGAAGCGGACCACCAATCCCAGCCTGATACAACAAATAAAATAGAGAGGCAATGTTATGGCTAGATTATGACAACTTAGTAAATGTTATGATATACTAGAGAAAATAGTCGCAGATTTTCACCAGTGTACCTTCTTGATTTTACAAGTAGACAGCTCGAGGTCTTTGCAGTAGAGCTTGCTAGGTTTGTCATAAGGCTTCTCGTCCACTACACCAATTGTCCCCATTAATACTCCATCCTCAACATCTCGCCCTATAGCTACTACATTTTTACGTCCCTTTTCCGTTTGGAAAATATTCTCCGGATGAATACCACGTAGACGCTTATGAACACTGATTACAGCAATGTTATAATCTAAATGGTACAGTGCCAGTGTCCCAGTAGCACGCTAATTCGGTGGGAGAAATACATTAATCTGCAGCAGTTAATTAAGCTCAGTTAACCACAATCCAACTTAAGAGGACAAGAAAAATAATTGTGAGCTGCTACCTTCAATTTCTCATCAATCATGTTTTCATCAACCGGACTCCTAACCAAACTGGCCGAGGTCAGAATGACGGTAGTGCCTTTTTTATGCCACTTTATAAGATAGCCTGTGCATGCAAAGGATCTCTTGTCTCCTACACATCACAACTTGGCCTTAGTCAGTGGAAACAATGTATGAAAAACTAATCAGTGTACAACTGTACAATTACCATTGTATGAAGTAAGCAAGACAACGCGCCGGCATATTTTTGTCACAACTTCTTTCCGAAGTTTATGAAAGACCTTCCCAGTACCACGACACCATAGGTTGTAATCTAAGCCCTCATAATCATATGATTCACCAAAAAGCTCTTCAAATTTATTACACAATTTCCCACCGACTGCTTTTAGGAATAAGTACAGAAGTCACTGCGGTAGCTATAAAAAGTTACCGAATGCCGAGTCAGCACTATAGAAAGCAATAACTTACTCTCGAGCACAAGTGGTGGTGGCTTAGGATATCCCATAGATGTTAGATAGTTGACCAGATTCCAATGTCCTGATGCAATTAAAGAGACCAGTTTTGCGAATGATTAAATCCACATGACATTCTGCGCATATGATCAATAGGTGACATCAATATAGATCAATGGTTCACACCTGATGGGACTATGCTGAATAAATCTTCAGGCAAGGTATATTGATGGTAATTGGCAGAGTTTGGGCTGCAATAAAACAATGTTGAGTAGTCATGATACATAAATACAGGGCATAACTAGCTCAGAACAAACAACAACTAAACCAACATATAGGCCAAATCGTTCATGACAAAACGAGGAATTAAGGAAGACAGGTAATCAGGCCTACAAATATTAAACAGAAGATGAGGGGATAGAGCAGATCGTCCATGTTTTACCTAAGCAAAATGGCTTATCTACTCATTTAAAGGATTAAAGGAATGTCTACTATCTTCTTTACTGAAGCAAAAGCTCTAAATTAGAAACATGAGATGTGGTACTGATGCAAGGAACCAATGCTTGTATAAAAAAAAGAACCAAATAGTCA
The DNA here is from genome assembly GCA_916181665.1 of Avena sativa. Lineage (NCBI taxonomy): Eukaryota > Viridiplantae > Streptophyta > Magnoliopsida > Poales > Poaceae > Avena > Avena sativa. The sequence continues at coordinate 335,769,615 of OV702280.1, read as the reverse complement.
CTAATGCACAGATTACTGCCTTAGAACTCCCAAGGCACCAATGCTTGTATAAAAAAAAGTCTCATGTTACAACATATAGATATGTAAATTGGGTAAGATAAAGCTCATAAATACTAGAAGCATAGGAGACATACGTGTACTTCTCAAAATACTGCAAGCGTTCACGAAGCAAATGCCATGGTAGGATTGAGGTCCTATTCTCTTTGTTATCATAATGAATGTTCAACCCCAGAAAGTGTCCATTCTTATCCGTAACTGGACCTCCAAGTCCAGCCTAGAACCAAAATAAGCGATCAGGATTATGAAGGGAAAACGAGCCCAAAAAAATGTATTTCAGCGCACAAAGTTCAATTGGCACAAGTAAAGCAGCAGGGGATTACAACACAAATTAAGTTTCACATTTTTCATCATGCCAAAGTGCAGGAAATAATACAGCAGCATACCTCTGTGATAGTACAACTACTGTAGATCAGAGCATGTTCAGGACCATCTGTAGTGAGGACATGAATCTGCTGCCCCTTAACAGACATCAAAGTGCCAGAGTTGAAGGCACGCCCAAGAGCTTCTACTGGATCATTATCAGACAGCCCTTGTACCTGAGAATCCATATCTACAGAACGTGGATCTGAGAAATAGAAGCACGTGACAATAGCAATATCTTTATCATATAGTCCCAAGAACCCATCCATATGGATTCCTCCGCGCGGAAAAAGCACTTTAATCTACAGTGAAAAGCGTGGTACATCAGCACATGGAATGATCGCATTTGGCTTGAACAAACAAAGGAAAATGGGACACAAAAATTAGCAACACCAACCCTCAATCTATCATCGCTGTTTCTGTTATTCTGAAATTCCGTAACCAAACGTTTTGAAGTCACAATTCTTGATACTTCTTGACAACTCCTTACCTTACATTTTATAGCTATGCCGGAGCATGCAAATAAACATTTTTTTTCTGCACCAAGGAAATCAATTAGATCACGAACTAGTAGTTATTAGATACAAATTCGAGAATTCACAAGCGTAAGCAAGCATAATTACCATCAAATAAAGCAAGCGAGACAATATTAGAACCCAGAGAATCATCACAATCCACATTTGGAGAACCAAATGTCTTCTCTACAAAACTCCGGTCTGATGCAACTGGATCAGGATGTCCATATTTTTCACAAAAATCGTTTCTCTGCTTTTCCCACAACTGGTTGACTAAATAAACAACATGGTAATCAAACCAGAACTATGAGTTCTACTATAATAGTGGAGTGGAGGAATATATGGTAAGCGAAGACCCAGGAAAATACGAGATAATTGACTCACGTTCTACCATTTGCATTATCCTGCGTGTACTGGGAGAAATATATCCTGAAACCTGTCTGCGTTTGGCTCTTTTATCCCTTGCCTTTGTTTCCATCTTGACAGTCAGTCTCTTCTTTTCATCTATGGCTCTTTGGTCCCTCTTTTCCTTCTGTTTCTTTGCTGTCCTAAAGAAAAATAACAGTAATGGACGGAAATGCTTAGCAGAGCATCATGTTCAAGGAGAAATGAGGGACACACAGTGAAATTCAAAATTAGGCCCCACGAATAGCAAAAAAGGAAGATTTTCAGCGTATCAGTATATAACCATATTTCCTTGTAAGAATTACAACATGCTGCCCCCTCTGTTCGGATTTGTAATCACAAAAGGGAACGGAGAGAGTACTAAACTATCCTATCTTTGCTGAAATGCCTCATCCTAAACTTTCCTTGATCTAAAAACTTCGAATATATTCATATGCATGTTGTCCAAAATATCTTTTGCTGGCACTACTGTAGTTGAGTCTTTCTTACGATAGCAGTTTGGATTTCAACAAGCTATCTGTCAATGCTATAGTCAAGACCCACTAGTAGTAAACTTGTGTGACTGCGTTAGGGGCACAATCAAAACGGTGCAGAAAATAAAAAACGCCCGCTATTAGGATAAAGTGCTGCGGTTTGGAAGAGGAAATGTAGAGAGAGAGAGAGGGGCTTGTTTGAAGAAAATCTCTAGAGGGAGGTGGGAGAATTGTTGTGTTAGCAGATTTCTAAAACTACTTACAGTTTATAACCTACTTAGTGACATGATAAAGTTTGAGAGAACAATTGTATCATAAATAATTCTAATTACTTGTATTCAACACTGAATTGGGGGACTTTCACCAGGCTCATTCAGAAAACAAGATAGTAAAGTGCGCTTTACCTGTTATTTTATCAAATCTTAAATCGTAGAATTTTATGGGGAGATCAGGAAGAGGACGAATTACTGGGAGCAAGTTCCTACAACAATTGACTAGGTATACCAAAATATGGATCATGGATGGGGATGTGACTGTCTACTTTCATGGTTGGGAAAAGGAGTACATGGAATCGAACACAAATCAATGAGTCGAGACTAGGTTGAACAATATTTGCAGATTGACATAGGATACTATCAAAATTTGGTTGTGATTAGAGGGGACCAACATGTGCATGGATTTTACTTCGCTCGATCAAAGAGGAAGAACACCAACTTTCAAATCACAGGATCAATCAAATAATCGACTGAAGTAGCAATAGAATAATCGACTTACATCACCATGCCGCGGGTCGATCGATCAAGGGTGGGTGGCGCGGCTTACTAAGGGTTAGATGAACAACAGAGTCTGGATGCGCCGGGGTCTGTAAAACCCTATGTACACCTGGATTGGGCTTGGGCTGTTGGTGGCTGTACATGGGCTTGTCCCAGCTGGTCAACCACCGGAGTAGGAAAGAAAGATTAAGAGAACCAGAGGGCACATGAGAGGGGATCGAACAGAAAGGGAATTGAACTGTCTCCTCGTCTTAGTCTGTCTTCTTCTTCCTCTGGTCTAGATCCTTCTCTTCTTCAGGTGTGGCTACTCTCCACAAGCGGCTTTGTATCAATCTCACGTCCTGGCAGTCGTCGGTGGCCACGGGATAGACAGTTGGTATTAGAGATAGTCGTCGGTGGCCACGGGATGACACTACAAAGCTCCTTGCCACGACCTTGTATAGTGCCGAGAACTGCAGGCTGCAAGGTGTGTGCGGGGCTAGTATGACCACGCCCACATGATGTTTGACGTATGTCCTCACCGTCTCTGTTGTAGATGCTCGTGTTGCCAACAATGACCTGCGTAGCACCTCCTTGCCCCTCTTTGATGGCTCGAATCCAGGCCTTTGGAGAACTCAATGTCTCGAGTACTTCACTCGCTTCAGTATACATAAGTGCATGTGGGTTTTGTTGGATCGATGCACATGGATGGTAAATCCAAGGAGTGGTTTGAGGCATATAGATGGCGTCAAGTGTCTGGTGATTGGCCTGAGTTCATAGATGATGTTGAAGTACACTTTGTAGGTGAATCCTTGAACCACATCAGATGAAGCTTGAGGGCAAAGTGTTCACTACTGTTCGAGGCTTGTCCATGTTCTTGGAGTTTGATATAGGCCATGATGAACAAGTCCTTTACAAGTCCCAAGTCATGGCAGCTGGTGCCCTGCAAGTGCAAGGTAAACTTTGCGTCCGTCATACCTACCAGATGTTCAACACATGGTCTGGGTGTCGATGATGGCGTGTAGCTAACCGCATGTACCCGTGAAGCAACTCTGCACGCACCCATGGGCGTTGTTGTGCTCAATGATGAGCTGATGCATGATGTCGAGCCATTCTCCAAGGAGGACAGCAATGGTGTGATTTGTCAAAAATAAATGTAATTACCCATGATTTTTTTTGAATTTTCCATATCATTCCTTGTTGTTTCTGCAACTTCCTCAACATGATCTTGACCATGATGTTTAGTGGCCTGTTGTTTGTGCAACTTGTCATGTTATGCCCTGTCCTTTCACATGAGTTGCAGGTAATTTTTCCACCTATATTTTTCGTCTTTGTTCCCTTTGGAGCTTCACCAAACTCTCTTATCCTTTCTATCTCGGGCCTTCCTGGCAGTTTGATGTAACCTGGTGCCACTGGCTTCACATGATCAGCTATTGGCCAATTTGGTTGTCCTTCCAATGGCTCCAAGTAATGGTCATAGATGCTCTTGTAAACCACAATTGAGTAACATGGAGCAATGAAATCATCTAAAACCTTTGAGATTTTTTAGATAGCATAAATTGTATGGCAGCAAGGTAGGCCTGACAGCTGCTAGTATCTCCATGAACAAGTTATCTTTTCCAAGTTGACAATGTATTTGTACTTCTCATGTTCAACCGCCTCAAATCCATCTTTACCATTCCATAGTAATTGACAATTTCTCCTTTCTTCTTAGCTCTATCACTCCTTCTAATCTCACTTGATTTTTTCCTAAGATTATCTGCTTCACTATCTTCACCTGAGCTTCACTTAGGAATTGGTTCATACTCACTATCTTCTTCATATGATTTAATTACATGTGGTGCCTCTGAAGCAGGCACAACCTCATCTTTAGTTGCATGTTCTTGGTTTTGCAATGATGCTTCTTCTCTAGGTTGTGCCACCGGTGAATCTACAATTTACAAAATTTCATGTACCTCTTCATTATCATCAACTTTTCTCCTTGTATCATGACCAACTCTAGCAGTAGAAGCAACCTTCTTCCTTGAACCATGCTCTTCAGCAGTTTATGACATGAACATGTTGTCAACAACTTCAGCTGGGAGTAGTTGCATATCAATCAGTGGCATTGTAGTTCTATACGTCTCTTTATTCCTAAGGTATCTTTCACCAATAGGAACTTTCACCAAAACATCATCAAAACTGGCTTGCTTTGCTCTATCCCCATTGATGGTTGTGAAAATAGCCATCTTTATTCGTGTTTAAATCTTATATTAAGTTAAGCAATTGATAAAATATCTCTCTAGCCTTGCTACTAATGACTGATTATGGCAAAGATGTTCAAATCCTTGTTTTGAATTGTAATGTGCAGAAAATCACTTTTTATGGCAAAATCTAGAGAAATTAAGGGAGAATCACACGTTGCCAACTCAACCAAGTCAACCAAGGCTGAATGCCATCGTCTAGAAGTGTTAATGATCATCGTTATGGGCGGAGCTTTCCCATACCGTCCGTTCGTACCACACGTCGATGTCTTTGCTAGGTCAAATCAAGAAACTTTCGTGAAGAACCCTATATATTTCAAGACTCTTGGCCACCGCAGAGAAAGCCTTCATTCGCAGATTGTATTTGAAACCACACCGAGGAAGATCCACCGGTTCACCACCACCATAGCCACATCTCTATCCATAGCCATAGCCATAACTTGTATTCAAGATCTTCTTGCGGTTGGTGACTATTGTAAGGATATTTGATATTGATCTAATAAGTAATTCTACAATGTTTTTTATCCTTGATCTTTTTATGAGTGAGTAGTCCTCATGGATGCGGGGTGGGGAATAGCCTAGCAGCGATTGTGTGCATCTAATTACATGGAAGTATTTTTTGGTAAACACATAACAGATTTGTATTTGTATCATTGTTTCTTACCTCAATCCAAGGACTTGTCAGGTACCTAAGACCACGAGAATTGATCAAGGTTTGAGGTGAGGTATGTGGTAAACAGCGCCTACGCGTGAAATCCAGTGACAATAAGGGGAGTACATTAGTCATTTAGTGATGCATTTGAAAAAAAAACATTATCAATCTTAATGCTTTGGTCTGTATTTTACGTAATAATCATTCATATCCTGGTGCTTCGTGGTATAACAATTGGACCAAGAGACTTTATGCTATGCCTGCGGCTCATAGCGGCTTTAGTATTTACAAATATACTGTCCATAAATTCTATCTATATTATATTATTCACGCATGAATGTGCTTAGTATTATCTTTATCACATATGTATGCATAACTGCAGGTAAAACCTCAACCATGGCCTATCTCCATCCATTGATACAACCCCAATAACAAATAAAAACTGAAAAGGTTTAATAAACAAAGATTAAAGCAAACTAACAAGTTTTATAAATGCTCCTCAACCTACAACAATTGTTTCTAAGGTTCGATTAAACGTAAGTCTTCTAGGAAAAAAGATACTATACTACATCAGTAATCCAAATCGAAGGTATCAACCCTTTTTCTAACGTCGTTGCTGGAGAAGCAATTCGCTATCCTAGTGAGATTACTAGAGACCTTGTTAGTTACTTTTAATTTTGTTTTAGTCTATTTGTTATTATTAGTTTACTTTCTGTTATCAATTAAAACCCCCCAAAATTAGTTACTTATTTTATTGTTATCTTAATCTAAAAAACATAAAAAATAGAATTATGGCACAAAAGAAGCATGGGAAATATGCTACCCCTAATGATGAATTTATGCGTGCACCTATCACTCAGCCCACTGTCACAGCGGAGAATTATGAAATAAATCATAACTTTTTTTAAGTTTGGTTCAATAGAACCAATTTGGAGGTTCAGTTTATGAGGATTCAGGTTTGCACTTAAATATATGTACTGGAATATGCGATATGATACGTATAAAAATGTTGATCCCGATACGGTCAAGCTACATTTATTTCCTTTCTCACTTAGATAAAAAGTAAAATAATGGTTGCTAGCTTTACCTATGGTCACTATTACTTCTTGGGAGGAATACACTAATATTTTCATGACTTAAATTTTCCCTTCAGCTAAGACTATACAATTTTAATCTAACATTACTAGCTGTAAGCAGAAAGATCGCGAGCCACTAGCCCTTGCATAGGAGAGAATGAAGAAATCTATAATAAGCTGTCCTAGCCATGGAATAGAAGAATGATCAATTCTCTATTTATTTTATAATGGTTTAAATCCCATGTCTAAGTCTATGCTTGATACTGCTGCAAGAGGCACTTTCATGGGCAAGTAAGTAAATATTGTCAAATAGCTTATTCATGATATGCAAAAAGCAACCATACCCAATATCATATAGAGATATCCTCCTCAACAAAGGTGAATTCAATCACCGAGGATAAGAATGAAGAGCTTACTACAAAGGTATATGAGCTATTAACTATTATCAAGGGTTAGGAAGATATCCCGGTAAATTACATCGCTGATACTACTATTGAGAAAGTAGATTTTATAGCTCGTAATTCTTATAATCCTGTATGTTACTATAATATCACGCATACCAAGACAAAGTGTGTCTACAATCTAATTAATGTGACATGGGATTATAAGAATTAATGAAGATCACTACAGGAATGGGAAGCTACGCCGACGGCCAAACGTCGGGGCCGTTGGCGTAGCCATCGTCCAGACTAACCCCTCCAAGCAGCCGTCGGCGTAAAATTGTCCTCGGCGTATCCTATGCTACGCCGACGGCTATCCTCGGCGTAGCTATTTTTTATTTTACCACATTAAACTTTGAAAAATCATAACTAAATCATTCTAATTCAAAAAAATACAAATAATATATCAAAATTTGCAAAAAATAAGATTTATCTATCAACACTCAAATATTACACATTTGTAAATAAAAATTAAGTGAAACATAAAACATTATATATAGTTTAAAACGAGCATAAAAATTTTAAAAACGATCGAAACAATGCGAAACCTTCGCGTGGTGTTATATTATGTGACATAGTTATAAGGACAAATATCAAACTTGGTATATTGATTATGTATCAAAAAACCTTCACAAAATGACCTATCTCATTCGAGGTTTCTTGGCTTTCGGGTCAAATGACTAATGTTATGCTAGAATCAAGGCATAGTTTGTGATAATGTCCCCATATTGTGCATACATGTGCATCATGGGATGACGAACAATGTTACAGGAAGAAGTTTTCCTTTTTGTCGCACCAAAAAGACATTTTCCATTTTCCGAGCACAAAAAACGGATGGTTTTATGAAGCAACCACCAAATGGCTAATTCAAAATACTACCACCATATTTTACAAAAATACTAGACCACCTTATATGGACAATGTCCCAATAGGGGGATCTGAAACCTTTCCGTCCACCTCTGATGAAAAGGACAAATTCCTGCCGAATCGGTAGGAAGTGGGTCAGATATGAACTACAGGTACATGATCCGATGCTCATGTTTTTTTTACAAATTTCATTTTTAGGTTCACAATATGCTATTTTATCAAAGATCCAATGCAAGTTTAGCGAGGCTCGGCCCCGAGCTAAGAATCTTTATGCCCGTCGTTCGACAAAGTTTGACGATAGTTTAAAACGGGCATAAATCAAAAACGATCGAAACAATGAGAAACCTTCGCGTGGTGCCATATTATGTGACATAGTTAGAAAGAAAAATATCAAACTTGGTATATTGATTATGTCTCAAAAAACCCTTTATAAAATGACCTATCTCATTCGAGGTTTCTTGACTTTCAGGTCAATGACCAAAGTTATGGCTAGAATCAAGGCATAGTTTGTGATAATATGCTCATATTGTACATACACGTGCATCATATGTTGCAGGAGGAAGTTTTCCGTTTTGTCGCACCAAAAAGCCATTTTCCATTTTTCGAACACAAAAAATGGACGGTTTTGTGAAGCAATCACCAAATAGCGAATTCAAAATGCCATCACCATATTTTACAAAAATACTAGACCATCTTATATGGACAATTTCTCAACAGGGGGATATGAAACCTTTTCGTCCACCTCTGGTGAAAAAGACAAATTCCTGTCGAATCGGCTGGAAGTGAGTCAGATATGAACTACAGGTACATGATTTGATGCTCGTGTTTTTTTATAAAAATCATTTTTAGGTTCATAGTATGCTATTTTATCAAAGATCCAATACAAGTTTAGCGAGGCTCGGCCCCGAGCTAAGAATCTTCATGTCCGTCGTTCGACAAAGTTTGATGATAGTTTAAAACGGGCATAAAAAATTCAAAAACGATCGAAACAATGAGAAACCTTCGCGAGGTGTCATATTATGTGACATAGTTAGAAGGAAAAACATAAAACTTGGTATATTGATTATGTCTCAAAAAATCTTCACAAAATGACCTATCTCATTCGAGGTTTCTTGGCTTTCGGGTCAAATGACCAATGTTATGGCTAGAATCAAGGCATAGTTTGTGATAATGTGCACATATTATGCATACACGTGTATTATGGGATGACGAACAATGTTGCAGGAGGAAGTTTTCTGTTTTGTCGCACCAAAAAGCCATTTTCCATTTTATGGACACAAAAAATGGACGGTTTTGTGAAGCAACCATCAAATGGCTAATTCAAAATGCTACCACCATATTTAAAAAAAATACTAGACCACCTTATATGGACAATGTCCCAACAGAGGGATCTGAAACCTTTCCGCCCACCTCTGGTGAAAAAGATAAATTTATGCCGAATCGGTAGGAAGTGGGTCAGATATGAACTACAGGTACATGATCCGATGCTCATGCTTTTTAACAAAAAATATTTTAGGTTCACAATATGCTATTTTATCAAAGATCCAATGCAAGTTTTCCTTTTCATCGCACCAAAAAGCCATTTTTCATTTTCCGAACACAAAAAGGAGGATTTTCTGAAGCAACAACCAAATAGCAAATTCAAAAGCGAAGGGTTTGTGATTAGTTGATATGGGTATCATATTTGGATTCCTCTCATTTTTCTGATCAATTTAGACGTATTATTTGTTGAATTCCGATTTACGGATTTAAAGATATTAATTATTCCATATTAAATAGAAAAATATAAAAAAGTAAAATTATTATATTTTTATTTTAATCAATAATATTTTTACTTATTCATTAATGTTTACTTAAATAATTTTTTGTAATTTCAAAAAATACAAACATGTGACATGATGATATAAGAGTTAATAGGATTAATATCATAGTATTGACAACAATGTATGAATTACTTTGCGGAAACAGATTTTAAAGGAACGAGGAAGTTAAACATGTTAAAAATGTTCAAAGTGAGAGAGTAACGAGTCAAACAATTCAAAGATTAAAAAATTTAGAAAAAAAAATATTTTTTTTTTGTTTTTAAAAAATGTTTTTGCTACCTGCCAACAGGCTATGCCAACGATCGCTACGCCGAGGGCATTTTGGCCTACGCCGACGGCTTTTTGCCCTCGGCGTAGCGCGCACGTCCTGTAGTGAATGTCCTACCACACTTCTAGAGCTTCGAACTGTCGCGTACTAAACACCACCTTCAAAAAGGACTGCGATGATGACGACACTAATGCTGGGACATGCTAGGTGACATTCTCTTATAGGAAAAATTGATAGAATTTGACATGAAAACGATTTCATTATTTATGTACCTGGCCACGGCCGCTCACCCGAAACAAGGACTTGAGGACATCTTTATACTCCCTCGACTTTTCTTCGTTGCGACTTTGCGAAGTGAGCAAACGCCTGTAGTAGGTAGATGGAGTTAGCTAGCCACGTGCAGTCTAGCAGTCAAGCATGGTTCTTGACCAGCGTAATCGTCGTCTCGATCGATCCATGGCACCACCACCACTATGGTGCAGATTGCTTATCTCTCTGGTTGAGACAATACAAGGCGAGCCGATCGAGGTGTTTTACCGATGCACTTGGCAAACTTGGAGCGGTGGAGGAGCCGAGGAGGCCATCCCTGGCCTCTTCTTTGAAGCACCTCTCGGTGGCAGCCCACCGGCCGTCAGAGCCGGAAGCAGTCCGGGTGATGAACTTGAGACTCCTGAGCACATGCGTGGCGGCGAAATTGGACCTGTTGATGTGGCAGTAGGCCGTGATCCGCTGGAGCTGCTGGCACGCCTGCTTGATCGGCGTCGTGGCGACCCGGAGGATGCCATGGCCGTACGAGGAGGACCGCCGCTTCTCCGGCGTCGCCTAGTCCGCTGGGTCTACCATGCCGAGCGCATTTCCCTCACTTCTTTTACTTCATCGTGTATTCTGGAATTAGATCTAGAGGACAGTTGCTTCTTTGTCAAATCTTGATAGAGGGTAATCTACCGTCTTAATCAATGCACTGGTAGAAAACGCCCTATAGGTCCTGGTTGGTAAGGGGCATTAGTCCCGGTTGCCCAACCGGGACGGGGCAATCGGGACTAAAGCCCGAACCTTTAGTCCCGGTTGCCCCACCAACCGGGACAAAAGGCCACACACGTGGCATCTGCTCCGTGCGAGGGGGGGGGCTTTAGTCCCGGTTCGTAACACGAACCGGGACTAATAACCTGCTGCCGCGGCAGAGATTTGACCCATTTCTCTGCCGCGGCAGAGAATTCATTTTGGCACATTTTGTTGCCGCGGCAGCATTTTCGCCACTTTTTGTGCCGCGGCAGAGAATTCATTTAGGTTGTTTTATTGTTTATTTAGTGTTTTGCACTTATCAATGAAGGAACCTTATATTACACAAGATCATCATGACAACATTTTACATTCAATACACGGATCGAGTTCATGCACTACATACAAAAGTGTATAGACAATTCCTTCAAAGTTGCTATTTTTACAATCCCTATTGTCTATACACAGCAGAATAGTATTCCCCTTTCGGATCTAGGACTTCTGCATCCAAGAATCCCGCCAATTCCTCCTGTATTGCTCGTATGCGATCCTTTGACAGAAGACCGTCCCGTAGACGTTCGATCTGATTTAAAAAAGGAGTCAGCCTATATGAATATGAAACTAAACACAATTTAATTGTAATTAAAAACTATAGAAATTGTTTACGTACGTGGAGTTGCTCTAAATTTCTGCCCTTCTCATTGCACGTCTGCCGGATGAACTCGCATACATAGTATCCACATAGATTGTTACCTGGTCCCTGCGTCAGGCACTTTACGACAACAGAGTTCAATCAAAATAATAATCAAGCATGATAATAACTGTATCAAAACTAGAATCAAAGAGATGCGCGGATATAGCTAGTGGTGCTTACATCTAGTGGTTGAAATGTAAGCTCCTCTTTCCAAACACCCCTAGCCTTCTTGGTGAACCGTTTCCAAGCGCTGCCCGGCGTAGAAAACGAATAAAATAAGTTATTAAGTACTTGATATCATAAAATTCACGAACGTTGCCGATATAGTGTCGTAATGATTAGAATTACCGCTGGAGAAGTATCTGCATGTCCTTCCACGTCTCAAGGGGTTTATGTTTCGAGTCCATGACTAGTACACGCCCTTTGTCAAGTTGAATGATTAACAGAATATAGTGGTACCTGCGAATGCAGAACTAATCAATTATATACTTAACATCGAGTAAGCGAAATAGAAAGTGTATACAAGACAATAACACTCACTGGAAGTTGTAAGGAAATAGTATTTCCCTTTTGGTTTCTTGAAACCTTAACGCGTGTACTATATTATCCTCCGTATCCTGGGGGCTTATTTTGAGATTAGCTTCATGAACCCAATATGGGTCAATGAAGCCAATGTCATAGATTTGTCCTCTGCTGCATTCGAGAATCTTCATTCTGCATATTAAAGTATGATTATATACATGCAATAAACAAAATAATATAGATGGAGACTAAATTAATTACAGAATTAGTACTTACAGACAATAGACACTCATGATCGATTTGTCCAAGGCGTCTTGATTGAATAATTGAAATAGTTCATCAAATTCAATGGATATCATGTCATCCCTTTCTTTCCCATGATGCTTTTTTGTAACCCTCAGCACTATCCAGTTAGCCCCGGCCTTTGTGGCATGCAAGTACCAGTTATGCAATCTTCGCATTTTTGTTGGAAGATTGTTTACCTCCTCAGGTTTGACGAGAGGTTTTCCGTACTGGTATTGGTATGCTACTTCACTCACGGGGAAGAACTCTAACTGGGATAAGTACTGGGCAATACTCATACCTTGAGCAGCGGCAGCTTCTCCGTATTGTGCAACTACCTCTGGATCATACTGCTCTTCGGCCCCATATTTGCTCGACCCCACATTGGTTTGAGAAATCACCTTGAGAGGGGCGCAAGTCTGTTTTGCTTGTTCTCCGAGCTGGGCAACAGATTTCCCGCTTGCATCAGTACTGCTCTTCGAGGCTTTTTGTGCCGCATGTGACTTGAGAATAGAACGCTCATAGTCTGATGACAGCTTTGGCTCGGGTTGATGAAGAGTCTTTAGCATTTTCAACACTTTGGCTTTTTCTTCTTTGGTGCTAGGGAACTCTGGCTCTTGTAACACCCTCAGAATCGGACCTATGCAAGTTTTAGCGAAACCCGCCAAACCCGCATAGAAACGATTCAAAGGTGCCCACCAGGCACTTTCGTGCGGGTGGAAAACGAAGTAATAACATTACACAACAGTCCTCAATGGGACCCACAGAACAGATATATATACAACAGCGACTCAATGAGTCAAGAATACAGAGATACAATACAAAGATCCAAATCACCTTGAAAATGAAAGAGCGTCCAGCTACGGACAAGATGCAAATGGGGCTAAGAGCCCTGAAGAATAACCAATGGCGTCCATAACCCTGCCCAGGCCAAGCCGGAAGGGTAACCCTGCTAACGACGTCGATCTCAAAACCTGCTTAAACAAAAGGGGTGCCGACAAAGGGCAAAGGAAAAAGAAGGAGCGTCAGTACTGAGGCCAGTACACGGCGAGGCTAGAATTCGGCGGTCCTCGCCTACATAGGTATGGTGGACTGTAGCGGCGGCGGCAGCATGCACTAAACAACCTATAGAGACTCGATACAACTGGCGGCTACCAGAGAGGGTAAGAAAAACCTATTCGGAACCAACCTGAAGTTAACACCAAACAAACCCATCCTGATGTTTCCCCCTCGAGACCAAACGAGGAAGTCAACCGAGGAACTCACACAGTTGGCAGTTTTATTTATTCAGTTATCGTTGCAGCAATTACTAGTCAGGTAGAGATAATCATCCTGATAAAATAAGCAGTGGGCACTTTTAGTTAATCATTCCGTGGTAGTTGCAACAATTACTAATCAGATACAATTAGCATGAGATAACCCAAAACCCAGCAGTTGTTGGTGCTTTTATTTAGCCATTTCGTTGTAGTTGCAGTACTTACTAGTCAGATACAATGGTCGCAAGCGACATCTCAAACAAGCAATTGTGGGCAGTATTATTTAGCCATTCCATTATAGTGAAGCTGATTACTAGTCATTATAAAGTCAAATTTATAGCAATAAACTTTAGTTATGCTTGTCTATGGTCGAGATACTGTGCTCCAAGTCGTCCATAACCGCGGACACGGCTTTCAGAAAGTTTTACCCGGCCGGGGTGCACCAATAGCAACACACACTCGATCAACCTCGGAAAAACCAAATCAACACCCAACGAGGCTTTCACGACAAAGCAATCACAGGATTCAGAAATATTTCAGGGGGCCACCCCTTAAAGTAGACCCGCAACGAAGTAAGCTAGCTCCGAGACGGACTCAAGGTTTGGGTGGACGGCTGTGAGCGACTGGGAACCCAAAACTGGGCTTGTCGACACCGCGAAAACGTGTCCCGATCCTAAACAGTACAGTGTGCTATACATCGCACAATCGTAAATAAAGTAGTAGCATGGCATAAGTACAGGATCGTAAATAAAACCTCAAACTAGTTTGTGGCCCCAAGAAATAAGACTGAATCAAGCTCTGGCTCACGGGGGTCCCATATACCTCCCGGATGTGGATAGCGCGATAAATCAAGGAACAGGTATCAAGTACTCGGGGTCCTACGGGACACAAGTGGGCGTTCGGAAACCAAATATTATCTATCACCCACCGATGCCTCTGCTTACTTCAATTTTAGTTGTTAAACAGGAATTAAAGTGAACGGTAAGTAAAGCTATGATCATCTCCAACATCAACATGCGGCAATACATCAACAACTGTGGCACTGGACGACACCGCAACAGCACTTGAGCAAGCGACTAAGACGCGCAGGTCCAACTATCTACCAAACAACAGGTAATAGGGTGTGTCCAAGGCAATATAGGGCTGCAAGGGATATCACGGGTACGGAAACTAAAGCATCGCAACACAGATAGCAATAGATCAACAGGAGGGAATAAATACTATAAAAGTAAGATAGGTAGAAAGGGGGAGATGCTCGCCTGAAACGCATTGCCGAAGGTTCAACCGAAGATCGGGGCGAAGCTCACATCAACTCAACGGCCTGATCCGCGAAGAAGCAAAACACTAGAATAAACACCGGATGCAATATTTAAGATTACGGCAGAAGATCGGCATGATGCATGTATGATGTATGGCATTTAATATGCAACAAGTTTTATGTTTAGCATTTATAAAAATAGGGGTTCGGGAGAGGGTTCACACATTAGGGGGTCTCGACGAACTTGGGGTTCCGGGGTCGGGGTTGGTCTCAGGGTCCAGGGTTCGACGGGTTCGTTCTCGACGGGATCGTTCTCGGATAACGGGGTACGTCTTGGCGCATCCGGGGTCTTCGGGTCATGTCGACGGTCATGGCGTTCGGGAAGAAGAACTTGTCGTTCTTGCGGCGATCTTGGCGTTCTTCCGGTCCAGGGTTTGGAGTCCGAGGGAATTGCTTGGCGTTCCCGGAGGAAGTACTTGTCGTTCCCGTGTTGGCGTCCTCGGTGTCAGGGGAGACCTTGGGGTTCCAACTTGTCCACCATTGACGGAGTTGGGGCTCGACACCGGGGTCAGTCTTCGGATCTGAGAACGGTCTTGCGGTCCGTGAGGGAGTACTTGTTGTTCCAAGACGTCGAACTTGTGAACGGTAAGGAGATATTCGATTCCTGATGGCGAGCTTGTTGACGATGAAGATCTTGTCGTGCTTCACGCGATCCTGCTCCAACAGGTGTCCCTGGTACTGCGGAGGGTGTTTCGGTCGAGTAGTTGCCTTCAGGCCGTGGCGCACGGAATCCTGTGATTTGGCCGGGCCCACACGGGCACCTAGCGGTACTGGAGACTGGGCAACGCAGGGTCAGCGTGGAACTCCGAACCGCGAGTGGCAGAGGCGACGAGAGGCAGAGGTTGGCTTGCCGGCGGCGGGAGCTCGACGAGGACGCGGGTCATGGCGAGGCGGCGGAAGTCGGGGACGGCCGGGGCGGAGACGCGGGACGCGATGGGGGCAGGAGGAGCCGACGGGAGGGGAGCTGGCGCGGAGGGCGGCCGTGGCAAGGTTCGGGGAGGACCGAGGCGGGGGCGCGGCCGGAGTAGAGCTTGGCCGGCGACGGGGCGAGGCCGGATGCGGGGACGGGGAGCAGAGGGGCGGCGGAGGCGGAGGGCAGGTCGCGCCGGCGGGCGGCGTGTCTTCCCAGGGCGGCGGAGGGGTGGCTCGGGGAGGCACCGGGTGCGGGAGGAGGCCGCAGGCGGTGGAGGGGCGCCGGAGCACGGGGAAGGGCGCGTCAGGGCCGGAGCTTGGGGGCCGAGGACGAGCGGGCCGACGGGGCTCTGCGGGACGGCGAGGAGGAGACGGCGACGTGCTTGGGCGGTGGCGGCCGCTCGCGGAGGGCGGAGGTTGACGGGGGCGGCGCGGCGGCGGGGAAGGGAGGCTCCCGCGAGGCAGAGCGGAGGCGCGGGTGGAGGCGGTGGCTTGGCGGCGGAGAAGAGCGCAGCAGAGAGGGAGGGGGAGGAGGAGGCGAGGCGACGAGGCCACCGGCGGCGGCGGTTGCCCGAGGAAGGGAGGTGGAGGCGAGCTCGCGGGGTTGGAGAGGTTGGAGGAGGGAGGAGCCAGGGGAGAGAGAAGCGCGGTTGGTGGGGGACGGGGTCGCGTGCGTGGGGCCCAGGGGCGGGCAGGACGTGGCCAGGGGGTCACGCGGGGAGGCGGGAACTGGGGAGGGAGTGGCTGTGGCCAGGTGTGTGTGGCCGCGTGTGGGGCTTGTGTGTGAGGTGGATGAGAGGGAGGGAAGAGGGAGAGAGAGGTGAGGGAGGGGTGAGGTGAGGTGGCTGCCTCTGGTTGGTGGGGAGTTTGGGGAGGGTGAGGTGGCAGGTTGCTACTGGTTGGGGTGAGGTGGAGGGGAGGGCTGGGTAGGTTAGTTGGTAGCTGTAGGATTTTGGTTGGTGGACCGATTTATTTTCTGGGGTGGTCGTTCGGGTCAATCGGCCCGTTCGACTGCCCCTATTAAAAAATAATTTAATGTTTTATTTATTTTCAAATAGCTTTTGTAACTAGTTTTAGACAAACAAAATATCCGGAACATCCGGGGTTTTGTGTTTGAACAAAGTCGGGGCGTTTAGAAAACAAAACTGGGTTTTTCCGAAATAGTTTTAGACAAACAACATATGATGATGACGATGCAATGCACAAATTCAACGCGATTTTCTAGTAGTGGTTTTGCGGGATGCCACAATTCGACACCACTAACAATGGATCTCGCCCTCGAGATCCGCCTCATGGTACCGGGAAGGACGGTCGGTGATCTGCATCTTCTCGCTTCGTGTAGATCCTCGCGACACCACTAACAAGAGGTCGTTGTCCGTGATCGTCGAGAGAACACTCCGGAACAAAAGGTCGAAGGTAGAGGTATCAACAAATAAAGCCACCTCTAGCTTCGGTGGAAAGAGGGGACCGATGCATTCTCATCCACTTTAATGTACAAAAGCGAATAGAAGGGGTAGTCGGCATGGGGGCCAATCCATCACGCACCCAAACTATTACTCTGCACAATCAGTAGAAAGAGTGCAACCATTCTCGGAATCAGACTGAAGATCTCGACAAGCGAGGTTCGGAACAAAGGAGTGATGCAGACTCTGCATCGGATCTGGCGTGGATGGTGTCGTCGCGTCGGAAAACACCGGAAGGCACAAACAAGGAACAAAGAATGATACCACAGCAGACGGATTCCTCAAGCAGCATGAACACCGGATGTAGCAACACCGTTATCAAAGGAGGAAGCGAAACCCTGAAGGTACGACGGAAACCCAACCACGAGAATTCCTGGACTCGAAGAAAAAGACGAGAGCGGATTCAAAACACGTAGAGGTAAGAGGAGAACAGCAAAGGGGTAAGGAGTAAAAGCAGACCTAACCAGAACTATCCAACCGATTTTTGCAAAAAAATAGTTTTGACACTCTACTTCGGCCGTTAGCTAGGTTATCCTACAGGCTGGACTTGTGGGGTATCGCAACTGCTGAGCTCTGATACCATTCTGTAACACCCTCAGAATCGGACCTATGCAAGTTTTAGCGAAACCCGCCAAACCCGCATAGAAACGATTCAAAGGTGCCCACCAGGCACTTTCGTGCGGGTGGAAAACGAAGTAATAACATTACACAACAGTCCTCGATGGGACCCACAGAACAGATATATATACAACAGCGACTCAATGAGTCAAGAATACAGAGATACAATACAAAGATCCAAATCACCTTGAAAATGAAAGAGCGTCCAGCTACGGACAAGATGCAAATGGGGCTAAGAGCCCTGAAGAATAACCAATGGCGTCCATAACCCTGCCCAGGCCAAGCCGGAAGGGTAACCCTGCTAACGACGTCGATCTCAAAACCTGCTTAAACAAAAGGGGTGCCGACAAAGGGCAAAGGAAAAAGAAGGAGCGTCAGTACTGAGGCCAGTACACGGCGAGGCTAGAATTCGGCGGTCCTCGCCTACATAGGTATGGTGGACTGTAGCGGCGGCGGCAGCATGCACTAAACAACCTATAGAGACTCGATACAACTGGCGGCTACCAGAGAGGGTAAGAAAGACCTATTCGGAACCAACCTGAAGTTAACACCAAACAAACCCATCCTGATGTTTCCCCCTCGAGACCAAACGAGGAAGTCAACCGAGGAACTCACACAGTTGGCAGTTTTATTTATTCAGTTATCGTTGCAGCAATTACTAGTCAGGTAGAGATAATCATCCTGATAAAATAAGCAGTGGGCACTTTTAGTTAATCATTCCGTGGTAGTTGCAACAATTACTAATCAGATACAATTAGCATGAGATAACCCAAAACCCAGCAGTTGTTGGTGCTTTTATTTAGCCATTTCGTTGTAGTTGCAGTACTTACTAGTCAGATACAATGGTCGCAAGCGACATCTCAAACAAGCAATTGTGGGCAGTATTATTTAGCCATTCCATTATAGTGAAGCTGATTACTAGTCATTATAAAGTCAAATTTATAGCAATAAACTTTAGTTATGCTTGTCTATGGTCGAGATACTGTGCTCCAAGTCGTCCATAATCGCGGACACGGCTTTCAGAAAGTTTTACCCGGCCGGGGTGCACCAATAGCAACACACACTCGATCAACCTCGGAAAAACCAAATCAACACCCAACGAGGCTTTCACGACAAAGCAATCACAGGATTCAGAAATATTTCAGGGGGCCACCCCTTAAAGTAGACCCGCAACGAAGTAAGCTAGCTCCGAGACGGACTCAAGGTTTGGGTGGACGGCTGTGAGCGACTGGGAACCCAAAACTGGGCTTGTCGACACCGCGAAAACGTGTCCCGATCCTAAATAGTACAGTGTGCTATACATCGCACAATCGTAAATAAAGCAGTAGCATGGCATAAGTACAGGATCGTAAATAAAACCTCAAACTAGTTTGTGGCCCCAAGAAATAAGACTGAATCAAGCTCTGGCTCAGGGGGGTCCCATATACCTCCCGGATGTGGATAACGCGATAAATCAAGGAACAGGTATCAAGTACTCGGGGTCCTACGGGACACAAGTGGGCGTTCGGAAACCAAATATTATCTATCACCCACCGATGCCTCTGCTTACTTCAATTTTAGTTGTTAAACAGGAATTAAAGTGAACGGTAAGTAAAGCTATGATCATCTCCAACATCAACATGCGGCAATACATCAACAACTGTGGCACTGGACGACACCGCAACAGCACTTGAGCAAGCGACTAAGACGCGCAGGTCCAACTATCTACCAAACAACAGGTAATAGGGTGTGTCCAAGGCAATATAGGGCTGCAAGGGATATCACGGGTACGGAAACTAAAGCATCGCAACACAGATAGCAATAGATCAACAGGAGGGAATAAATACTATAAAAGTAAGATAGGTAGAAAGGGGGAGATGCTCGCCTGAAACGCATTGCCGAAGGTTCAACCGAAGATCGGGGCAAAGCTCACATCAACTCAACGGCCTGATCCGCGAAGAAGCAAAACACTAGAATAAACACCGGATGCAATATTTAAGATTACGGCAGAAGATCGGCATGATGCATGTATGATGTATGGCATTTAATATGCAACAAGTTTTATGTTTAGCATTTATAAAAATAGGGGTTCGGGAGAGGGTTCACACATTAGGGGGTCTCGACGAACTTGGGGTTCCGGGGTCGGGGTTGGTCTCAGGGTCCAGGGTTCGACGGGTTCGTTCTCGGCGGGATCGTTCTCGGATAACGGGGTAGGTCTTGGCGCATCCGGGGTCTTCGGGTCATGTCGACGGTCATGGCGTTCGGGAAGAAGAACTTGTCGTTCTTGCGGCGATCTTGGCGTTCTTCCGGTCCAGGGTTTGGAGTCCGAGGGAATTGCTTGGCGTTCCCGGAGGAAGTACTTGTCGTTCCTGTGTTGGCGTCCTCGGTGTCAGGGGAGACCTTGGGGTTCCAACTTGTCCACCATTGACGGACTTGGGGCTCGACACCGGGGTCAGTCTTCGGATCTGAGAACGGTCTTGCGGTCCGTGAGGGAGTACTTGTTGTTCCAAGACGTCGAACTTGTGAACGGTAAGGAGATATTCGATTCCTGATGGCGAGCTTGTTGAAGATGAAGATCTTGTCGTGCTTCACGCGATCCTGCTCCAACAGGTGTCCCTGGTACTGCGGAGGGTGTTGCGGTCGAGTAGTTGCCTTCAGGCCGTGGCGCACGGAATCCTGTGATTTGGCCGGGCCCACACGGGCACCTAGCGGTACTGGAGACTGGGCAACGCAGGGTCAGCGTGGAACTCCGGACCGCGAGTGGCAGAGGCGACGAGAGGCAGAGGTTGGCTTGCCGGCGGCGGGAGCTCGACGAGGACGCGGGTCATGGCGAGGCGGCGGAAGTCGGGGACGGCCGGGGCGGAGATGCGGGACGCGATGGGGGCAGGAGGAGCCGACGGGAGGGGAGCTGGCGCGGAGGGCGGCCGCGGCGAGGTTCGGGGAGGACCGAGGCGGGGGCGCGGCCGGAGTAGAGCTTGGCCGGCGACGGGGCGAGGCCGGATGCGGGGACGGGGAGCAGAGGGGCGGCGGAGGCGGAGGGCAGGTCGCGCCGGCGGGCGGCGCGTCTTCCCAGGGCGGCGGAGGGGTGGCTCGGGGAGGCGCCGGGTGCGGGAGGAGGCCGCAGGCGGTGGAGGGGCGCCGGAGCACGGGGAAGGGCGCGTCGGGGCCGGAGCTTGGGGGCCGAGGACGAGCGGGCCGACGGGGCTCTGCGGGACGGCGAGGAGGAGACGGCGACATGCTTGGGCGGTGGCGGCCGCTCGCGGAGGGCGGAGGTTGACGGGGGCGGCGCGGCGGTGGGGAAGGGAGGCTCCCGCGAGGCAGAGCGGAGGCGCGGGTGGAGGCGGTGGCTTGGCGGCGGAGAAGAGCGCAGCAGAGAGGGAGGGGGAGGAGGAGGCGAGGCGACGAGGCCACCGGCGGCGGCGGTTGCCCGAGGAAGGGAGGTGGAGGCGAGCTCGCGGGGTTGGAGAGGTTGGAGGAGGGAGGAGCCAGGGGAGAGAGAAGCGCGGTTGGTGGGGGACGGGGTCGCGTGCATGGGGCCCAGGGGCGGGCAGGACGTGGCCAGGGGGTCACGCGAGGAGGCGGGAACTGGGGAGGGAGTGGCTGTGGCCAGGTGTGTGTGGCCGCGTGTGGGGCTTGTGTGTGAGGTGGATGAGAGGGAGGGAAGAGGGAGAGAGAGGTGAGGGAGGGGTGAGGTGAGGTGGCTGCCTCTGGTTGGTGGGGAGTTTGGGGAGGGTGAGGTGGCAGGTTGCTACTGGTTGGGGTGAGGTGGAGGGGAGGGCTGGGTAGGTTAGTTGGTAGCTGTAGGATTTTGGTTGGTGGACCGATTTATTTTCTGGGGTGGTCGTTCGGGTCAATCGGCCCGTTCGACTGCCCCTATTAAAAAATAATTTAATGTTTTATTTATTTTCAAATAGCTTTTGTAACTAGTTTTAGACAAACAAAATATCCGGAACATCCGGGGTTTTGTGTTTGAACAAAGTCGGGGCGTTTAGAAAACAAAACTGGGTTTTTCCGAAATAGTTTTAGACAAACAACATATGATGATGACGATGCAATGCACAAATTCAACGCGATTTTCTAGTAGTGGTTTTGCGGGATGCCACAGCTCTTTCGGCCGCCTCAGCTTAGCGAAAAACGCTGTCGTTTCCGCATCAACGATCGCCGCTGTCTCCTCTTCAGTACAGTCATAAGCTCTCTTGGGAGGAACCGTTGGGACTTTTGGAAGAGGCTCTTGTTTACGTTTCGGCGATCGCTTACGACGCACAGTAGCGGTACGCTTACGCTTTTTATCCTGAGGCGCCGGCGATGGCTCCCGCGGCGATGGCTGCACCGGAGATTGGTGAGGCGACTGAGCCGGGTGAGGCGACGAAGCCGGGTGAGGCGACGAAGACGGCTGCCGCGGCGGCGACGACCTCGCTGGAGACGGGTGAGGCGGCGGCGAAGATGGCCTTGGCGTGTGATTTCGAAGCACGATACAATCCTTCGGCCATAGAATGGTGACGTTTTTTGCGTCACCCAGCACAGTCACATCCCCTTCACCAGCAGGGTAGTGAAGATCCAAAACCTCAAAGGTGGGCATGATTTCATCCACGCCGACAACAGCGTAGCCCTCTGGAACCGGACGACAGTGGTAAGTTGGTGTGGGTCCAATTGGTAAGGCATAGCCGACCGCCACCTTCATTGATATGTTCACAACTTTGACATGTAGCTCGCAGTGTGTCATCTCTGTGATATCATCCACTGGGTAGCCAACAGGAGCCATCGTCGGTGCATCATCGGCATCGCCATTGTCATCACCCGGGACCTCGGTGGAAGCCACACTGCTTTTTCGATTATTCGATAGGCCGGTAGCATCGAATGCAGTGTGCTGCTGAGATGGGCCGGTAGTACTTTGCTCTTTAAGTGAGTTAATTTCATCTTGTTGTTGCTTTAATCGTTCTTCAATTAAACGCATTCGCTCTTTCTGACTTTCTGCTTCAACTGTCGCCCTGTCCTTACTCCTCTGACGGCTTCTATCAGGATATTTCTTCCTCTCTTCGGGAAACCCAGTCCTCCATGATTGGGAGCCTATTGTGCCTCGTGTTCGTCCATCATGTTCCTTATTTCCAAGGGCTAGTGTGAGCTCATCATTCTCTCTATCGAGAATGAAGTCCCCATCTTTAACAGCCTTTACTGCTTTTCTCATCCTCTCGATTGGCAAGGGGTCTTCTTTATGTCGTATGTTATATATACACCTCCCTTCCGAGTCCAACGTGCCCCCATGCCCGTAAAACCAATTCCTTGCACGTTCTACCCAATCGTCTGTCTCTGGGGTGATCTTTTTATCACGCAGTTCCTGCTCAAGTTTCTCCCACTTAGGAATGCCAACCCTGTAGCCACCTTGCCCCATAGTATGGTGATACTTCTTCTTAGCAGCATTCAGCTTATTCGTTTCAGACATTTTCTTAGCTTTTTCTGATTTCTTGTATTCCACAAACTCATCCCAGAATGGTTTTATCTTCTCAAACTGAATATTCTTGAAATCGGGAGTCTTCTTTTTCATGACATAGTCAAGGTGCAATCTTTTCTTCCAGTTGGTGAAACACTGGGCCATCTTCTTCAAAGCCCACTCCCTAACCTTAGCCTCCATGGCTCTCCCATGTTGTAAGGCGTCCTCAACTGGATCCTCCGCATTTGGATCCAGCTCTATCTTCGGTAGTTTGAAATTAACCATGAGCCTCTTCCACAGTAAATCTTTGGCCTGGTTAGGGACAAATAAACATGTTCCCTCTTCATCCGCATTAGCAGGCCTATTCCAATTTCTAATGGTGATCGGGATTAAGTCCCTAACGATTACTCCGCATTGTGCCACAAATTTGGTTGCGACAACTTCGGGAGCTGTCGGTCTGCCGTCTACAGCGACATCTTCGATCCTGAACCTCTCATGGTCTTGCAACTTTTTGGTTGGGCCTCGTCTGCTCTTTTCAGTAGATTCCTTCGATCCGGAGGGCTAAAAGAAGAAAGATCGTCGTTACTATTTCTATATAGATAGCATATGATTAATTAATGAATTGATTTATATTACATGCACCTCGCCGGAGCGTTCGTCTTCTCGATTACACAAGGCATCGCCTTCTCCCTCGCGGAAGGCAACACCTTCAACCTCAAACAAGTTGTCTACTCCGGTAAAAAGAGGATCACCCTCACCGGAGTTGTTCAGAAACGTTGATACGTCTAAATTATCTTCCCCACGGATCACACCTTGGATCAACTCTTCCTTTTCTTCGTCTCTGACGTGTGGGTCCATATTTTCTGCATAGGTGGAAAAACGAATAAGTCAAAGCGGCTAAAGGAGAAAGTTACGAATAAGTCAAAGCGGCTAACGAATATTTTCCGGATCGAAGGTGAAACCCTAATATATACATACACAATATTTTCCGCAATGATGATGATACGATAAGTTAATGTGCATTGGAATGTAACCCTAAAGCATTCTCGACAAGTTAATCGGGGTTCCGAGGGGCGCAAACCCTAACTCAAGGAACTCCGGAATCACCTGTTAGGGTTACTAGGGTGTTCTAGTTAAACTTGTGATTTAATTAGATCTATCTATGGTCTTGATCTCGGTCTTCGATCTCGATCTCGATATCGTATTCTACCGAGAAGAACCAAATCACCGGAAAGAAAGGGAAACAATCAACACATGGAATCGATGCAATGCTCAAGCAATGATGATGATACGACAAGTTAATGTGCATTGGAATGTAACCCTAAAGCATGCTCGACAAGTTAATCGGGGTTCCGAGGGGCGCAAACCCTAACTCAAGGAACTCCGGAACCAAGCGACCATGGTGGTGGCTTGTGGTGTGTAGGTGTTGGCTTCCTGTCGCGGCGGTTTTGATCCGGGAGCTTCTCTCCGGCGGCTTCTTGGCGGCTGATGCTTCGTCAACACGTCGGACTCAAGGGCAGTAGGGCTGCCGCTCCTTCGCTGCTTCGCCCTGTGTGTCGGTCGTCCCCTGTGGCAAGGTGCGGGCCGATACCGGAGCTTCTTCGTCGATCTGGAGGAGGAAGAAGATGGTGGACTTGATTTCTTTTTCAAGTTTCTTTTAGGGTCCTCGGTGCTTATTTTTTGGGCCTCTGTGTAATTTTTATTTCTTAGGCCTCCTGTACTCCAGCGACATTATTGCAGCAATATATTTCGGGTGCTCTGCACCCGTAATCCGTTCAAAAAAAAATCAATCTAATTCGGGTGCTCTGTTTTGCCACCAGCAGCAGAGGGAGGGGGAGGACAGAGAGGCAGGGAGGGGCGGCGCCGTACCTGACGCGCGGCGGTGGGGGAAGGAGACGCGCGGCGGTGGGCGCGTCGTCGATGGGAAGCAGAGACGCGGGCGCGGCCGGCGGTCGTCGGGGGAAGGAGACGCGCGGGCGGCGCGGTCATCGGCGCGCGGGAAGAGACGCGGGTGGCAGCCGGAGGCGGAGGCGTTGACGACGGAGCCGCTACGGGGAGCGCGCGGCGGTGGCGGGGGCAGCCTGGCGGCGTCGTCGTCGGCGAGGGCGCGGGCAGAGGCAGAGAAGTGAGTGGGGAAGGGAAAAAGAAGAGGAGGCACGGTTATAACTAAAGGGCCTTTAGTCCCGGTTCGTGGCTCCAACCGGGACTAAAGGTGCATACGTCCCGGTTGGAGCCACCAACCGGGACCTATAGTCCAATTTTCAGCAGGTGAAGGGGCGCGCGCGCAGGGGGCTCTTCCGTCCCGGTTGGTGGCTCCAACCGGGACGTATTCCCCTGTTTTCAAATTTTTTCAGTTATTTTCTCTCTGTTCCCGCCTTATTTTTTATTTTGGGGTTTAATTTTGTAATGTTTTTTAAATGATAATTAATTTGGAATTTAGAAAAACTTTAAACATAAAAGGTGTTTGGATTTGAATAAATAATTCGAAACCATTTTCTGTTTTGAAAAATAATTAATGTAACCATTTAAAATATGAACCATTTACAATTAAAAATGAATTAACTTATATTTTTTTAATATCAATTTGGAATTTAGAAAAACTTTAAATATAAGAAGTGTATGGATTTGAATAAATAATTCAAAAACATATTCTAGTTTTAAAAAATAATTAATGTAACCTTTTAAAATGAATTAACTTATATTTTTGAATATTAATTTGGAATTTAGAAAAACTTTAAATATAAGAAGTGTATGGATTTGAATAAATAATTCAAAAACATATTCTATTTTAAAAAAATAATTAATGTAACCTTTTAAAATGAATTAACTTATATTTTTGAATATTAATTTGGAATTTAGAAAAACTTTAAATATAAGAAGTGTATGGATTTGAATAAATAATTCAAAAACATATTCTATTTTTAAAAAATAATTAATGTAACCTTTTAAAATGAATTAACTTATATTTTTGAATATTAATTTGGAATTTAGAAAAAATTTAAACATAAAAAGTGTTTGGATTTAAATAAATAATTCAAAAACATTTTCTGTTTTAAAAAATAATTAATGTAACCATTTAAAATATGAACCATTTACAATTAAAAATGAATTAACTTATATTTTTTTAATATCAATTTGGAATTTAGAAAAACTTTAAACATAAGAAGTGTTTGGATTTTGAACTTATATGCCGGTTTTTTTTGAATTTATTATGCCCGTTTTGAATTATCTGAATTTCTAACTATGGTCGAACCGGTGTGCATGAAGATAGGGGACGGGCATCGTTAGAACTTGCATTGGATCTCTGAAGAAACCACATATTGCGAGTCTAAAAATGATTTTTTCAAAAAATCACGGGCGATAGATCATGTACCTGTAGTACAAACCGGACCCACTTCCTGCCGATTCGGCAGACATTTGTCCTTTTTACCCGGGATGGACGAAAAGGTTTGAGATGTACCGGTTGGGATATAGTCCATGTAAGGTGGTCTAGTATTTTAGGAAAATAGGACGGTAGCATTCTGAAACGGCATTTTGGTGGTTACTTCACAAAACGACCCGTTTTTTGCGCTCGGAAAATGGAAAAGGGATTTTCCGTGCGACAAAAAGGAAAACTTCCTCCTGCAACATTGTTCTACATACCAATGTCCACACAAATGCATAATATGGGCACAACATCACAAACTATGCCGTGATTCAGCACATAACATCGGTCATTTGGACCGAAAGCCATGAAACCTCGAACATGATAGGTCATTTTGTGAAGGTTTTTTCGAAACATGATCAATATACCAAGTCTGGTATTTTTCCTTTCAACTATGTAACATAATATGACACCACGCGAAGGATTTTCATTGTTCGGATTTTTTTTGAATTTATTATGCCCGTTTTGAATTATCTGAATTTCTAACTATGGTCGAACCGGTGTGCATGAAGATAGGGGACGGGCATCGTTAGAACTTGCATTGGATCTCTGAAGAAACCACATATTGCGAGTCCAAAAATGATTTTTTCAAAAAATCACGGGCGATAGATCATGTACCTGTAGTACAAACCGGACCCACTTCCTGCCGATTCGGCAGACATTTGTCCTTTTTACCCGGGATGGACGAAAAGGTTTGAGATGTACCGGTTGGGATATAGTCCATGTAAGGTGGTCTAGTATTTTAGGAAAATAGGACGGTAGCATTCTGAAACGGCATTTTGGTGGTTACTTCACAAAACGACCCGTTTTTTGCGCTCGGAAAATGGAAAAGGGATTTTCCGTGCGACAAAAAGGAAAACTTCCTCCTGCAACATTGTTCTACATACCAATGTCCACACACATGCATAATATGGGCACAACATCACAAACTATGCCGTGATTCAGCACATAACATCGGTCATTTGGACCGAAAGCCATGAAACCTCGAACATGATAGGTCATTTTGTGAAGGTTTTTTCGAAACATGATCAATATACCAAGTCTGGTATTTTTCCTTTCAACTATGTAACATAATATGACACCACGCGAAGGATTTTCATTGTTCGGGTTTTTTTTGAATTTATTATGCCCGTTTTGAATTATCTGAATTTCTAACTATGGTCGAACCGGTGTGCATGAAGATAGGGGACGGGCATCGTTAGAACTTGCATTGGATCTCTGAAGAAACCACATATTGCGAGTCTAAAAATGATTTTTTCAAAAAATCACGGGCGATAGATCATGTACCTGTAGTACAAACCGGACCCACTTCCTGCCGATTCGGCAGACATTTGTCCTTTTTACCCGGGATGGACGAAAAGGTTTGAGATGTACCGGTTGGGATATAGTCCATGTAAGGTGGTCTAGTATTTTAGGAAAATAGGACGGTAGCATTCTGAAACGGCATTTTGGTGGTTACTTCACAAAACGACCCGTTTTTTGCGCTCGGAAAATGGAAAAGGGATTTTCCGTGCGACAAAAAGGAAAACTTCCTCCTGCAACATTGTTCTACATACCAATGTCCACACACATGCATAATATGGGCACAACATCACAAACTATGCCGTGATTCAGCACATAACATCGGTCATTTGGACCGAAAGCCATGAAACCTCGAACATGATAGGTCATTTTGTGAAGGTTTTTTCGAAACATGATCAATATACCAAGTCTGGTATTTTTCCTTTCAACTATGTAACATAATATGACACCACGCGAAGGATTTTCATTGTTCGGGTTTTTTTTGAATTTATTATGCCCGTTTTGAATTATCTGAATTTCTAACTATGGTCGAACCGGTGTGCATGAAGATAGGGGACGGGCATCGTTAGAACTTGCATTGGATCTCTGAAGAAACCACATATTGCGAGTCTAAAAATGATTTTTTCAAAAAATCACGGGCGATAGATCATGTACCTGTAGTACAAACCGGACCCACTTCCTGCCGATTCGGCAGACATTTGTCCTTTTTACCCGGGATGGACGAAAAGGTTTGAGATGTACCGGTTGGGATATAGTCCATGTAAGGTGGTCTAGTATTTTAGGAAAATAGGACGGTAGCATTCTGAAACGGCATTTTGGTGGTTACTTCACAAAACGACCCGTTTTTTGCGCTCGGAAAATGGAAAAGGGATTTTCCGTGCGACAAAAAGGAAAACTTCCTCCTGCAACATTGTTCTATATACCAATGTCCACACACATGCATAATATGGGCACAACATCACAAACTATGCCGTGATTCAGCACATAACATCGGTCATTTGGACCGAAAGCCATGAAACCTCGAACATGATAGGTCATTTTGTGAAGGTTTTTTCGAAACATGATCATTGTTCGGCACACATTTAGTCCCGGATGTAGTCACAAACCGGGACTAAAGGGATTGCGGCAGAGTGGGCCAGACAACACTAATAATAGGGGTGAGTGTCGACATTATGTCGTGCGGCTTGTACCTTGTCCCGGATGGTGTCACCAACCGGGACTAAAGATGAACCTTTAGTCCCGGTTGGAGACACCAACCGGGACTAAAGATGAGTCAGCACTAATAATAGGGGTGAGTGTCGACATTATGTCGTGAGTGTCGACATTATGCCGAGCTGCTTGTACTATAAATATGCATCCTTGTGAGTCCAGTCCTCTAGCCAGTTTGAGGCATCTCCAAGATGGTTTTCGAGAGCAGGGACACCACTGCGGCCAGTTTCAAGGAGATGCCGACGGATCCCAGTCCTCCGGCATCTCCGAGAAACTGGTCATAGAGGCACTCCCTAATATGTGAAATTAGTTAGCTCCGAGGCGTATTGATCTAGTTAGTGAAGTTACAAGCTGCAAGATGGTTTTCGAGAGCAGGGACACCACTGCGGCCAGTTTCAGGGAGATGCCGACGGAGCCCAGTCCTCCGGCATCTCCGAGAAACTGGTCATAGAGGCACTCCCTAATATGTGAAATTAGTTAGCTCCGAGGCGTATTGATCTAGTTAGTGAAGTTACAAGCTGCAAGATGGTTTTCGAGAGCAGGGACACCACTGCGGCCAGTTTCAGGGAGATGCCGACGGAGCCCAGTCCTCCGGCATCTCCGAGAAACTGGTCATAGAGGCACTCCCTAATATGTGAAATTAGTTAGCTCCGAGGCGTATTGATCTAGTTAGTGAAGTTACAAGCTGCAAGATGGTTTTCGAGAGCAGGGACACCACTACGGCCAGTTTCAGGGAGATGCCGACGGAGCCCAGTCCTCCGGCATCTCCGAGAAACTGGTCATAGAGGCACTCCCGCTCCAGCCACAAAATGGGACTAACACTCAAGACATTTATTAATATTAAAAACTGAGACTACAAAACCGGGACTAAAGGCCACAAACCGCGAAAGATATCCTTCGGTCAAGCCACAAACCGCGAAAGACATGAACTAGAGTTACATAATATGAGCATGAACTTCTTGGCATATGTCATTCCTTATGACCGCTTCAGACGTAACCATGGAGCATCTTCTTTACTTAACGGAATGCTTGGGTCAGTTTTCACTGTGAAGGGCGGAATTTCATCAAACTTATTATAATCTTCTGACATGTCTGTCTTGTCCTCGATTCCCACGATGTTTCTTTTCCCTGAAAGAACTATGTGACGCTTTGGCTCATCATATGATGTATTCGTTTGCATATTTTTTCTTTTTTTCGGTTTGGAGGACATGTCCTTCACATAGAAAACCTGAGACACATCATTGGCTAGGACGAATGGTTCATCTCTATAACCAAGATTGTTGAGATCCACTGTTGTCATTCCGTACAACTGGTCTATCTTTACCCCTTCCCCATTCAGGTTGACCCATTTGCAGCGAAACAAAGGGACCTTAAAAGAGACTCCATATTCTAGTTCCCATATCTCCTCTATGTAACCATAATATGTGTCCTTTTGTCCATTCTCGTCTATTGCATCAAAGCGGACACCACTATTTTGGTTGGTGCTCTTTTTATCTTGGGCGATCGTGTAGAATGTATTCCCATTTATTTCGTACCCTTGGAAATTCAATACAGTAGAAGATGGTGACGCGACCAACAAGTATAGCTGATCTCCAACAGTGGTGTCATTCAAGAGATGTGTCCGCATCCAACCATCGAAAGACTTCATGTGTTCATCTGTAATCCATGATTCAGGCTTCCCCGGGTTTTTGGAGCGTACAATATTCTTGTGTTCCTCGATATACGGAGCTGCCAAGGTGGAATTATGTAGAACTGTGTAGTGTGCTTTAGTGAAAGAATCCCCGTCCCTACATATCATTGCTTTCTTTCCCAGCGTGCCTTTTCCACTTAGTCTTCCCTCATGCCGCGAGTCAGAAACACCAATCGGCTTAAGGTCAGGAATAAAGTCAACACAAAACTCAATGACCTCCTCTGTTCCATATCCCTTGGAGATGCTTCCTTCTGGTCTAGCACGGTTATGAACATATTTCTTTAAGACTCCCATGAACCTCTCAAAGGGAAACATATTGTGCAGAAATACCGGACCGAGAATGGCAATCTCTTCCACTAGATGAACCAGGAGATGCGTCATAATATTGAAGAAGGATGGTGGGAACACCAATTCAAAACTAACAAGACATTGTACCACATCCTTCTGTAACCTTGGCAGAATATCTGGATTGATTACCTTCTGAGATATTGCATTGAGGAATGCACACAACTTCACAATGGGTACTCGAACATTTTCCGGTAGAAGCCCCCTCAATGCAATCGGAAGCAACTGCGTCATAATCACGTGACAGTCATGAGACTTCAGGTTTTGGAACTTTTTCTCTGCCATATTTATTATCCCCTTTATATTAGATGAGAAGCCCGACGGCACCTTGATACTGTAAAGGACTTCAAAAAAGATTTCCTTCTCTGCTTTGGTAAGAGCATAGCTGGCACGAGTTAAGTGACGCCCTTTATCCGTCTTGTTATCTGTATGCATGTTCTTTGGGTCTTTCATAATTTGTTGGTCCTCCCGTGCTTCAGGTGTATCTTTTGTCTTACCATACACGCCTAGGAATCCTAGCAGGTTCACGCAGAGATTCTTCGTCACGTGCATCACGTCGATTGAAGAGCGGACACGCAGGACTTTCCAATATGGCAGCTCCCAAAATATAGATTTCTTCTTCCACATGGGTGCGTGTCCTGTAGCGACGTCGTTCGGAACTGATTGACCGCCGAGACCCTTTCCAAAGATTACTTCTATGTCCTTGACCATACCAAATACATCATCACCAGCAGGGAGTTCAGGCTTCTTCCGGTGATCTGCCTCACCTTTAAAATGCTTGCCTTTCTTTCTTACGGGATGATTGGTCGGAAGAAATCGTCGATTCGCTAGGTACACAACCTTCTTGCATTTATGCAAATATGTACCTTCGGTCTTATCTAAACAGTGGGTGCATGCCTTATATCCTTTGTTTGTCTGTCCTGAAAGGTTACTAAGAGAAGGCCAATCATTGATGGTTACGAATAACAACCCTCGTAGATTAAATGGCTCCTGTTTGTTCTCATCCCACGCACGTACACCTGGTTTGCCCCACAACTATAAGAGTTCTTCAACTAATGGCCTAAGGTACACATCAATGTCGTTGCCCGGTTGCTTCGGGCCTTGGATGAGCACTGGCATCATAATGAACTTACGCTTCATGCACAACCAAGGAGGCAGGTTGTAGATACATAGAGTCACGGGCCAGGTGCTGTGACTGCAGCTCTGCTCCCCAAAAGGATTCATGCCATCCGTACTTAGACCAAACCATAAGTTCCTTGCGTCACCTGCAAAGTCTGGGAAGTCTCTCTCGATTTTTCTCCACTGTGACCCATCAGCAGGGTGTCTCAACTCCCCGTCTTTCTTACGGTCTTCTTTGTGCCATCGCAACAACCTGGCATGCTCTTTGTTTCTGAACATGCGTTTCAACCTTGGTATTATAGGAGCATACCACATAACCTTAGCAGGAACCCTCTTCCGGAGGGGCTCTCCCTCAACATCACCAGGGTCATCTCGTCTGATCTTATACCGCAACGCGTTGCATACCGGGCATTTATCTAAATTCTCATACTCCTTACCGCGGTAGAGGATGCAGTCATTAATGCATGCATGTATCTTTTGCACATCTAATCCCAGAGGACAGAGAGTCTTCTTTGCTTCGTAGGTACTCTTGGGAAGTTCGTTATGTTTTGGAAACTTCGGCTTCATTATTTTCAGCATCTTTTCAAATGAGGAGTCAGTTAGACCACACTCTGCCTTCCATCGCAACAATTCCAGTGTGGTACCGAGCTTTGTGCTGCCATCTTCACAATTTGGGTACAACAATTTCTTGTGATCTTCTAACATGCCCTCTAACTTCAACTTCTCATTTTCTGTTTCACAGTCTCGCTTTGCATCAGAAATGACCCTACCAAGTTCATCAGCCGGCTCATCTGATGCCCGTTCTTCACCTTTTTCCTCTCCATTGTCTTCCATTGCAGTATCACCGTATTCAGGAAACATATGATGATAGTTGTTATCATCATCTTCTTCTTCACCATCTTCCATCATAACCCCTCTTTCCCCGTGCTTGGTCCAGCAATTATAGTTGGGCATGAAACCTTTCATAATCAGGTGGCCGCGAATGATTTTCGAGGAAGAGTACTCCTTGTTGTTCCGACATTGAACACATGGACAACGTATAAATCCATTCTCTTTGTTTGCCGTAGCCACATCGATAAATTTATCCACGCCTTTGATATACCCGGCTACCCGCCGGTCACCGTACATCCATTCCCGACCGTTCATCTGCATCATATAAGTAAGTTTATCAAAAAATAGGACATCATAAATAGTGAAATAACCAATTCACACCGACACATGAATTGTATCAATGACCTAGAAAAGATAGGATTGCTAACCTTGATTGAGGGAAATAAAGAGGAGAAAGCTCAAGTGCGTCTCGGACACCTTCTATATTTTTGTTCTATGAGAAATTCAACTGGATTTTTCACTCAAACATTTCAACAAACACCTTCAATGCATGCATGAGAAAAAACTAGCACACACCCTCACACCTTACACCATTCGAAAAAACAGAGTGGAGGCAGAGGGGGCTGGGGCGTTGCATTTATAGAGGGCAAGGGGTCTTTAGTCCCGGTTGGAGCCAGCAACCGGGACTAAAGGTGCGTGCCACGCCACGTGGCTGTGGCCAAACCTTTAGTCCCGGTTGGTGGCTCCAACCGGGACGCATGCCCCCTTACCAACCGGGACCCATGCCCCCTGGCCCCGTGCCCGCTCCAACCGGGACGCGTGCCAGCATTAGTCCCGGTTGGTGGCGCAACCGGGACTGATGCTCCCAGGGGTGGCGAACGGATGGCCCTTTTTCCTCTAGTGATGGCTAGAAAAATTAGACCTAATGGTATGGGACGGTACCCAGCGGTACCAGAAGTACCGCCTCAATCACCGTTGCATATTTTATGCGTGCATATGAAATACAGACATTTTTGTGAACTATGTAGAACATACAGTTTTTAGTGCCACGAGATATTTTTTTGGAGACAATTTTTATATCTTTGACTAAGACACTACATATAGTTTATAGGCACAAAAGTATATTTTCAAAAATATATCTTTGAAAATGTTTTAACCATTTCAAAATGCAGAGCCTCTACTTCCGGGAGCCAAAACGCCAACTCCTTTGTTTTTTTGGAAATAAGCATATATTAATATCGTGAGATACCAATTACACCCAGTCTCTACAACGCATTATCCTATTGACATTATGGATGCATATAGCTAAAAATAAAAGAAGAACTACAGAAAAAAGTCTCGTTACAGCGATCTATGTCTGCGGATCAAAGACCACCGACACAGTACCAGAAATCCATTCTCTCCAAAAGCGACACCTCCAAGAAAAGAACAATGCACGAGCATTGTCATCGCCCTGATCAACGATCCTGAGTTTTCATCCTGGAGAATGTCCATGTTTATAAAACAATGTCTTCAACAAGGCCATTGCCAGGCACAACCAAGTAAGGAGAGACCTTAGATTTTCACCCTGCAAGTT
Source organism: Avena sativa (assembly GCA_916181665.1). Lineage (NCBI taxonomy): Eukaryota > Viridiplantae > Streptophyta > Magnoliopsida > Poales > Poaceae > Avena > Avena sativa. The sequence goes on along the minus strand of OV702280.1, from coordinate 335,734,714 downwards.
TGAACTCTGGAATCCTCCTGTACTGTCGCCTCCACTTTACGATGTCGCTACTTCAGGACCCAGATCACCAGCCAAAACCTCAACGCCACTAGGATTCAAACCACCATTATCAGTTCTCGGACATCGGCTTCCATGTCATTCTCCGTGACTGACTTCATCATGGGACTAAAGACATGTCCTTGAAGGAAACGGACTACAAAGCTTCGCATCGCTCCCGATGAAACCAAACGGTCAGATAAAAACATGGTGACGCGCGACCAAAACACATTCAATCGGGCGAACTCTGGCATGTCGTCCATTGGAGTTCACCAGCGGAGCCTTCCGGGACTTGACACTCTAGCCAGAGGGAGGGATACTAGCATTAAGTAGATCCTTGTATTGGCGCGGGAGAGATCCTAGGGCCAGGCCCCCTTTATTCAAAGATAGATCAGAAGCCCCATGCCACCCACCGGCAACCTGTGGGATCTGCCTCACCGAGCCCAATTGATGGCCATGGCCAACGACGCGCAAGGAGGTAGCAGCGCAGGGTCAGTCCTCCACTGGATCCGGTCATGACACGGCGAGGGGGATATGCACAGACGACAGGAGAACCACCTGGATCAGAGATCTAGGGTTTGTCCCTTGCCGACCTGAAGCAACCCCCAACACCGGTCAAGTGCCGCCTAGGAGGACCTCCGCCACCACCCCGGCTAGGGCGCCGCCCTGACCGTCGCTCGTCGATGCGTCGGCCGATTCCGTCCTAGCGGCCGTCAACAGTAACCGCCACACCCATGCCAAACTTTGTCGGCCTGGCCCGCCGCCACCGCGGCTAGGGCCGACGGCAGCGGCGGCGGCGCGATAGGATCTGTCCCCTACGGCCATGCTGTCCTTTTAAATATATTATGTAATTATATTAGTTTTGATTACCTTGTTACCTTTAAAAAACACTCCCTCGCAGGTTTATAAGATGATTAAGGCCTAGTTTGGCAACAAAGTTTTTCTAAAACTGAAGTATATCAGTACCATAGTATTTTAGTGTCTAGCACATCAATACTTCAGTTTTTCTCTTTTCTTAGTTTTAGGAAAAACAGCGTCTGGCATCTTTCTCAAATACTTCAAAAAGACCATAGTTTTTGAAATACTTCAGTTTTGAAACCATAGTATTTATACCACGCGTCGTCCCTCGCGGGCGACTCGGGGGAGCCCCACACCCGACGCCGGCGGCCCCCCTCCCCACCCTCTCCCCTCCTCCGCCACTGCCGCTGGCGTGGCCACGGTGGCGGCGGCCCCCACTGCCAAAGGTGGCTGGGGGGGAGCCCGCGGTGGACGCGATCCTGCAGGGCCCCCCGCCTTCTTCTCCGGCGCGTGCGGCGGCTTAGTGGCGCTGCGAGCCGCGAGGTGGGGCGACGGCCGACGTGATCTGCGTCTGGTGGTGGAGGTGCCGGCCTTCGGCGGGGTCGGAGCTGCTGATGGCCGTGGCGGCGGCCAGGGCTAGATCTGGGCCCAGATGGGCTTCGAGGGCTGGCGGTGGCTGCAGGCTATGGAAGCTGGGGTGGCGGCCCCGGATCACATCGGCGCTTCTTCGGCCTTGGGCTTGCTGCTCCCTGGCTTCGTGGGCAGCAGGGACGACGACCCGGGGGCGCGGTGGTGGGTGGTTTGGCCGGCGGCCTGGGCTTGCCTCGACGCGGTGGTTGCGTGGAGGACAGTGGGACTGGGGCGTCTCGGCGCGGTGGTCTCGCGGAGGCGGCGCCCGGCTCCGTCGGTGTCTTGCCGGCTATGGTGGGTTGGCGGTGGCGGTGGTTGGTGACTGCGGAGTGGACGCCTGGGCGGCGGCCCCGGGACGGCGATTGCGGCAGGGGGCACCGCGGGAGGCGGTACCCAGGTGGTCTCCCTGCGGCATGTGGTGGTGGCGGCGGTGTGCGGCGGGGCGGCACAGCTTCCTCTCCTTGGTGGATCGGCTTGTTCGGCTCGAGTATGGTGTTCTCCGCGCGAAAGCACTGCATCGACCTAGGTTGATGCCGGTGATGTCGGCGTCCGCGGACGTCGTTCTCCTCGTTGGAGGCATCATTGAGGAGCTCCTTCACCTCCCTTGTTGTTTCGGGTCACAGACTCTTCGGGTGAAAACCTATGCCCTGGTTTCTGCCAGAGCGGGCATCGACGGCGCTACCGTCGTTTTCCCTCTTGGGGGCGATGTCTTGGAAGGTTTGGTGCTCCGCTAGGCGTTTTGAGCTTGTGCTGTCTGGTTGCTGCATCGTCAGCTAGGAGTGCGCGCGGTCTCGGGACCGGTGTGGTTGTCTGCGTGGCGACACTGTTGCCGCTGTGCGGGGGTTTGGTGCTTCGGACCTAGTCGAGCTAGGTCGCGTGGTTTTTGCCAGTTTTTCCTGAAAACTGTGCCGTTTGGGGTATTTTTGGTCCGGTTCCCCTTTTAACCGGACACGTGTGTTTTTATGTCTGTATCGGATTTTGGCCGGTTTCCCTCCAAGCCGGCCAATTCTCTTCTTCTAATAGAATAGGCAGTGCCGGTTGCTCTAAAAAAATAAAATAAAAACCATAGTATTTGTTGGATCCAAACACCTCAAAGTATTTAATACTTTAGTATTTCCAAAAATCAAAGTATTCCTTAAATACTTTAAAAATATTTTGATGCCAAATCGGGGCCTAAACTAGTTTTGATGCTAATAGGCCCCTATATATGTGTATGTGGTGCCAACTGCCAACTGCCAAGGGAAGCATTTGACACAGAGCAAACAGTGCTGCGCCATATCTTCTCTTGATCACAGTTGATCGGACCACACGGCCGGCTGTAAGAGCGTTGGTGATGCCAAGTCGCCTTGTCCTCCCGTTTCTCCTGCTGGCCGTCGGTTCCGGCGCTTATGACGATGCCGGCCGGTCACCGATAGATCGGAGAAGCTTCCCTGAGGGGTTCATCTTCGGGACGGCCTCGGCGGCCTATCAGGTTTCCACTTGTCTTTCAACTCGCTGTGGATCAGCTGATGTATATTGCCTTCATTAGCCGGAATTCAAGTCCCGTAGGAATTCCACCACAGATAGGAGTGGATTGTAACCACAGACACGACCCTGACGCGTGCGGCCGCGGCCGGGCGGCAACCGTCTCACAGCCCTCTCCCTCGAGCTCATCTCCCTCCGCCACCGCCGGCTCACGTCGCTGGGCAAAGCCCCTGCGGCGCGACGACGGTCTCCGTCCTCGCGCCCCCACGTCCTACCAGATTGTGGCGGCGGCCTGCCCTTAGATCTCAGCGGTGATGGCGGGGCAGCGGCCGGGGCCCGATGTCGGCGGATCTGAGATGGCGGGGCTAGTGGAGTTCTTGGCTGTCCCGGGATTGCCCAGATCCAATTACGACCATCTTCGTCGTCTGACTGGTAAAGCCGCGCGAAGGCCTTCTAGGTACTGCTCCGCATCATGAGGACGCCTGGGGCGAAGGCCTTGGGCTTGGCGGTGGTGGTCATCTTTTCTGTCGGAGGTGGTCGGCCCGAGGCTAGTTCGGCGGATCCCGGGATCCATCATCTAGTCCCGACAACGAGGCGAGGAGATCTAGGTGTCGGTGAAAACCGAGCCGTTGGCGGGCGATGGCCACGTTACCACGTCGTTACCTTGATGAAGGCATCGTCATGCACCTAATGTTGACCTAAATCGTTCTACTCCGGGGGAAACCCTATGATCTTTGGATCGGCCGACGGCGGCGCCGTGGTGTCGCGTTCTCTCTTGGAAGCATTGCTGGATGGATGAGCCAGGAGAGGTTGAGCGACTTTCTCTTGCACGGAGCTTCGGAGGCGATGTTAAGTCATGCTTGACCGACAGGTTCTACGGTGAGTCATGCCTGTTCGGCAGGTGCTACGCATGGTAGATCCTCTAGAGACTTCAAGCTGTCTTTGCTGGTGGTACTTGGCGGCATGGTGCTGCGAGGTACCCATGACAACTGCGGCGTGCCTTGGAGATAGTGCGCAGGGAGGTGGTGATACTTTGCATCGTGGTGGTGTCAGTGGCTGGTGTAGAGAGAGTTTGCGCATCGATATACATGCTGATGATGGTTTGGCGGAAGATAGTGAAGGCGGCGACATCCGAAGCGTGTGCATGGGCACCGTTTCGTGGATAGACTGGGCGAATCTGGTCTCCTAGAGTGCATGAGACGGCTAGGTGTTTGCTAGATCTTGTCGGAGAGCTAGCGTTATGGTTATCGTTTTGCTCGGTTCTTTAGTCGGGTGTTTCCGGTTTTATGATTTTTGTAATGGCTTTTGTCACACGTTGTTGCTCTTAATAATAAATAAAGTCTGTGGGTATCGTTTGATGTAGAGGCCGGGCTTTGTTTCCCATTTCGAGAAAAAGGTAACGTCGTTGATCAGCTGATGGCTATATCGTTCATTTGCCGGAGTTCAAGTCTCACACGAATAGGGGCAAGATCAAATAATAAGTGCAGGAAAATAGTACTCATTCGTCCAAATTTTAGCAAATCTGAGACATCTATTTTAAGACGAAGGAAGCACTACTACTCAAGTTCAACTTGTATGACTTGACACTTGATCTGATGCAAGAAGTGATTAGCCAGTTCATTTGAATGTAGTACGAGGGTGGTGCAACGGAGGGGGGCAGGGGACCAAGCATATGGGATACCTTCGCTCACCGACATCCAGGCAAGCTTATCTCATTTCTCTTGGCAAAATGTTCAATTGACAACTAGAGGTCAATATTCATCCGTCAAATGGTATAATTATTAGTGAAAGTAAATATAGATGTGGAAGTGAAACTATAGGTAAAGTCATGGTTCCTCTTTCAACAAAATGGATAAAGTAATAAGTACAATCAATGAAAATAACCTTATTTAACAACTAAATATTTTTTGCAGAAAAAATCGCGGACAGAAGTAACGGGCACGTGGCTGATGACTCCTACCATCTTTACAAGGCAGGGGTTCCGTGTTTTAGTTTAGCTATATATATATCTTGTTTTTTTATTGGAATCCTTTTTTTAGAATTTCCGTAATTTATATGCTTAAAAAAATATAATTTAAGATCACACAAAAATTATAAATATGGTTGTATTATAGTTCCAATTCGGCCAAAAAGGAACTGGCACTGATCTAAACTTTCGAGGGAAAAAACGCAGGAAGACGTGCGCCTCATGAAGGATATGGGAATGGATGCATACAGGTTCTCCATCTCTTGGACTCGAGTTCTTCCCGGTATGATCATATCTTTTGACAATTCCTCCCTTTTCTTGTTCTCGAGTAGAAGATTAGTCATATCATCAGATTCTAAGTTCACCGCATGTTAAGACGCCGACCTAAATTCCTGGCAACATGATGGTAGGCGGAACTCTGAAAAGTGGAGTCAATGTAGAAGGCATCAAGTATTACAACAATTTGATCAATGAGCTCTTGTCTAAAGGTATATATGTATAGTCTTCAGTATTTCATTACTTAAACCTGCATGGAGCATCAGGTCTATTCATTTCTTTTCACTAGATGATTCTCAAGATTTTAATGTATTTATATATTTCTGCAGGGGTGCAACCATTTGTGACCCTTTTTCACTGGGACTCTCCTCAGGCATTGGAAGATAAATATGGAGGATTTCTTAGTCCTAATATCATGTACGACATCAAACTTATCGTTATGCTAGCCTGCATAAGATTACTTGGAAAATAACTAGCTGACAGCCTGATACATACACTGGTGCAGAAATGACTACAAAGACTATGCTCAAGTCTGCTTCAGAGAGTTCGGAGATCGAGTGAAGCACTGGATCACGTTCAATGAGCCTACTAAATTCTGCCAAGGCGGGTACGCAAGTGGCACATCGGCCCCAGGGCGGTGCTCGCCGTGGGAGAAGGGAAAATGCGGCGCCGGGGATTCAGGAAGGGAGCCTTACATCGCTGGTCACCACCTGTTGCTCGCTCATGCAGCAACCGTAAGATTGTACAAGGAGAAATATCAGGTGAGAGTTAATTATTTTCCATGATCTAAGTAAATGGACCGTTTATCAATACAAAGTTGCGATTAAATCCATGAATCATGAACCAGTGTTTTAATCTATGTAATACATGCATATAAAATACAGGCCATTCAGAAGGGGGAGATTGGAATAACTTTGGTCTCAAACTGGTATGTCCCATTCTCCCGTTCAAACACCGACAATGATGCTGCAATGCGCTCCATAGAGTTCGAACTTGGATGGTAAATTCTCTCTTGGGACTCACACACCCTTTCATAGCAAAGGCCTAAAAAGAATATGCAAATTGATCTTACTAGGAATGCCCCTTTAGGTTTCTAGACCCACTCAAAAGAGGAGATTACCCACAAAGCATGAGAGAATTGGTCGGAAAACGCCTGCCATGGTTCTCCAAAGAACAATCTGAACTGCTCAAGAGTGCATTATTCGACTTCATTGGACTCAACTATTACACTTCAAGATATGCTGGAAATCTTCCTACATCAAATGGCTTGAAACAAAGCTACAATACTGATGCTCGAGCTAATCTTACAAGTAAGTTATGCATCAATCATCGTTTATTCTGCCTACGTCTGTTATTCGTTTACTAGTCCAATATAAATGGGGATTTTCAGCATACCCAATATAGTCTTTTTTTCTGTATACTAATGTTTACCAATTATATACATGTATCAGATGTTCGGAATGGTGTACCTATAGGTCCTCGGGTAACTTGCAAGTTCTCCATCTTTTTTTCTTCACACATTTTGTTTGTAATGACTCAGTTAAGTAAATAAGATGCATGCATGTAGGCTGCTTCACCTTGGCTCTACATCTATCCTCGAGGATTCCGTGAACTGTTGCTTTATATCAAGGATAACTATGAAAATCCGGCCATCTACATCACCGAAAACGGTGAGTAGATTTTTCTTTCGTAGAAATTAGAAAACCAAACTGAAACTTCTCTGAAAACTATATCTTTGTAATTTAGGCGTCGATGAAGCCAACAACAAGACCCTTCCATTACATGAAGCTCTGAAGGACAATGCCAGGATAGAGTACCACCACAAGCACCTTCTTGCTCTGAAGAGTGCCATAAGGTTAACCAGAGCACAGTTTACACTCTAACTCTCTCAACAAGTTTGAAATTCACAATCACTCTAATCTGTCAACCAGCTGCAAATCTGACACTACCTAACACTGCGTTGCATGCCCCTGTTCGTACTGATTTACAGGGATGGGGCAAACGTGAAGGGGTACTTCGCGTGGTCGCTGCTCGACAATTTCGAGTGGTCGAGCGGATACACAGTGCGATTCGGGCTAAATTTCGTGGACTACAACGATGGATTGAAGCGGTACCCCAAGCTATCCGCCCACTGGTTCAAGAAGTTCCTAAAGACATGATGAATTATTTTTATGATGAATATTGACATAATAAGTAATAAAAGGTCACGTGGATCAATTGATGCAGAGACCGGGACTAAGTTTCCCTTTCAAAAGAAACACTATAGACATAGCGGATATTCACTTCGGCTCGCAAGTGCAAATGCACCCATTATGAGAAAACATATTTTAAAATGTTAAAAAATTAAAAAAAAGGCATGTATATTAGAACATTTTATATTGGTTCACATGTTTTTGGGATAAAAGAACATTTTTTGTACCATGTATAAAATAGACAAAATTTGTCACAGGAATACGAGTATTCACATGATATTTTTATCTTTTTTGTACACAACACATAAAATGCTCTTTCATCCTGAAAACTTATGAACCAACATAAAATATTCGAATGTATATGTAGATTTTTTTTGAATTTTTTGACATTTTAAAATATGTTTTCTCATAATGGATGCATTTGTACCTATGAGCTGAATTGCCACCTCCCAGACATAGTGCGTGCCAGAACGTGTATTTTGCGGGCGTAGTACAATAAATAAGTCATGTTTGTACCAAGCTGTAAAGATGAGTGAAGTAGGATCTTATATTAGGGTATTGTACGAATATTGCTGGCACTCTTCTCATATGCCAGGTCCCCATGACTATCTACTGAGAAATATCCCTAAGCATGTAAGGTAGAGTACGGACAAATGGAGGCTGAGCTCGAGGGAGCCCTTTATTTTCTTCTTGTAAAACATTTTATAACTGGAACACAAGACACGTAGCAAAGATGATCAAATACCGCTAGTAGGAGAACACAAAACACAAAGCTATATAAATCAACATTACTAAATAGGACAATATTATATACTACGTTGCTTAAGCTAAAGCGTTTAATCAATTCGATGAAGATATCAAAAGCATCATTGGCCTAGTGCTCAAGACACGCCGCTAAGGCATGTCTAAGCTAAATAAGCAAACATACGGTCCAAGGAAAAAGATATGGATCATTCTTCTTTTTATTTTCGTTCTTTCTATTTTTCCAAATATGTGTATTTTTGAACATGAACCAATTTCAAATCTAAAAAACAATCTTGAAAATAATGATTTAACATACATGAACATTTTTCAAACAACCATGAACCAAATTTAAAAATCAGAACCAGTTTCAAAAATCATGAACAACTTCTAAAAAAATGTGAACATTTTTCGATATTCGTGAACCAATTTCACAAAATTATGAATATTTGTCACAAAATCATGAACAATTTTGTTAAAAAACGTGATTTATTTTTAAAAATGATGAACAAATTTATAAAATTCTAAACTCTAAACCAGGAAAAATAAAAGAAAAAATAGAAAATATAAAAAGAATAAAACAAGACCCAAAAAATAAAAAAATAAAGATATAGTGGTCCAAGCCCAAGAAGTAGTGGCTTCACGAATACACCACACTAAGCGACATATAGCTTTTGGCGCTCAGCACTGGCACTAAGCTGGGCGTTCCTCGTGGGCCGACCTATTGCATTTCTCTTTTCTTTCTTTTTCTGTTTGTGTTTTCTTTTTAATGTTTTTGTATTATCTTGTTATATTTTTCCTACTTTTCTTTTATTTACTTCTTACAATTTTAAATTTATTGTTGAAAATATTTGTATTCAAACTTTTTTAGATTTGAAATGATTTAAATTTTAGAAAGTATTTAGATTTAATTTTTTTCAAAATTTAAAAAATATATAATTTTTTACTTCTTCTGTCTCAAAATAGATGTCGCGGATTTGTCAAAATTTAAATGAATCTAGACACTATTTAATATATAGATTCATTTAAATTTTGACAAACCTGCTACGTATATTTTAAGATGGAGGGATTACTTTTTTTTGTAAAAGTTCAGATTTTAAAATATTCATTTTATTCTGAAAAATGAGAAGAAAGAAAAAAAACTTATTGGGTCGTTTTGATGCGGCCCATGAAAGAACTGCTTTGGGCGAAGCCACACTCACCCGAGCAGGGAATAGGAGCTCCCTAGTATTCGGTTGTTTCAACTTTGGGTTGTTTCTTCGAGGTGTGCTTTGATGCCTCCGTTCCTAAACTTAAGTTTACCCGTGTAGTTTGTTTACCTGTTAAAACACATATCCAAGCCCTATGTTACATCATACTAGTTGAATGCCCGTGCGTTGCTACGGGTTGTTATTTTTAAGAGGTGGTCTTGTACTGCATCCGGAAAATTTTTGGAACCAACCTACAGTAAATTTTATTGGAATTTTATCAAATATAGTCTGAAAATCTCGGTTCAATTATCCAAAATATAAAGTTCCAGTCTCCTCTAAACCACACCGCTCTCAGTGGCACACAGTTGGAAAAAAACTCTAGAGTGGGTTTTATCCAAATATAGTCTGAAAATGTCGGTTCAATTATCCAAAAAATAAATCTCTAATCTCCTCTAAACCACACTGCTCCCAACAGCAATTTTCTCGCGCAGCAGACACAACCAAGCAGATAAATCACTGAAACTCTCTACCCTCAGTCAGAATACAACCAAGCAGATAAATCATCGAGACTCTCTGCCCTCAGCCAGAATACAACCAAGCAGATAAATCGTGCAGTTTCACTCTCAAACTCTCCTCCCTCGACCAACGGCACATAGGCAAGCACGATAGCATCTCTCTGCTTAAAATGCATATGCTCTTGAACTCACAACAAGTATGCTTTGTTTCTGTTTCTCTCTCTCAAGTGGTAGCAAAGTAAATTCTTCTCTCATTAGATTGTCGTTGTTGGATTTATTTCTTGCCTGCTTGGATTGGAAGCAGCGTTGCTACGAGACCTAGCTGGCAATTGGCATGACAGAAAAGTCAGAGAGAATCCGTCAGTTCTAGATGAAGAAGTCAGAGAGAATCTGTCAGTTCTAGGCGATGTCGAGCGCTGCTTGGCGAAGGACGCTCGTGGTTGCTGTGGCTCCAGATGACATCCCCGCGACCTCTGGTCCCGCAGAGAAGGAGACGTGGGCGTCGAGCGCGCCGCGGGCGACGGCGCATGCCTGGGGGAGGCGGCGGGAGCGGCAGCCAGAGATTGAGAATCCATCCACAGCAAGAACACCTTGCCCCCAATGAAGGTCAAGTGGATCATCTTGCTCGATGATGCTGGGTGCTGCATCAGGGGAAGCAAAGGAGATACGAACCTTGATTTCCGTTGATTTTCGCCAAGGGGAAGGACCTCGCCGGCGTCCGAACATCTTCCCTAGGGATGGAAATTTCTCTCGTCAGCGGCCCCTCTCCTCACCCCCCGTTCGTAATCTCCATCGCCATGGTCGGCCCTCCGCCCGTCTTGACGGCCACAATGACTGAGACATGACCTGCTAGCCTCCTCCTGTGCCTCCTCTGCTGAGACAGGTGCGATTCTCCGCTTTCCCTAGGCGCAGCGACAGGTCGGCAAGGGTGGATCTGGGGGAGGCGGCCGTGTTGATGGGTGTTGGCCGGTTGTCCTTCATGGTGGTGGCGCATGGCGCTCGGGGTGGAGGCGAAGCGGGTCGGGGCGGAGGCGCTCGCGCGGATGCGACAGGGGGCGGAGGGCGCCGGCTGGGACCCGCGGCTTGTACCGGAGGTAGGTTGTGCCCCACGGACGAACGCTCAGAGCCATGGCGGCTCACTGGTGATTTTGGATCGAGGGGCCGCCTTCTTGCTCAGGAAGAAGAGGAATAAAGCGTATCTTCCTCTGTCCCTCTTCTCACACCGCGACCGCCCCCAAACCTCCCTAAGATCGCCCCGCGTGGGCCGCCGGCCATAGCCTTGCTACTCAATCGCAAGCCGCGGTCAGGCGCCGTCTAGTGCCGTGTGCGAGGAGGGGAGGGGAGGGAGGGGATAAGGTCGGGTGGTGAACTGGTGTTTCAGGTCACTTGGCGGCTTTGCTTGGCGGTGGCAGGATGGGTAAATTTGTCGACCTGCTAAGGGCAAAACCAGAAAAAAAAAGGTGAACGGAAAAATCTGAAGACGAACCTACCTCAGCTTAAATTAGTAGATAGATAGAAGATAGATAGATAGATTGATTGATATACTCGTTAGAGCTGGACATACTACCTGTCCCCACCAGCCGATCCGAGCTCCCCTTATCGTGATCCACATAATTGCATGTCATGTTTTGAATTTGGGTTGCCACCGCTATTGCGTATCCTAGCCAGCGGTGTTGTTCGATTCGTCGTCCTAGGCTCCTAGCCAAAGGGTTAGGTAGCTCGGAGCAATTCTGTCCTGGCTGCTACTAGCATTCTGCTGTGATCATGTTGCTTGGTCGATATCTTTGTCGCCAGCGTCCATGTCTAATCAGGAGGTACAAGCTTAGAGTAGGTCCATATGTGCCTCGAAAATAAAGAGGTATCGTCCAATTCTAGCCACTCACGAGTTTCAGTTTTCCATAGTTTGGGATAGGCGGACAACAAAGCAAAAAAAATGTGTTCCTTTTTATTTTCCCATATAGTTAGGCTCCTCGTCAAACATGGCTCTCGTAGGCAAGTTTTGCTCTTTAGAGTAGGCTTTGTACGACACTTTTGAATAGAGAAACAAGTTTCATTGAAGGTGAGCTAACTGACGCTCGCGTCGCTCCTAGGAGGAGTGGCTAGGGCGAAATTCTAGCTATCATCGACCCCCTCTCCTCCGCCCTAGACGTGGGCCTCTATCGAAGGATGCCGCTGGTCAAAGTCCGCGTGGTTGACGGCGATGGCGGGCTCTCATCCCCTAGTGTGGCTAGTGGCGGGGGGTCCTCCTGACGCGATGGGTTCTCTGGCCGAAGTCTTGGCGCGGCTCTTCCGACGGAGGTGGACGTTGGGGTGGTAGCCTTGGACTTCTTCGACGACTTTAGTGACCGTCGTGGCCATGAGTCTGGCACAATGGCTGGTTCAGGGAGCTCTGTGCGGATCATCCCCTCATCTCCGCGTGGTGCGGGTGCTGGCGCGATGCCCGCTGAGATCTTCGGCTTGCTGTTGGAAGCTGACGGGCAGCAGTGTGGGGACCTACCGATCTACCTAATAAAGAAGGTAATCCTTGTGTTCCTCTCAAGTTAAGATGGTGTTCTGCGTGACGCCTAGTCTCATTGATCTGGCAGGTGACGAGTTTCGTAAGGCTCTGTCGAAGATCTTCATTGGGTGTTCCATGCTTGTAGATTGCTAGATCAGATGAGATTCGGTCATGTGCACCCCTATTTCTGGATGTGCAGCTTCAGGAGGGTGTGGCGCGAAGTTTTGTTGTCTGTTGTCATCATGGGACTTTTTGCTGTTTCAATTTTCATGGTGAAAACAGTGGCGGAGAATGTCATGGTGGCTGAGGTCTGGGGTCTGGGGTCTCGTAATGGTGGACCGAGTTTTCGAGATGATGAGGACTTTACTCGGTGATTCTTGACTTGTAGTAGCGCCATTGACAAGTAGGGGTGACATCATATGAGGATTGCAGAGTCTTATCTTTCAGGGTGAAAATTCATAATATGAACTTAATTGGTTATGCCTAACAATGGCCTTGTTGGAAGCAAGTTTTTAGAGCGCGGACTTTCTCCATTGTGAAAACCTAAGATCTATGATCGGTTGGTGACGGCGTTTGTGCACTATTCACTTCTTGAAGGCGACGCTTTTGAAGAATTTGGACTCTAGGTGTTGTCTTGGAAGGAGTTTTGTGTTGCAGTTACAAGGTTTTGATCACTGTAGTACTAGTAGGATCTTTTGTTTTCTTCTTTTTTTGTTGTATGACTGTGTATTCGTTGTTTATAGGCCAGGTATAATTTGTATCTCTACAATATTAATATAGTTCCAAAAAATGTTTCGGTGAAGGTTCCTAACCATGGTTGATTTCTTGGGCTCTGAGCCCCTGAACATCAAAATTGTCATACCGATGATGTAGGTGTTGCCTCTACTGCCTGTTGGTTCAAGAAATGAACAAAATCTCTAATCATCAGCGATAACATGTTCTCGAGGCGGGCAGTGTGTGTGGTATGCATTGATATTCTTACGCAATTTTCCTTGTTCGGTACATCGATCAGTCTACTAGTTAGTACCCTTAATAGGAAAAGGCTTATAGCAGTCATTTTCTAGTAGTGTATAAAACAAAATAGGTGATATCTACTCACTCTTCTATTCTTGTAGATAGTATTGAGCCTCCAAGTACAGAGGTTTGTAGAGCAGCAAGTTTCCCTTAAGTGAATCACCCAAGGTTTAGCGAACTCAGGGAGGAAGAGGTCAAAGGTATCCCTCTCAAGCAACCCTGCAATCAAGATATAAGAAGTCTCTTGTGTCCCCAACACACCCAATACACTTGTCAGGTGTATAGGTGCACGATACGTCGAAAACGTATCTATAATTTTTGATGTTCCACACTTGTTTAGTATCTACTTTGCTTTGCTTTGTCTACACTTTAAGGTATTTTTATATTTTTTTTGGGACTAACCTATTAGCAAGATGCCACAGTGACAGTTGCCTGTTTTCTTCTGTTTTTGTTCCAGAAAAGGCAGAAAATCAATATTCTCGGAATTGGACGGGACAAAAGGCAAAGTCAATATTTTACTGTGGGGAACACAGAGCTAGAATACGAGACGGAGGAGAGCCACCAGGGGGCCACACCCCCTGGCCGCGCGGCCAGGCCTGGACCGCACCCCCTGGCCGCGCGGCCAGGCCTGGACCGCACCTAGGGGGTGCGGCCACCCTGGGTGCCCCTGCCTCGCCTCTTCGCCTATAAGAAACCCCCGATACCAAAATCCTAAGTACCCGATCAATCTTCCACGAAACAGTCAGTAGCCGCCTCACCATCGTCCCTAGATCGGGGGGATCTGAAGCTCTTCCCGGCACCCTGCCAGAGGGGAGATCATCCCGGAGGCCTTCTTCATCACCATGCCAGACTCCGGTATGAAGCGTGAGTACTTCCACCTTGGACTACGAGTCCATGTAGTAGCTAGATGGTTGTATCTCCTCCTTTGTGCTTCCATGTTTAGATCTTGTGAGCTCCGTTCATGATCAAGATCATCTATTTGTAATCATGCATGTTGTGTTTGCGGGGATCCGATGGATATTGAGATTACTATGTCAGATTGATTAATGGTTCTATCTTATTGATTCTATCATGTCTGTGTTGTTTGTGATCTTGCATGCTCTCTGTTTCTACTAGCTATCTTGGCCAAGTAGATGCTAGTGACTCCAAGAGGGAGTATTTATGCTTGATAGTGGGTTCATGCCTCTATTTAATCTAGGGAAGTGACAAAAATCTCTAAGGTTGTAGATGTGTTGTTGCTACTAGGGAGAAAACAACGGTCTCTTGTTCATGGAACAAGTGGATTGTTTACCTTACACACTTTACTTAAAGCAGTTATCCGTTGCTTGCAACTTAATACTGGAGGGGGTTAAGATGATAACCTGAAGGTGGATTACTAGTCATAGATGCAGTTGGATGGCGGTCTATGTATCTTGTTGTATTTCCCAATAAAATCTCATAGGATCATGAATGTCTAGTATTGCTTTGTTATGACTTGCTCAATCGTTTCAATTGCCCTGCTGTAATTTGTTTACCCAGCATGCCATGTTTCTTTATCTTAAGGAGAACACCTCTAGTGAACTACGGACTCCGGTCCAATATTTACCATTGATACATCTTCCACTGTTCCTGTTTACTTTCTGCAAACCACTACTACCTTCCACACCATATAGTTAATCCTTTGTTTTCGACAAACCGGTGAGATTGACAACCTCACTGTTCGTTGGGGCAAAGTCTTGAGTTTGTGTTGTGCAGGTTTCCAAGTTGCTAGCAACACCTTTGAGTCGTTTCCTTCCTCCTACTGGTTTGATAACCTTGGTTTATTTCTGAGGGAAGACTTGCTGCCGTGCTCATCATGCGTTCCTCTTGAGGTCTCCCAACGAAGCTCTACAGTGATTTGAGCGCATCAGTGCACTAGTTCAACGAAGAGATAGTGAAATACAAGTAATATGGATGAATATAAGTGGTAATTGCAATCTGAAATAAAAATGGCAGCAAGCAAACATGTATCAAGACTGATTGTAAATGGTGTTTCAATGCTTAGAAACAAGGCCTAGGGATCATACTTTCACTAGTGGTCACTCTCAGTAAACACATAAATATCTTCTCTTCATTATGTTACTCTGAACTACTCTCTAGTTGGATAACTCCAATCCACGGTAGGGCTACAAAAGCTCTCCTTAAAGTCCGCATTCCCCATCTAGGTAACCCCACACAGTCATCTTGAGTGCTAGATGGTTCCAACAAACACCACAATTTCATAGACA
The DNA here is from genome assembly GCA_916181665.1 of Avena sativa. NCBI lineage: Eukaryota > Viridiplantae > Streptophyta > Magnoliopsida > Poales > Poaceae > Avena > Avena sativa. Next base: position 335,719,149 of record OV702280.1, on the reverse strand, counting down.
CATCCAACTCAAATTATAACTCATGATAAGTATTTCTGTAATCTTTAGCCTAAGTGCCACACGGTGTGCACACTGTCAACTTCACACACGTGGGGATAACCAGAGATTACAATCATTAAAGCACTTAAGTAGCAGAGTAGATCTACTTGTTCAACTAGGTTACAAATCTCATGATGTCAATAAGATCATGCATAGAGAGAGAGATACACACAAAGGTATCGGTAGAGCCCTTAGCCTCGAGGGAGAACTACTCCCTCCTTATTATGGGAGTCTGCAACAGCGATGGAGATGGCGGTGGAGTCGATGGGGATGGCTCCGGGGGCAATTCCCCGTCCTGGCAGGGTACCGGAACAGATACTTCTGTCCCCCGAATCTCCTCTTTATAGAGGCAGCGCTGCAGAACTTTTCATGGATTTCTAATCGTGTTAGGGTTTACGTCTCGGGAGATGTATATGTATGCGAAAGGGCAAGGTCGATGGAGCCTCGAGGGGCCCACACCATAGGGAGGCACGACCTAGGGTGGACCCGCGCCAGCCCTAGGTGTGGCCACCTCGTGGCTCCACTTTGTCTCTCCTTTGGGCTCCGTGTCATGTCGATAAAAATAGGAACTTCGAATTTTTTTGTCCAATTCCAAGAATATTTCTTTACTAGCTTTTCTGAAACCAAAAGTAGCAGAAAACAGGCAACTGGCACTCTGGCATCTTGTTAATAGGTTAGTTCTAGAAAATGTATAAAAATGCCTCAAAGTGTAGACAAAACATAAGATAGTTGATACAAACAAGCATGGAGCATCAAAAATTATAGATACGTTTACGACGTATCAAGCATCCCCAGGCTTAACTCCTGCTCGTCTTCGAGTAGGTAAGTGATAAAAAGAATAATTTTTGAGGTGACATGCATATCACAATCTTGATCAAGGTATTGTAAAGCATTGATAGCTGGGATCATAATACTCTAAACATGAAAGTAACAAAAACAAAAGATCATGAATAACAATGCATTGAAAGACGTTTTTTGTTTCACATATAGAAAACATAGCAAGAGTGGTATTTAGCTTGTCCTTCATGGAATAGCAAAACATAAATGCATAGGACACCTTCAAAGTTCATAAGGGTGACTAGATACAAATAATTTAAGAATAAGCAATATCATAGTTATGAATCAATCAACAAGTTTTGGGACAATGCACATTGAACTAAGAATGACAACTATGCTCTCTTAATTGGTTCATAAAGATAAAAGATGGAGACTCGACATAAAAGTAAAAAAGAAATACCCTTGACAGAGGGAAGTAGGGATTTCAAGTTTCATAAAGAGCTTCCAAAAATTATGGTACTTATTAGCTTTCAGCTCTCATTGCCCCTATCATAAGAATCCTGAAGTGATTAAGGTTAAAGTGAGACAAATATGAGGTATATGCTTGACAGATCATAAGTTGGAAATCTCATGTCCCTTGAGTACGAGGGTCGTTCCTCATGCTACTCAACTTTAGTCACAAGCAAGTTCTTGTCATTATAAGTATATGTATATCATAGAGAACCGCCAACGGGGTACCCCTTGCCCCATGACACAGGATATATCCCATATCAAAATGACAAGGAAACATACAATGGGCATCTCAGCGATCTTTTTATTTACCATGAGTATGGTGATTTTTTCTCTTCTTTTTTTCTATATTTTTTTCTGAAGATGCTTCATAGATTGCTCACTATGGTTATGCTGCAAGTTTCTACCATGATTAGGCATGGCTTATGCTAGCCGCCGAGGAATTTCTCTAACCCATATACAATACTCCATGGACTTACAAGCTCCCCTTTTATTTCATACCGCCGACATCCATAAACAAAATATCATGATATCAACTGGATAGATATGTAAAAGTGTTGAAAGCGTTCCCCATGACAGCATGGTTCTGCTAACTCCCAACTTATAATTTGCAAGCATATAAGCAACATAGATGGGCACAATGGTTCAAGTTTATTATGTGCAAGAAAATAAAGTGTGCCATCAAGTTCGTGAGAGCTTTAATCACTAATTTTCACATAATTTTTTTTTAATTTGGAAGATAGATAAAAAGATGAATATACTTCGAATGGTGTAACACACCATGCATAGGATTTTATAGTGGACTCTTTGGAATAACTTGGTTTCTTGGGAGTTGGATGCACACGAGTAGAGCTCATACTCAGTACAAGTGGAGGTTAGCAAAAGACTGGGAACGACCAACTAAGAGAGCAATAATGGCCATAATCATGGAGAGCGATAGAGTGTGGATTTGCTGTCAAGGGGGATAGCTGTCCCCCTAGCCAACACCATACGATGTGTGCTAAGATCTGCACTGCATGCTCGCTTTCAGTTACCAGTGGTGATAGTAATGGACGATTAGTGAACGCATTAACTTTTGTGCCATGTCAGAAGCGTAAGCCTGCATGTGTCCGTGATAGGTGTTGGCCACTATTTGGGGGCAGACATGAAAAGCAGTGTACACTGTAATGACATGTGCAAATTTTTTGTCTGTATGCGGTAGTCAGCGTAGCTTGTAGACACCTAATGACTAAACACAAGCTATGTGTGCTTGCATGCACACTACCCTCTTGTTCATATAAGGCCAGTTACATAGATCCAAACCACAATACCGTTACCAGTGTACACAAAGGGACAAACAAACAGTGGCATGCTACCTAAACTAATCAGCCAAACATACATGCCTACATGAAATCAACACAATAAAAAAGACAAGGTTGTATAGGCTACGTTGCCTAACAACACCCGAAAGCTACCATAAAAAACCAAAGTAGTCTAGCAAGTAACGAAGAGAGAAGTAGGTTGCATGGTAGCAATATAGCAAGCATTGGTCATATAAAAAACATGTGTGCATATTATAATTTCATATCCATGTCGTTTAACACCATTTTTTTTTGCTATTGGACAAGGTCATCTAGACGGCTCCATGCGACAACTAATAATATTGAGATATTTGTGCCCCACATGACCTTATTTATAGTATACTTGTGTGCACATGTAGCTTAACGCAGCCTCGTGAATAGAATAACAAACAAACAAAAATTTGCTTGGACTGTTATGCCATGCATAAAGTCTGTCCACGCTTGGAACTCACTGCTGTTGTATTCTGATATGCTCTTAGTAGTGAGTTTTTTTATAGATTGCTTAATTAGGATCAGCAGTAATGCAACTCGTAGCTTATTTTGCACGTATCTTAATGGGGTGAATTGGACGGCATCTGCATGGAGGGCAGCTATCCCCCTTGGCAGCAGACTATTAACCAAACATTATTAATTAAAGCATAAAGTGATATCAAAAGTCAAAAACTAAATGATCATAGAGGCTAGGGTGACTAGTTCATAGTCTTAATATGGTGTAATCATGTGCCAAGTCAACCCAAATAAAGCATCAAAGGAGAATACCATAATATTATGCTTTTATATGCTAAAACAACGCATGATTCTTTCATGGCACATTAAGTAATCTCAATTGTTTGAAACAAGTCATGCTACAACAATAATCACTAAGGATATGGTTAAAGCAACATCTAAAATGACATGATAAAGCCTAGGTTACAGTCAAAACAAGCTTCTTTTTGTACCACCATAAGCATGAAACATTCTACTCTTTTCCAACACCAATCAACTTATTAGAAACAAGTCACAAAGATAATAATCAATAAAGACCAGTGAGCTTGTCTCACAAATCTACAAAGAATAACTAAAAAGTTTTAAGAACAAAGCAGAAGAAAACTAAAGCTAAACGCAGTGCTAGCAAAAATGAACACTCACAGAATAATAAGAGTGGGAACTAGAGTCTTCTAGGCAATGAAAAAGGAGCGTGTATATTGTTGGAGATATGCCCAAGAGGAAATAATAATGTGGTTATTATCATATCTTCGTGCTTATGATAAATGTTTATATACCATGCTATAATTGTATTAACCGGAAACATTAATACTTGTGTGATTTGTAAACATCTAAGAGTCCCTAGTAAAGCCTCTTGTTAAACTAGCTTGTTGTTTAATATATGATCATGGTTTCCTAATCATGAACATTGAGATGTTATTAACAACAAGGTCATATCATTAGGAGAATGATGTGATGGACATACTCCTATAGTTAAGCGTAGCATAAGATCAAGTCATTTAAATAGTTCACTTGCTATAAGCTTTCAAATACATAGTAACCTAAATCCTTCGACCATGAAATCATGTTAATCACCATCACCGGATGGATGCTTTGATGACATCAAACACCACTTCATAACTAAGTGGTTATAAAGGTGGCATTGAGTGTTCAGAAAGTATGTGTTGAGGAACATGGATCAAGAGTGGGATTTGTCCATCCATATGACGGATAGATATACTCTGGGCCCTCTAGGTGGAATGTCATCCAATTGGCTTGCAAGCATGTGACTGGCTCACAAGGGATCACATATCACAGGAACGAGAAAAGAGTACTTGTCGGTAATGAGGTTGAACTAGGTATGAGAGATACCGATGATCAAACCTCGGATAAGTAAAGTATCGAGAGACAAAGGGAAATTGCTATCGTATGTAAATGGTTCATTCGATCACTAAGTAATCGTAAAAATATGTGGGAGCCGTATGAATTTCTAGATTCCTCTATTGGTTATTGATCGGAGAAGAGTCTCGATCATGTCTGCATAATTCACGAACCGTAGGGAGACACACTTAAGGATTCTATGTTGTTTAGTAGATATGGAATGTGAGTAAAGAGACCGAATGTTGTTCGGAGTCTCGGATTGGATTCGGGATATCACGAGGAGATCTGGAATGATCCGGGGAATAAGATTCATATAAGGAAAGTCCAATTCCGGAGTTCGGGAATGGTTTCGGTGTTTTCACCGGAATGTTATAGAAGGGTCTAGAAGGTCCATCGAACCGGAAGGGGAAGGGTACATGGATGTGTCATGACAAATTGGAATGGCTGCATCATGTCCTAGGTCACTTGGCTGGACACTTGGAAGAGAGAAATCAAACTCTAATTTGAAAGTCAAAAAGGCAGTTTGAAAAAGTCAAATCCCAACATGGTTTTCGAGTTAGGGAGGGTTTCTTAGTTAGGGAGGGTTTCCACCTGGGTTGGGAACACCCTTGGACGCCCCCACCTATATACGGAGGGGTGGGGACGCACCCCAAGGTATCCCCCTTGCACTAGGCACCGAAGACCTAATCCCTAGGCCGCCGCTGCCCCCCAAGCCGTCGGCGCCCTAGATCCCCTCTAAACCGCCGCTGCTGGCTAGCCTAAACCCTAGCCGCTGGCTGCCCTCTTCCCTCGGCATATAAAACCTAGATCACCGAGGCCCTCTTCTACTCCACCATACTCGCTCCGGCTTAGTTGAAGCCCTGCGGGATCTTCCCTCTACTTCCGACACCAAGCCGTCGTGTTGCCGGAATCACGAGGAGAGAGAGCTACAACCTCCGCTGCCTGCTGGAACAAGGGAGAGGAAGGTCTTCATCGAGTACCGTACGTGTGACCGACTGCGGGAGCGCTGCCGGAACGCGACGCCGGAAGGATCATCTACGCGATCTTGAGATCGACAAGTGAACGACTACATCACCCACGAGAATCTGCTCTCGTTAACCGCTTTGGATCTTCAAGGGCTAGTACTCTATCGATTCGTTGCTACAATCTAGTAGATAGATCTTGGCTTGTGTGTGTTCATGCGATAGAATTTTTTTGTTTTCCATGCTACAAACCCCTACATATATCTCCAAAAGAAGTGTGATGGGATCAAACCAACTTATTATAGCAAACAAAACAAAAGAAAACTAAACACAAAAACAAAGATGCTCCAAGAACAACACAATAGTGCATAAAGTAATAAAAATGTAGTATCTGGAAGAAAACGTGAGATTTTTGTTGATGAAGAAGGGGATGCCTTGGGCATCCCCGTGATTTGACGCTTGTACCTCTTGAATATTTCTTGGGGTGACACGGGTGGCATCCCCAAGCTTGAGATTTTGTCCATACTTCATCTCATCACATCATTCTTTCCCTATAGTTGAAAACTTCCTTCATACAAAACTTCGCACAATCTTTATTAGCAACATTAGTGTATTCAAGATAATAAGCCTTTGAGTTAAGTTTCAACTCAAGTAAATCATCCATTAAAACATAAGCTACTGTAAAAACTCCTTTTAAAATCTCAAGTGATCAAAGAGGACTCAAAAAGAAACCGATTAAGAGGCAAATGCAAATAATGGAAGAACTCTGTCAAAATAGACCAGCAGATAAAGACCGATTTTTTCGAAACTCTTCTGTTGATCCAATCGAAAAGTGCAAAACTAACAAAAGTTGGGTAAATACCAGGGGCATGCACACAAAAAATTACAGATCAGTACGACTGATGACCCACAAGTATAGGGGTGTATCGTAGTACTTTCGATAAATAGGAGTGTCGATCCCAACGAGGAGCAGAAGGTGTTGACTAGTGGTATGGAGCAGGAAGTCTCTGTAAATACTTAGCAAACGAATTTTTAGGGGTTTTCTGATAAAGCAAATAAACAAAGTGCAAGTAATAAAGACAATGAACAAACACAGCAAGTGGCCCAATCCTTTCTTAGCAAAGGACAAGTCGGTAAAAATACTTATAAGGACCAAACGTTCTCGAGGACACATGGGAATTTTGTCAAGTGCTTTCGCTTCAAATAGCTGAGTACCCTTCTTTGGTGTTGTAAGTGTTATGTGGGTGAACCTGTGCTAATGTACCGACCTTACTTGGACTAATACATACTTGTGATTAAACCCCCTACAAGCATCCGCAACTACAGGAAAGAAATTAAGATAAAAACCTAACCACAGCCTTAAACTCTGAGATCCTACACTCCCTTGTGCAAAGGTGTCCTAACGGGGGTTCAGGTTTCTGTCACTCCGACAACCCCACAATTAGTAGCCAAATACACAATGCATTCCCCTAGGCCCATAAATGGTGAAGTATCATGTAGTCGACGTTCACATGACACCACTAGAAGAATAGCACCACAACTTAAATACTAAACCATTGAATAATATCTCAACACAAATCCACTACTAACAACATGACTTCTCCCATGTCCTCAAGAACTAAACGAACTACTCACAAGACATCATATGGATCAAGATCAAAGATGATATGGTGATGGATAAATTTTTTAACATTAACAATAATCCAATGGTTCCACTCACAAGCATCAACTACAATAGTAATCAACACCGGGAAAGTTCCCCTAAGAACTAATGCAAGATTCGCACACAATTTTTATAGCGGGATGGAGTGGTGATGATGGTGCTGGTGGAGATGATGGTGTGGATTATGATGATGATGATAACCTCGATGAAGTCTAGCTTGACGATGGTGTTGATGGTGACGATCTCCCCTCTCTAGGAAGGAATTTCCCCAGCAGAAATCTATCTGCCGGAGAGATCTTTCTCTCTCGGTGTTTTCCGCCCCGTAGAGGCGGCAAAATGTTTCTATGGTTGCTCCCCATGTTTTAGGCTTCCGAGGAGAAGATATAGGCGAGAGGGCGGAGCCGAAGGCCGGACAGGTGGGCCACACCCCCTGTAGGCGCGACCAGGGGGTGGCCCGCGCCTAGGGGGTGTGGGCCCCCTGTGGCCTATCTCCACCTCCCCTTCTGGCTTCCTTCATCTTCTGGGAAAATATAATTTTCCATGTTTTTTTCTGGTATTTTTCTGATCTTCACTAAATTGTATCAAAACACCTCTCTTTCCTTCAGAATCCTGACTCCAGCAGTCCATCCTCCAAGAATCATCCAACATGCAAAAACAGATGAAAAGACATAAGTAACACCTCTTAATATGAAATATATCAATGAATAGAGGCAAATTATGATATAGAATGGTGATGCAAATTGGACGTATCAACTCCCCCAAGCTTAGACCTTCGCTTGTCCCCATGCGAAAACTGAGCTCAATAAACATGTCCACAGGTTTATGGAGTGAAATGTCGATAAAAGAATACGGACAAGAAGCATCACACTTACCATTGCACAACTCATAGAAGAAAGCAACTCACCACTATATAACTTAGCTTGCAACAAGTACAGGAGTCACAATAGAGATGCATAAAGATAAATCATAATTGAAATTGGCAAACTTTGTTCTTGGTCAGAGAACAGCTGGCAAACAGTTTAACAAATAAATCTTTTGTAAAGAAGTTTCACAACAAGAGCACTCTTTGCTCAAAAAGGTTTTTCACAATGATGGTTTTCAAAGTAATACTCAATAGATAAGAGTCTTGTGCAAACAAGGAAGATAAAGAACATGATTGAATAAATCACCATATGAATGCTTGAAACACAACAACTCTAATGCTTGATGGAGATAGAGAGGAAATAGGTTTATTGACTCAACTTAGAAATAGGAGAAAGGCCCTTCATAGAGGGAAGCGGGGATTTCAAGTTCATGAAGATCTTCCAAAAGATTATCGTACTTACTAGCTTTGAGCCCTCATTGCCCCTATCATAAGCATCTTGAGGTGATTAAGGTTAAAGTGAACAAATATGGAGTATATGCTTGACGAAATATAAGTTGGCAATCTCATTTCCCTTGAGTACGAGGGCCGCTCCTCATGCTACTCAACTTTAGTCAACGGTAAGTTCTTGTCATTGTAAGTACATGTGTATCATAAAGAACCGCCAACGGGGTACTCCTTGCACATGATACATGAGCTATCCCATAATCAAAATGACAAGGCAAGCAGACAGTGAGCATCTCAGCGATATTTTTATTTGCTATTTGCATAGGTTTTTATTGAGGATGCTTCACAGATTGCTCACTATGGTGATGCTGCAAGTTTCCACCATGATTAGGCATGGCTTAGGCTAGTGGACCAGACGTTTCTCTAACACATATACATAACTCCATGGACTTACAAGCTCCCCTTTTATTTCACACCGATGACATCTGCAAACAAAAGAGCATGATATCAACTGGATATGTATCCATAAGTGTTGAAAGCATTCCCTGTGACAGCATGGTTCTGCTAATCCCAACGTATAGATGCAAGCATATACAACTTCGATGACACAATGGTTCAAGTTTATTTAGGGGCAAGAAAATAAGGTGTGCCATCAAGTTCGTGAGAGCTTTACTAACTAGTTTTCACATAACAAAATAGTTTTTAATTCGAAAAATAGATGAAACTTGAGAATGTGCTTGGAGTAGCAATAATGCTAATAGATAGATATGGTGCACACAAATGGCACAGGTTTTGGTTCAAAGGTATTGGATGCATGAGAAGTATGCCTTCTCAAAACAGGTTTTGGCTAGCAAAGTTGGGTAGCAAGCAAAAGAGTTGAAGGAAACAAGCAAACCTACAAGTGATAAAGCCAAACATGCAATCTTCCTTGAAGACACAAAAGATCTAAAATAAAGAATACTAAGCTTATGAGCCAATCAAGAAAGAAAATAAATGATACAAAATACCTGTAAGCTTTTTCTCTTTTCCTTTAAAACCTTAAAAAGTGTTGCTACTGACGAGAGATCGATTTGCCAAAACCAATTTAGATCTACTTGATGCTCCCAAAGTGATGCCAATACTCATCAACAAGATCAATCATATAATAGAGATTGCAAACTAAAATAAGAAATGCAAAAAGTAAAAGATGAAACTTCTCATTAATATTCCATAAAGGCACTCACACCAAGGGATACATGGATAATCAACTAAAGGAGAGATACTTCCATAATGAAAACCAACCTATAAGATAATTTCTCTAGCAAAATTATGAATCTACTAAAAAGGTAAAAGATAAAAGATAATGATGTGATACCGCGGCACTCCCCCAAGCTTGGAACAAGCCAAGGGGATGCCAAACCTGATGACGAATTACTCCTTCGGTGGTGGTGATGTTCCCTTGCAATCATGATACTTCCAAGTTAAAGGCTCCCCATCCAAAAAGGATGTCTTGGTTTCCACAATCCTGAAACTAGCAGCAGAGCTTATGCGATCAAATCTAGCCTCATACTCACATCTTTGGTTTTGTATGTCGTAGAGCTGTGCTTGTAATTGGTTGGTGGCCTGATGTAGTGAGTGGATTTCGTCTTAGAGCTCAGCAATATCCTCTTTGTGCTTGGTGATGAGTTCTGAACTTATCTTATGGATGATATCCACTTCGCGTTCCGCCATCTTCTTGTACCTGAAAACTTCCTGTTCCAATGCTTCCATCCTGTCTTCCAGACTGCCTTCTCCTTTGGGGCCTTGAACTTCTTTCATCTGCACCTTCCCATCCTTGAGAATCAACTCCTTGAGATGAATCTTCAACTCATACATGTACGGTTTGATAGCATCCGAGGAGGAATCCTCTATGGGTGAACCAGAGGAAGACACTGTAGCTCCAAAACTGAGAATCTGCCTGAAAGAAACATATCGAAATGAAAACACGACGAGAACACGATGCACGAACCTTGGGGAATCCAGGGGGGGGGCTATATATTATGAAGTTTCAAAGCATAAGGAAGGTACTGGTACGAAAACGAGGTGGAGACGGAGCTTAGGGGGCTCACACCCTCTCCGGGCGCAGTTAGATGGGGCCCACACCTGGGGTGGGTGTGGCCACCCCGGCCTCCGTTTCCTCCTCTGTTTCGTTTCGTAACCTTCCGTATGTAATAAAAATGTCAAAAATATAAAAAGATAGGGTTTTCACGAACCTTCTGTTTTCACCACTTTTACCTATTCAAAGACAAACTCTGCAGATTCTGGTGTTTGGTTTCTGATAAATTCTTCTAGGGTCACCATTTGAATAATATCAACATCTTCATTATATGAATCCCTAGAAATATAATGTTTTAGTCTTTGACCATTCACCACCTGTGTGGTGTCGTTCTTTGAAGAAGATATTTTGATAGCACCTGAATAATATACTTCCTTAATAACAAAAGGCCCTTCCCATTTTGAGAGTAGTTTCCCTGCAAAAAATCTGAGACAAGACCTATACAAAAGAACTTTTTCACCAACATGGAATTCCCTTTTGAGAATTCTCCTATCATGCCATCTTTTTACTTTCTCCTTAAAGAGTCTAGCATTTTCATAAGCTTCACTTCTTCACTCATCTAAAGTACTCAAGTCAATCAATCTTTTCTCACCAGCAAGTTTAAAATCTCTATTCAATTCTTTCACTGCCCAATAAGCTTTGTGTTCTAATTCTAAAGGCAAGTGACAAGCTTTCCCATAGACCATTTTGTAAGGAGACATCCCCATAGGATTTTTGTAAGCAGTTCTATAATCCCATAAAGCGTCATTCAACTTTTTAGCCCAATTTTTTCTAGATCTATTAACAGTATTTTGCAAGATAGATTTAATTTCCCTATTGGGAAGTTCTACTTGCCCACTGGTTTGGGGGTGATAGTCTGAAGCATTTCTATGGTTAACATCATATTTAGCGAGAGTTTTCCTAAAACTACCATGAATAAAATGAGAGCCTCCATCAGTCATGAGATATCTAGGCACACCAAACCTAGGAAAAACAACATCTTTAAGCATTTTTAAAGAGGTCTTACCATCAGCACTATTTTTAGGTATGGCCTCTACCCACTTTGTAACATAGTCAACAGCAACAAGAATATGAGTATACCCTTTTGAAGGAGGAAAAGGACCCATGAAGTCAAATCCCCAACAATCAAAAGGTTCAATAACAAGAGAATAATTCATAGGCATTTCATTGCGTCTAGAAATGTTACCAACTCTTTGACATTCATCACATGATAATACAAACTTCCTTGCATCTTTGAAAAGGGTAGGCCAATAAAATCCAGATTGTAAAACCTTTTGTGCAGTCCTATCACCAGCATGATGTCCTCCATAAGCACTGCCATGACATTTTCTCAATATCTCTTGTTGTTCAAATTCTGGAACACATCTTCGCATAATACCATCTACTCCTTCTTTATATAAACGTGGGTCATCCCAAAAGTAATACCTTAGATCATAAAAGAATTTCTTCTTTGATGGGTTGTGAAGGTTGGGGGCAAATACTTGGAAACAGTAAAATTATCATAATAAGCATACCAAGAACTCTCATAGAGACTTACCCTTATTGCAGCCAACTGTTCATTTGGAAAACTATCATTAACAGGCAAAGGGTCAAAAGAAATGTTTTCCAAACGAGATAAATTTTCAGCAACAGGATTTTCAGCACCTTTCCTATCTATAATATGTAGATCAAACTCTTGTAAGAGCAACACCCATCTAATAAGCCTAGGCTTAGCGTCCTTCTTTGTCATAAGGTACTTAATAGCAGCATGATCGGTATGAATAGTGAACTTTGAATCAACAATATAGGATCTAAACTTATCACATGCAAAGATTACAGCTAAGAACTCTTTTTCAATAGTAGCATAATTATTTTGAGCAGCATCTAGAGTCTTGCTAGCATAATGAATAACATTCAACTTCTTATCAACACGTTGCCCAAGGATAGCACCCATAGCAAAATCACTAGCATCACACATAATTTCAAAAGGTAAACTCCAATCAGGTGGTTGAACAATAGGAGCAGTAGTCAAAGCTTTCTTCAAAGTTTCAAAAGCTTCCTTACAATCATCATAAAAAACAAAAGGTACATCTTTTTGAAGAAGATTGGTAAGGGGCTTTGAAATTTTGGAGAAATCTTTAATAAACCTCCTATAGAAACCAGCATGACCAAGGATACTATGAATACCTTTTATATCCCTAGGGCAAGGCATCTTCTCAATTGCTTCTATTTTGGCTCTGTCAACTTCAATGCCTCTTTCAGAAATTTTGTGTCCAAGAACAATCCCTTCATTAACCATGAAATGGCATTTCTCCCAATTAATAACAAGGTTGGTTTCTTCACATCTCTGCAAAACTTTATCAAGGTTGTGCAAATAGTTATCAAAAGAAGTTCCATAGACGGAGAAATCGTCCATGAAAATCTCCATAATTTCCTCACAAAAACCATGAAAGATAGCAGACATACATCTCTGAAAGGTAGCAGGAGCATTACATAAACCAAAAGGCATACGCCTATAAGCATAAAGGCCATAAGGACAAGTGAAAGTGGTTTTCTCTTGGTCTTGTGCTTTCACAGCGATTTGAGAGAACCCCGAATAACCATCAAGAAAGCAAAAGTGGGTCTTTTTAGACAACCTTTCTAGCATTTGATCGATAAAGGGCAAAGGATAATGATCTTTCTTAGTAACTTTATTAACCTTTCTAAAATCGATGCACATCCGATACCCAACCACTACTCTTTGGGGTATAAGCTCATTATTTTCATTAGGCACAACAGTAATTCCTCCTTTCTTTGGAACACAATGAACGGGGCTAACCCATTGGCTATCAGCAATAGGGTAAATAATACCAGCATCAAGAAGTTTTAATACGTCATTTCATACTACATCCTTCATCTTAGGATTTAGACGGTGTTGGTGCTCAACAACTGGTTTTGCATCAGGTTCTATATTAATAGCATGCTGACATATAGTAGGAGAAATCCCTTTTAAATCATCAAGAGTATAACCCATAGCTCCTCGGTGTTTCTTCAGTATCTCCAATAACCTTTCTTCTTCCTTTCCTGAAAGTTTAGAACTAATAATAATAGGATAAACTTTCTTATCATCAAGATACGCATATTTAAGATCATCAGGTAAAGGTTTTAATTCGAAAACAGGGTCCCCTTTTGGTGGTAGTGTGGTACCCAAATCTTCCACAGGTAGATTATGCTTAAGTATCTCAGGCTGACGAAGGAAAACCTCGTCGATCTCATTTCTTTCCTTCATGAAGACATCGCTTTCATGATATTCCATAAACTGCTGCAAGGCATTGTTAGGAGCAAGAGAAATAGCAGGAAGTTGTTCAACCCTAAAATCCTCATTAGGCAGTTCATTTTCATAAGAAGTTTTAGCAAATTTGGAAAAATTAAACTCATAAGACTCTCCATCAAACTTAGTCAAACCTTTTTCCTTCCTACAAACTATGATAGCCCCACAAGTGTTCAAGAAAGGTCTATCAAAGATAATAGGACAGGTTTTACTAGCTTCTTTACCAAGTACTAGAAAATCAGCAGGGTATTTAATCTTACCACAAAGAACTTCCACATCTCTTACAATGCCAATGGGACAGATTGTCTCTCTATTAGCAAGGTGAATAACCACATCAATGTCCTCAAGCTCACAAGAACCAATTTCATGCATAATTTCCCTATAAAGCTCATAAGGTATAGCACTAGAACTAGCACCAATATCACATAAACCATAATAGCAATGATCACCAATTCTAACAGAAAGCACAGGGACACTAGCTTTTCTAGGATGAGAGACAATATTAAAAGCGTCTTCACAGAAGACAATGTGCCCATCCTCTATATTTCTAGTGACAAGATCTTTCACAATAGGTACCACAGGTTAAATATTTATTTGCTCATCAGGTTCCACCGTTTTCTTTGTACTTTTGCTAACCACATTAGCTATTATAGAATGCTCCTTTACCTTAGCAGGAAAAGGGATTTTCTCAACATAAGGTTCAGGCAAAATAGGATCAGCAGTAAAAACCTTAGCAGGAACATGGGTGACAATGTCTTTATAAGGAGCATGGTACTTGTCCCACTCTTTTTTGGGAATTTCAATATAAGAGGCAAAGGCCTTAAAACATTTTGCAAGCACTTGAGAGTCAAGACCATACTCATTACTAATATCACGGAAGTCATCAGTTCCCACAAAGGATTTTTATGCATTCATAATCATAGTTTATACCTGACTTTCTTCCTTTGTCATTCTCCCAAGCTTCAGTGTTCTCTTGAATATGGTCTAGGAGATACCATTTAGCTTCTTCCTTCATACGTGTGAATGATCCAGCACAAGAAGCATCTAGTAAATCTTTATCATGAAGAGAAAGCCTAGCATAAAAGTTATTGATAATAATATTGTTATGGAGTTCATGAATAGGACATTTAAGCATTAGTAACTTCAATCTCCCCCAAACTTGAGCTGTACACTCTCCATCATGAGGCCAAAAGTTATATATCAGATTCCTATCCTTATGAATTTCACTAGGAGGATAGAATTTAAAATAAAAGAGAGGTGCTATTTCCTCCCATTCCATGGATTGTCCATTCTTCAGCAGCTTATACCATTCTTCAGATCTCCCTTTCAAGGATATAGAAAGTAACTTCTTCTTCACCTATTCAGTTGTGATACCTGCACACTCAAAACAACCTGCATAATTCATAGATAAAAATCAAATGATCACCAGGGTGGATAGTTCCATCCCCTAAATAATAATTATCCATAACACGATCAACAATACTTGTAGGTATCTTAAAAGGATCTATCTCAACAGGTGGTGGTTCATCTACTACCCTAACAGTGGTAGTAGTTTTCCCAAATAGAAAACCAAGTGGGTTATCCATATTGGAAACAAAGTAACAAGCAGAAATAAAAAACAATACTCACAGTAGAAGTTTCCTTTACCAGTTCCACTCTTCAATAGCGCTCACTCCCCGGCAACGGCGCTAGAAAATAGTCTTGATGACCCACAAGTATAGGGGGTGTATCGTAGTACTTTCGATAAATAGGAGTGCCGATCCCAATGAGGAGCAGAAGGTGTTGACTAGTGGTATGGAGCAGGAAGTCTCTGTAAATACTTAGCAAACAGATTTTTAGGGGTTTTCTGATAAAGCAAAGAAACAAAGTGCAAGTAATAAAGACAATGAACAAACACAGCAAGTGGCCCAATCCTTTCTTAGCAAAGGACAAGCCGGTGGAAATACTTATAAGGACCAAATGTTCTTGAGGACACATGGGAATTCTGTCAAGTGCTTTCGCTTCAAATAGCTGAGTACCCTTCTTTGGTGTTGTAAGTGTTATGTGGGTGAACCTGTGCTAATGTACCGACCTTACTTGGACTAATACATACTTTTGATTAAACCCACTGCAAGCATCCGCAACTACAGAAAAGCAATAAGATATAAACCTAACCACAGCCTTAAACTCTGAGATCCTACACTCCCTTGTGTAAACGTGTCCTAACGGGGGTTCAGGTTTCTGTCACTCGGCAGCCCCATAATTAGTAGCGAAATACACAATGCATTCCCCTAGGTCCATAAATGGTGAAGTATCATGCAGTCGACGTTCACATGACACCACTAGAAGAATAGCACCACAACTTAAATACTAAACCATTGAATAATATCTCAACACAAATCCACTACTAACAACATGACTTCTCCCATGTCCTCAAGAACTAAATAAACTACTCACAAGACATCATATGGATCAAGATCAAAGATGATATGGTGATGGATAACAATCTAAACATAAACAATAATCTAATGGTTCCACTCACAAGCATCAACTACAATAGTAATCAACACCGGGAAAGTTTCCCCTAAGAACTAATTCAAGATTCAACAAAATTGTTATAGAGGGATGGAGTTGTGATGATGGTGCTGGTGGAGATGATGGTGTGGATGATGATGAGGATGATCCCGATGAAGTCTAGCTTGACGATGGTGTTGATGGCGATGATCTCCCCTCTCTAGGAAGGAATTTCCTCGGCAGAAATCTGTCTACCGGAGATATCTTTCTCTCTTATTGTTTTCTGCCCCGCAGAGGTGACGGAATCTTTCTGTGGTCACTCCCCGTGTTTTAGGGTTCCGAGGAGAAGATATAGGCGAGAGGGCGACGTCGGAGGCTGTCCAGGTGGGCCACACCCCCTATAGGCGCGGCCAGGGGTGGCCCGCGCCTAGGAGGGCGTGGGCCCCCTATGGCCCATCTCCACCTCCCCTTTTGGCTTCCCCTGTCTTCTGGGAAAATATAATTTTCCATGATTTTTCTGGTATTTTTCCGATCTTCCCGAAATTGCATCAAAACACCTCTCTTTCCGTCAGAATCCTGACTCGGACAGTCCATCCTTCAAGAATCATCCAACATGCAAAAACAGATGAAAAGACATAAGTAACACCTCTTAATATGAAATATATCAACGAATAGAGGCAAATTATGATATAGAATGGTGATGCAAATTGGACGTATCAAAGACGTTCTAGGATTTTTCAAGATTTTTTATAGCGAAGCACATAAATCTGTTTCGAGACAACAACTTCCCCAAATATTACTTCCCTCTCATTAGAGGCTATTCTTGGCAAAAAAAATAAAAAAAGGATAAGTACAAGTTATTACAGAGGCAATAGCTTCCAAGACTCAAAGAAACAAAAATAAACTGAAAGCAAAAATATAATGGGTTGTCTCCCAAAATCTCTTTCTTTATAGCCATTAAGATAGGCATGATAATTTCGATAATTCTCACATAAGAAATATGAATTGAAGTAAAAGAGAGCATCAAGAAGCAAATATAAAACAAATTTAAGTCTAACCCACTTCCTATGAAAAATAATCTTGTAAAGAAACAAGTCATGATAGCACAAAGCAACAAGCATAGGAAAGCAAAACAAGTGCAACTTCAAAATTTTCAACATAAAGAGGGGAAACTTAATATTGTTGAGATACATAAAACCATATTTCCCTCTCTCATAATAACTTTTAGTAGCATCATGAATAAAATTAACAATATAACTATCACATAAAAAATTCTTTATCATGAGCCACATGCATATAATAATTATTACTCTCCACATAAGCACAGTCATTCTTATTAATTGTAGTGGGAGCAAATTCAACAAAATAGCTATCATTATTATTCTCATTACCATAATCACCAAATATAGGAGGCATATTGTAATCATGATTAATTTTCTCCTCAATAGTAGGTGGACTGAAAATATCATATTCATCATAATCAATATAATAGCTATCTTCCAAAGTGTGTTCATTTGCAAACATATCATCATTGGAAAGAACATGGATAATACTAATAGTACAACAATTATTAATATCATAATTTTCAGAATTGGTACCAAAGAGATTTTCAATATCAAAAGTAGTGTGCTTTTCCCAATCATGATCACTACTGTAGGTAACACGGATATGAACATCATCGAGTTCAGACTTATCAGCAAAAACTATAATAGGAGCAACATGCTTAGGGAAAAATATCGTTTCCTCTCTCCTTTTACTCCTCATCTTCTTCATCTTCCTCTTACACTCTTTAGGAGGGAGAGGCTTGAAAGGAAGCTTCTACACATACCCTGGTTTATTGTTAGAGACAATAGAAGAAACTTTGGAGGATTCCTCCTTTTCATTAATAAGAACAAAACACATATTAGTCCTTTCACATTTTGGTACAATCTCATATTTTATAATATTTTGTATGTAAGTATTTGTGTGGCAATTATCAAAACAGTAAAGATGACAACCATGCAGGACGCTATTCATATCAAAAGCACTCATATCTACCAAAGAAGTTTTTCTTGATAACTCTTCACACCCCAAAAATAATGTAAGTTCATCATGCCGATTAGGAGTGATCATGTTATCACAATACAAACTTGCAGTACTCATTGGATTAGAAGGGCTATTATTATAGCTTGAGCATTGAAAATTGAAATGACCCACTTTAAAGCAAAGTTCACAAATAAAAGGATAGAGGGCACAAACCTTTTTACCAAGATCATTTAGAGCCCTATACCACGTTCTAGTTTTTTCATTCCTGTGGTGAATACAATATTGTTCTTCGATTTGATTCTTTTTTACAAGGTCTATGTACTCCACAAAAATTAACATGCTTATAGGAAATAGTACTTTCAGAGGTTTGAGCATGTTTATCGCTATCATTAATAACAATTTAATTTTTCATGCAAGTGTCTTTAAAAGGTTCATGATACATGTCCAAATTTTCTTTAGGAGCATTAATATGATAAGCAAAGGCCCTACAACAATCAACAAGAATTTGAGTATCAAGACCATATTTAGCACTAAGCTCTTGAAAATCAGCAGTTTCAGCGAAAGACTTAATGCAATCATACTCATAGTTTATACCTAGGTTCTTTACCTTTGTCGTTATCCCAATCCTCGGTATTGCTTTGAATTGTTTCAAGAAGATCCCACTTAGCTTTGACTTCCTTACTTGTGAAGGATCCCTCTAAACAAGCATCTAGATAGTCCTTGTAATGTCCTGAAAGTCTTGCATAAAAAATATTAATAATAATATTACTGGGGAGCTCATGAATGGGACATTTGAGCATTAGTGAATTCAATCTCCCCCATGCTTGGGCAATACTTTCTTCATCATGAGGATGAAAATTATAAATATAATTCCTATCTTTATGAATTTCATGAGGAGGATAAAATTTAGAGTAAAAGAGAGATTCAAGTTCCTTCGATTCCAAATGATGAGGATCATCTAGTAGCTTATACCACTCCCTTGCTTTGTCCCCAAGTGATAAAGAGAATAGCTTCCTCTTAACTTGTTCCATTGAAATACCTGCACACTTGAACAACTTGCATAATTCATGTATAAAGAATAAATGATCACCAGGATGGACAGTTCCATCTCCAAAATAGCAGTTATTCATAACACATTCAACAATTTCCATAGGTATTTTAAAAGGGACACTTTCAGTATGTGGATTTAAAATATCACAAGCATCACTAGAATTACCACATATGGGAGATAAAGTGTCATCAGAGCAAATTTTCTCCTCTAAAGCTGGGGAACTAAAAATATTATTTTCATAAAAACTAGTTTCCCCAATCTTAGAAGTTTCCATAGTATTAGCAACAATGGAGTTCAAAAAATTCATACTAATAACATTGCTATTAGCATGCAAAGAAAGTTCCATAGGTTTTTTATTTTTCTCTCCAAACCATTTATGTTCTAACTCGGGAAAAATACTAAAAAGCTCTCTAGTTTTGTTGTTGTTTTCCATTAAGCCTAACTAGTGAAAATAAAAACAAGAAACAAAAAGATATAATTGTAGAATCTAAAGGAAATAACTTCTAGCACTCACACACCGACAACAGTACTAGAAAATAGCTTAGTTACCAGAGGATGTGAGTACCTTTTACCTTACCTCCTTGGCAACGGCGCCAGAAAAGAGCTTGATGTCTACTCACGCTTCTATTCTTGTAGACAATGTTGGGCCTCTATGTGCAGAGGTTTGTAGAACAGCAACAAGTTTCCCTTAAGTGGATCACCCAAGGTTTATCAAACTCAGGGAGGAAGAGGTCAAAGGTATCCCTCTCAAGCAACCCTATAATCAAGATACAAGAAGTCTCGTGTGTCCCCAACACACCCAATACACTTGTCAGGTGTACATGTGCACTAGTTCGGCGAAGATATGGTGAAATACAATTAATATGGATGATTATAAGTGGTAATTGCAATCTGAAATAAAAATGGCAGCAAGCAAACATGTAACAAGACTGATTGTAAGCGGTGTTTCAATGCTTAGAAACAAGGCCTAGGGATCATACTTTCACTAGTGGTCACTCTCAATAAACACATAAATATCTTCTCTTCATTATGCTACTCTGAACTACTCTCCGGTTGGATAACTCCAATCCATGGCAGGGCTACAAAAGCTCTCCTTAAAGTCTGCATTCCCCATCTAGGTAACCCTAGACTGTCATCTTGAGCGCTAAATAGTTCCAACAAACACCACAATTTCATAGAGACATCCAACTCAAATTATAACTCATGATAAGTATTTCTGCAATCTTTAGCCTAAGTGTCACATGGTGTGCACATTTTCAACTTCACACACATGGGGATAACCGGAGATTACAATCATTAAAGCACTTGAGTAGCAGAGTAAATCTACTTATTCAACTAGATTACAAAGCTCATGATCTCAATAAGATCATGTAGAGAGAGAGAGAGATGGACACATAGCTACCGGTAGAGCCCTTAGCCTCGAGGGAGAACTACTCCCTCCTCATCATGGGAGTCAGCAACGACGATGGATATGGCGGTAGAGTCGATGGAGATGGCTCCGGGGGCAATTCCCCGTCCCAGCAGGGTGCCGAAACAGAGACTTTTGTCCCCCGAATCTCCTCTTCGGTGGTGGTGGCACTGCGGAACTTTTCGTGGATTTCTTTTCTTGTTAGGGTTTACGTCTCGGGGAGATGTATATGTAGGCGAAAGGACAAGGTTGGTGGAGCCTCGAGGGGCCCACACCATAGGGCGGTGCAGCCTAGGGTGGACCCGTGCCAGCCCTAGGTGTGGCCACCTCGTGGCCCCACTTCGTCTCTCCTTTAGGATCCGTGTCGTGTCGGAAAACATAGGAACTTTGGCTTTTGTTTCGTCCAATTCCGAGAATATTTCGTTACTAGATTTTTTGAATCCCAAAAACAGTAGAAAACGGGCAACTGGCATTACGACATCTTGTTATTAGGTTAGTTCCAGAAAATGTATAAAAATGCCTCAAAGTGTAGACAAAACATAACATAGTTGGTACAAAACAAGCATGGAGCATCAAAAATTATAGATACGTTTACGACGTATCAATAGGCATCACTACCGCAAAGCAAAATAGTCGTGGAGTTCGGAAAAAAGTCAAAATCCGCCACTATAACTTAGTCCCGGTGTTCGTGAGATAGTGAATGACGATACTAAGTGGGGAATACGATGCGACCCGGGACCAATGTAGCCTAGACGTTCAACAAATTTGAATGCCACAACTATGTTGTAGTGGTGGCGTCCAAAGAGTTTTAAACACCACCACTATTACATCAAAAAATTCGCAGTAACAACCGCCCTCGCCCTTCCCCCTCTCTCACTTTAAACTCTCCCGTGATGTCTATGCACTTCTATTCTTGTAGACAGTTGTTGGGCCTCCAAGTGTAGAGGTTTGCAGAACAGAAGCAAGTTTCCCTTAAGTGGATTACCCAAGGTTTATCGAACTCAGGGAGGAAGTGGTTAAAGGTATCCCTCTCAAGCAACCCTGCAATCAAGATACAAGATGTCTCTTGTGTCCACAACACATACAATACACTTGTCATGTGTATAGGTGCACTAGTTCGGCAAAGAGATAGTGAAATACAAGTGGTATGGATGATTATAAGTGGTAACGGTGCCAGAAAAAGAGCTTCTGACGGGGAGGAAAAGACTAAAGGCAAAAATTTGGAAGCAAATAAACATGTAACAGATCTAGATGCAAACGGTGTTTCAATGTTTAGAAACAAGGCCTAGGGATCATACTTTCACTAGTGAACACTCTCAATAAATATATTCTCTTCATGATACTACCCTGAACTACTCTCCGGTTGGACACTCTAATCCATGGTAGGGCTATAACAGCACTCCTCAAAGTCTTCCTTCCCCATCTAGATAACCCCACACTGTCACGTTGAGCGCTAGATGGTTCCAACAAACACCACAATTTTATAGAGACATCCAACTCCAAATATAACTCTGATGCAGTCTAGCCTAAGTGCCACACACGACGTGCACGCTGTCACTTTCACACACGTGGGGAAAATCATAGATCTATTGAAGCACTTGAGTATTTATGTAACCTCTAGCCTAAGTGCCACCACGGCGTGCACGCTTTCACTTTCACACATGTGGGGAGAGCAAAGATCTATTGAAGCACTTGAGTAGCAGAGTAGATCTACTTGATTACAAAGCTCATGACCACAACATGGTCATGCATAGAGAGAGAGAGATGAACACATAGCTACCGGTAGATCCCTTAGCCTCGAGGAAGAATACTCCCTCCTCATCATGGGAATCAACAACGGTGATGGAGATGGTGGTGGAGATAGATGGAGATGGCTCCGGGGGCACTTCCCGTCGCGACAGGGCACCGGAACAGAGACTTTATGTCTCCCGAATCTCCCCTTCGGTGGCGGCGGTGCTGTGGAGGTTTTCGTGGCTTTCTCCTAGATTATTTAGGGTTTTTGGGTCGGAGGCTTCTTATAGGCGAAGGAGGCAAGGTCGGTGGAGGGACAGCGGGCCCACACCTCCTGTGGGTGCCACCAGGGCTGGCCCGCGCCCACCTAGGGTGTGGCCACCCTGGTGTCCTCCTCCATCTCTACTTCGTGGTTCCGTGTTGTGCCAGGTAAAATAATGACTTTGCCTTTTGTCCCGTTAAATTCCGAGAATATTGATTTTCTGCCTTTTCTAGAACCAAAAACAGAAGAAAACAGGAAACTAGAACTGTGACATCTTGTTAATAGGTTAGTCCATAAAAACATATAAAAACACCTCAAAGTATAGACAAAGCAAAGCAAAGTGGATAATAAACAAGCATAAAACATCAAAAATTATAGATACGTTTTCAACGTATCATCCCGCTCGCTCGTTCCCCCATCCCCAAATCTCCACGCCCGTGCCCGTGCCGCCCTGACCTCGCGTTGCCCCTACCCCCGCGCCGCCACGACCCGACCTTGCCCTGCTCCTACCCTGTGTCGCCTCGATCTGACCTCGTGCTGCCCCGCCTCGCCTCGCCCCGACCCAGCCCCGCCCCCGAGCCGCTCGCCCCAGCTTCCCCGTCCACGACCTCGATGGGCCACCCGCCACGCCTCCGATCCTCATTTTTAATGTGTTTTAGACATTGTAGTTGCATATGTTAATTAGATAGTGATAGTTTTATATATTAGAAATTCTAGAGATAAACATGTTAGATAGTGTTTTAGATATTAATTTTTGCCTCAGATTGTCGATATAGAGATATGGGTTTGCTAATTAGATAGTGATAGTTTAGGCCGAGACATCTTTAGGCTGATGATTAAAATGTGAGAATGTGATGTCGGGGGCGGTGCGAGTGGGCCTTGTGATATTATATTGCGTCCAATGTAAATATGAGACCTTTTTTTATCTTAGCGAGCCTTGTGATTAATTAACTAGTGTTTTACATTTTTCTTGTAGGACACTGCATTGTGACAAGTTTGTTTCACGGAATATAGCGATGGAACATAATCAGACTCGCTAATTAGTGTCCGTCTCATACAGGGTTGATTTGAGCGTTTATTGGTATGTATAATTTTTCCTATTTAAATTCATTGAATTTTATTTCCATAGTATTATCATTTATTTACTTATTGTTTTCATGTTTAAACTATCTTATGCAATTTAAGGAGGGAATTCAATAGAATAACAGGACAAAGCATAGAGTTTTAATCTCTTGGACGAACATATGTTGTGGACGTGCGCAAAGATCGAACAATGAATCGTCTTGTCGGTTCTTTATGGAGAAGGTTTATTTCTAAAAACCAAATCGCCTCTCGTGTGTACCTGGTTTTTTCAATGGAGCTCCTAGTCCAAGTATCACTATTATGTATATGAACGACGAGGAGGATGAGCGCGAGGAGGATGAGGGTGACGATGAGGATTGTAATACCCAAAAATACTAAGAAATGCTAAGTATATTATATCCTTGCTCAACTGGTCAAATGTCCACATAAATCTAAGCTGAAAATAAATAAGGAAAAAAAGGAAAAGTAGGACCCATGTAACCGCCAAATATTTAGGCTAAAAGATAATCCTATGTCTACAAATATCTAAGACTAGAACGTCCCAAATAAACATCTATGTGATGATCTGATCGTAGGTAACCAGACCCGACCGATCTAATTCATCCTGTCTTAAATTTCTAGTACAGGTGTCTGCTTATCCCCTATCCCATCGGACTATAAATAGCCTTTCGGCCACCGCTTAGACATCTCACTTCTCACTCCAGAGTGAAATCGCCCCTAGATTTCCTCTTTTTCCGTAGAGCTGGTACGATCTGAAAAGTTGAGGACAAGAACAGGTATGGCCAGCTCCATGATCCTAGTCATGTTCTTGTTCATATGCTAGATCTAGCTCTTGCTACTCTCCGGTCTCTCTCTCTCTCTCTCTCTCTCTCTCTCTCTCTCTCTCTCTCTCTCTCTCTCTCTCTCTCTCTCTCTCTCTCTCTCTCTCTCTCTCTCTCTCTCTCTTAAATTTGGATGTACTATCGATGGTTTGGAATAGAGATTCATCCCTTCTTGAGTTGATCTGCTAGAACAAAGAATTATTATAAATATTAATAAAGTTATTACTGCTAAACTAGTGTTATGACATAGTGCTAAAGTAACCATTCTGAAATCAATAATTTTACTAGTACTGCTTGAGGTGTCGCATGCATGTATCTGAACTAGGAAGCTTGCATGCAAGGATTTGTGGTATTGTCCCATGGGGACACTACGATCTAGATGTTGTAGTCCTTTTCTTTAGCTTTTGTAGCTACTCTCCCTTAAATCTGCATGTTGCTTTGTTGATTAGAGTAGTGGTTCACTCTATCTTGGGAAATCTGCTAGAGTAGGGTTCGTACTGGTTCTTGGTTCGATCCGGTGAAGTAGAGGAATTTCTAAATATTACTAAGATGGATGTAGTAGTAGCATATCACTTGGGTTCATTAAATTGATGCCATTATTATTAATCAGTCTACAGGAAGAAATAAATAAAATCTAGTACTACTTAGGCTACTTGCTATTTCATAATGATGAATGAGTACAACTAGTACCTGATGCATCCCTTGTGTACTTTGCTAAAATCAATCTAACTTCATGCATGAGTCAGGTCGATCGTGTGAACATGGATCTGACCAAGGCTAGTAGGCTAGCTAAACTATTAATGTTTCTTGCTCATGCCTCACCCTGCTACTAGTACAATGCATAGAATAATGTTGGATGGGACTGGTAAAACTATAGCTAATACAATTATGCAACCTGATTAGGTTGGAGCCAAGTTGACTGAGGAGAAACCCACAAAGGCAAGGCTGTGCATACCAGTTTCTTATAAACTAAATTCTACATATATTTAATCTTGATGTTTGATCAGTACAAAATACTTAGATGCTACACATGCAATATTTATCGATGATTGTAATGACTTGTGAGGTGTGTGAACATTGCCCATGAATTAATTACGAATGACCGCCATCGTAATCATGGTATGTGTGGTATATGTAGCCTGAGACGGTCGACACCCGAAATAATGATACGCAGTCATGCCGGTATTAGTGTGGGATGGGAAATGCCTCACACAAGTAGGGGACTCAGCGTCATGATTCTCGGAGAGGGATATGACCATAGGGTGGCGATTACGACGGTTATTAGTGTGACTCTGCAGAGATCATTATTTCTAGGTTCGGGCTTAGTAATTAAACATTTACCCGTGCATACATTCATGTGAGGTAGCAGGAGGCTTGTTTCCTCACCTCCTAATATTATGAATTTATTCACTGACATGTACTTGATTAATATTCTCTATTTCCTTGCTGAGTATGTCTCATACTCACCTCCATTTCCTTTTCTCTGGTATGGGAAGTGTGTGAGCAGCACCATGAACCTGTTGATGGGGACACAACCGAAGTAGAGGCAAATAACTAGACACCTAGGCCAGGGTGTTGGGATAGGAGATGTACCTTTGGTCCTAAATAAATTGCGTTGTTTTAATAATGGTAAGGCATGGTCGATGCATGCCTGGTAGCATTGGCTAGTATGCTAGCTAGCATGGATGCTACAATTGTAAGCTATGATATACTGTAATACTAATGAATAAATGGAACCTGATTCATCTTGTGCTCTATTTGTTGATTACTACTTCTGCCTTGTATGCTTATGAGGTATTATATTTCATAAGTATACGACAGTTGTCACATTTGTTCCTTTCCTTATTTAGGAGTGTGCAGTTTTAGTGGTATCAGAGCCAGGTTCCAAATAATTAACATAGTAACAACTTAATTAACTAAACAATAGAGTCGATTACACATAACACCTAGAAGGTCAATAATAGAGGATAGAATATTTTGGGTGTAGCGACCTTGCTAGGTTTGCACGGTGGGTTTTGTGTTTCTTGTTTAAGATTTTACGCTTGTACTGTCTACTTGCATCATTGCTTCCACCCTAGACTAGGAAGTAGCCCCTGGAAAAGGTGTAGCCATGCATGCGTGCTTGTCTTACTAATATTCAAGATGTGTTGTCAAATCAGGATGTCGTACGTTGAGATTACAACCAAGCTGTTCTTGGAAGAGTTTGCAAGGATACTCGGCCTAGGCGCACCAACCTTCAGCTGGAGGCCTGCCCTAGAAGGGTCAGTCGTTGTAGGGGTGCAGGTTGACATGGTACCAGCTGATAGGGTTCCTTCTCTGTACTATGAGGCATCTGGAGCAACCATTCCTAAAGGTGAGCAGGCTGCTTCCCTGATGGTTATTTATGCTTTATCTGCTCAGCACCATGTGGATATTAGAGACATAAACTATCCTCTGGTGGGGTTTCAGTGCCAGCAGATGGCAGGTCTGAGCCAGAAGTTAGTGGAGACCAAGCATCTTTGTGTTGAGCTGATGGACATTCTTCACTCTAGTGAGAAGGAAGTAGCTTTTATAGAGCGTCTTGTTCATAGGTTCTAACGCCATGTTCGCACTCTGAAGGACACTGTTGCTGCACTGCAACAGGGAAATGGGTGCGGAGGTGGAGATGGGAGCTCCAACGGCAGCTCCTGACCAAAGGGTGTGGCTGCAGCACCCTAGCAGTACTGTTAGCTCTCTATGAACTAGTATCCTAAGAATACAGTCTTGAAGAGAAGTAGCCTGGGTGGTGCAGTTATAGGCTGCAAGACGGTGTTGAAGTTTGGTGGAGATGGCGCCAGTCATCTTTCTTGGGGCTAGGGAATAGAAATGACCTCTAGTATACTGTGTGTTGCATGATGTGTAAGAAACTAAGTTAGCTGCGTCTGTATGATGTAAAGACCTAAGTTCTAAGAGCTGGACCGCATGCTATAAAATAATTAGTTATGTTGTGTCATATATGCATTTTTCTCAAGACTCTAATCTGGATGTAGTTAAAATTGTGATGCTTATTGTTTGATCGAGTACTATTTTTCCTAGATGTTCTGAAATCTC
Organism: Avena sativa; assembly: GCA_916181665.1. Classification (NCBI taxonomy): domain Eukaryota; kingdom Viridiplantae; phylum Streptophyta; class Magnoliopsida; order Poales; family Poaceae; genus Avena; species Avena sativa. Next base: position 335,691,398 of record OV702280.1, on the reverse strand, counting down.
TTATAAATATTTTCTTGCACTTGACATGGGTTCTAAAATAATTAAATTTCTAGCCTGTACAAATACCCGAGGATTTGAGAAGTTGTGAGGATAATAGAAATATATATATGCGTGCATCTCTTAGCGGATAATCTTGAAATATTTGCTTGTGGAGAGAAAGCCTGTAATATTTGGACCGTGGATAGTAGGACCAAAAGCTAGAGATTGCAGCCCTTCTCTCTCATCTAGTGGTAATAGTACTCTATGCATGCAATGTACGGAAATTAAAACCATACATGTATGTCGATTCTTGCAAGTCTATAGATGCACGTTTGGTCTACACTGTCTATTCTTTGGTAGACTTACTATTTGTCTAGTTTTTCCCTGGTTGCCTACGCAAGCAAGTCATACATATAGTGTGCACATTTTTAAATAACCTGTTATTCTCGCTAGTGTGACTACTTTATGTCCAGACAGTTTTAGTTAATTCATCTGAGTTATTTTCATATATGGCTGATCATAGCAGTGGTTCGAGCTATGAGGCGAACAACACCATCAACAACAATGCCAGACCGATGGTACAAGATCTAGGAGACCAGAGTACGCTGGCTAATCTGCTTACCAACATACTGGGAAAGCAACAAGAAACTCAAGAGCGCCAAATGGATCTCCTGGAGCCGGTCATGAAGAATGATAGTCACCGTAGTGGACTTGGGGAATTTCAGAAACTTAAGCCACCTTCATTTTCTGGAATGGCGAATCCACTAGAAGCTAAAGATTGGATGACTGCCATAGAAAAAGAATTTGTAGAAATGGACTGCACTAATAAAGAGAGGGTCACATATGCATTCTATATGCTACAGTCAAGTGCCTTTGAATGGTGGGACACACATAAAAAGTCCTACCCCGAGGGTACTGAAATTTCATGGGAATTATTCATGGAGGAGTTTTACAAGAAATATTTTCCCGAAAGTGTTAAGCGCATGAAGGAAAAGGAGTTTCTCGAGCTTAAACAAGGGAATAAATCTGTGAAAGAATATGAGATTGAATTCTCTAGACTTGCAAGGTTTGCTCCCGAGTTTGTCCAGACGGATAGCTCCAAGGCGCGACGTTTTGAAAATGGACTACGCCAACCACTGAAGCGACGGGTGGAGGCCTTTGAGATGAATAAATTCAGGGATGTTGTGAGCAAAGCACAACTGTTATAAAAAGGATATCAAGAAGAAAGAATTGATGTGGACCACCCATCAAAGAAGCTTAAGCTCAACAATAATAATCAGCAAAATAATGGGAGGTTTAGGCCCAATGGTCGCCCTGAATGATCTGCAGGGTACACACCAAGGTGCACTCCAAGGGGGTGTCCTATATGTAAAGGAAATCATTTCCCTAATATACGTCCTGACCATTGGGAAAAGTGTTATACATGTTGCAAACCAGGGCATACTCGTCACGAGTGTCCAAATAGGCAAAATAATAACAATATGGCTCCTCCTGCTCAAAGGCCTATGGCGCTGCCTCAGCCACCTCAGCCACTGTACCTGCCAGGCCCTTCCTCAACGACCAATCAAGGGACACATCAATATGCAAGGACCATAACTCCTAATCAACCAGCAGGAGCTCATCCAAACAACAGAGAGAAGCCCCATGGAGGAAACAGGGCTAGTCTTTAATCTGACCCACAATAATGCAGAGGAATCCAACAATGTGGTGACAGGTAAATTTTAGGTATGCTCTCGTTCGGGCTTAATTTTATTTGACTCTGGTGCCACTCATTCATTTATTTCTGCCAAATTCATGGGTAAACATAAGATAGCTAGCAACCCGTTGGAAGAAATTGTTCACATAGAGATGCCTTTAGATAGCAGAAGTGCGAAATTTATATGCAACTCATGTCCCATCGAGATTGGGGGATGTAAATTCATAGCTGACCTCATTGTATTAGAAATTTAAGATTTTGACGTAATACTTGGGATGGATTGGTTACACCAGAATAAAGCAAGTATTGACTGCCATGAAAAATCAGTTACACTTAGACCTTTTGGCTAGACTGAGATTGTATACAATAGTAATAGAAGAAAATTACTTACAACATTCATGGTGATGATGGAAAACAAGGATATAAATATAGATGAAATTCCAGTGGTAAATGAGTTCCCTGATATTTTCCCAAGAGATCTACCGGGACTACCACCAGACAGAGAAATTGAGTTTGCAATTGTACTAGTCCCCGGAACCAAGCCAATCTATAAGACACCTTATAGGATGGAACCCCTAGAGCTAAAAGAGCTAAAAAGCACAATTGGAAGAATTTCGGGAAAAGGGATTTATCCGTCCAAGTGTTTTCCCGTGGGGAGCTCCAGTTTTATTTTTGAAAAAGAAGGATGGAAGTTTAAGATTGTGCGTCGACTACAAAGAGCTAAATAACGTAACAATTAGGAATCAATATCCTCTTCCTCGGATAGATGACTTATTCGACCAACTACAAGGATCCAAGGTTTTCTCAAAGATTGATTTACAATCTGGTTATCATCAACTAAAAGTAAAGGCAGATGATATTCCTAAAACCGCTTTCCGCACACGCTATGGGCACTATGAGTATTTAGTTATGCCGTTTGGATTGACTAATGCATCCGCGGTTTTTATGGATTTAATGAACCGAATATTAAAGCCTTATTTGGATCAATTTGTAGTTGTATTTATTGATGACATCCTTATATATTCCAAGACAAAGGAGGATCACTCAAAGCATCTAAGGATTGTGTTGCAAACCCTATGAGAGCATCAACTATAGGCCAAGATAAAGAAATTTGATTTTTGGATGGATCGAGTACCTTTTCTTGGCCATATAATCTCAGGCGATGGAATATCAGTAGACCCCGTCAAGGTGCAGGCCGTGTCAGAATGGCAAATACCCTCCACGGCTACAGAAATTCGAAGTTTTCTTAGGATGGCTGGGTACTACCGTAGATTTATAATGAACTTTGCTAAGATTGCTGTCCCTTTGACTTATCTGACGAAGAAAGGAGCTAAATTTGAATGGACAGATAAGTGTGAAGAAGGTTTTCAAGAATTGAAGGACCGTCTAATTTCAGCTCGAGTCCTTACTTTGCCTATCAGTGGAGAAGAATTCACCATTTATTGTGATGCTTCAAAATTCGGGCTTGGCTGTGTACTTATGCAGAGAGGAAAAGTCATTGAGTATGCTTCTCACCAACTGAAACCACATGAGCAAAATTACCCAACTCATGACATGGAGCTAGCAACGATAATTTTTGCACTAAAAATTTGAAGGCATTACTTGTATGGAGAGTATTGTGAGATATTCACTGACCATAAAAGTTTGAAATATTTATTTACCCAGAAGAAATTGAATATGAGGCGAAGAATATGGTTGGAACTATTGAACGATTATGATCTTAATATTAACTCTATCCCGGAAAGGCAAATATTGTGGCAGATGTGTTAAGCCGAAAAGCCTATTGCAATAAGGCTGCCCTAGTCACCAAAGAACAACATTTGCTACGGGACATGGAAAGATTTGGACTAGAATTGAAAGTACATGTACGGGAGCATACTAGCTATCCTACAAGTCACATCGACCATGGAGAAGAGAATCATGGAAAAGCAAATGGATGACCAGGACCTGGTGCGGCTAAGGAAGAATATTGGTGAAGGAGGGCATTGCGCTTTAGAAATAGAATTTGTGTGCCTAATGATTCTGATCTAAAAAGGCATATTTTAGAAGAAGCACACTCCTATCTGTACACCATGCATCCAGGTAGCACTAAAATGTATCAAGACATTAAGAAGACATTCTGATGGAATAACATGAAAAGGGAGATAGCAAGGCTTGTAATGGAGTGCGACGTATGTCAACGCGTAAAGGCAGAACACCAAAGACCTGCTGGACTACTACAATCCTTGTCTATACCTCTTTGGAAATGGAAAGAAATTAGTATGGATTTTATTGTTGGGTGGATATTTAGGCTAAAAGATAATCCTATGCCTACAAATATCTGAGACTAGAACCTCCCAGATAAATATCTATGCGGTGATCTGATGTAGGTAACTAGACTCGACCGATCTAATCCATCCTGCCTTAAATTCCCAGTACAGGTGTCTGCTTCTCACCTATCGCACCAGACTATAAATAGCCTTTCGGCCACCGCTCAGATATCTTACTTCTCACTCCACAGTGCAAATCGCCCCTAGATTTCTTTTCTCCATAGAGCTGGTACGATCTGAAAAGTTGGGGACAAGGACAGATATGACCAGCTCCATGATCCTAGTCATGTTCTTGTTCTTGTTCGTATGCTACATCTAGCTCTTGCTACTCTCCGGTCTCTCTCTCTCTCTCTCTCTCTCTCTCTCTCTCTCTCTCTCTCTTAAATCTAGATGTACTATCGATGGTTTGGAATAGAGATTCATCCCTTCTTGGGTTGATTTTCTAGAACAAGAATTCTTCTAAATATTAATAGAGTTATTATTGCTAAACTAGTGCCATGACATAGTGCTAAAGTAATCATTCTGAAATCAATAATTTTACTAGTACTGCTTGAGGTGTCGCATGCATGTATCTGAACTAGGAAGCTTGCATGCAAGGATTTGTGGTATTGTCCCATGGGGACACTACGATCTAGATGTTGTAGTCCTTTTCTCTAGCTTTTGTAGCTACTCTCCCTTAAATCTGTATGTTGCTTTGTTGATTAGAGTATTGGTTCATTCTATCTTGGAAAATCTGCTGGAGTAGTGTTTGTACTGGTTCTTGGTTCGATCCAGTGAAGTAGATGAATTTTTAAATATTACTAAGATGGATGTAATAGCATATAACTTGGGTTCATTAAATTGATGCTATTATTATTAATCAGTCTATAGGAAGAAATGGATAAAATCTAGTACTACTTAGGTCGTTGTAGAGGCTAATTTCTATTTCGCAATGATGAAGGAGTATAACTAGTACCTCATGCATCCCTTGTGTACTTTGCTAAAATCAATCTAACTTCATGCATGAGTCTGGTCGATCGTGTCAATATGACCAAGGCTAGTAGGGTAGCTAAACTATTCATGTTTCTTGCTTATGCCTCACTCTGCTACTAGTACTATGCATGAAATAATGTTGGATGGGACTGATAAAACTATAGCTAATACAATTATACAACCTGATTAGGTTAGAGCCAAGTTGACCGAGGAGAAAACCAACCAAGGCAAGGTTGTGCATACCAGTTTCTTCTGAACTAAATTCTACATATATTTAATCTTGATGTTTGATCGGTACAAAATACTTAGATGCTACACATGAAATATTTATCGATGATTGTGATGACTTGTGAGGTGTGCAAACATTGCCCGTGAATTAATTACGAACGACCGCCGTCGTAATCATGGTATGTGTGGTATATCTAGCCTGAGACGGTCGATACCCGAAATAATGATACGCAGTCATGCCGGTATCAATGTGGGATGGGAAATGCCTCACACAAGTAGGGGACTCGGCGTCGTGATTCTCGGAGAGGGATATGACCATAGGTTGGCGATTACGACGGTTATTAGTGTGACTCTGCAGAGATCATTATTTCGATGTTCGCGCTTAGTAATTAAACATTTATCCGTGCATACACTCCTGTGAGGTAGCAGGAGGCTTGTTTCCTCACCTCCTAATTATTATGAATTTATTCACCGACATGTACTTGATTAATATTTTCTATTTCCTTGCTGAGTATGTCTCATACTCACCGTCATTTCCTTTTCTCTGGTACGTGCATTGTGTGAGCACCATGAACCTGTTGATGGGGACACAACCGAAGTAGAGGCAAATAACTAGACACCTAGGCCAGGGTGTTGGGATAGGAGATGTACCTTTGGTCCTAAATAAATTGCGTTGTTTCAATAATGGTGAGGCATGGTCGACGCATGCCTAGTAGCATTGGCTAGTATGGAGTAGCTATCATGTATGCTACAACTGTAAGCTATGTACTGTAATACTAATGAATAAATGGAACCTGGTTCATCTTGTGCTCTATTTGTTGATTACTACTTCTGCCTTGTATGCTTATGAGGTATTATATCTCATAAGTATACGCGGCTGTCACTTTTGTTCCTTCCCTTATTTGGGGGCGTGACAAGGATGAGGGCGATGAGGAGGAGGACGAGGATGAAGAGCAAGAAGGACCATTGGATTATACAATTGTCGCTCAGAGATGCAAGCTTACCCAGAGTGAAGAGTGCTATCCCTTCCACAACATTCCTTCAAAAAATTCCTACATCGGTCTAGCACTTGTCACTCAGCTACATGATATGGTATGTTTTCACTTATCATTCTTTTTTAGTTCCTATTGTATTTGTGTTATTGCATGATAGTTATAAGATTTTTAACTTCTGCATCTTAATTAGAAACTAACGTCAAGAATGGTCTTTTATCTTCAAATTTCTAAAAAAGGCGTGGCTAAAATACGACTTAGAGCAACAGGTGTCGTAAGCGTCATTTCATACAAGACAGTGAGTGATGGCCGTATCATATTCAACATACAAGAGTGGAATTAAAGCTCATCATGATTATCTACAAGTTGGGTAAGCCATTCTCCTCATTGGCACGACCACTTCACGGCGTAACATTGAGATAATGTTCGTCATTGATATCATCTTTCGTGATGACTATCTAGTTCCTTGTGATAGTTTGTTAGTGTAGATGCAAATTATGTCCTTGATGTTGAACCGTTTGATGTTATGAACCGCTTGTTATGTGATAATGCATTTTGTGATGTTATATTGCATCATTTCTATAAATATACTTTGTTGTGTTGTGAATATTCAATTGGATGCACTAGATTTCTTTTTAATTTTCGGAAAACTACGTGTGGTGTTTATGTTAAGGGAAACACCACTATTATGGTATGTAATTGTAGTGTTTACCAGAAACGCCACCACTAGATACACTATTGGTGGCATTCGCCAAAGATGTCACCACTATTTCCTACCAGTGCGCAAGATTAGTGACGCGCTGGTTCAACATCACAAACCTTTTCCGAACGCCAGCATTAGAATTTTTTTGACTGGTGTATGCTTGTTTGTTTCGACCGTGTATATGTGATCTTCACAAGAGGAGTAAATTGCAAAAAACTACGACAATTGAGGCTAGGGCTTCAAAAAACTATGATAATTCAGGCTTGCTGCAAAAAACTACAAACTCTGTGCCTAATTGTTGCAAAAAACTACTAGTTTGCTATAAGACTCGTTTAACACTAGTTGATCATCTTTTTGACAGTGTTGGCCCACCTGGATGCTGACGTGGCATGCGATAAACACTCCAGGGAACAAATGTATAAGTTGTAATATATTCTGGATATTTTTGTAAAACTTTGAGTACCCTACATGTCAATGCACTATTTTCTCTCCCTGTCAAGTGGACCTCTGATACGTCCAAAACGTATCTACTTTTTCGAACACTTTGCTATTGTTTCTCCTCTAAACTTGTGTGATTTGGATACAACTAACACGGACTGACGCTTTTTTCAGCAGAATTATCTTGGTGTCTTGGTTTTGTGTAGAAAATGAACTATCAAGAAAATTTTCGAAAAATATGCCAAAAACTACTTCTCACCGGAAGATCCACGGAGCCAGAAGGGGAGATAGAGAGGAGGCCTAGGGGGCCCAGACCCACCCCAGGCACAGGCCCACCTGACCCCGCGCCTAGGGGAGGTCTGGCCACCCAGGCAGCTCCTCGGCCTCCCTCCGCGCCTATAAGTTTCCTTCTGACCTAAAAACTCAGGAGGGTTCGATAGTTTTCCAGAAAGAGTTCCGCTCCGCCGCCGCCACCAGAAACCAAGATTTGGATCCAGAAACTCTGTTCTGGCACCCTGCCGGGACGGGGAATTTGGGGAGGATCATCGCCATCGTCATCACCAACTCATCTCCATAAACCACCGATGTTTCCCTCATCCATGAGTGAGTAATCCCCCGCTGTAGGCTTGGGGATGGTAGGGATTGGATGAGTTCTATCATGTAATCGAATAAGATTGTTAGGGCATAGTGCCTAGTATCTCTTGTGCTATTTGACTTTGTTGCAACCTGTTATACTTAATTCTTGTCACTAGGGCCCGAGTGCCATGATCTCAGATCTGAACTTATTATTGAATCATTATGATAGTATTTTTTGTGATATTATCGGTAAGTTGTGTACACATATCATTGTCCGGATCCAAAGGACCCAAAGTGACAATAATTGGGACAACCGGAGGGGATGGATGTGGTGTGAGGATCACATGTGTTCACGAAGTATTAATGCTTTGCTCCGGTGCTCTATTAAAAGGAGCACCTTAATTGCCAGTAGTTCCCTAGAGGCCTCGCTGCCACGGGCTGGCCGGACAGAAGATGTTGTGCAAATTCTCATTGCGAGCACGTATGACTATATTTGGAGCACATGCCTAGGATTGTTTAGTACTTGGATGCTTGTTATTATTTATCTGCAATGCCCTAGATCTTGAAGTTACATGTTTAGACTCTTTCATGCAACGCCCGTCCATCCATTCCTATGCCTACCGCACTCGAATCCTACAGTTACCGTTACTATTACTATTGCTACTGTTCACTGTTGTTGTTGTTGTTGCTGCTGTTGCTACTACCAAACTGTTGCTACTGATAAACTTCTGTGAGCAAGAACTATTTCCAGGTGCATCTGAACTGACAACTCAGTTGTTAAGGCTTGCAAGTATTCTTTGGCTCCCCTTGTGTCGAATCAATAAATTGGGTAATACTATCCGCGAAGAATGTTGCGATCGCCTACACTTGTGGGTCATCAAGACTATTTTCTGGCGCTGTTGCCGGGGAGCATAGCTTTATCTATAAGTTCACTTGGATCTATTATTGTTCACTGCTACTCCTTTCATCATGGGGAAGTCTTTGTGATGGAAATTTCCCTATTTTACAATCCACTACAAGAAGAGGTACAGTCCTAAACACCTCTACTGCTCTTGATTCACCGTCTGTTATAAGTAAGCTTGTCACACCACCACCACATGCTCATGCTACACACACTGCTACTACTGTTGAATTTGAAACTGCTTTTGATACTCATGATGTTACTTCTACTGTGCTTGATGTGAGTGGTTCATTAGGTCCTTTCTAGATGCTACTTTGGCTAGTCTAGGAAATACTGAAACTCCTAGTGAAGACACTGTTACACCTGTTAGCTCACCTGAGGCTAGTGAGAGTTATGATATTAATGATGGTTACATTGAGCTCACTGATGAATTTGTTGAAGAGTGTCGAAACACACATGGTACTAGTGCTATTAAGAGTCTCCTTGCTAGACGTACTATTATGCCTAAGATGTCCTCTGATCCTAAGTTTGCTACTTCTCCCATAGACATTAAAGATAAAGATTATGATGTCTCTCCTGATTTGTCTTATTTAGATATAGTTGAGAAAGAACCTTTCTGTGGGACTGAAAATGAGACTGCTGTGGCTCATATGAATGAGCTTTCTACTATGAGTGCTTTATTCTCTGATGATTTTAATATGCGAAAGTACTTTGTTGCTAAGATCTTCCCTTTTTCACTAAAAGGAGAAGCTAGAGCTTGGTTTAATAGATTACCTCCTGGTTCCATTGATAGCCCTGATTGCTTGATTGCTTCTTTCTTCCATAAATATTTTCCTCCCAGTGCTAGACAAGTTGCTTTGCAGAGACTTTTTGATTTTAAACAGGGAGAAGAAGATAAATTGCCTGAGTCATGGACAAGGTTTTGTGCCTTGATTCATGCTTATCCTGGATGTCCATTACCTAAGAATGAGTTGCTTGATATTTATTATAATGGACTGATTGATGATTCTAGGACCTACCTAGATAGCTTTGCTGATTGTGTTTTCAGGAAAAGGACTCCTACATATGCTGAAGAATTAATGACCAAGATAAGCAAGAATTATGATGATTGGACTTCAACTAAGCTGAATACACCTGAGCCTATTACTCCTGAACCAGATGTTCCTGAACCAATTCCAACACCAACACCAAAGAAGAGAGGAATTATTGCATTAAATGATGAAGTGATGAAGGAAGCTAAGAAGTGTCTTAAGAACAAAGGTATTAGAGTTTAAGATGTGAAGAATCTACCTCCTGTAGAAGAATTATGTAATCCAATTTACCACTCATCTACTATTGAGGTAAACTCTCTCCAACACTTTGATGAAGGTGATATTCCCTATAGTCAGACTCTTGATCAATGCTTAGAGGAACTTGAAATTTTTATTGTTAAACAAGGTAATTTTAATAAACAAGTTCATAATCATTTATTGGAAAACTCTAGAGCTATCAATGAGTTGAAAGATATTGTGGAAAGAACTTCTAATGATATTAAGATGCTTTGTAAACATTTTCAAATGGTTCAAACCCAACTTGATCAACTTGCTAAGGTACAAAAGGATATGCTAGTTAATTCCTCAGGAGATAAACATGCTTATGGAATTAAAACTAGGAGTGGTATAACTACTCGAGATCCTTTATATCCTGAAGGACACCCTAAAAGAATTGATCAGGATTCCCAACAAGTTGAAGATAGTGGTAGTCCTCGTAAGAGAAAGAAAAAGAAACATAAAATAGTTGAAGAACCACTTGAACCTGCTGTAGATCCTAATAGTATATCTGCCTCTGATGCTGAAACTGAGAGTGGTAATGATAAAAATGATGCTCTTGAGGGAGAAATTGAGGAAGAACCTGAGAAGCACACTAAGAACACTAGGTACACTAAGGAAGATGTTATTGCTAATAAACATGGTAAAGAGAGAACCTTGGGTGCAAAAACCTATGCCTTTTCCAGGTAAGAAACACAAGTCAAAGGAGGAAGAACACTACAACAAGTTTTGTGAGTGGATGAAACCTTTATTTTTGCAAATTACTTTGACCGATGCTATTAAGTTGGCTCCTTATTCAAAGTATATGAAGGATATTGTCTCTAATAAAAGGAAGATTCCTAATGAGGAGATTTCTACTTTGCTTGCTAATTACTCCTTCAATGGTAAGGTTCCAAAGAAACTTGGTGATCCAAGTATACCAACTATTTCTTGCTCTATTAAAAATAATTATGTTAGAACTGTTTTATGTTATTTGGAAGCTGGAGTTAGCGTTATGCCTTTTTCTCTCTATAAGAGACTCCAGCTAGAAAATTTGATACCAACTGATATATCTTTGCAAATGGCTGATAAGTCAACTACTGTTCCTGTTGGTATATGTGAGGATGTTCCTATTCAAGTAGCTCATAATTGCCTGGTTTTAACTGATTTTGTTGTGCTTGAAATGCCTGAAGATGATAATATGTCTATTATTCTTGGGAGACCTTTTCTTAATATTGCAGGTGCTGTCACAATTGTAATCAAGGAAAAGTAACATTCAATATTAATGACAAAGAGCACACTGTCTATTTCCCCAAGAAGGTTGCCAAAAGCTATTGCCTAAACTCCATTGAAAATATTGAGAGCATCAAGGTTGGAGAAATATATTGTCCCATTCCACAAGAAAATTTTGAAACTATTATGATTGGTACCATTGCTATCAAGCTTGAGGTAACATAATCACTAAGTGAAATACAAAGTTTTGTCTCATTTAAGATTGTTTTGGTGACAAGACTTGATCAACCGTGTTAACAAAAGGATTTTAATGAACAAAATAATGTTTTCACTGTGGTTATTCTTTCTTTCTTTTACTTTTCTCCTTCCTAGTCTTGGCTTTATCTTTATCTTTGCTAGTTGTTTGCTTGTTTGAGTTTCTTAGAGCTCCTGTAGTTTGGCTTTTGGTTTGCTTTTGCTTCTTCTGAAAAAACTGTTTCTGCGAGAAAATCAATTTTCATACCCTAAAAATTGGCCAAAAATAAAGTTTCCCGAAAAATCCCAGAAAATTCAAAATAAGAGAGGTACCTGAGATGACCCAGGGGGCCACCCCAGGCCACCACACCTAGGGTAGGCGCGACCTACCTAGGGGTGGCGCCTAGGGGGGTTTGGCCCACCTGGGCCCCTCCAGGCTGCCTCCTCAAAGCCACCTTCTTTCTCTCTCCTGAAAAACACCAAAAACTTGCTCAAGCTCGAGTTCTTGTTGTTCTTGCTCGCGATTTTCGATCTCCTTGTTCAGCCCATCTCAAGTGCTGATTTTTGGAGGGATTGCTTCTTGGTATGTGCCTCCTCCACTTGTCCAATTAGATTTGTGATTGGTAGATTGTATCTTGAGTATTTTGCTGCTATAGGTGTCCGGTTGTTTGAGCTTGCATGCTTGTTATTTGCTTAGAAACTTTGTTTTGATGCATGTGTAGTCCTCTAGCAAGTTCCTATAGTGGTTGCTCATTATTTATCAACTTATAAATCACTTGGTTTGATGGTTGTCTAAAAATTTCAGCAAGGAAGATGAGTGCTTATCCACTAAACCAATATGACTTGATGGTGCATGAACCAATGAAGGTTCATCGTGAGGAGGCAGTTTTTCCTTCCATATATCCATGCCATGAATTTATGAGAGCTGCAGGGATCCTCCAAGATTTCCAAACTTTGGTTACAAATGCAGGGTTGGAGCACTTTGTTGAAGGTGAACCAATCCAATATGTTAAGCTAACCATGGATTTGGTGCAGGACTTCCGATTCACTTGGTCTACTTCTAATCCCATGGTCCATTACAAAATATATAATATATATGTCGACCTGCCTTTTGCTGATTTCTGTGCAGCAATTAGAGTACCTCTGTGGGGATATTGCAAGAAGATCAAGGAAAGGCTTAAGTCACTTGTGGATTTGTATGCTGAGATTTGCCAAGGTTTCGACTTCTCAAAGGAAAGTGGTAAAATTCGGAACATTCAGCTCCCAGCTATTAGATACTTTGCCTATTTCATCACCAAATGTGTTCTTGCTAGAAAGACTGCTAGAAAATTGTCTTCTTTTGATCTAGCTTTTATTGCAGCTGCTCTGAATAGGAGTAGTTCTTATAGTTTGGGTGCTTTGATAGATCATCGTCTCACCACCAACCGTGAGAAGGGTGGAATTTGTGGAGGTCTCGTTGCTTCTAGGTTGCTAGCTTTCCATGGTTTAGAGCCTCACTTTTCAGATTTTCAGTTCCCAATAGAGAGGCTTGATATTGAATCCATTATTCAGCATGGTTTTGTTTCTTTGGGGGCTAACATAAGAAATCTACCGTATGAATTGTCTTTTGCCCATCAAGGACGGAGAAAGGGTAGGACTGAGAAAATAGTTTATTTGCCTGCACCTGCTTTGTTTAAATTTGATAACAGGCAAGGATGGTCGCTTACGGAGGAGGAGGTGGACACATATGTGGGGGAACTCTCCCAGCAAGAAGAGAATGTTGAAGAGGATGCCGAAGACAATTCGGTTCAGCCCTCCAACTTGGGAGAGTCTTCATACCATCAACCCTCATTTGATTGGGGCGTGTCATCTTCTTCATCGCAGGCGCCCGACTATGATCATTCCTTTGATGACCCACCAGCTTGGGGTTACTACCCGCGCTATTGATCCCCACTTAGGCCAAAAGCCTAAGCTTGGGGGGAGGTAAACCGACATCACACTCATATATATATCATGTTCGGTCAGTTCTTTGTATATCCATTGTTTTCGCTTTCTTTTTGGTTCTTGTTGCTTCTTTCTCAAAAACACAAATATACCAAAAATATTTTCGTTGTTTCTCTTGGTTTGTTTCTTTGCTTTTTGGTTTTGGTTTGCCTTAAAAGAAAAATCCAAAAAGATTTTGTTTTGTTTGCTTTATTTTTCTTTGTTTGCTTGTTTCTAAAAAATCGAAAACACCAAAAATATTTGTTGTTCTTCTTTGGTTTTGTGAGTTCTTTGCAAGGTTCAGTCATTCTCAGTGGATTTTGGTTTCATGTTAATTATTCAAGTCACACAAGTGAAGGGAAATAATGAAGATTAAGACAACTCGAGGAGTGGTAAGAGGCTGGTAACGAACTCTATTTGTTTCATTTTTGTACATATACTCATCATTGTGAGCATGCTTAGCCTGTTTGTATAAGGTGTATGTCATTATGGATGCTTAGTAGTTCTTGCTTGTCTATGATTAGCTCCATCTTGCTAATAGTTTGTAGCATGTCATATGAATGTTTGCTTGCATTGTTTTATTCATACTTTGGTATGATATTGTGGCATCCTCCTCTAACTGTTCATGTGAATCGACTTGGCACATGCTCACGCATGCATATGACTAATCAATAGTCAGTAAGTCTCGATGATTTATTTTGTCTCAGAGTTCTTGTATCACTTTCATGCCATAATTAGTCTTGTTTTGTTGCAAGCATGATTATGACAGCTATTGCTCTCTTGTTTGTTGCTCCCTCTCTATTGCTAGCCTTCACTTGCACTGAGTATGTGCTCTACCTTTGCTTCCAACTCCCCAAAACCAATATTGCCAGCTGTGTCCACCATACCTACCTATTAGTATAATTTGCTACTTCAATGCATATTCTATATGCCGTGTTTTCTTACAAAATAAAATGTTTGTCTGTGTTGAGAAAGTTAGTTAGTAAAGCTCTGATGAACTTGATGGCACACTTTATTCTGTGCACTTAATAATCCTGAACCATTGTGACTAGTCCATGAAAGTTATATGCTTGCAAATTATATGTTGGGAGTCAGCATAACTGTGCTGTCACGGGAAACGCTTTCAACACCTTTTAGATATATTCATATCTAGTTGATACCTTGCTCTTTTGTTTGCAGATGTCAACGATGCGAAATGAAAGGGGGACTTGTGAGTCCATGGAGTTTGTATTTTGTGTTAGAGAAACGCCTGGACCGCTAGCCTAAGCCATGCCTAATCATGGTGGAAACTTGCAGCAACACCATAGTGAGTAATCTATGAAGCATCCTCAATAAAAACTATGCATATAGTAAATAAAAAGATTGATGAGATACTCATTGTCTGCTTGCCTTGTCATTTTGGTTATGGGAAAGCTCATGTAACATATGCAAGGGGTACCCCGTTGGCGGTTCTCGATGATATGCAAATACTTACAATGACAAGAACTTGCCTGGACCCAAAGTTGAGTAGTGTGCGGAGTGACCCTCGCACTCAAGGGACTCGGGATTTCCAGTATATGGTCTATCAAGCATATAATTCAGAGTGGACCTCACTTTCACCTTAACCACATAAAGATGCTTATGATAGGGGCAATGAGAGCTCAAAGCTAATGAGTAGCTTCCTTTCAGCATTTGGAAGCCTTTCAAACCTTTCAAAAACCGTTTTCACCACCATGTTGAGTCACCACTTATTCTATGAGCACCTTCTTGAGAGCATAGTTGTCATTCTTGTGTTTGTTTCAAAACTTGGTTAATTATGCATGACTTTGATGCTTGTATCTCTGATATCTTTATCTCTAGTCTTCATGTGAACTTCAGAGGTGCCTTGGCATTTATATTGTGCTCTTCAAACAAAGGCAAGCAAGATACCACTGTATCATAATTTATGATGAGCATTGCAATGTTGCTTATGTTTATGTTTCATGCTACTTATTATTCTTGAGTTGGTTTCTCTTCATAGCTTGCAATGACTATTGAGTAGACTTAGTTGCATACTCCTTATTATGAATTGTCTAAGCATCTACTCATGTGCTGAGAATATTTACATCGTATGAAGCAATGTGTTCGTGAAAGTTCTTTTATCGCACTCAGTTTTCAACTGAATTGCTTGAGGACAAGCAATAAGCTAAGCTTGGGGGAAGTTGATACGTCCAAAACGTATCTACTTTCTTGAACACTTTGCTATTGTTTATCCTCTAAACTTGTGTGATTTGGATACAACTAACACGGATTGACGCTATTTTCAGCAGAATTACCTTGGTGTCTTCGTTTTTTGTAGAAAATGAACTATCAAGAAAAATCCCTGAAAATATGCTAAAAACTATTTCTCACCAGAAGATCCACGGAGCCAGAAGGGGAGATAGAGAGGAGGCCTGGGGGGCTCAGACCCACCCCAGGCGCGGGCCCACCTGACCCCGCGCCTAGGGGAGGTCTGGCCACCCCAGGCAGCTCCTCGGCCTCCCTCCGCGCCTATAAGTTGCCTTCTGACCTAAAAACTTAGGGGGGGGGTCGATAGTTTTCCAGAAAGAGTTCCGCTCCGCCGCCGCCACCAGAAACCAAGATTCGGATCCAGAAACTCCGTTCTGGCACCCTGCCGGGACAGGAAATTTGGGAAGGATCATCGCCATCGTCATCACCAACGCATCTCCATCAACCACCGATGTTGCCCTCATCCATGAGTGAGTAATCCCCTGCTGTAGGCTTGGGGATGGTAAGGATTGGATGAGTTCTATCATGCAATCGAATAAGATTGTTAGGGCATAGTGCCTAGTATCTCTTGTGCTATTTGACTTTGTTGCAACTTGTTATGCTTAATGCTTGTCACTAGGGCCCGAGTGCCATGATCTCAGATCTGAACTTATTATTGAATCATTATGATAGTATTGTTTGTGATCTTATCTGCAAGTTGTGTACACATATCATTGTCCGGATCCAAAGGACCCAAAGTGACAATAATTGGGACAACCGGAGGGGATGACTGTGGTGTGAGGATCACATGTGTTCACGGAGTATTAATGTTTTGCTCCGGTGCTCTATTAAAAGGAGCACCTTAATTGCCAGTAGTTCCCTAGAGGCCCCGCTGCCACGGGCTGGCCGGACAGAAGATGTTGTGCAAGTTCTCATTGCAAGCACGTATGACTATATTTGGAGCACATGCCTAGGATTGTTTAGTACTTGGATGCTTGTTATTATTTATCTGCAATGCCCTAGATCTTGAAGTTACATGTTTAGACTCTTTCATGCAACGCCCATCCATCCATCCCTATGCCTACCGCACTCGAATCCTACTGTTACCGTTACCATTGCTACTGTTCACTATTGTTGTTACTGATGTTGTTGCTTTGCTGTTGCTACTACCAAACTGTTACTACTGATAAACTTCTATGAGCAAGAACTATTTCCAGGTGCAGCTGAACTGACAACTCAGTTGTTAAGGCTTGCAAGTATTCTTTGGCTCCCCTTGTGTCGAATCAATAAATTGGGTAATACTACCCGCGAAGACTGTTGCGATCCCTTACACTTGTAGGTCATCAACCCTACTCGTCATCCCTAACCTACAAAACCACCCATCCGAGCAAGCTCGCATACACGGAGGGGAGGGGCTCGCTGGCTATCCCGGGCGCTCGGTCGCTACCGCGCTTGCCGTCCTGGGTCTTTGTCGGCACCGCCCCTTCGCCGACGTCACGCGCTCGCCGACACCGCGCCCTCGTTGGCCACCCTCGCCGAACCTGTTGTAGCTCGCCGCCCTCGCATGCGTGTCGGCCCCGCGGAAGCTTGCCCGCCTCGCGCCCTCGCCGTCCTGTAGGGGCTCGTCGGCGCCCCGCGCCCTCGCCGGCCACGCGTGCGCTGGCCACGCAATAGCTCGCCAGCCTCGCTCTCTCGTCGGCCTGTAGCAACTCGCTAGGCGCCTACCGCCCTGCACCCTCGTCGGCCCTGCTCATGCCAACCACGCAGCAGCTCGCCAGTCGGTCCATGGAGGAGCTCTGTAAGAAGTGGCGGCGGATGGAGGGGCCGAAGCAGCGGTGGATGGCGACGGGGAGCGACGGTTGGAGGCGGTCCAAAGCAGCGGTGGAGGAGAGAAAGACGACCTCCCACTGGATTTGGTCAACACGGTTTAGTTAGAAGAAAGATTTTTTAGAGGAAAAAATAGGATAAAAAAGGAAGAAAAATAATAAGTAAAACGAGTGGCTCTAAGTGTGGAATTATAATGTTCAGGAGGACGATTTAGCAAAATACACATGACACTGTCAGGTGGGCCAGCGTTGTTAGAATGATGATCATCTGGTGTTAAGCGAGGTTTACTGTGAACTGCTAGTTTTTTGCAACAATTACGCACGAAATTGGTAGTTTTTTACAGCAAACCTGAATTGTTGTAGTTTTTTGAAACGCTAACCTCAATTGTTGTATTTTTTACAATTTTCTCTGACAAGAAGGATGAAACTGCACCCTGAATCGATCTGAGTCGCTAGCTAGCTAGCTGAATACGGAACGCAACCTCAATATAGACCGGGCCTAGACACCGACACCTTTTACAATAGTCATCGGTTCTAAATTTCCGGGAATTGCTGTAGTCAACAGTGAGAGTGAATATACATAGCAGCATGTATGCACATATATCGCCAGTACGTACCTGAAGTGTATATAGAACCATTCCCATCGAGCTTCTGGGTGCAATCATCGTCTCGAACTCTCGATCCGGGGCAACAGCACTGTATACAGTTCTTTTACTTCACGGCAATTCGAACAATAAAAACATGTATAGCAGACCACTGCGTTACAAAAAACGTGGCTCGCAGACCACATGGTATATGTGGCAAGCAACCTAAACAAATCAATATCAAAAACGTGGCTCGCAGCTTAAGACTGTTAAACTAGCTTGCACGCTGAGTTTCTGACAGGCCTACTTTTTTTTTTGAACACGACAGGCCTATATATGTGTGGCGCCAAACTGCCAAGGGAAGCATTTGACACAGAGCAAGTGCTGCAACATATCTTCATTTGATCACACAGTTGATCGCCCCACATGGTTATAAGAGCGTTGGTGATGACAGGTCGCCTTGTCCTCCCGTTTCTCCTGCTGACTGTCGCTTCCAGCGCCTATGGTGAAGTCCTCCGGCCGATAGACCGGAGAAGTTTCCCAGAGGGGTTCATCTTCGGGACGGCCTCGGCGGCCTATCAGGTTTCCACTTGTCTTTCCTCTCATTCATCGGCTGATGGAGCATAACGTTCATTAGCAAGCCAGAGTCAAGTGTCTCAAAGGAATGCCGCCAGGGTAGGCCTGTAGGTAATGCATCGAAAGGGCAAGAACAATTAAACGGACCAGAAACACGAGTGACAATTAATTCGAGCAAAATTGTTCTCCTACTACTCAACTTCAACACAACTTGACAAGAAGTGATTACCCAGTTCGCTTGAATATGCAGTACGAGGGTGGTGCAATGGAGGGGGGCAGGGGACCAAGCATATGGGACACCTTCACTCACCGACACCCAGGTAAAAGCATATACGTCTGCTGATCTGCTAGTTACACGCAGCTTATCTCATTTCTCTTACAGAACTTGTGCGTATATGTGTTGCTCAGTATTTCCTATGTTCCAAAATATAATACAGTATGTTTTGGCAAGCTAAGACATGTACAGTGACCTTAGCAATGCTACATGGAATTATTGATGAGTCGAAGGAGAAAAAAAAAAGGTTTACCTTCTTCATTGTAGCAGATGCTTTACCGTACTTGCACATTTCCTAGTTCGTTTGGAGTTGTATGACCTTTGGTCGAGGTTGACATTACACACGATGAACAAGCTAGGTGGGGTTGTTGATTGGGATCACTACATGAATGGATATGAATGGATGAATACGCCGACGGTTGGTCGCTACGTCGACGGCCAAACGTCGGGGTCGTCGGCGTAGACCGTGACCAGGCCAGCCCTGCCAAACAGCCGTCGGCGTATTCTATGTTACGCGAGGGAGTGTTGTTTAATTAAATAAGTGTTTGTAGTTTCAAAAAATAAAAATATGTGGCATAATGATATAAGAGTTAATAGGATTGATATCATAGTATTGACAACTACGTACAAATTGCTTCGCGGAAACTGATTCTGAAGGAACCGAGAAGTTAAGCATGCTGGAGCTGGAGTAGTGTTAGGATGGGTGACCGAGCGGAAAGTTTGATAAAGACTGCAATTTAATCAAAAATTAAATGTAATTGGTGTTAAAAATATTTCAGGTGAGAGATTAACGATTCAAACAATTCAAAGATTTTAAAAAGTTGAGAAAAAATTCAAAAAAAAGACAAGATTTTTTTACAACCTGCCGTTATTATGTCGACGCGGCTATGCCGAGAGCAAAACCGTCGGCATAGCATACGCCGACGGGCAAAAGTGCCTCTGCCGAGGGAGGTCTTTGCCGAGGATGCTACGCCGAGGCCCTCGGCGTAGCCTACACCGACGGGGATCGAGGCTACGCCGACGGATTTTAGCTCTCGGCGTAGCGTGCCGTTCCTGTAGTGGATGGCCAATCAGATCCAGTTTTTGCTAAAAATCAGTTAACAAAGCACATCAGATCAAACAAAATTGAACAAACCAAAGCAAGTACGAATGGCAATGATATGTGGTACTCCCTCCCTTTGGAAATATGCCAATATTTCTAAGTTTAATCAAAACAGAGGGAGTAGAACTAAAAGTTTAATCAAAAGTCTAAAAGGGATACTATTCTAGTACATCTTAGCATATATGCCAATATTTCTAAGTTTGATTGACAACTAGGCCACCTGTCATGCTGTGTCAAATGGTGTGGTTTGTCAGTGAAGTAAACATAGATGTAACGTTATAATTAAATCATGGTTTCTCTTTGAAGGCAATGATTATATCAAGTATAAGGAATGGAATATAACATCATTTAACAATTATATGGATTTTTGCAGATAAAATCGCCGACAAAAGTAATGGGGATGTGGCAGATGACTCCTACCATCTTTACAAGGTAGGGACCTAGTCTTTTAGATAGTTATCTTGCTTTTTCCTTGGAATCTTAGTAATACTTTAGTAACTCTATGCTTAAACCTATGGATTCAAATAACACAAAATGACGATATGATTTAATTATAGTTACAGTCCAGCCAAAAAGAAAATAGCACTGATCCAACCTTTAAAAAATGCAGGAAGATGTGCGTCTCATGAAGGATATGGGAATGGATGTATACAGGTTCTCCATCTCGTGGACACGAATTCTTCCCAGTATGATCACATATTTTGATACTTTCTCTCTTTTCTTGTTCTTAAGTACTCAAATTGTAAATTTACCACATGTTGACACACCTACCTTAATGTCTGACTGTAATGACATCAGGCGGAACTCTGAAAGGTGGAGTCAACAAAGAAGGCATCAAGTATTACAACAATTTGATCAATGAGCTCCTGTCTAAAGGTATATATACATAAGTAGTCTTTGGAACTTAATTTTTTCTTCTATACTGGTCTCAACCTGCATCGACCTTCAGGTCTATTCTTTTCTTTTCACTGGATTTTGATATATTAATATATTTGCAGAGGTGCAGCCATTTGTGACCCTTTTTCACTGGGACTCTCCTCAGACATTGGAAGATAAATATGGAGGGTTTCTTAATCCTAATATCATGTACGTTGGAATTAATCATGCCATCCTGCATAAGATTACTTGGAAAATAACTAGCTGACAGTGACAACATGATACTCTGGTGCAGAAATGACTACAAAGACTACGCTGAAGTGTGCTTCAGAGAGTTTGGAGATCGAGTGAAGCACTGGATCACGTTCAACGAGCCCACTAGCTTCTGCGTGCGCGGGTATGCAAGTGGCACATCAGCCCCAGGGCGGTGCTCACCATGGGAGGAGGGACAATGCAGCGGCGGGGATTCAGGAAGGGAGCCCTACATAGCAGGTCACCACCTGCTACTCGCTCATGCAGCATCCGTAAGATTATACAGGGACAAATATCAGGTGACAGTTAATTATTTACCTTGATCTAAGTACATGGACCCTTCATAATTATGGAGTTGAAATTAATCCATGAACCAACCTGTTAATATATGTACTGCGTATAAAATGCAGTCCATTCAGAAGGGAGAGATTGGAATAACTTTGGTCTCAAACTGGTATGTTCCCTTCTCCCGTTCAAACACCGACAATGATGCTGCAATGCGCTCCATAGAGTTTGAACTTGGATGGTAAATTCTCTCTTGGGACTCACACACCCTTTCATAGCAAAGGCCTAAAAAGAATATGCAAATTGATCTTACTAGGAATGCCCCTGTAGGTTTCTAGACCCGCTCAAAAGAGGAGATTACCCACAAAGCATGAGAGAATTGGTCGGAAATCGCCTGCCGTGGTTCTCCAAAGAACAATCCGAACTGCTCAAGGGTGCATTCGACTTCATTGGACTTAACTATTACACTTCAAGCTATGCTGGAAATCTTCCTGCGTCAAATGGCTTGAAACAAAGCTACAATACTGATGCTCGAGCTAATCTTACAAGTAAGTTATGCATCAATCATAGTTTACTCTGCCTACCTCCTCTTCGTTTGCCAGTCCAATATAAATGGAGATTTTTCAACATACCCCAATATTTTCTTTTATGTATACTAATGTTTTCCAATTATATACATGTATCAGGTGTTCGGAATGGTGTACCTATAGGTCCACGGGTACCTTGCAAGTTCTCCATCTTTTTTTCTTCACACATTTTGTGTGTGATGATTCAGTTCACTAAATAAGATGTATGCATGTAGGCTGCTTCACCTTGGCTCTACGTCTATCCTCGAGGATTCCATGAGCTGTTACTTTATATCAAGGATAACTATGACAATCCTGCCATCTACATCACCGAAAACGGCGAGTATATTTTCCTGTCGTAGAAATCAGAGAACCAAACTGAAACTCATCGGAAAACTATGTCTCTGTAATTTAGGCGTCGACGAAGCCAACAACAAGAGCCTTCCATTACATGAAGCCCTGAAGGACTACGCCAGGATAGATTACCACCATAAGCACCTTCTTGCCCTGATGAGTGCCATAAGGTCAACCAGAGGACAGTCTACACTCTAACTATCTCACAAGTTTGAAAGCTGACATCACTCTAAATCTGTCAACCAACTTCAAATCTGACATTACCTAACACTGTGTTGCACGCGCATGTTCATACTGATTTACAGGGATGGGGCAAACGTGAAGGGGTACTTCGCGTGGTCGCTGCTCGACAATTTCGAGTGGCCGTACGGATACACGGTGCGATTCGGGCTAAATTTCGTTGACTACAATGATGGATTGAAGCGGTACCCCAAGCTCTCCGCCCACTGGTTCAGGAAGTTCCTACAGACATGATGAAATATTTTTTCGTACCACACTATAGACATAGTATGTGTTGCAATAAATAGTGGTCGGCTGAATCTCGTGCAGTTTGTGGGAATAATGAAATAAATAAGTCATGTAAGTATGTACCGAGCTGTAAAGATGAGTGAAGTAGTCTCTTATACTTATATATGAGTACTAGGATACTGTACGGAATATTGCTGACAATCTTCTCATATGCCAGGTCCCCATGAAGATCTACTGAGAAATTTCCCTAAGTATATAAGGTAGAGTGAAAAAGAATGGAGGCCGAGCTCCAGGGAGCCTTTTAATTTCTTCTTGTAAAACATTTTATAACTGGAACACAAGACACAAAGCGAAGATGTTCAAATACTGCTAGTAGGATCACAAATCTATATAAATCAACAGAAGTAAATATGATAGCTACGACGCTGCTTAAGCTAACGGGTCTAATCAATTAAATCAAGAGATCAAAACCATCACAGGCCTAGTGCTCAAAACCTGAGGGTGGAGGCGTACGAGGTCAGGATGGGGAAGAGGCGCCGCCGCAGGAGATAGAGACCGGGGGAGACGCCGCTGTCCGGGGGAGGGGGCGCCGCAGCTGCATCGCCTGACTCGTCTCCTCATATGCGGCCCGCATCGCATCCCCGGCCGCGCTGCCATGGTACCCTTTTTATCTCTGTCGATCCGAAATAAGTGAGCGAAATAGGCTTTTGTCCCGCTTTATAAACAAAGCAACCGTCCACAACAAATATTAACTAGGACAAAATCCAACGAAACAAAGGAACTACGCCTCGCCAGGGGAGTGAACGCCGAAGACACTATGACGGGCTATGGGGGAGCCGCCTCCAAGAGCCGGCGGAGAGTCACGTCCAACCTCGTCTTGTCCCGCTGTCTACACAACAGATACCAAAGCTGCAGAGAAGCCAGAAAGCGGAAAACCAAGTCAGACGCACGTCTAGGGAGAATCTTCTCAATAACCATCTTATTCCGAATATTTCAGAGGGACCACGACATGGCCGCGAACACAAGCCAGAAGAGGCGACGACCCTTTACAGCTTGGTTAGCTTAGGTTTCTAGGAATTCACCGAGATCATGGGCCAGCCAGTCCGGGCCCAACGCCTCTCTGATGAAATTCCACAGAAACCGGGCCGCGGGACAGGTGAACAATATGTGGGTGCCCGTTTCAGGGATCCCACATAATGGACATAATCCATCCCCCCGGCCCATGTCGCTTGGCCACCTCAACTCCCGACGGGAGCCTATCGTGTAAAAGTTGCCACACAAAAAAAATTATCTTCAGCGGGAGAGGTGCTTTCCAGAGGTGCTTGGTCCAGGGGAGTATCGCCTGACCAAAGAGGGCCCGATATGCCGAGCCAACCGAGAAGGATCCGGACGGGGTGAGGGTCCAGAGCACACTATCGGGTTCGTTGGCCAAGGAGGCTGGGAGCTCCGCCCTGAGTTCCCTCCATGCTTCCGTTTCCTCCGGGCCGAAGGTACGACGGAACGAGATGTTCCATGTACCTCCATGTGCCGCGGTGGATACACGGAGCGCTGGGTCGGAACAGATGGCGAATAGGCTCGGAAAGGCCTCCTGCAGCGGGCGCTCTCTGAGCCAGGGGTCCAGCCAGAACATGGTCCCCTCCCCGTTCTCAATGGAGAAGGCGAGATCATGCCTGATCTCCCCCTTGATCTCCTGAATGGAGTGCCAGAATTGGGACCCCTCGCGGCGATCACAGTCCAGAAGGGGCCGACCTCGCAGGTACTTGGCCTTGATGAGTTTGAGACACAGGCCACCATCATCACGCAGGATACGCCAAACCCATATGAGCATTAGGGCCTTGTTGAACTGACGGAAAGCAAGGATACCTATGCCCCCAACATCCTTGGGGGCGCAAATGTCTGCCCACTTGACCATGTGGTATTTCTGGCGACCCAAGGAGTCTTGCCAGAAGAACCTCGACAGCTCCTTGTCAAATGTCCCATGCACCCCCTCGGGGAGGAGGTACATGCCCATCATGTACATGGGCAGGCTAGACAGACATGAGTCGATCAGAACGGTCTTGCTACCTTTAGAGGTAAATCTACCACGCCAAGGTTCGGACCTCGAGCGCACCCTCTCCGCGAGCGGGTCCAGGTCCCTGATAAGGATCATGGTGTCACGGATCGGCATCCCCAGGTAGGTGATGGGGAAGGATGAGAGCCGACAGTTGAAATTGTCAGCTATCCTCTGTTGCTCGTCCTGGGAGAACCCTAGTGCGATGATCTCGCTCTTATCGAAGTTGATACGGAGGCCAGACATCTCCTGAAAGCAGAGGAGTAGGAATTTGAGGTTTGCAATGTCCAGGGTCAAGCCTTCAATCATGATCATCGTGTCGTCTGCGTATTGAAGCTGGGTGATGCCGCCCCCGGGGATAAGGTGGCCTACCACACCGGAGATGTGGTCGGCCGCCTTTGCTTTCTCAAGCATTTCCGTGAGGGCATCGACAGCGGCATTGAAGAGGAGGGGGGACAGGGGGTCCCCCTGGCGGACACCACAGGAGGGGCGGAAGTATGGCCCGATCTCGCCATTGATGTTAATTGCGTTGCTCCCGGTCATGACGAACTGCATTATCCAGGTGATCAGGCGGTCGTCAAATCCTCGCCTAATGAGGACCTGACGTAGGAACCGCCAGTCCAGACGATCGTAGGCCTTCTGGAAGTCCAGCTTCAAGAAGATGCCCTTCAATCGTCTGGACTTGATCTCGTGGATAATCTCATGGAAGGCCAGTATCCCATCATGTATAAATCTGCCCTTGAGAAAGGCAAACTGATACTGGTGGGTGAGGCGCTCCATGATCGGGGCGAGACGAGAGGCGCAAAATTTCGCGAGGATCTGTTGGATGACATTGAGGATCGTGATGGGCCTGAATTGGCGAATGTCCGAGGCCCCCCAAAACTTTAGGGATCAGAGTGATAACACCCAGATTCAGTCGCCCCATCACGAGAGTTCCGGTGTAGAATTACTGGAACATGGGCATGATGACCGGTTGGAGTTCACTCCAGAAAGTCTGGAAGAAGGATACCGGGAGGCCATCGGGGCCCGGGGCAGAGTTGGTATTCATGGCCTTCACCGCCCGCTCAACTTCCTCTGGTAGGAATGGGAGGGTGAGCTCCGCATTCTCGTCAGCTGTGACTCTGGCCCCACTAGGCCAAAAGTCGTCAGCCAAGGCGACCCCCGTAAGGGGTCCTGCCAAGAAGAGCTCCTTATAAAAGGAGTAAATATGGGCGGAGAGCGCCCCCGGCTCCTCAAGGAGGATCTCCCCGTCCCAGAGGCAGGGGATCGAGCACTTCCTACGGCTACCGTTGGCCACCGCATGGAAGTATGCGGTGTTCGCATCTCCTTGGAGAAGCCAGTTCTGGCGGATGCGCTGTCGCCAGAACAACTCCTCCCCCTTGTAAATCTCAACGAGCGAAGTCTCTAAGGCATAACGGTGGGACCACTCATCAGCGGAGAGGCCCACCGAGTCTGCCGCCAGGTCCAGCGTACGGATCTCCTCCAGTAACGAAGCCTTCTGGAGACGTGTCGCTGCACCCAAGTTGGCCCCCTAGCCCTTCATGAATTGGCGGGCCAGCTTGGCGCAGTGATGCCAGACGTCCACCGCATTAAAGCGTCTGGGGGGGTATCCGCCGCCAGCCACTTGGCCTTTACCGCGTCCACAAAACCTGGCTGTTGAAGCCAGAAGTTCTCGAAGTGGAAGCGATTCGGCCGTGGTGGTGAGATCCCCCCAGTCGAAAGCAGAAGTGGAACATGGTCTGAGCCAACCCTGATTATTGCGCGGAGAGAGCAGAGAGGGAAGGCGACCTCCCAGTCCACGGAGATCAAAACACGGTCCAAGACACTCCTGACAGGGTCAACCCTGTTGTTCGTCCACGTGAAGCGGGCTCCCACCCTCGTGATCTCTCTAAGAGCGAGATCAGCGATACAATCGTTGAACATCCGCATGCGCGGGACATCCATGTTGTGGGAGCTCTTATCCTCGTGGGAACGGATCAGGTTGAAGTCTCCCGCCACCACCACCGGTGTGGAGCAACGTTCAACCTTTGCCTTTAGTTCCTCGAGGAAGGCTGGGGAGCAGCTATGGTCCGCGGGGCCATAGATGATTATGACCTCCCACCGGAGGTTGGAGCGTCTATGGGTGAGCGACATGCTCACAAAGAATTCCCCGCGATCCATATCCTCCACCTCGAAGGTATCCTCCTTGGCGCCAAGGAGGATGCCTCCAGAGTGACCCACTGCCGGAAGCCAGTTCCAAGCGAACTTGTGGCGCGACAAGCCCTGGAGCTCCGAAATCTGGAAGTCATGCTTGATTGTCTCCTGGAATCCTACGATGTCAACATTCTCCTGGCGCATGTAGTCTTTAATCTGGCGTCTTCGACCATCATTCCCAAACCCCCGGATGTTCCAGATGAGCGATATGATGGCAGGCCAGCTCATTGGACAACCTTCTTGGGTTTGGTCCCCTTGTGGGGGACAGATCGAGTCTTCCGGGTCGACGAGGGCATAGAACTCGGTCTAGGCGGCCTCCCTAGAGATCCCCCAGCTAGGGGGGTCTCCTGGGTGGCGGCCGAAGGGCGCTGCTGAGGAGAACCCACCATCTCGGCTCCGGGATCAGATGTCCCAGTTCTTGACGGTGTCAAGGTTTTCCCCTGCTGGCGTGCCGCACGTGCACGCGCGCGAGGGACCCCTCGTAAATCTCCCTAGCTCTAATCGCCTCAATCTGCTCGAGCCTCGGGCCACGTTCCCCGTGGAAGACCACGCCACTGTCAGCGGCCACTTGTGCAAGATGCTCGAGAGGGAAGTCATCTAAGACCGAGAACCTGGAGCCTGAAGAGAGGATAGGGAGGCAGAGGGGCAGGAGGAAGGTGCTTTCTTGGGGGTACCTGAGTCAAGGTTGCGTGCTGCAGTCCTCTGGGACGCCAGCTAGGACATCGTGGGCACCACCCCCGGGCTCTCCGCCCTGACCCGTGCCAGACGTGCACTCTGGCGCGAAGGTGGAGGCACCGGGCGGGGAGGGCGAGGCAGACGAGTCTTGGGGCCAGCCGCGGGAGTGATGGGGAAGACCGCCGCTGGCTCGTCAGGGTGTGGCGCCGGGGTCGCGGGGACCAACGACGGAGATCCCCGAGGCGAGGCTGGAGTAGAGCCTGGGGACAGCGAGTAGCAGAGGACTCCTGGAGAGCGGGGGGACGAGGGGGCGGTGACCACCATCCCCACGCTCCCGGAATCCCTGTCGGACTCCAACTGTGGCTCCTCTGGTGCCTCGTCGGGGGTCTCCGCGGAGAGCGGGTCAAGAGCCATGTGGCCGGTGAACCCCTCAGATTGCCTGAAGTTGGAGCCGTACTGAGCGATCTGGAGGTCGAGAGGGCCCTGCGAGGGGGCAGCAGGGGCAGCTGGTGGGACGCCGACGTAGGAGCAGGGGTCGAGCCCGCGGCTGGAGGAGCCGGGGGAGAGGGAACCGGAGTCTGAGACTCCCCTCGCAGGTCATCGTCGTCAGAGTCCTCTCCCGATGAGCTCCCCCCTCCTGTAGAGTGGTCGCCGGAGGGGGGAACCGAGGGAGGAGGGGGAGTCCATCAACGGCCTGGTCCTCGTCCAACTCCACTGTCAGGATCCTCCCCTCCGTGCCGAAGTAGAAGGGTGGGAGAGGCCCTAGGAGCAGAGCTGGGTCCGGGCAGAGCACCTGCATGCGGATCGGTCCCTCCCCCATGCGAGAGGTCTCGTCCACCACGACCAGCTTACCCACAGCCTGAGAGACAAGCTCCAGGATGGGCAACGTCTGCACACGCGCCTCCTCAAGAAAGCCTATGATCCACACCCACACCGCCGAGAGAGTCGAGGTCGTCGCGGGGTGGGCGGTCAAGGGCTCGATGGAGATCTGCACCTTGCTGGTCGGGAGGGTGAGGGCGGTACTGTAGGCACTGATGGAGAGGATCTCGGCAGACGGGAAGGACACCGCGAAATGGGTCGGGGAGATCTCCCGGACACTCCAGGTGTGGCCCGGCATCATCTGCCGGAGCTCCTCCTGGATGAACTCCACGGAGATCACCACCGAGGCTGGGAGCTCCTGTCCCTCCACCACGGTGACCAACGCCAAGTTCTTGGGCACCGACATCGCCACCCCCCGATATCGATGTAGTAGAACCCCCCGGCAATGGAGTGTGCGAGATACTCCAACTGCTGGGAGGCCCGGCGCGGGGGGGCGACACCGAGATGCGTGATGCTGGGTCCGGGGGCCGACGCCGACTTCTTCTTCTTCTTCTTCTTCTTCTTTTTTTTTTCTTCGCCGGTTCCTGAGGGCCCGGAGGTGAGCCGCGACGGGGGGAACGAGGACGGTGAGCCTCCCGGTCCCGGCGCAACTCCGGTACAGCCCTGCCCGCCTCCACAGGAGCCCCCTCCCTCTGGAGCAATTCCTGCCGGAGCCTCTGCTCCGCGCGGCGCCCCTCCGGAGACGAACGCCTGTGCGACTCGGCCCATCTCGAGCGTCCCTGGGCCCCCTGTCCACGCTGCCCCCCATGGGGTGGCGATCTGCCCAGACCCTGGGAGCGGAGGGGGGAGGAGGGGCGCCTCGGGGATCGCTGCAGGGGCGGGGAGCGGCGTCCCCGCGCCCTGTATGGCTGCGCCCGAGGCGGACGCGGCGGCGAGGAGTGCCGAGACGGCGAGGAACGGCGGGCTAGCGATCTCCGGCGCGGGGGCGGCGGACTCCGGCACGGGGGCGGCGGACTGCGCGGCCGCTTGTGCGTCAGGGCCTCCGCGTACGTCATGTGGTCGGCGGCGGGTGGGGGAGTAGCAGCGGCCGGCGGCGGGGCGGAAGGGGGAGAGAGGATGCAGAGGGGCGGCGTCGGGGAGGGAGACGTGAGGCAGGAGGCCACGACGGTTCGGTGGGCCCAGGTGGAAACCCTAAGGGGTCGGTTCCCCGCGTCGGTCCCACCCCGGCCCATCCGCCCCCGTTGGCGGGCCGTTCGGCCCACAGCCTCACATCCTGCCCGCGCCAGGCCTCGACCGGGACTGGGCCGGCCACGGGCCCAATCCCTACCAACGGCCCAGCCACGGGGGGGGGGGGGGCGACCAGGGTCACCCCATCCCAGGGACAGGGCGCCGCCTGGGAGGAGGTCGCCGGCGCCGACGATGGAGGGATCTCCAGGGGGACCCTAGTGTTCCCTCTGTCGCCACACGAGCATCCGCGTCCCCCTGCCGCAGAGGTGACCCAAGCGACGGCGATGACCGGCGGCCGCGGGGAGGGGCCGAGCGAGGTGCCGGTGGAGGGGGAGGGGGCCGGCGAGACCGCGCCTTCGATCTGGGGGAGCGGACACGGCGCACCGCCGACAGAAACTCCGCCAGCGTGGGGGACGCTGGGGGGGAGCATCTGCGGGCTGCCTCCGCCGCCACCGCCTCTGCCTCCTCTTCCTCGTCGGCGACGTCGGCCTAGCAGCGCCCTCGGAGGTCCTCCGCGCTCTTCGCCGAGGCGCGCGACGACGACGGGGCCATCGCCCACCTAGCCGAGCTCAGGGTACCTACAAGGCAACGGCTTTCGCCGGGAGGGAAGGGGAGAACCTGACGACGACGGCGAGCAGCAGAACCCTCGGGGAATCCTCGGATGCGACTTGGCCAGCGAGCGGGGCCCCCTACCAGCCGGCGGCGCGGCGTGCCGGCGAGCACGGGGCGAGCGCCTCCATCAGACCTCCTTCGTGAGCTAGCTATGCCACAGGGGAGGATCGGTGTACAGTGAGAGCGCCAAAGAATCTCGCTAGCTATTTCAGAGCCGGTCGGATCTGATCAAGAAAAATTCGAACAAGTGATAGCTACTGTACTACATACCCACTATCAACTTATATATGGCCTTTGGCGTCTTTCCGATCGGAAATAAGTAATAGGCTCTAGTAGTCATTTTGGACCCAATTAACGATAGAAAGCCTATTTCATGTCCAAAGTAGCGTTCATAAGGATATTCGGTCTATTCGGGATTTGAAGAGAATCCGACGGTCATCCGACGGCCAGGAACACACGGGCCTTGAGAACCCTCCTATTTGGCCCTCCTCGCACATGGTCTTAGAGCATCTATGATGGTTTATCTAAATTTGGTATTATCTCTGTTTTATAATGTAAGTTTTTTAACAAGCTAAAACAACTTTTTAAAAGAGCTGTGCTATTGAGCGAATGTGAGGATTTTAGCTCCCTGGCATGAACACATCTGGTATTGTACGATCAAGATCCAATGATACAGAAAGTTGCTAGGCAAAAAGCAAAAGAAAAAGGTAAAGTTGCCGGGCCCAGTTGTCATATGGCTTGGCAACTTATTTGGAGGATCGCGCGAGCGCGCTCGGGAGCGAACATGCCCTTGTTAGATTTAGGGTTCTCGAAATAGGCTTTCGTCCCGCTATATTAATATAGCACACTCAAGCCCAAAACGAAAAAAAAGAGAAACAAAAGCCAACAATGACAGATTAACTAAACAATGGGTAACCCGCAATCGCTGCGCCCTCCAACGATGTACCACCACGATCCTAGCACTCCGGAGCGCCGCGTACGAAGTAACACCTTCAAGAAAGGGGGCGACGACGACGACGCTGCTACCCGGACTAGTCCTAGGGGTTTCCCTCGGTACTCGGAGGGGAGTGGAAAAGGGGTACACCTGACGCCCTCCAGGAAGGAACGGTGACACCCGGAGGCGTCCTCGCGTCAGTGCCGGACGAGCCGACATGGATTTCTCCCGACCCCCCAAAAAACCACTCCCCCAGATGCTCCGAAGTGCTCCACCACACTTTGCCGCCCACCAACATGCGCCACCACGATCGAGATGCCGCCCTTGTCTGTCTCCCTGAGATCACCAGCACGAGGCCTAGAGGAGTAGGGCAGCACAGCATGAATCGGAGGTGCCAGCAGTGCCGCAGGAGGGAGAGAACTACCTCCACCGTGTCATGGTAGCCGACCGGACGTGGTAATAGGGTCACACCAGGCCCCGCCGGGCCCGGCCGGACCGAAATCGAGCCCGCAAAGCTGTAGGGTTCGCAGCATAGAAAACAAAAAAATTTCTACGATGGGAACATCTATGTACCAAGATCTATCTACTAGATACAAGCAACTGGTGGATATATATCCATAGAATACATACCCTCGAAGACCGAATAGCGTTAACGAGGTTGTACTCGTGGATGATGTAGACGAACGCTTGCCGATCTCAAGATCGTGATGAAGTCCATCTGGTCCAGCCGGTCCAGCACAATCAAGTCCAGCACCTCAAAGCAGTGGTGCATCCGTGATCGCACACACGTACGGGTACCGCGACAACCTTCGCGCCCTCGCTCCAGCGAAGCAGCGGAAGCAACAAATCCTTCCAAAAAGCCACCGGGAACATGTATCTCGCTGATCCGAGACCATGGGGAAATTCTAAAGGGGGAGAGAGATCCTTCGCGAGGAGGTGTACTTTGAGAGGAGGAGAGGGGGGCCTTTTATAGGGGAGAGTGGGGGCACCCAAGGGGCATGGCGCCCAGCCATGGGGGCTGCCCCCACCTCTTCCACATTCATGTGGGTGGAGCTCCCACTCAAAATAAAAATCCTCCACTCCCATTAAAAAGCCTCCACTCAAAAATCCACTCACATGCATTAATTTTCCACCAAATTTAATGCAAGCTCTCATTTAAATAAAACTCTTTTATTTATTTATTCAGAATTTTGTTAATTACTTTAATTAACAAACATTCACATAAAACACCTTACAACATTTCAAGTTCACATGCAGAACCAATTTTAGCAATTTCAACCGAAACAGTTTCGATGTCTAGTGAAATAAATTCCTACGCTTTCCTTTTCTTTTTATGGCATGTCATTTGCTCCGAATGGTGTTGGTATCCCTTAAGTGTGTCATCCTAAGGTTCGCGAATAATGCGGACATGATCGAGACCCTTCTCTGATCAATAATCAGTAGCTGGACCTGGAGATCCATACTGACTCCCACACATTCAACGATGACTTCTGTGATCGTGTGAACCTTTTACGCTAGTATCTTAATCCCTTTGTTTCACGATATATTACATGTCCGATATTCGATCATCGGTATCTCCATACCTTGTTTTATCTCGTTACCGACATGCACTCTTTTCTCGTTCCCGTGATATAACATTCTAGTGATCAAATCACTTGCTTGCAAGCTAATCAATTTAAAGATATCACTGAGAGGGCCCAGAGCATATCTATCCGTCATCGGGATGAACAAATTCCACTCTCGATCCATGGGTCTCAACATAACACTTTAGTAGTTCTGAAGCCATCTTTATAATCACCCAATTACGGTATGACGTTTGATGTCATCGAGAAACTCTTCTGATGTTAGTGATTGACATGATCTCATGGTCTAAGGATTAGGATCACTTCGTAAGTTGTTATAGCAATATAAACTCAATGACTTTGATCGTAATGCTATACTTCGGATGAATGTTCATCACATCATTACACTAATGTTGTGACCTCGTTATTAACAACATCCAATGTCCATGATCAGGAAACTTTGATCATCATGTTAATCAACGAGATAGTTTATAAGAGAGGCATAACTAGGAACGTCCTTTTTGTTTATTAAACACACATGTATTAACGTTTCCGTATTAATACAATTATAGCATGTAAAATAAACATTTATCATAAATAAGGAATACGATAATAACCACTTTATTATTGCCTCTCGGGCATATTCCCTTCAGTCTCCTACTTGCACTAGAGACAATAATCTAGTTTGAAAACTTTGCGTATTGAACACCTATGGCTTTCTGGTGTTCCATATACGCAACTGCAAGTGGTTAACATAATCTACGGATCTGATGCTTTCATGTCCGTGTGTATTTGCATGTCTTTGCGTTTCCACGCATCACTCATTATCTAATGAGATGGAATTGTATAAATTTGGTCTTTTGGTGAGACCTTTAGTTCCTTGGATTTAAATCACGTCGATACTATTGTCGTACAATATATCGTCAGTGTTAGCCTGTTGCGAACCACACCTTAGTTTGATAACAAACAACTTGACACAAATTCCTTCCTTTGCTGCTACTATATCAGTCATATACTTAGCCTTTTTGTTCTAGTATTCGTCACAATGTCTTAACTATGGATTTCATCCAAATCCATCATGGAATCTCCTTTCCATTACATTGTGCCACCCATAGTTTAAATTGAGATAAACTTAATTTGTATCTTGTGACAAAACTAGTATCAATGTAACACTTTACAATGAACTATTTGTAATTGTTTGTCACCTCTACACAAATATATTTTTAGTTCTTCCAAAAGATCATAAGAATATCCTCACTATCGTCCAATGATCATTTTATGATTCATTCTGGTATATGCTTATAACACTTAGAGCATAGGACATATCTGGATGTGTACATATCATGGTATGATTGATCAAAACATTCTCGTGATTTCACTCATCAAGTGTCAAAGCACTTGAATCTTGTTTCACTTATCAAGTGTCGATACACTTGAATCTTGATTCAATTCCTTTCCATATGACAAGAACCGGTTCTTGTTGTTTCTATATTGAACTCCTTCAATATCTCATATATGTACGTTTGGCACAACCATATTGGCATCACAGTCTATCCACTATAGACATTCACGCTAAATATTTGGGTTTTTCCTAAGTATTTCATTGAAATGAAATTCTTAACCTTTGTCAATAAAAGATACATCATTTCTAATCAACAAGATGTCCTCCACATAATGTATTAGAAATATGTCTTAGCGCTCCCACTTAATTTCTTGCAAATGCAAGCATCTTCATCGTCTCCTGATGAAAAACTCCTTTTTCATTATGGTGAAGATTCCAACTTCGCGATGCTTACTTCAACCATTGAAGTTTGCATGCCCCTTTTAGCATCCTTTGAATTAACAAAACCCTTTGGATCGTGTCATGTACACGTCCTAGGTAACCATTCTATTAAAAGAACTTTGTTTTGTTTATTCATCTACCATATACCAAATTATATGTAGTGGTTGCTATTTTAATCCGTCTAGACTAAATATCGCTATGAAAGATCAAATCTTGTCATAGTCAACTCCTTGAACATTGTCGTAAAATACTTTACGACATGTCGACTATTTCATAGATGTGAAACATCCATGTCTGTTTCTTTATAGATCCAAATACGATCGATAGGTTTTTACACCTTTCCGGAGGGTCTTCCAAGTTCAAAACTTGATTTCTCGTGTATGGAACTATCACGGATTTTATGGCTTCAAGCCATTTGACGGAGTCAGGGCCCATCATTGCTTCTTTGCATATAGTCGGTTCATCATTGTCAAACAATAATGATTTACTCTCAAATCTTAGTATTTGATTGTTTATTCGACCGACTTGGTTCAATAAGAACTTAGATCTCTGTGACCACAACCTTTGAGGCACACAAGCTATGAGCATTATGGCAGCCTCTAGAACCATTTCCGGCGCTGCGCAACTCAGCACATTTAGCTAAGGTTCGTTAACCTTATCAAAGTTCTATTGTCCTCCCACTTAATATTTATGAAAAATTCCTTCTTCAAGAAACTTCATATTTCAAGCGACAAACCCTTTTGTCCTCGGTGTTATGGAGGAATAACCAATTGTTATTCGAAATAACCTACAAAGACATGCTCATCTAACTTTGGTTGTAAACATCTTACTTATGTTTAGCATACCAAAATTTAAGAAATGACAACTTGGGTTTTACCCCAAACCATAACTCATATGGTGTCATTTCAATGGATCAAGATGGAGCTCTTTTCAGTGTAACAGCGGTAGTCTCTAAAGCTTTAATATTTTAAAACATAATGGCAGTTTTATGAATAACACCTTTGATCCAACCATGTCAAACAAGGTTTCATTACAAATCTCAAACACTCCATACTCCTATGGTGTTTAGGGAGATGTAAATCTAGGTGTTTTGCTAAACTTGCAACTCAAATAAATCCCTTTATGATAAAATCATAATTCATTTATTTTCTTGTTACACTTATAACTCAAATAAATCCCTTATGATAAAATCATAAACCATTTATTTTCTTATCACAATGATTTTCACTTCATCTTGAAAGTATTTGAACATTTTCAAATATTTCACACTTCTTTCTCATTAAGTGAACATTCACTCAAATTTCCGGAGAAAGCATATGAAGATGAAACCCATCGCTTACGACTACACATAATGGACTACATACATCGATATGTATAAATTCTAATATTTTAGTCGTTCGTTCTTCTTTGGCCTTTGAACGAAGTTTTAATTATCACGTGGAAAGTCTCACAAGCGTCACTTGATCAAATCAAAGAATCCAAAAATCCATGAATATGGAGATTCTTCATGTTTTCTTTCCAATATAATTTAAACAACAATGTCACTTCGTAAGTGATCTTTCAATCATTTGTCTTGCGACATTTTAGCATTAGGTTTTATGGATGTGATTTCTCCAACTAGATTTGTAAATCATCCATCTTATATGGAATACGGTAATTATTTGAACAACCTTTGTTCTCATAATACCTGATTCAAATAACAATTATTAAAACAAATCTTGAAGTCAAGCTTTGATGTCAACGAGAAATACAAACAACGGTTTGTTTGTTTTCGATGAACATCATCACATATTCTCTTGCTAGTTACTTAGGCCATTGTGGTTCATGAATTGTGTTGTTCCGTATGAAATTTCATACCAACCAATTCGGTATCCAATACCCAAGAACCACATTGTTTAACAAGCAAAGAATACAACCATAACCTGTATATCATCTATATACCTAAATTGGATATTTCCAATCTTTTCTGCCAAATATATGGCGCCACTTTTGATGTTGATAGATTCTCTTTCAGCATTTCCTTTTCCTTTTTAAAAGAATCTATCAACATCAAAAGTGGCGCCATATACATGACACATAGTCCAAAGCGTGTATATTCAAATAATAATACCTTTGGACTTGCACTTTGAAGTAGATCACCATCATCAAAATGATCGGTATTCTTTTAAAATCCATTCTTTAGTAATCTTTTAGTGTAGTAAACACTTTACATACATCTTCTATTCATCCTTATCATGACGAATTTCATGATCAAGCTACTGTAGCTTATAAAGGTGAATCGTGAGTATAACATTACTTTCCAAAACCCTTTTGGATGATTAGGATGTCTAGCATCTCCAACCTTCGCAAATTCTCATCCAATATGAGAACATATATTATACTCTATCATATTGCAACCAAAACATTGTTTCAGATATCGTTATATCTGTCACACATGATGGTTTCTGAAATTCTTTCAGCTCCTAGATAAACTTGATATTAAAACAATCAAGAATCATGGAGGCAAACATGATACTTAAGATACTAACACTGGAATTGTTACTCTCGACTTAATACTAATTATTAAATTTCACGGAGTAAATAGAATTTTGCTAAAAGTTTACAATAGGACTTTAAACTTTAGATTGACACTCAACACAATACGATACCAGTTCGTAAAGTATATATCCAGAATTCTATAGTTCTATTATCTCAATTACAACTATGCATAAGGTGGTGAACGATGCCAATGACTACAACAAATTATGCAAATTTACTTTGATTTAATTTATGATAAATTGAGTTCTACTAATCCAAATTAGAAATGAACTCCCACTCAAAAATGACATCCCTCATGTCTTTTTGGTGATTACATGAACCAAATCCACTACACCAAGTCCGATCATCACGTGAGTCGGCGTAGCTTCAAAGGCGAGCATCAAATGGGCATCATATCAAAACATATGACTCATGCTTAACCTTTCAGTCCGTGTTCCGAGGCCATGTATGTAAATGCTAGGCTCGCCAAGTAAGAACCTTAGTATTCGCGTGTGTAACTGTCTTACACCCGAGATATGCTCGTGGATTCAAGTACACCCGATCAT
Organism: Avena sativa; assembly: GCA_916181665.1. Classification (NCBI taxonomy): domain Eukaryota; kingdom Viridiplantae; phylum Streptophyta; class Magnoliopsida; order Poales; family Poaceae; genus Avena; species Avena sativa. Next base: position 335,653,562 of record OV702280.1, on the reverse strand, counting down.
CACGTGATGCCTTGAAGCGACGAAACATTGTCGGTGCATACTTAAGGAAGAACACATTCTTATCTTGATATTTAAATGAGGGATCATCTTATTATGCTAATAAAACGCTAAAATAGCAATATAAGATGCAATCAAACATCTCATGTTAATAAGTGAAATGATATGGTTCCCGCATATGATCTCCATCATGTGCACCATGGTATGATCTCTATCATACCTTTATGTGTAAGGCCAAGGTCTATGGAACTTACACGCTATGTGTGTTGTAAGAGTATCATCTCATACTTCTACTTACAACATCACCATATCATAACACTAGCCCATGAATAATCTAAACTAGACGCCTCTAATTTGTCCATTGCAAGTTTTATGTGGCTTAGGGCTTTCGAAGATAGAACCGTTCTTACCTACGAACATGAACCACAACGAGGATAAACAAATTGTTGATAACTCGTTGCAAATTAGATATTGACTATATTAGTAGAGACAGACACCCGCTAGCCACTTATGCAAAACTAGTTGCATGTCAAGCGTGGAACACGTCTCATGTGCGAGGACATGTAAAGTTTGTCCGGGCCGCTTCATCCCACTATGCCACCAATATCCAAAGTACAACTAAGAAGCAATAAAATGATCATCATCGCCCACATACTCATATGTGTACTACCCGTGCAAAGTATCTACGCATAGATCCGGCTCTGATACCACTGTAGGGTTCGCAGCATAGAAAACAAAAAATTTCCTACGATGGAAACATCTATGTACCAAGATCTATCTACTAGATACAAGCAACTGGTGGATATACATCCATAGAATACATACTCTCGAAGACCGAATAGCGTTAACGAGGTTGTACTCGTGGATGATGTAGACGAACGCTTGCCGATCTCAAGATCGTGATGAAGTCCATCTGGTCTAGCCGGTCCAGCACAATCAAGTCCAGCACCTCAAAGCAGTGGTGCATCCGTGATCGCACACACGTACGGGTACCCCGCCAACCTCCGCGCCCTCGCTCCAGCGAAGCAGCGGAAGCAACAAATTCTTCCAGAAAAAGCCACCGGGAACGTGTATCTCGCTGATCCGAGACCATGGGGAAATTCTAAAGGGGGGAGAGAGATCCTTCGCGAGGAGGTGTACTTTGAGAGGAGGAGAGGGGGGCCTTTTATAGGGGAGAGGGGGGGCACCCAAGGGGCATGGCGCCCAACCATGGGGGCTGCCCCCACCTCTTCCACATTCATATGGGTGGAGCTCCCACTCAAAATGAAAAGCCTCCACTCCCATTAAAAAGCCTCCACTCAAAAATCCACTCACATGCATTAAATTTCCACCAAATTTAATGCAAGCTCTCATTTAAATAAAACTCTTTTATTTATTTATTCAGAATTTTGTTAATTACTTTAATTAACAAACATTCACATAAAAACCCTTACAACATTTCAATTTCACATGCAGAACCAGTTTCAGCAATTTCAACCGAAACAGTTTCGGTGTCTAGTGAAATAAATTCCTGCGCTTTCCTTTTCTTTTTCTGGCATATCATTTGCTCCGAATGGTGTCGGTATCCCTTAAGTGTGTCACCGTACGGTTCGCGAATAATGCGGACATGATCGAGACCCTTCTCCGATCAATAATCAGTAGCGGGACCTGGAGATCCATACTGACTCCCACACATTCAACGATGACTTCTGTGATTGTGTGAACCTTTTACGCTAGTATGTTACTCCCTTTGTTTCACGATATATTACATGTCCGAGATTCGATCATCGGTATCTCCATACCTAGTTTGATCTCGTTACCGACATACACTCTTTTCTCGTTCCCGTGATATAACATTCTAGTGATCAAATCACTTGCTTGCAAGCTAATCAATGTGATATCACCGAGAGGGCCCAGAGCATATCTATCCGTCATCGGGATGAACAAATTCCACTCTCGATCCATGGGTCTCAACATAACACTTTAGTAGTTCTGAAGCCATCTTTATAATCACCCAGTTACGGTGTGACGTTTGATGTCATCGAGAAACTCTTCTGATGTTAGTGATTGACATGATCTCATGGTCTAAGGATTAGGATCACTCCGTAAGTTGTTATAGCAATATAAACTCAATGACTTTGATCGTAATGCTATACTTTGGATGAATGTTCATGATATCATTACACTAATGTTGTGACCTCGTTATTAACAACATCCAATGTCCATGATCAGGAAACTTTGATCATCATGTTAATCAACGAGCTAGTTTATAAGAGAGGCATAACTAGGAACGTCCTTTTTGTTTATTAAACACACATGTATTAGCGTTTCCGTATTAATACAATTATAGCATGTAAAATAAACATTTATCATAAATAAGGAATATGATAATAACCACTTTATTATTGCCTCTCGGGCATATTCCCTTCAAAAGCCCCCACTGCCTCGCTGCAGCAGGCCAGCAGCACCGCCTCCACCACCCAGATGCCCACGCAGGCTATACCTTCATCTCCGGGAACCACCGCAGCAGCGTGACGTCCGGCCCGCCTAGACCCAGATGGGGCCCAAAGGGCCCAGATCTGGGCCGAGCGGGCGCTGCTGCCAACCTTCGCGGAGCTCGCTACCAACGGCCGCACCCCACGTCGTTGAGCTCCCAGCCGGCGTCGAGCAACCCCGCCGCCATGCCGAACCACCGCCGCTGAGGAGCACCGCCGCCGGCCGACTCTCCCGAGCCGAGCCCCGTGCGCGCGGGGAGAAGAGCGCCCGCCACCGCCAGCACCGCGCAGGCAACGCCCGGCGGCGTCTGCCGGCGACGGCGGGGAGGGAGCGGCCGGGGAAGCGCTGGGGAAGAGAGACGCGGGGTGCGCCGCTCCGGTCCGATTTAGGGTTCTAAAAAGGCTTATGAGTAGTCTATATCTCCACATAGATGATGGTGTAAAAAGATTTTTTTACACAACCTTAGTTTTCCAGTGAATAGTCTAAATTTTATATGTCCATTTGCATATAAGAAAATAGTTAATATATATACACAATAATTCAGTATAACAAATGCTCCGATTTGGCACGCGAGCGGCCGGCTTTGCTTCAGACATCATGGATCGGTTGTCCAAATATGAATAACATATAGCTAGTTTGAAGGATGTCTAAATTTTAGACCACCGAATACACAAGCTATTAAAGACATTTTTTTTGCCATCTATATTCCGCTTAGACTAGAGGATACACTAGCCACGGATGCTTTTAGCGTGGCACTCGCTCAAGTCGAGATCTCTCTCATCGGCCGGGTATTCAGCGCGTTCATCCAATCTAAAAGTATTATAAATTATTCTCCCCGTTTAAAATATAAGATGTTTTAGTTTTGTAAAGCTAATATATCTAGATCCCTTTTAATACATAGGTTTAAAAAGGTTTGAATGAACTTTCACACTAAAAAGTGTATAGATTCATTAGCTTTATAAAACTAAAACATCTTATATTTCAAAACGGAGAGAGGAAATTAATACTCGACCTCGCGAAATACGCAGGCTACCTAATTAATCTTATGGCAAACCATGTGCGTGCTCGTGTGTGTACTGGGTTTAGCGGTTAGCTAGTCGTATTCATGTAATCCAGCTAGAGTCAACGCGCGCATGGTTCACGTGTGGAGTAAACATATCGATCCGCAGCAGCACTGTTCTGCTGGAGGATTATTTCGAGTAAGAACACGACAATATATCTCATCCCTGTCACACAAATTTGTGACCTCTCAGCGGCAGCAATTCGAATAATCAAATGCATGTGCATCGCTCAAATCCGGTTTTGTTATTCCTCAGAAGATTCAGAAATAACTTATATTTCTAAATTATCACTTAGAACCATGTGTTTTCAACACAAAATATAAAAAGGGAATAAAAACAATTTTGATTGGACGCTAATGGAGTACTTCCTCCGACCCATATTAGTTGACTCAAATTTGTCTAGATTTGAATAAATCTAGACACTGTTTAGTATATAGGTTCATCTAAATTTTGACAAATCTAAGTCAACTAATATGGATCGGAGGGAGTACTTCAAAGTCAACTGAGTTTTACACACTAAAAGAAACCATGGCCATTTCGAGGGTACCATCTCCAATCTAAGAAGAAGCATGATGCTCTCCTGCCTCCTATATATGCGAGCTTCCGTAGCAAGCCATGGACACATAGCAGTGATCAGAAGCACTGCAATATGGCGGCAGGAGCAGCAGCATTGGTGGCGCAGCCTGGTCGTTTTGTCCTCCAATTTCTCCTTCTGGCTGTTGCTTCCGCCGCCTATACCGACGTCGGCGGCGGCCAGACGATAAGCCGGAAGAGCTTCCCCAAGGGGTTCGTCTTCGGCACGGCCTCCTCGTCGTACCAGGTTTCCACACTTCTCTTTTCTTCATTGTTTCATTCACTGGCCGGGCTCGAGTCTCGGCATTTAAACACGGGTAGGTCCTAGCCTATGCATCGAAGGAGGGAGCGAGAATGCTGAAGTTAAGCTCATAGGATTTTACCGTAGCTTAAGTAGTGATTAACCAATTAACCATGTATATTATGAAATGTTGGGTTCTGGATCTCGTCTCGTCTTACAAATTTGCTGGACACATGTAGTACGAGGGTGGTGCAATGGAGGGGGGCAGGGGACCAAGCATATGGGACAACTTCACTCATCAACACCCAGGCATGTATTAATAGACATATGTTTCACACAGCTTATTTCTTCTTCTTCGGCTAAATGTTCTTATTTTTTAATGAAATGCTTGTCAATATATTGTTAAGAACATAACAAATATTTTATGTAGGAAACCCAAACATTTCAAAATAATAAAGGTCAACAGCAATAGAAATTATGTGTTATGCTTTGTTCAGTCACATGCCATACAGTTTGTGGCAGGACTCCGTGATCCTACCCGAACTATTTGTGTTCTGCTTCTCGGTTGCATTGATGATCCAACACAATCAGGACTGCACTTACATATTATTAGATTATATACTCCGTGCCCAATTTAAGCAATTTTATACCCGAAGTATCTAAGCAGTCCTGATTATGTTGGGTCATCAATGCAAACAAGAAAGTATTCAGAAGGGGCAAAACCAGGTATAAAATTGCTTAAATTGGGCAATCTAGAGAAGCTTGCATAAAATGGGGTACTTTATGTCAAAAATTTCAAACTAGGGGGTAAAACTAGAACTCGCTCCTATTTTTTTGTCCATATAGTCTTTGATGTGCCTATGAGTATGTTAGCAAGCTTATATATATCAATAGATGTAAGTTTTATCTGGAAAATAGGCCGTTCTATCCATCCAATCAATTGTGTGAATATGGGTGGAGTAGTTTACATGAATAAATGATGACATTTCTTTCTGGAAAATGAATATAAATATGTGCCAACCAGAGTTTTTAATCTATGAATGATTTTGGCAGATAAAATCATCGACAGAAGCAATGGGGATGTGGCGGCAGACTCCTACCATCTTTACAAGGTAGTGATATGATGTTCTGATTATATGCTCAAAGTTGTAGATTAATATCTCAATACGACAAGAATTTAAGTTTTAGATCAAATCATGCAAAAAAGCAAACTAATTAGTGCTGATGCCAAGCCTGAACTTTCCAAAATATAACAGGAAGACGTGCGCCTCATGAAGGATATGGGAATGGACGCATACAGGTTCTCCATCTCATGGACAGGAATTCTTCCAGGTATGATACCTTTCCGGCATGATATGTTTGCTCTTTTCTTATACTCAAGTAGAAGAGATGCATATATCTTCCCAGTTCTGAGCTGATAACATCTACACATTGACCTTAATGTCTGAATTTGAATCACAGATGGAACTCTGAGAGGTGGAGTCAATAGAGAAGGCATCAAGTATTACAATAATCTGATCAATGAGCTACTGTCCAAAGGTTGTTGCCTATAAACTTCATTACTTTAATAGTAAGATTTTGCTTTCAATTATATCAACCTTCACGGAGCATCAGGTCAATCATTACTTTAACTACAATTTAGTTAATTCTTAAGATTTCAAAACCTTTGTGCAGGGGTGCAACCATTCGCGACCCTTTTTCACTGGGACTCTCCTCAGGCATTGGAAAATAAATATGGTGGATTTCTTAACCCTAATATCATGTAAGTCAATCACTCTTTAGACATTTTACCTCCCTATAAATTAACTTGATGTGTTTTGTAGGAGCAGAATCTCCTTTTTTTTGCAGGAAAAAATGACATATATATATAGTAGTAGCAGTTTTCACATAAAAACTTAATCGTTTTCAAATATTCTTTGATAAAGTCTGATTGCATTCTTTCTAGCACATACTGTACTATATACTTCTGACGGAGGTAGTATTATTGTGCAGAAATGACTACAAGGATTACGCTGAAGTTTGCTTCAGAGAGTTTGGAGATCGAGTGAAGCACTGGATCACGTTCAATGAGCCCTGGTCCTTCAGCGTTACCGGCTATGCAAGGGGCGTATTCGCACCAGGCCGTTGTTCGCCCTGGGAGAAGGCAAAATGCAGCGCTGGGGATTCAGGACGGGAGCCTTACATTGTAGCCCATCATCAGCTACTCGCTCATGCAGCAGCCGTCAGATTGTATAAACGGAAATATCAGGTGATCAGTTGAGCCCTTCATCACGCAGTTGCAGTTCGTCCATGGACGTGATCAATATAAATCATACTCACCTGATTAACGGACATTTCTGTGCGTACAATCCAACGCAGGCTGTGCAGAAGGGCAAGACTGGTATAAGCTTGGTCTCGAACTGGTTTATTCCCTTCTCCTGTTCAAAATCCGACCAGCATGCTGCAACACGGGCTGTGGAATTCATGCTTGGATGGTAAACATTCCAGGACCCCCACATAATTGCATTCCATACATCGAGAAGGAATGTTAATTATAACAGGAAAATCCCTTCAATTATAGGTTTATGCATCCCCTCGTAAGAGGAGAGTACCCCAGGAGCATGAAAAGATTGGTCGGGAATCGCCTGCCACGGTTCACAAAAGAACAATCTGAATCGGTGGAGGGATCATTCGACTTCATCGGACTGAACTACTACACTTCAAACTATGTTGATAGCCTCCCCCCACCAAAAGGCCTAAAGAATAGCTTCAGTACTGATGCTCGGACTAATCTTACCGGTGAGTCATGCCAAGTCAAAGATGAGTCTATCTGTATTAATTTTCCATTCAGTTGGCCTAATAATACAGATAATGGAGACTTCGCAGCATATTATCCGGTAATACGTGCTAACATATATAGCTCTATTGTGTCAGGTGTTCGTAATGGTGTGCCCATTGGTCCACAGGTAGTTTACCATTAAAATAAAGCACCCAAAATCGTTTCCCCATTTTTTATGTGTTGTACCTGTAATTCAGTTTTTGTCGAGTAATTCCCATGCGTGCGTGTAGGCTGCTTCACCTTGGCTCTACGTCTACCCTCAAGGGCTCCATGATCTGCTTATTTATATCAAGGAGAAGTACAACAATCCCACCATCTACATCACTGAAAATGGTGTGTATAACATTTCTACTTTCCTAATTATAATGGAAGAACCACAGACTCAGGCTGATTTGTCTATGTATTTCAGGCATCGACGAAGCCAACAACAAGAGCTTGCCACTCCAGGAATCCCTCAAGGACTATGCCCGGGTAGACTACCACCACAGGCACCTGCTTGCAGTGCGAAATGCCATAAGGGACGAAGCGAACGTGAAAGGGTACTTCGCATGGTCGCTGCTTGACAACTTCGAGTGGGCGAGCGGGTACACGCTGCGGTTCGGGCTACACTTCGTGGACTACCGCGACGAGAAGAAGCGCAAGCGGTACCCCAAAGACTCTGCCCGCTGGTTTAAGAAGTTCCTGAAGAGATGAACACATAAATCGATGGGCAACCAGTGACATGAAATGGAGACATTATGTACCTGACTGAGTGTGCAGTTTGTTGTGATAAGCAAGCAAATTTCTATTTTTGAAGAGGTGTGCTTTCGGTGTCCCCCTCTCAAACTTAAATTAGCATGGGCCAGTTTTCTTTTGACCATCAAAACACATATCTAAGCTATGTGTACCTCCCTATAAATATACTCGGTTGAGTTAGGTATATTCCACGTTCTTATTGGCTGATCTCACCCCCCATTATCGCGATCTACGTCTTTGTATGTCAAGTTTTAAAATTTTGTTGCTACTGCTATATACCTCCCGATTTTGCCTCCCACAGACACGTTTTATACGTGTATGGTGAGTACATGTCTAATAAACCATAAGGGTTATGGGTGGGTTCAATCTTCGAAACAAATCGGTATCGAGTTTTTTGTCAAAGTTTGAAAAGGAGAGGGGAGGGCACCGAAGCAAAAGTGATTTTAAAAAGAGGTTGAAACCCCGACCTCTGCAACCGTGGATATACACATCCTTTTTATTGCAACGTTTCAGAATAACAAAGTTAAAAATTCAAGGATAGAGAGGATCGATACAAATATCTACCACCGAAAGATGAAAAAAATACCAAAAAGACTAAATATCTTGAATTCTTTTAATAGGCCGCCAAGTAGCTAACCTCGTAGAAGATATCATGTGAAACCATTAGCAGCCGGTTGCATCCAAAAACCATGCATTCCCGTTGATTCTTGGAAGAAAAAACTCCATAGTTGAATCGAGTGAATATGCATATGGATAACGTGCATGAAACTGGTAGAATCTTTCTTGTTAAAAATAATATTATTTATATAGTTCCACATCGACCAACATAAAGCAGAAACACCTAAGCACATCCTACCCTTATTCGTCTTGTCGATACCATTCACCTAATTCCTAAAAATATTGATGATATTAGCTGGTGGTGAAATATTATATGTTTGAAACACAACTCGCCAAAGTAATCTTACAAAAGGAGAAGAGATAAAAGAATGTTCTACTGTTTTCACATAGTCACTGAAAACACACTTCTTACATCCTTTCCAATTCCTTATATCCAGATTATCATCATGCGTAAGTAAAATTTTATTATTTATGAATCACATGAAATTTTTGATCTTTACTGGGATTTAGAACTTCCAAAAAATACTTTCAAAGAAACATTGTTTGTCCATTCATTAAATCTCATTCAAAGGAACTACCCTTATTTATACACGGTAGTTAAAACGTTTTGTGTCTTCCTCCTCTCTCTCCCAGGAGGCGGCGACCCACTCCCTCCAGATCCCCATTTGAAAGGTCGTTCGTCCCCTCTCCCTCCGCTTGCTGCTCTGGCGGTATGACGCAGGGGGGACCTTGTTCCTCCGTTCTAATATAGTAGATAGGGTTAGGGATTGTCTATTGTGTTGTGCCATTGGGATGGTTAGAGCAGCGTCCAGGAAAATAAATCTGCCTCAACTCTACTCCCACATCAGCGGCGGCATCTCGGAGTTGGTGGCACTGTGTGTTTCTCGGTCCTTCTGATTGGCAGCTTGGTCTTCTTGTCATTCCTCAAATCTGGTGAGATTAGTTTCTCAGTGTGTCACATGCGCTCGTTGTTATCCGCAACAGTGCTGGAGGCTAGGGTTAGGTGGTTCTTCTGGAGCGAAGATGTTGGTACGAATGTGGTGGATCTACCATTATTGACCGACTTCATCGATGGGAGGTGACAGATCTTGGTTCAAGACAACACGGGGACGTCCACCGGTCGACGTGCCATAACGACACGTTCCTCGTTGCATGCAGCATACATGTTCATAGACTCACAAAGCCTCGTTGGAGATGGTGTTTTTTTGTATTTTGTATTGGTGGAGGCTCAACAGCCCTTTTGGCATGCGTCTCGACGATGCTGGATCTGGTAGGCGGATGCTGGCTTCGATCGTTGCATAAAACTCTAAGGATGTAAATTCAGGATAGCACTTTATCCCGATCCAGGGTTTAGTTTTCACGTGTGTTGCTTCTCATATGAATATGCATGGAGTAAAAAATAGATGGATAAATACTCGTGTAAATCCAAACAATAGTTTATGGAATACAACAAGATGAACATAATGGAGATGAGGTATTGGTGATGATGGAGTGGCAGTAGTTGATGCTGAATATGAGGAAGACGATGCCTAGACCTCCAAGGATCTTCGTAGCAGTGAGGATCGAAGCCCTTATGCCAATTCCCCTCTAGATCCCTTCTGGAGGTGAGGTTTCTGCGAACTATGGTGTCTCTAAATGTCGGATCTCAGATCCATCTATACGGGGTGAAACTATTTGACCATGTGGCTTGGAAGACACATGGTACGGGCGCGTGGTACGGGTTGGCTGTGTCCATACCGATGCTCGTTAAAGCCTCTGGTGGCCCTTGCGAGTTGGATTTTCATCCTAGGTTCATGGGTTAATGTTTGTAAGGTTTTCATTGCTTCCAAATGTCAGGTTTATGCCTAAAATGAGTGCTTAAATTGATTTATATATTAGTGCCTTTATTTCCTGGATCCTGGTGAGCAAGCATAAAAGATGCATGCGAGCGCGGTAAAATACCCAAATCCTACAACTACTAATGCAAAAATATTAGGTAAACATGCTGCCAAAATGTACTCATCACCCTAGTTATTGATAATTTGAGCAACTAGATGGTGATTCTATGACATATTTCTCACTCATCTCAAGTTCTCAATTACTTAAAATTTGTTGGGTGAACTTAATTGGGTAGGAGCACTTGGGAGTAAACAAGAGTGTCATATTTATTTTATTAGAGAAGTACTTTTCTACAAATGATAGGATAAAACTATTTATTTTATGCAAATGAGTCTGAAATCCATATAGCAAAATATGCATGTAGATGCTAGGTCTATTTAATCTCCTTTAGCCTATTTGCCATATATTCAGTGTATTGACCATTTGTGCTGCAATAACATGTTGCAAGTTACTCTATTTCTGAGTGATCGTTCATAGATCGGGAGACTCCACTCAACAATTGTTTGCCTGTGGCATATTTGAAGGATGTGGATCTACTTTGTTACCGTTTTCTGTTGTGTACTTGAGTAATTTCAGAGCCTAGATCTATGCAAGTTGTAACTTATTGCAAATTTTGGATGACGTGCATTATATTTACGATGCCCCGGTTTTATTTGGTATCTATTTGTACTATGTGTTCTAGTTAACATATCCATATATAAGCACTATACACATGAACTCAAACTTATCAAGCAAGGGTGCTACAAGATGGTATCCGAGCCAAGTTGACTATAGGATCATGACCTAGAAATGGAATAGGAAAGCTTTAGGAATTATAACTCTATTTCATTTTATCTGTTCTCTTCATATACTTCTCTTTAGTATCTTCTTATCACTTTGATTCTCATACTCTTCTCTATTAAAACTAAGAAAATTGTAATTTCAAAATTTTGTATCTAATCGAAAGAATAGATCGATTTGTATTTGATTGAGACCGGGTGCTGTTCCTGTTAGGAAAATACATTGATCTCCTCGGGCCGGCAGCGCTGCAGATGTCGAGGAAAACCTAGGATCGGTGTTGTGAGACTAACCACCATGATATTATGTACTCCCTAATTGATCCCATATATGTCCGCGGGAGTAGAATATATTGATCCCTAATTAGTTCATGTTTTCTGACATGACTCACATGGGGTGTATAAATGGGTACAAGGAGGGAGATAGACTTGCAGTACGAGATGATCTAGAATCTCTATCCTAACTCGTATACCATGTGACAATTCATAATAAGCAACTCAAAACAATGGCATCTTACAACAAAATAGGGGTGGGTGGAACATACTTATCGTGTGTGTGCTTTCCTTCTGATCCACCATAAATACTAGCATGTAACTGCAATTGTTTCTTTCATGCCACCAGATCAAATTTTTGAGGTTCATTATCTTACCGAAGCAACTATAGACTTATAAGATTAGGTAATATGTTGGATGTATTATTAAACCTCATGGGCGAGTATATATTGGAATATAGGGGATCATCTTGAAGTACAAGAGTCAAATTAGGACTGTATGAAAACATATCCTACCTCTATCCTATACTACCATAACAAACATGTATTTCAATACTCTAACATCCCCCGCAGTCATAGCAGTAGCATCGAGAACAACTGAAACATCACGGATGGTCGGACTACAGAAACAGAAGTAGAACACAGTAGGTTGACATCTCCCTGCAGTAGAAGTGGGAGGGTCATGGATGGTGTCGTGTCGCGGATGCTTGGACTATAGAAGAAGTTGATGAGGCGCTCAAGAAGGTGATAGACCTTTGTGCCAATGTCGAGGTAGTCAAAGTGGGCACTACAACTTTTGTCAATGAAGCCATGAGGGGTTGACATTGGAAACATATCTATCATTTTTTATGTTCCATGCTTGTTTAGTATCTACTTTTCTTTACTTGTCTACACTTTGAGGTGCTTTTTACATGTTTTCTGGTACTAACCTATTAACAAGTTGCAACAGTGTCAGATGCCTGTTTTCTGTTGTTTTTGGTTTCAGAAAAGTTAGTAAAGAAATATTCTCGGAATCGGACGGGAAAAACGTCAAAGTCAATAACTTTCCGTGGGGAACAAGAAGTCCAGACGGGAGACGGGGAAGCGGGCCAGGCCAGCCAGACCCCCCCAGACGCGGCCAGGGGTGGGCTCGTGCCTGGCTAGGATTTGGCCCCCCTGGTCGCCTCCTCGGCCTCCCCCTTCGCCTATAAGTAGCCCCCGATGCAGAAACCCTAAGCACCCGATCAAATCTCCACGAAATCGTCTGTAGCCGCCGCCACCATCGTCCCTAGATCGGGGGAATCTGAAGTTCTTCCCAGCACCCTGCCGGAGTAGAGATCATCCCGGAGGCCTTCTCTCCGGTATGATGCGTGAGTAGTTCCACCTTGGACTATGGGTCCATGTAGTAGCTAGATGGTTGTATCTCCTCCTTTGTGCTTGCATGTATAGATCTTGTGAGCTCCGTTCATGATCAAGATCTAATATATTTGTAATCATGCATGTTGTGTTTGCGGGGATCCGATGAATATTGAGATTATTATATTGGTTTGATTAATGGTTTTGTCTTTATGATTCTATCATGTCTGTGTTATTTGTGATCTTGCATGCTCATCGTTGTTAGTAGCTATCTTGGCCAAGTAGTTGCTAGTGACTCCAAGATGGGATATTTATGCTCGATAGTGGGTTCATGCCTCTAGTTTCCAAGGGAAGTGACAATAATCTCTTCAGTTGTAGATGTGTTGTTGCTACTAGGGAGAAAACAACGGTCTCTTGTTCATGGAACATGTGGACTGTTTACCTTACACACTTTACTTAAAGCAGTTGTTTGTTGCTTGCAACGTAATACTGGAGGGGGTTCGGATGATAACCTGAAGGTGGACTTCTAGTCATAGTTGAAGTTGGATGGTGGTCTATGTATCTTGTTGTATTGCCCAATCAAATCTCATAGGATCTTTCTGACTAGTAATATTGTTATGCCTTGCTGAGTGCCTGTCAATTGCCCTGCTGTAATTTGTTTACCCTTTATACCATGTTGTTTATTTAAGGAGAGCACCTCTAGTGAACTATGGACCCCAGTCCAATCTTTACCATCAATACATCTTCCCTGTTACTTGTTTACTTGCTGCAAACCATTACCTTCCACACCATACATTTAATCCTTTGTTACATCAAACCGGTGAGCTTGACAACCTCACTGATTCGTTGGGGCAAAGTCTTGAGTTTGTGTTGTGCAGGTCTCCACGTTGCTTGCAACACCTGTGTGACATTTCCTTCCTCCTTCTGGTTCGATAACCTCAGTCTCTACCGAGGGAAAAGTTGCTGATGTGCTGCTTCACACCTTTCTCTTAGGGTTCCCAACAAGACTCCACATCAAGCACCAAGTTCTCTGGCGCCACCAAGGAGTCATCAACAAGTTTTCTGGCGTCGTTGCCGGGGAGGCTAAGGACGTCTTCACAAGGGGAGTCCTTCACTTCCTTTCTCTTTGCTTTGTTTTTAGTTTGCTTAGTTTCTTTTACTTGGTTTTCTTTGCCTCTTTTAAAAAAACCCAAAAAATTAGTCTAGTTTGGTTTGCTTTCTTTATTAAAAAACACACAAAAATTAGTTCCTGCTCTAGCGGCTGCTGTTTTTGGCTTGCCCACCTTTGCCAAATGAACTATGCTGAGAACACCAAGTTGTGTGACTTCACTAGCACCAACAATAATGATTTACTAAGTACTCCTATTGCTCCACATGCTCCTGATGCTACCTTTTATGAAATTAAGCCTGCTTTATTGAATCTTGTGATGAGAGAGCAATTTTCTGGTGTTAGGTCTAATGATCCTGCTGCCCATCTCAATAGCTTTGTTGAACTTTGTGAGATGCAAAAGTATAAGAATGTAGATGGAGATATTATTAAGCTCAAGATTTTTCCTTTCTCCTTGAGGGGAAAAGCTAAAGAATGGTTGCTTTCTTTGCCTAAAAATAGTATTGATTCTTGGACTAAGTGCAAAGATGCTTTTATTGGAAAGTACTATCCTCCTGTTAAGATTATATCTATGAGAAGTGACATTATGAAATTTAAACAACTTGATAGTGAACATGTTGCTCCAGCTTGGGAAAGAATGAAGTCTTTGGTTAAAAATTTCCCTACTCATGGACTCACTGCTTGGATGATTATCTAGACTTTTTATGCAGGTTTGAACTTCTCCTCAAGAAATCTGTTGGATTCACCTGCTGGAGGTACTTTTATGGGGCTCACTTTAGGTGTTGCAACAAAGCTCCTTGATAATATGATGGTTAACTACTCTGAATGGCATGTTGAGAGAGATCCACATGGTAAGAAGGTAAATTCTGTTGAGGAAACTTCCTCTTTGAGTGAAAAATTGATGTTATTATGGCTATGCTTGTTAATGGGAAAGCTACTCTAGATCCTAATAGTGTTCCCTTAGCCTCTTTGGTTGCTCAAGAAGAGAAAGTTGATGTGAACTTCGTTAGAAACAACAATTTCAACAACAATGCCTATATGAATAATTTTGGTAGCAACAACAATTATAGGCCTTATCCTCCTAATAATGGCAATTCCTATGGAAGCTCTTACAATAATGCTAGAAGTGACCCCTCTGAACTTGAAGTCATGCTCAAGGAAATTATTAGCAAACAAACCACTTTCAATAAGACTATAGAGGAAAAGCTTTTAACTATTGAGAAAAATATATCCTCTTTGTTTGAAGCTCAGTCCTCCTTGATTAATAAAATGGCTGCTAAACCTGAAACCATGGAAAATACCTTTGCTACTGCTCATCCCATACAAGTTACTATTGATGAAAATGTTAGGCTGTTAGCTCAACTTCATGCTAAGTGGGAAAGGGAAGCTGAAATTGATAGGAACAATAGTGTGTGCACCATCACCACTAAACCACAAGTAGTCCCTATTCCTCCTCCTACTATGCCTAAGCCTATTGAGCCTACTACTAGTGATGCTAAGTTTGACTTTGATATTGATGGTTGCAATATTTCTGAAGTGATTATGTTCCTACAAAAGCTTGCTAGAAGTCCTGATGCTAGTGATATGCATGTTGCTTTCACTAAACATATTATAGATGCTCTTGTTAAGATTAAGGAAGAGAAGCTAAAACACAAAGCTTCTATTTCTAGGAAAGTAGAAGATAGTTGGGAACCCATTATTAATATGCAAGTGAATGACTTTGATCTCAAAGCTTCATGTGATCTTGGTTCTAGTATCTCTATTATGCCTAGGAAGATTTATGAAATGCTTGATTTGCCACCGTTGGAAGATTGTTATTTGGATGTCCCACTCAATGATAATGATAATAAGAAACTCATGGGGAGTATTAATGGTGTTCTCATTATGGTTAACAATGCTTATGTCCCTGTGTATTTCTATGTTTTAGATGTTGAATACAATGCTTCTTGTCCTATTACTTTGGGAAGACCTTTTCTTAGAACAGTTGGTGCCATCATTGATATGAAAGAGGGCACCATTAAATATAATTTTCCATTCAAGAAAGGTATTGAATATTTCCCTATGAGGAGAGATAAGTTGCTTTTTGCTCCTCCTTTGAAAGCAAGATTTGATGTTAATGCTTCTTCATTTGAAAATACTTGATTCTTCTTGCTTCTTGTGCCTAACTTAAAGGCGTTAAAGAAAAATACTTTTTGGGAGATAACCCAAGAGTTTCCTTGAGTCTTGGAAGTTATTATTTCAGTAATGAACTCTCCTTATCCTTTTTGTTTGATTTTTGTGTCAAGAATGACCTCTAATGAGAGGGAAGTAAGATTTGGGGAGTTGCTGTCCCGAAACAGATTTCTGTCCTCCACCAAACAAATTCGTGAGGAGTCTCTGTAAATCGGATTGAGCTCAAACTTTACAAGTATATCCCTCAGTATGTTATCTAACTTTCGTTAGTTAAGTAAGTTTTGATTTGAGCAACATAAGATGTTCGAAAAAATCGGTTTCTACCTGCTGGTCTGTTTTGACAGATTTCTGCCATTATTTGCATTTGCTTCTTATTGATTCCTTTTTGAGTTCTCTTTAGGTGAATTGAGCATTTTGAAGGAGTTGCTACAGTAGCTTGTGTTTTTAGTGAAAAGTCTTGCTGTTCCAAAGCTTTGCCAAGAGGTCTAATATCTTTTGAATAAACTAATGTTGCTAATGAAGATTGTGTGAAGTTCTGTATGAAGGAAAAATTTCAGGTGTGGAGAGAGAATGATGCAATGATATGAAGAATGGAAAAAAGCTCAAGCTTGGGGATGCAAACATGGTATCACTCCAAGAAATATCCAAGAGGTACAAGTGTCAAAGCTTGGGGATGCCCAAGGCACCCCCTTCTTCATCAATAAAAAACTCAGGTCTGTCTAGACACTTCATTTTTATTGTTTCATGCACAGTTATGTTGTTCTTGGAGCGTCTTAGTTTTCGTTTGATTTGCTTAGGTTGTTTAGTTTGCTTGAATAAAGAAGTTTGGACCCTCTTTCTCGCTGTGTTGTTTTGCAAATAAGTTGCTTGGTGTTGGAAAGGAGTAGTAAGTTCTTGTTTGAAGTGCAGGAGGAGCTTGCATTAACTGTGACTTAGACTTTAGCATGACATGCTAGGTGTTGTTTTGACCTTATGCTTAGTGATTATTGCTGTAGCATGTCTTGTTCCAAACAATTGGGATTGCTTAGTGTGTCTTGAAGAAATTATCTGTTGTTTTAGCATGCAAAAGCATAGTATTGTGGTATTCTCCTTTGATGCTTTGCTTGGGTTGACTTGGCACATGATCACACCATGTTATGACTATGACAAGTCACCATTAGCCTCTATGATCATTTAGTCCTTGACTTGTAGTACCACTCCTTTCTTTGATTAGTATGCTTTGTTGCACTGCATGTTTATGACCATTATGCTCTCTTAGTTGGTTGCTCCCAGTCTTTTGCTAGCCTCCACTTGTATGAGTAAGTTCTACTCATGCTTTCAACTCCCAAGAAACCAAGTTATTCCAAAGTGTCCACTATAAAATCCTATGCATGGTGTGTTACACCATTCCAAATATATTCTTGTTTTCAATTATCTTCCAATTAAAAACTATTTTGTTATGTGAAAACTTAGTGATTAAAGCCCTCACAAACTTGATGTCACACTTTATATTCTTTGCCCCTAATAAACTTGAACCATTGTGACAACTTTGTTGTATATGCTTGCACTTATAAGTTGGAATTAGCAGAACCGTGCTGTCACGGGGAATGTTTTCAACATTGCACTTGTACTTTGTACTCAGTTGATATCATGTTTTTTTGTCCATGGATGTCACCGGTGTGAAATAAAGAGGGAACTTGTAAGTCCATGGAGTTTGTATCCTGTGTTAGAGAAACGCCTGAGCCGCTAGCCTAAGCCATGCCTAATCATGGTGGAAACTTGCAGCATCACCATAATGAGCTATATATGCAGCATCCTCAATAAAAAGCTATGCATATGGTAAATAAAAAGATTGCTGAGATGCTCATTGTCTGCTTGCCTTGTCATTTTGGTTATGGGAAAGCTCCTGTACGATGTGCAAGGGGTACCCCGTTGGCGGTTCTCAATGATATGCAAATACTTACAATGACAAGAACTTACCTGGACCCAAAGTTGAGTATGCATGAGGTGTGGCCCTCGTATTCAAGGGACTTGTGATTGCCAACTTATACTTCGTCAAGCATATACTCCATCTTTGCCACTTTAACCTTAACCACTTCAAGATGCTTATGATAGGGGCAATGAGGGCTGAAAGCTAACAAGTACCATAATTTTTGGAAGCTCTTTTTGAAACTTGTAATCCATGTTTCCTTTACGAAAAGGCCTTTCTTCCACCACTATTGAGTCTCCACATTCTACCTTTAGGCACCATTAAGAAGCATAGTTGTCATTCTGTGTGCAGTGTTCTAAAGGTTATTAATTGATGCATATTGTGACCCTTGTGAACTTTGAAGGTGTCCTATGCATCTATATTGCTACTCTATGAGGGACAAGCTGATTGCCCAATATGCTATGTTTTTTGTATGTGAAACAAACAAACATTCTTTCAATGCATGTTATTCATGATCTTTGTTTGTAACCTTTCATGTTGCTTGCATAGTTGCTATATCCTATTATTAGAACTCCATCTTTGATGCACATGTTTAGAGTTCTTTGATCCCAGTTTTCAATACTTGCAAATGGTTGGATCTTTATTGTGAGGGTGCATGTCACCTCAAAAAATATTCTTTTATCACTTACCTACTCGAGGACGATCAAGAGTTAAGCTTGGGGATGCTGATATGTTAGAAATGTATCTATCATTTTTGATGCTCCATGTTTGTTTAGTATCTACTTTGCTTTACTTGTCTATACTTTGAGGTGCTTTTTATATGTTTTCTGGTACTAACCTATTAACAAGTTGCAACAGTGCCAGATGCCTGTTTTCTGCTGTTTTTGGTTTCAGAAAAGTTAGTAAAAAAATATTATCGGAATCGGACGGGACAAACGTCAAAGTCAATAACTTTCCGTGAGGAACAAGAAGTCCAGAGGGGAGACGAGGAAGCGGGCCAGGGCAGCCAGACCCCCCAGGCTTGGCCTAGGGTGGGCCCACGCCTAGCTAGGTTTGCCCCCCTGGTCGCCTCTTCGGCCTGCCCCTTCTCCTATAAGAAGCCCCCGATGCAGAAACCCTAAGCACCCGATCAAATCTCCACGAAACCGTCTATCGCCGCCGCCACCATTGTCCCTAGATCGGGGGGGGGGGCTGAAGTTCTTTCCGGCACCCTGCTGGAGGGGAGATCATCCCGGAGGCCTTCTCTCCGGTATGATACGTGAGTAGTTCCACCTTGGACTATGGGTCCATGTAGTAGCTAGATGGTTGTATCTCCTCCTTTGTGCTTTCATGTATATATCTTATGAGCTCCGTTCATGATCAAGATCTAATCTATTTGTAATCATGCATGTTGTGTTTGCGAAGATCCGATGGATATTGAGATTATTATGTTGGGTTGATTAATGGTTTTGTCGGCCAAGTAGTTGCTAGTGACTCCAAGAGGGGGTATTTATGCTCGATAGTGGGTTCATGCCTCTAGTTTCCAAGTGAAGTGACAATAATCTCTTCGGTTGTAGATGTGATGTTACTATTAGGGAGAAAACAACGGTCTCTTGTTCATGGAACATGTGGAATGTTTACCTTACATACTTTGCTTAAAGCAGTTGTCTGTTGTTTACAACTTAATACTGGAGGGGGTTCGGATGATAACCTGAATGTGGACTTCTAGTCATAGATGCAGTTGGATGGCGGTCTATGTATATTGTTGTATTGCCCAATCAAATCTCATAGGATCTTTTTGTCTAGTATTGCATTGTTATGCCTTGCTCAGTTCCTGTCAATTGCCCTGCTGTAATTTGTTTATCCTTCATGCCATGTTGTTTATCTAAGGAGAGCACCTCTAGTGAACTATGGACCCCGGTCCAATCTTTACCATAAATATATCTTCCACTGTTACTTGCTGTAAACCATTACCTTCCACACCATACATTTAATCCTTTGTTACAACAAACCAGTGAGCTTGACAACCTCACTGATTCGTTGGGGCAAAGTCTTGAGTTTGTATTGTGCAGGTCTCCGTGTTGCTTGCAACACCTGTGTGATGTTTCCTTCCTCCTTCTGGTTCGACAACCTCGGTCTCTACTGAGGGAAAACTTGATGCTGTGCTGCTTCACACCTTGATCTTGGGGTTCCCAACAAGACTCCACATCAAGCACCAAGTTCTCTGGCGCCACCAAGGAGTCATCAGGGGTCGCCGTGGTCAGGTTGCTAGTGTCGGTGTATCGGCACATGAATCCACATGCTTATAGTGCGCCAAGAGAATGACAGAGACGTGCCAAGGCAGTCGTCGGGGATGTCGATGTCGAATGCGATGCAGTCCGAGCCATCGGGGATGAGGTGCAGCCATAGTTTTGGCGCATGTCGGGACAAAGGCATACTCTGTATTTGTAGAAACCGACTATGCATAAAATAAGTCGTTGGTGACACTGGAAACAAAGTTGTAGTGGACGAACACATAGAAGGCAGCGAAACCAGTGGTCGTTAGTAGAGGTCAAGCTAGACGCCTAGACTACGGCGATAGTGTAGTCGGCATGACCTGCGACAGCCTGAAGTGGCCATGTTGGTGACTTGTGGAAGCACGGCGACGATGCTCGAATTTGGAGAGGAAGAACCCGGGGTCATGACAAAAACTGGCCAGCGATGGACACCGCGTGGATTAGAGAAGCTGGTAGCAATGCATCAAGGCGTCCCTCAGGTGACCGGCCATGCCGCATGGTTGGTGAATATTAACCGGCCTATTCGAACTCAACGTAGGCAATTCGGCCATGGTAGCCTACCGAGGCAGGCGTAGAAGCTGGCCGATTGACCATGATAGCCAACATAGGGAAGCTGGCCGGTGCGGAGTCAGTGCCCGTGAGTCGGTTGTGACAGCCAGGAAGACAAGTCGGTTAGTACAGAGTCGACGTCGAGGTCGGAGTAGAGGCACGAGTAGATGACAACCGGTGGACGATGCAATCCAATTTATTATCGGTGAGCCAAAAAATAAGACCGACCAAACGACTGGTGGAGAGAAAACCGATCTAGAGATTGGAAAAACTCATGAGGGTATCCAATCATGGATCGGTGGACGAACCGTGCTACGGGTCGCATGGACCGCGGTGCGGAAACATGTTGTGGGTCAAGGATCTCGCTCCTCTGATACTATGTTGAATTATAATTTACATAATATGTTGGGTGTATTATTAAAGCTCATGATCGAGTATATATAGACGTACATAAGATTGTCTTAGAGTACAATTCAAATTAGGAATGTATGAAAAGATATTTTACCTCTATCGTATACCTTGAAAGAGGCTTTCGCCCTGCTATATTAATATAGAAACCAATCAATACATGCTGAGTCCAAAGCCGGGAAAAACAGCACAACCAAGCCCAAAAATAAAAAGAGAAACAAATGCCGACACTGGCAGATTGATGAAAGCTAAGATGATCCGTAATCGCTGCTCCCTCCGAAGAAGTTCCACCACAAACCTAGCACTCCAGAGTGCCGCGTAACAAGCAACACCTTCAGGAAGGACTATGACAACGACGACACTGCTGCCCGGACAAGGCCTAGGGTTTCTCCCGATACACGGAGGAGAGTGGAGAAAGGATACAACCGACACCCTTTAGGAAGGAAAGCGACACCCGCAGGCGTCACGACATCGGTGCCAAAGGAGCACACACACCACCACGGTCTTGCGATCATCCTCATCATCTCAGTGCAGCACCAGAAGCGAGTTCAACCGGCCCAGAGAACACAACAGAAAAAGGACAGTAGACCAACAGCTAGCCACCCATGAGGGACCAACCTCCACCGCGAAAGGCGGTAGCCAATTGAATGTAGCATTCGACGCAAACCAAGCTCACCGGGGAGCGGCAGGACATCAGCACGCTGGAGGGGCCAACCTTCACCACCAATGGCGGTAGCCAACCAGATACATCAGCAGTGGCAAATCTGGCCCGGCCAGGTCCCAAAAGGTCCCGTAAAGCCCCGCAGCAGGCGTGCCATCGTCACCACCGGTAGCCCACACCAGCACCTCGTCCCCAAGGGAGGCGCCCCCGTCTCCTCACCGCCCTGCGCACGCCAAACCAGGAGCTAGCCGAGCCGCACCGCTATAGGCCGCCGCCCACGCCGGCACCACATGCGCATGGAGAAAGCCGAGCCACCACTACCGGACCTACATGAGCACAACCCGAACGGTGGCGGTTGCGGGAGAGGAGGATGCGAGAAGCTCAAGGAGATGCGGCTGCGGGAGGGAGCCTAGCCTCAATTTTTTACCTTTATCCTATACTACCGTAACAAAACATATATGTCAATAGTCTAAAGCAACAGGTACGCGAGTACAGCTGATACAAAACAAAGATGACTGTTTTTCTTAAGGGAGTGCCTAGATCTCAGGCGCCTGAGAACTACTTATGTCTAAGTCGCTGATGTCATTCTAATATTTGTGCTAATTCTCAGTTGCAACCTAGTTGCAACTCATAAGATTTGTACTAATTCCTAGTTACAACCTAGTTACAACTTATTAAATTCTTAGTTACATCCGAGTTGCAACTCATATGTAACTTCTATTTTACATAAATCACGAGGTAAATCGAATGATAAAAGAGGCGACTGAGATTTAAGTTCTTATGCGCCATGAGAAGCAGCAAATCCACAATGGGTCATCGTCACCTCTGTCCCCACAAGATTCTACAATGGACAGCAACATATTCTATGGCTTAAGCCTGAGCAAAACGGAGCGATTTGAGGCCACCTGCGAGGCGTTTTGCCGTCCTTGTGCGCCTGGCTGTGGGCCTCTGTCGCATCCGTCGCTGCAAGTGGGCCAAGGCAACCACAAGACAAGGCCGTAGTATTATTAAGATTTAATATATTCCGTGAGTTCTTGACAGGGTGTGGAGCGCTGCAGTACATCCTGTGTCGCCCCACATATGGCTACAGGATAACTGGCGAGGATGCCCGGGCGTGCCGTCCTCACAGTTCTCCTTCTGGCCGTCGCTTCCGCGGCCTACGACGGCGTCGGACTGAAGCCAGTAAGCCGGAGGGACTTCCCCAAGGGCTTCGTCTTCGGGACGGCATCCTCGTCCTATCAGGTTTCCTCTTGCTTTCCTCTATTGATTCAAGCATAGCGTAGGTCGTCCGCTTTGCTTTGTCGGGTGAGCACAATCTGATGGGTGATGGGTGATGGGTGATGGAAAGTATATCATATGCTGCAGCTGCTGCTTCAAAATTTTAGAAGTTGTATGTTTAGGAATATGTAGTTAGAACAGGATTAGGTTCTAGTCAAATAGATCAGAATCATGAACGACCGAATGTTAGAACAAGTGGGAGAAAATTGTAGTACTCAAGTTCATCATATAGTTCGAACCTTCATCTAATCCAAGAAGTAATTAGCAACTTACTGCCTCTAGTGTCTACATTACCAAATATTCGGTTCTGGATGTGTTCTGATATATGCACATGCATCTGGGACACTACTGCAGTATGAGGGTGGTGCGATGGAGGGGGGCAGGGGACCAAGCATATGGGACAACTTCACTCACAAGCACCCAGGCATGTATTTGCATCTGCAGCACGCAGCTTATAATTAATTTTTTCTTGAGCATGCATGTTTCTTGTTAATCTTGTAATCCTTAATTTGTGTGAAAAGTTTGTTCATAGTATCATCATCTTGTAATCCTTTACTAAGAGGTTGAGCCAAAATAATGGTGAAAACTGTGTGTTCTTTTGGGAATAGCCAAAGCTGTGTGTTGAAGACAGTGTGTTTCAGCAGTAGTCTATATTATCCCAACGGAGGTCAGTGGGAACATACTAGCGAATATCTATGCCAATATTTGTAGGCGTTAACTACTCTTAGGACAAGTAGTGATAAGTAATTTGAAGATAAAATTGGTGTGATAAGTAGTTTCCATGCAAAAGTGAAGTTAAATCAAGATGTTCCTTGCAACAAAAGAATACCAATGAGCAGACGAGTCATTTAAAACGGGATAATTTTTGCAGATAAAATTGCCGACAGAAGCAACGGGGATGTGGCAGTGGACTCCTACCATCTTTACAAGGTACTCCAAAAGTATTAATATTTTAGATTAAGATCTCACTATGATCCATTAATCCTGCAAAATAGATCTAGCTAGTACTGATGACAACTTCCAAAAAACCTCAGGAAGATGTGCGCCTCATGAAGGAAATGGGAGTGGATGCATACAGGTTCTCCATCTCATGGACAAGAATTCTTCCAGGTAACTATACCTTTTCAATCCTGATATGTTTACCTATGTTTTTTTTCTGAATTAAGAATTCTGCAGATCTTCCACATGCCAAGTTGACAGCATGTTAACGTTGACCTTAATGAATGCATGGCAGATGGAACTCTGAGAGGTGGAGTGAACAAAGATGGCATTAAATATTACAATAACTTGATTAATGAGCTCCTATCCAAAGGTAAATTATCTAATAATGGTATCAACCTGCAGGCTGCACTGACATCAATCTCATTATTTATTCCACTAGATGATTCTTAAGATCTGGTAATCTTTATATATTTGCAGGGTTGCAGCCATTAGTGACCCTTTTTCACTGGGATTCACCTCAGGCATTGGAAGATAAATATAGAGGGTTTCTTAACCCTAATATCATGTGAGTGGTAAAAGTATCACGAAGACAACCTTTATGAATTAACTTGGAGAAATAACTAGACTATGATACACTGTGGACTATATTTTGGGATTTAGTTATTTCCACAACAAAAATCATAAGTGTCTCTAGAAGCAAGTCACTGTCAAACGGAAGATTTAAGTGAAAACAAAAAAATATTTAAGATAAAAACCCAAGCAAAAGAAAATTCGCTAGGGGTAGGATGAGCAAGTTAGCCCAACATGCATGAAGTTTATCTTTCTCCCTCTCTAGCTACTTCACCTTGGACAACCATGGTAAATAGCCAAGAATTCTGAATGCGACATTTGGAATTGGGGCTCCTTGGAGTCTGATATTCTGAATAAATTGGTGAAAGTATTTCTAAGTTTGAAGAAATGTGTACATTGTACATACAGATGTATTCTATAGTGTAGACACGTTTCAAGAATGGTTGTGTTCATCAACCAATGCAGAGGCTGAGGGTTTACTCTCATTTTTGAAAACAAAATTTGTTAACATGCAAAAGAGAATTCCGTTTTTAAGTTTTAAAACCACATTTTTTGAATTCCGGAAATAACTTGCGCAATTTAGCATGAGCTCGATAAATATAGTTTCTTCGATAAATATAAATAAATAATTCGATTTTTTTCACCATGATTTCAAAGACAATGGATCTATCAACCGTACAATATTTTTTAATCGTGTTGTCACCGGTGCATGCAGAAATGACTATAAGGATTACACTGAAGTGTGCTTCAGAGAGTTCGGAGATCGAGTGAAGCACTGGATCACGTTCAATGAGCCTTGGTCATATAGCGTTGCGAGCTATGCGATGGGCGTGTTTGCGCCGGGTCGGTGCTCGCCTTGGGAGCTGGGGAAATGCAGCGTCGGAAATTCGGGAACGGAGCCTTACACGGTAGCCCACCATCAGCTGCTCGCCCATGCAGCAGCTGTCAAATTGTATAAACAGAAGTACCAGGTGATCACTAGCTAGCAACATTTCATTTTTAAGCATCCATGAACAGACCATATGTTTGATACAAATGTGTATGAAATGCAGGCTGTACAGAAGGGGAAGGTTGGGATAACTCTAGTCTCACACTGGTTTGTTCCCTTCTCACGTTCAAAATCAGACAATGCCGCAGCGAGGCGGGCTATAGACTTCATGCTCGGATGGTAAGCCCTCTGTATTCACGCTATTTTTGCATTCAAGGTCTAGAATAAAATTGAAATCTTACTAGCTAGGAGTGCCCATTGTAGGTTTATGGACCCCCTCACGAGAGGTGTCTACCCCCGGAGCATGAGAACATTGGTCGGTAATCGCTTGCCGAGGTTCACAAAAGAACAAACGAAGTTGGTCAAGGGTGCATTCGATTTCATTGGAATCAACTATTACAGTGCAAATTATGCCCATAACCTTTCTCCGTCAAATGGACTGAAGATTAGCTACAATACCGATGCTCAAGCTAACCTTACCGGTGAGCCATCATGCACCAACCATTTTCTTCTTTTCAATTATGTATACTAACCGTCCAACATTGTTAGGTGTCCGAAATGGCATCCCCATAGGTCCTCTGGTAATTAATTTACAAATTCTGTCCAGACAACCAAATCTTCCGTAGTTCTTTCCCCAGTTTCCATGGTGCTGATTCAGTTCAGTGAATTATATGTTTGCAGACTGATATACCTTGGCTCTATGTCTACCCTCAAGGGCTCCGTGATCTGCTGCTATATGTCAAGGATAACTATGGCAATCCCACCGTCTACATCACTGAAAATGGTGAGCATATTTTCTCTCTCCCCAAAACCAGAAGGAAGCATTAGACACGCAGACTCTCCTGCTAGTTCTCTAGAAGAAAAAAGAGGAAAGATTACGAAAACTCAGCTGAAAACCTCTTGTTTTCAGGCGTTGGGGAAACCAACAACAAGAGCCTAACAATACAGGAATCCCTCGAGGATTACGGCAGGATAGAGTACTACCACAAGCACCTTCTCGCACTGCTGAGTGCCATAAGGTCGATCAGAGCATCGTCTACGCTCTAACTCTGTCATACAAGCTCCAAACCAGACTTCTCATTACCCGACAATGCATTGTGTTGCACTTGTGTGTTAATTTATAAGTACTGATTTACAGGGACGGCGCAAAAGTGAAGGGGTACTTCGCGTGGTCGCTGCTCGACGACTTCGAGTGGTCGAGCGGATACACTCTTAGATTCGGGCTACACTTTGTGGACTACAGCGATGCGCAGAAGCGTAAACGGTATCCCAAGCAGTCAGCACACTGGTTCAAGAAGTTCCTCAGGAGATGATCAA
The DNA here is from genome assembly GCA_916181665.1 of Avena sativa. Classification (NCBI taxonomy): domain Eukaryota; kingdom Viridiplantae; phylum Streptophyta; class Magnoliopsida; order Poales; family Poaceae; genus Avena; species Avena sativa. The sequence goes on along the minus strand of OV702280.1, from coordinate 335,626,626 downwards.
CATGCATATAACTGCAAGCCACGCGATGGAGGCAGTGAGCGAGTGTTGCAATATACGATTGTCTGATTGTAGTACCATGTGTATTGCCGATTGCTCTCTGCATGTTTCCCTCTGTATTTGTTGTTATGATGGTATAATATGTTCAGCCGAATACAGTTAATACACCATCAGAAGGTTCGGACCGACTGACTAGACATATATCTGCAGCGTTTTTGTAGCATTGACCAATTTGCTAGATTGCTAGAAAAAGGGAAACAGGGAAGCTAAACAATCTCAGCAGAGCATATTTTCTGCAGGTTTTTTTTGTAAAAAGAATATATTAATACCAAGTAAATAACAATTACAACCGAGATAGCGCCCATGAGAACCTTGGGTATGCTAGAGTCTACGTTATCAGCTCGGCTATGAACATGAACTATCTCATTCTTCAGAACGTTTTACGCGAGCAGTGGCGCCGCCAGATAGATCGTAGATGTTGTTATATGTTGATCCAAATTCTACAAAGTATAGGCCAACTTCTGACGAGTGGAGCGAGGCCCGTCGCCGGGAGGCTTGGGCCGAGTGTAACGAGTCTGAAGTTGGCCCACACCGTGCCCAACGGGGACGCCTGTGGGGGGTACGGGGGGCGACAGCCCCCCGCGGTACGGTACGGATCGTCGAAGACCTAGGTTTCCACCGATATATAAACCCCTTGTAAGCCGCCGGTTGGGAGAGTTGTATCTGTGAAATCCCCGGCGTTTGTAAACACTCCTCGATATAGTGAAGTTTCGCTGGCTGGCGCCCGTGGTTTTTTCCTCTCTTTGTTGGAGAGGTTTTCCACGTTAAATCTGTGTCTCCTTGCTGTGTTTTTCGTTTTCGTTCTTCGTTATCTTCTTGTCGCGATTGTAACAAGTGGTATCAGAGCCCCAGGTTCTAATCTAGGGTTTGCGACATGTCGTCATTGAAGTTCGATCTACCACAGCTGGACTACACCACAAGATTCTCCTTGTGGCAGGTGAAGATGCGGGCGATTCTCGCCCAAACTTCTGATCTGGATGAAGCGCTGGATGGATTCGGTGAAAAGGATGCTAAGACCTGGTCCGCTGAAGAGAAGCGGAAGGACCGTAAGGCTTTGTCTTTGATTCAACTTCATCTGTCCAATAATATTTTGCAGGAAGTACTGGAGATGAAATCTGCTGCTGCCCTATGGGGAAAGCTGGAAACGATCTGCATGTCAAAGGATCTAACCAGTAAGATGCATGTGAAGATGAAGTTGTTCTCGCATAGATTGCAGGAAGGTGGATCGGTAATGAATCACTTATCTCTTTTTAGAGAGATTATTTCTGATTTGCAATCTATGGAAGTAAAATATGATGATGAGGATCTAGCCCTATTACTCTTATGCTCGCTGCCTAGTTCTTATACACACTTTCGTGATACAATGTTGTTGAGCCGTGAGAAGATAACCCTTGATGAAGTGCAAGATGCCCTCAAACAGAGGGAAAAGATGAAATCTATGGTGCAGGCAGATGGGGCGTCCTCCAAGGCTGAAGCTCTGCAGGTTCGTGGCAGGACCGAGCAGAGATTTAACAACCATGGCAACCGAGATAAGAGCAAAGACGGCAGAGGTCGTTCGAAGTCCAAGGGAAAGGACAAGTTCTGCAGGTATTGTAAGAAATCTAATCATGTTATTGATGATTGCTGGAAGCTGCAGAATAAGGAGAAAAGGAACGGTACTTACCAACCGAAAGATAAAGATCAAGGCAATGGTAAGGCTGCTGTTGTTTCTGATAGTTCTGATGGTGAATGCTTAGCTGTTTTTGCTGCTTGTGCTTCTCGTGATGATGAATGGATACTTGATACTGCATGTTCGTTTCATATTTGCTGTAACAAAGATTGGTTCAGTTCATATGAGTCTGTGCAGACTGGAGATTTTGTGCGTGTGGGGAATGACAACCCATGCCATATCGTTGGTGTTGGATCTGTTAAGATTAGGACACATGATGGCGTGACACGCACGTTGAGTGAGGTGAAGCACATACCAAGCATGGCCAGAAATTTGATCTCCCTGAGTACCATGGACGTTGATGGATACAAGTATGCCGGTGGGCATCGAGTTCTGAAGGTATCAAAAGGTTCTCTTATTCACATGATAGGTGATATGAATTCTGCTAAATTATATGTTCTTAGAGGTAGCACTTTGCCTGGTATTGCTGCTGCTGTTACTTCTAATGATTCTGATGATTGTGGTAAAACACATCTATGGCATATGCGTCTTGGGCATATGAGCGAACAAGGCATGGCAGAGTTGGTCAAGAGAGAGCTGATTGATGGTTGCAACTTGAGTAAGTTTGAGTTCTGTGAGCACTGCATCTTTGGTAAGCATAAAAGAGTTAAATTCAATGCTTCCGTTCATACCACCAAAGGCATATTAGATTATGTGCATGCTGATGTATGGGGTCCGTCCCGTAAGACTTCTATTGGTGGTGCTAATTATATGCTTACTATTATTGATGATTACTCAAGAAAGGTGTGGCCTTATTTTCTGAAGCATAAATCTGATGTTTTTGATGCTTTTAAGAAGTGGAAAGTTATGGTTGAAAAACAGACTGAGAAGAAGGTAAAGGTACTACGTACTGACAATGGTATGGAATTCTGTTCTAATGAGTTTGAGGAGTTTTGCAGTAACGATGGCATGATCAGGCATCACACCATCCCATATACTCCTCAGCAGAATGGCGTGGCAGAACGCATGAACAGAACCATCATCTCGAGGGCTCGTTGTATGTTGTCTAATGCAGGTATGCATAGGCGTTTCTGGGCTGAAGCAGCCAACACAGCGTGTTACCTCATCAACAGGTCACCTTCTATTCCACTTGAGAAGAAAACTCCTATTGAGGTATGGTCAGGTTCACCTGCTGATTATTCACAGTTGAGAGTTTTTGGTTGCACTGCTTATGCTCATGTTGATAATGGAAAGTTAGAGCCTAGAGCTGTCAAGTGCATATTCCTTGGTTATGGTTCAGGAGTTAAGGCATATAAACTATGGAACCCTGAAACAAAAAGGATTTTGTTGAGTAGAAACGTTGTTTTCAATGAATCCGTTATGTATCATGACAGCTTGCCATCAGATCCCTCTCCTGTTGCTATTGGAGAGGAGGGAGTTCGTGTGCAGGTGGAGCACCTGCAGAAAACTGTTGATAATAATGTTGTTGTTGATGATACTCATGAGGAAAATATTGATGATGATGTTGTTCAACACTCACCTACTGTTTTGCAGCAGCCACAGGAATCTATTGCTGCTGATAGACCGAGACGTAACATAGTTCCACCTCGTCGTTTAATTGAAGAGTGTAATCTTGTACATTATGCTTTGAGTTGTGCTGAACAGGTGGAGAACGATTCTGAACCTGCTACATATAATGAAGCCATTGCATCTGTTGACCGCGAGAAGTGGGTTTCTGCTATGCAAGAAGAGATGCAATCGCTTGAGAAAAATGGCACATGGGATGTTGTGCGCTTGCCTAAACAAAAGAAGGCGGTCCGCTGCAAGTGGATCTTCAAGAAAAAGGAAGGTCTATCTCCCAAAGAGCCTTCAAGGTACAAGGCAAGGTTAGTAGCAAAAGGGTTCAGCCAGATTCCAGGTATTGATTACAATGATGTGTTCTCTCCAGTTGTGAAGCATAGTTCCATTCGTACTTTCTTTAGTATTGTGGCTATGCGTGATCTTGAGCTTGAGCAGTTAGATGTCAAGACTGCTTTTCTGCATGGAGAGCTTGATGAGGAAATATACATGGACCAACCAGAAGGGTTCATAGTGCCTGGTAAAGAGGATTTTGTGTGCAAATTAAAGAAGTCTCTTTATGGCTTAAAGCAATCTCCAAGACAGTGGTATAAAAGGTTTGATTCATTTATGATCTCACATGGTTTTGAGAGGTCTAAATATGATAGTTGTGTTTATATCAAGTTTGTTGATGGGTCACCTATATACTTGCTGCTATATGTTGATGATATGTTAATTGCTGCCAAGGGCATGAAAGAAATCACTACTTTGAAGGCACACCTAAGTAATGAGTTTGAGATGAAGGATCTTGGTGCTGCTAAGAAGATCTTAGGTATGGAGATTACCCGAGATAGAAAATCTGGTTTGTTATTTCTTAGTCAGCAAAGTTACATTAAGAAAGTTCTTCATCGTTTTAATATGGATGGTGCCAACTCAGTTAGTACTCCTATTGCTCCTCACTTTAAATTGTCAGTTTCTCAATGTCCTACTACTGATGAAGAGTTTGAGTACATGTCAAAGGTGCCATATTCTAGTGCTGTTGGTTCTTTGATGTATGCCATGGTTTGTTCTCGTCCTGATTTATCATATGCTATGAGTTTGATAAGTAGATACATGGCTAATCCTGGTAAAGAACATTGGAAGGCTGTTCAGTGGGTTTTCAGGTACCTTCTTGGCACTTCCAATGCTTGTTTGAAGTTTGGCAGGACCGGTGAGGGACTCGTTGGCTATGTGGATTCAGATTTTGCTGCCGATTTGGATAAGAGAAGATCCCTCACAGGTTATGTGTTTAATGTTGGAGGTTGTGCTGTTAGCTGGAAGGCTACATTGCAGGCTGTTGTTGCACAATCTACTACTGAAGCTGAATACATGGCTATTGCTGAAGCTTGCAAAGAATCTGTTTGGTTGAAAGGTTTGTTTGCTGAGCTTTGTGGAGATGATTCTTGCATTACTTTGTTTTGTGACAGTCAAAGTGCCATATACCTTACAAAAGATCAGATGTTTCATGAGAGAACTAAGCACATTGATGTCAAGTACCATTTTGTTAGAGACATTGTTGCTCAAGGTAAATTAAAGGTATGCAAGATCAGCACTCATGATAATCCTGCTGATATGATGACTAAACCTGTTCCTGTTGCTAAGTTTGAGCTTTGCTCGAACTTAGTTGGTTTAACTGATTAGCCCAAGTGGTTATTGGCGCCGAAAGTATTTGCTTTGTTTGTTCAGGGAGATGGTTGCTGTTGATGCTACAAGGAGGAATTTGTCTCAAGGTGGAGTTTGTTATATGTTGATCCAAATTCTACAAAGTATAGGCCAACTTCTGACGAGTGGAGCGAGGCCCGTCGCCGGGAGGCTTGGGCCGAGTGTAACGAGTCTGAAGTTGGCCCACACCGTGCCCAACGGGGACGCCTGTGGGGGGTACGGGGGGCGACAGCCCCCCGCGGTACGGTACGGATCGTCGAAGACCTAGGTTTCCACCGATATATAAACCCCTTGTAAGCCGCCGGTTGGGAGAGTTGTATCTGTGAAATCCCCGGCGTTTGTAAACACTCCTCGATATAGTGAAGTTTCGCTGGCTGGCGCCCGTGGTTTTTTCCTCTCTTTGTTGGAGAGGTTTTCCACGTTAAATCTGTGTCTCCTTGCTGTGTTTTTCGTTTTCGTTCTTCGTTATCTTCTTGTCGCGATTGTAACAGATGTATGCGTATGCGAGCAGCCGGGGACGTCTATTGTCTAGGCTGCCAGCTCGACAATGAACAGGGCCCATGGCCACGAGAAACCGCGAACGGTATGGAGTTACGGTGCCACATTGTTTCCGGACGAACCCATGTCCACGAGAAACCGGAGACCGGCCGACACGTCGGCTCTATGAGGGCCCCACGTCTGCAGGAAAACGCGACCGCCATGGGCTTTCGGCGCCATGTCGGCTCTGAGCCTGATTCTTTTCGGTCATGGAATGTCGACTATCAATGGCTGGAAATCATCCCTGGACCCAAAAAAAATTCTGTGTACATCGGCTGAAGCCAGAGTCTGTGACATATGGGTTCGTTTCACTGAGGCCTACCCTTCAGCGACTCAGTTCACAATTCAGGCTAAAAAAACGGACGCGGAAGAGCATCGAACATGGGATTGGAGTAAAATTTCGGATTCGGAAGATGGTTTTCAGCGCCGTTGATCGGCGCCATCCCACGGCCAAAAAAATCGGGATGATGTAGATAGATGTTTGGGCCGAAATATTCTAGAGCTATTATTATTCATGATTTCATTATGCCTTGTGCTTTTCATTATCATAGGTTCCTAAAGTTGCATCTTGCAAAATAGCAAATTTGAGCATGTTATATATTTTAGTTTGCCTATGCATAAATGGAACACTCTTTTATTGCTTCTAAACTTCCGTTTAGTTCATTATTAATTCCAACGGATTTTGATTATATGAAACTACCATAGAAATTAGAATGAGTGCAAAAATTTGTTGTTTGATCTTACTGAAAATATTTGTTCTAACTTACAACAATGGGTGTTTTTTTTATTTCTATGTGTAACATTTTTTTTTCAAAGATGTAGCTAGAGTGGTTTGTGGCGCTTCTAAGGGCACATATAATGCAATGACGTCAGCCTTCTCTTATGACTGTCACGTTGGATATTTGCTTAGTTGGAGGAGAGAGAAATAAGAAAGATGAGGTTGTCTTCCCTTAGTTAAGGGATGATCTCTTAGAAATAAGAGAAGGCTAGCTAATTGCTTGGCTGTATCACATGTCTTTCTTTAGCAAATCAATTTCTTACAAAAACAGACAATTCTCATTAATTGGTAAAGATGACACTAAGAAATAATGCATTGTACGACTTATCTTTAATGACTTCTCTAGATGATATAGAGGACTAAGGGAAGACATGCTCTCTAGCACTGTACATGCCCTAAGGTATCGAGTTTCCTTTGCGGCACCATGATTCTAGGCTTTTATTTTTCTTATTTGGGATAAAGGCATGTGCAATGCGATACCGTCAGTCTTCCCTTATGTTTGTCACAATAGTTTTTTGCTTAGTTGGAGGAGAGAAAAACAAGAAAGAGAAGGTTGTCTTCCCTTAGCTAAGGGATGATCTCTTAATAAGAGACGACTATTTTCTTCATTGTCTTCCCTTAGCCAACCAATTTCTTACTAAAAATAGTTAATTCTCATTAATTACTAGAGATAGTACTAAGAGATAATGCATTGTACACATTATATATTGTGTCTTATGTAAATAATGTGGAGATCTAAGAAAAGACATGTCTTTCCTAGCATTGTACATGCCCTAATACAATTATGTCCCCTATTAGGATTGACACCACTCAACGGAAGCAATCGAAAAAAAATCAATACAAGCATGGATTGAGACTTTGAATAGTTGGATCTAGCTATGAGGAATTAAGGCTTATCCATCGGGCCGACTCATTTGACCACTGTCCGTTCGAATCGGTCTGCGTAGACGCTCAAACAATGAATACCTACTCCAGCAGTCCAAACCAAACGACCACGCATGTTCGTGCCGACCCATTCCTGGTCCAAATATGTGCTAAGAATACGTCGCTCCGGATGCGACGCGGACATTGCACGTGTCCTCGCGTCTGCGCATGGGCCCGCCTGGCAGTCACCGGGTACTTCTCCTGATGCCACGATCAGCGCGCCATTGATGGTCAAGGCTAGCCAAAGGCTGACGGGCGCTCATCGGTGCTGAGCCGACGTGATGGCTCCCTGACCACTGCGTATGCATTAATGTCCGAGGGTGGAGCGGGACTTTTTAGGTCGAGGGCGCTCCTGGCATGCCCTCCCCACACCTCTTTCCCATTGGCATTCGAACCAAGCTAGTCCCCTCTCCGGCAATACCATGTCCAACTGGTGGACGAAGACGATGAGGAACGACCATGAGGCTATTTCTTCCTCATCGGGCCACCACCATCGTTGCGTTGTGCCCCTTCTCTGACACCGTCGTCGCCTTCACCTATCATGAGGGGTCCTCCCGCGCCCCTGCCACCATGCTTCGCGCGTGTGGGACTTTGTCGCTGCTGCCGCAGCTTCCCGCGCTGGACGTGCTTCTGCTGCAACGGGCCATGCATGTTGTCCTCCCAACAGGGAGAGGGACATGTAGTACTTGCCTATTGCCGAGTGCCAGCACCGCTGGAAGGCGCCACCCCTACGAGCACCACGACATGGCTCTGCCAGGGGGTGGCACCTGAACCGGGTGCGTGTCTGATAACCCCCAAGTGCAGGGATCACTGTAGTACAATTCGATAAGTATTTGAGTGTCGAACCAACGAGGAGCTGAAGGTAAACTATCTATTCTTTAAATTCCTATAACATCCTTCTATGCAAAGTTAGGATCTAGAGAGTTTGTGTGTGTGTTTGTTTTTACTATTAACTAGAAAACGGTAAATTGTTGGATATAAATATTACTCACTCCGTTCGGAAGTAACTGTCGCAAGTGGCATTTTGCAAAAATGCCCTCACATTTGTTCGAGCATCAAACCGCAGTACGTTGTCGCACGAGAGAGTTGTCCTCGCTTTCTTCCTCCGTAGAGCGGCGCCGCACGCCCCCGTAGAGCCAGCACACGTCCCCAACGAGTATCAAGAAAAAGCACACGTCCCCCAACGACTAGGGGTGCCTCCCGAGAGCCGCTGCCGCTGACGCATTCGCCCGCCGCTGCCGCCGACGCATCTTCCCGGCTCCGGAAAAGGTCCCTCCTTTTTGTCCAAATTGGCGAGGAATGACCGGATCTGGTGGCTGCCGTGCTAGATCTGCGTGCAGCGGTGCTGGATCCAGTAGCGGAGGTCCTGGACCTGGTTTGGCCTCGATTCGGTTGTGGTTGAAGGCGATGGATGTGGCGGTGGAAAGCGGGGGCTGAAGGCTGCATCCCGTGTGCCCCGAAGGACATGGGTACTTGACGGGCAGCAGCACCACGCATCCTCTATTTCCCTGGTGAGTCCCAATTTTCTTTCTCTCTGTCGCCGGCAGGAACGACGCAGCAGAGGATTTGAGGAAGCCCGTCGCCTGGCTTCGAGCAGTGTTGCTTTAGCTGTTCTCTCTCGCGTGCTTGAATGTGTGCATCCTAGCAGTCCTGCAACACCTCACGGTTGCATGCGTTAGCCCAAATTTGCACTCTGTTTGCACTCTGTTTTGCAAAGATTTCATTTGCACTCTGTTTTGCAAAGATTTCTGTCTTCATTTGCACTCTATTTTGCAAAGATTTCACATCTTAGTGCTATGTGAATTAAGTGCAATAGTGTAAAATGCTTTGCATTTCAGTGGTTGACACTGTCAGTTTGGTAGAGTTTTGACACTCTTTGGGACCTTAGGTACTCGTACTCCAATATCTAACTAATACTCTCTGTAATCATGATGATAATGTTGAATGCATCATGTATTGGTACTCCTACTCCCATATCTTTTCGAGATCGAGGGCACCAAGGGCGTCCATTGATTAACTGCCTAGAGTATCAGTTTATCACCTAAAGCGAGCTCCTACTGTCATTTTTAATGCCTGAGAAAGAACAAGAATAACAACAATTTGATCAAGTTGTGCCATAATTATACATGCATTTTGATCAACTTCTGGTACTTCTGGTATGCTGATGTCTTAGTTTTCTTCTTCAGGGGCACCTACTTGTTCAGCCGGAGTATAATGTAGATCCCGGAGTAGCTTGCCGGTGAGGTTCACTGCTCATGGAAGCCACAGGTTTACTGTTGGAGCCAGTGATGTGCTGATGATGGAAGCCGGCCAGGTCCACTGCTGAGGATGGGAGCCGGCAAAGTTTACTGCTGCTTCTCCGATGGGAGCTGCAAAGGCCAGTGTCTCTGGAGCGTCGCTAGAGGATAGATACATGAGCGGCACTGGCGGAGCGCTCACCTGACGCGGAGAGGCTGCCAGCAGAGCGTGCACCTAACCAGCCCGACGCAGAGAAGGCGCCGACAGGCACACACACATGACCAGCCCGACGCAGAAAGGGTTCCGGCAGAGCGCACTCATGACCATCCCGATGCAGAGAGGGCACCTCACCGACCCAACACAGAGGGCAGAGCACGCAGCTCAACAACGTCGCAGAGAGGGCGCTGACAGCGCGGACCTCCACCGGCCCGGGGTGTAGAGACGGACAACACGAAGATGGTTGTGCGTGCGTGCTTGCCGGGGCAAGGAGGCAGAAATGCTGCCAATCAAGTGCTCCTGGATGTTGGTGATCGATCAAGCACGTGGACTCAAATGGAGATGCCGGCGACCATGGCGAGATGGATCGGGAGCTGCTAGACATGGCCATCGTGCGGATCGACAGATGCACTCATTCAAAATTGGATTCTGGACTGTCGTTGTCTTTCCTTGAATTCTAAGGGTGTGTATGTAAAATGGACTCATTTCAAAAAAAATCTCATGTGCGACAGTTATTTCCGAACGGAGGGAGTATAAGTAAACTATTACAAGTAAAATAGATCTAGAAGTGGAGTGACGCCACGTTTTCTCAAAGGAGTAAATGTTTAGGAAAATTGCTATTTCATTCATTTGGTTGTCATAATTAGTGAATCACATATATAGTCTTTTAATTGTTTCTTCCAAGAGGAGCCATAACTAGGTGTAGCCATAGATATGAATAAATACACCACTAGTGATTGATCCCAAGGCCAATTAAGTATAAACAAGGGAATTATTAAGACATAAATTTCAACCACTAGGTCCCATGATAATACCCCTGTTGATTAACCATGAATTAATATAACATGCATATCTAAGAATTAAGATCCGGTTCTTGTGAAACTCCGACTATTCCTCCTCCTATCATCATGCAACAGTAACAATCTTGTGTATCCCCCAACATATGTGTGCACTCATATGATAGTATAACAAGATCACCATAGAAGATAACATAAACTTGTATACAACCAGAGCGAACTATGTCATAATTGCCATAACAATTCACTACTCAAACACCAACATAGAGATATAATAAATCATGGGAAAGTAAAATATTGCCTCATACATCATGTTTTCGAAGAGATTACGGTGGGGGTGATGGAGAGGTGTTGTAGCAGGTGCCTCCCAAAAGGGTAGAGGCGGCGCCGACATGGAGGGACTGCCGCCGGGTACCCTTGGGGGCAGCGGCCCCTTGGCCCTTCTTCTTTCTTGGAGATTGTGAAGAAATGGAGGGGCTTCTCCCCCTCCTTGGGGCTTTTAAGAAGGTGGAATTTCGTGGCTATGGGTGGATGCCTCCAAAATAGGGTTTCCCCTCTATATGTAGTGGTGGAGGCTTCACCGGAGCCATCGGATCAAAGGCCCACAAGTCTCCAAATTTGTGTCTTGGCCGAATTGATCTCATATGGCAAGAGTTTGAGTCAATCATAAATTTCGAACCCCGAAACTACTTCTGTATCCTTTAGTAATCGTGCCATAAAAATGCATTGAGACTTCGATTGGGGCGAATTTTAGATCTAAATCGTACGGCTTGAAATTCCCTACAACTTTCTTGTTGTTCACTTTTTCATTTGAGTTATTTTAAAGCTCTTCCGATTTAATGTTTGAAAAATGTTCAACATGACAGATTTCAGAAAACTCAAAATATTGCCATATTGAGGCGATTTTCTTCCATATTAATCTTTTTTCTACACAATAAAATGTAAAAACGAATTTGTACACTTTTTGAACTATTAGTAGATTAGTCTCAATAAATATAATAAAGTTGTAAAATAATAAGCATTTCGAAGCAATAAACGACAAAGTTCATAAATGCATTTTACATGCATCAAGCATCCCAAGCTTAACCTATGCTCGTCCTCGAGCATAAAGGTGATAAAACTAACATGGACTTTGGAGTTTGTTACCTTTGCTTCCTTCATTGTCATGTAAAGTTCATAGGTTCAATTCCTTTCAATGAAACATAATATGCTATCAAGTTGTATCTTTTACACATCTATAAACATGTTAAACAATAAGTAATGGTGTGATAAAACAAATGACGAACAAAACAAACCTTCAAGCACACTTTGATAAACTTATAGAATAAGAGACTCTTTTCATGTTTGGCATTGGTGTTTTATGCCTTTATTTTTGGGCTACTTCTTAGTTTCATGCCCGTGAATGGAAGACTCACTTCTTAGTTTTATGTCTTCCGTTGAGATTTTTTGCATCTCGTACCGAAAGTAAGCATTGAATATATATATTAATCCTCCATAAAGAATGTAAAATAAAATTTTAAGCTATGTAGTTCATGTCAACAATACTAATAAGGATGGGGTTCCAAGTATCTTTTATTTCAAAGCTTCATATGGTTTATGTGCTAAACATCTTATAAGTTGATTGTCTCATGCACCATACCTATGACCTTGCACTCCTCATTCTACTTAACTTAGGCATGTCATTGTATGCTCATGTTGGTCTTATAAACCGCATCACTGAAGTACCTCTTGCTCCCTGTGTAGCTATTTACTCATTTAGCATAAGAGTTAATATAATTTCTTGGTTATGTTCAAGGTGGGATGGGGGAGTATCTCTACTCCATAAGAACAAAAAAACAGACATATGAATCATATCAACAAGGATCATCATGTTTTGTAAGTTTCCACCATGAGTTTGTCGCACGACACATGGATTTGACTAGCGGTTCAGGAGCGTTTTCTCTCAACATGCCTACACCAGTGTGCACTCTTTATTTCACATCGATGCAATCCATAGGATGAACTTAAACATGACTAATTATCAACATTCAACATTGAAAGTTTGTGCCATGCCAACATGGTTTAGCCAATGATGCGGCTCAGATCACTGTAGAGCTTCGTTGGGAAACCTCAAGAGGAAGGTATGATGAGCATAGCCGTAAGTCTTCTCTCAGTTATGAAACCAAGGTTATCGAACCAGTAGGAGAAAGGAAACTACTTCAAGGTGTTGCTAACAACTTGGAACCTGCACAACACAAAGTCAAGACATTGCCCCAACGTACAGTGGTTGTCAATCTCACCGGTTTGCTGAAAACAAAGGATTAAACGTATGGTGTGGAAGGTAATGATTGCTTGTAGAAAGTAAACAGTAACAGTGGATGATGTATCAATGGTAAAGATTGGACCGGGGTCCACAGTTCACTAGAGGTGTTCTCCTTAAGATAAATAACACAACATGCTGGGTAAACAAATTACAGCAGGGCAATTAACAGGACTGAGCAAGGCATAACAACGCAATACTAGACATTCCTGATCCCATGAGATTTGATTGGGCATTACAACAATATACATAGACCACCATCCAACTGCATCTATGACTAGTAATCCACCTTCAGGTTATCATCCGAACCTCCTCCAGTATTAAGTTGCAAGCAACGGATAACCGCTTTAAGCAATGTGTGTAAAGTAAACAATACAATTATTTCATGAACAAGAGATTGTTGTTTTCTCCCTAGTAGCAACAACACATCTACAACCTTAGAGATTTTTGTCACTTCCCCAGATTCAATAGAGGCATGAACCCACTATCGAGCATAAATACTTTCTCTTGGGGTCACTAGCATCTACTTGGCCAAGGTAGCTACTAGAAACGGAGAGCATGCAAGATCTCAAACAACACAGACATGATAGAATCAATAATCAAGAGACATGATAGAATCAATAATCAATTTAACATAGTAATCTTAATATCCATCGGATCCCCGCAAACACAACATGCATGATTACAAATAGATGATCTTGATCATGAACGGAGCTTACAAGATCTAAAGATGATAGCACAAAGGAGGAGAAACAACCATCTAGCTACTATATGGACCCATGGTCCAAGGTGGAACTAATCACGCATCATACCGGAGGCTGGCATGGTGATGAAGAAGGCCTCCTGGATGATCTCTCCCCTCCGGCAGGGTGTCGGGAAGAGCTTCAGACCCCTTTGATCTAGGGACGATGGTGGCGACGGCTACGGACTGTTTCGTGGAGATCTAATCAGGTTCTTAGGGTTTTGGCATCGGGGGGATTATATAGGCGAAGAGGCGAGGCAGGAGGGCAGCCAGGGGGCCCACACCCTGCCCAGGCGCGGCCTAGGGTGGGCCCGCGCGTGGGGGTGGGGTGCGGCCACCCTGTGGCTCCCCTCCGGTCGCCCTTCGGTCTCTGTGTTCGTCTCGGTGAAATCTTGACTTTGTAGACCTGTCATTACCAGATGTGCTTTAATTGGCCACCTCTATTTCAGATCGCAGGTGTAAATTAATTACACTAATATAATCACCAGATGCCAAAAAAATAATTTGCCACGGGAAGCAGTGGTCAGCTCTTCATCCAGCATGTCTCGGCGCAACCTTAGACGGCTATGCCTTTGTAGACCTGTCATTACCTTGTTCCCCATGGATCCAGCCATGCCGCCATGATTTTTCTTTCTAAAATTAACCACATCATCACCGCCTTCATATGCCTTCACCGAAATTGTTGCACCGATGATTTTTCTTTCTGAAATCGACCTTGCCTTCTTCCAGATCGAAGGGACATCGCCTTAGTGCCCTCACCAGAATCCTTCTACCATGTCCTCAAGCTGCGACCAAACCCCAGCGACAGAAAAGGGATGGATCGCATGGGCTCCACTTCTTTACAGCTTATATGTAGGCAATCGAATTGATGTGGCCCCTCCTCCCCTCCTATACCTTGCTGCTCAGTCCAACCTGGAGTTTGACGTGAAGCCCATGTATGCCGTTTCCATTGTGTGCTGCCACCATCGAAGAGCCTGACCTCTAGCTGGGTCTCCGGGTCGGTGTCGTGCGGACTTGCGGTGCGGTGGGCCGGGTCGCCGCGACATGAGCAATGGACACGCAACACGGTGGATGGGTCAGCGAGCGATGGCGCGCCGAGCCTTGCTCCTCGTCAAGATCGATGGATTCCGCACTTTTTTTGGGTGCTATGGTGCACGGTGGTGGCTAGGACTAGGCAAGTGTAGCACACATTTATTGGGAATCAGGAGGGCGTCCAGGGGGCCCACACCCTTTCCAGGCATGGCCTAGGGTGGTCGCGTGCATGGGGGCTGCGGCCACCCTGTGGCTCCCCTCCGGTCGCCCTTCGGTCTCTGTGTTCGTCTCAGTGAAATATTGACTTTGGCCTTGATGACCCATAAGTATAGGGGGTGTATCGTAGTACTTTCGATAAATAGGAGTGTCGATCCCAACGAGGAGCAGAAGGTATTGACTAGTGGTATGGAGCAGAAAATCTCTGTAAATACTTATCAAACGGATTTTTATGGGTTTTCTGATAAAGCAACAAAACAAAGTGCAAGTAATAAAGTGTAACATCCCAAAAATACAAAACTTAGATCATCAAACTCTAATCTTCAAAATTAGGGTTAACAAAAACTTTTCTAAATAAAAATATGGAAGCATGCATGTGTGTATGCATTCCAATTTGGATTATTTTGAATTGCCTTGTTTATGTGTTTCTTTGCTTGTAAAAGGATTTTTAGGTGAAATAAACATCATCTAAACAATTCCCAAACTTTTTCCAAACACAACTAAATCAAAACAAACAAAATGAGTGAATGGTCATTTTGACCATTTTAACTCCCATGCCTATTTTGGCTGTCTCTAACTTTCAGAACTTAACAGAAATTTGTTTGGATATTTGCACCCCTTGATAGTACTCATAACAAAGTATCAAGGCCCACTCTGTGATCATCAAAAAACATTTGAATGCATAGTTTAAAGGACAGTTTAAAATTGAATCTATATCATATGGAAAGATCCCAGTTTTTTAAAAACCACTCAAACAAGCTCAACTTTCAAAACCCAAGCATCTGCAGACTCACCAGCACCAACCTAGCACACCCACCAAAAATCTTTTCAAAATTCAAAACTTGAGTTCATGCGGCCATTTCATCAAACACCTTGCAGATACAAATCAAACAAAATCTAAACACTATTTGGAGCAGTGATTTGAGTCTAACTTGTTCCCTCTCTGGACACCACTAGCCTTAGTAGATCATCTAACAACCTAAACTAATATCTAGCACTACTGTGATCTAGCCATTGTCATCAATGGTGAGCAGGCCGAGTGCACCCTTGTCACCCCAGTGTGGACAGCAAGCTAGGAGCAGCACTAGCCTCGCCAACCTTGTCTGAGAGCAAGCTAACACCCCACCGCCACTCCCTGTCCAGCGCTCGAACCTTGCCAGCCCCTAGACCACACGCACAGACCATGCCAAGCTCGCCAGCAACCATGCCGAGAGCGCGCACCGTGCTCCACGCTCGACAGACGCCCACAGACCGCGCGCCGCCCTCGCCACGTGCATACGTGATCACCACCGTCCCAGCAACCCCGTAGACACGCTCGTTCGCCGCCGCGCGGACCACGCGCGCTGTGCGCCATAAAAACTTCCGTCGGGCACGCGCAGAGCACCGCCGCGTTCCGACCAATCCGCACCGCCCCACGCCTTGCCACCGCGTCGTTGAGCTTCGCCAGGGAGCACAACACTGCCCCCTACCGTCGCCCACGCCGATAGCCCTCTGTGCCGTCGACCACGACGAGCTCACCTTGCGCCCGTCGGTCCCCTCTCGCCACTATAAATAGAGGACACCCCCAGCCGAATTGAGCACACCATCTCACTCCCCTCTCCTCACTGATCATTCCACCCCGTTCCAGGATCAAGGCGAGCAGCGCATCGCCGGAATTTCACCGGAGCAGGCCGCCTCTTGAGAAGAAGGGAGCGAGCGATTGGAGCCGCCCCAGGAGAAGCTGCCGGTACCAGGAGGTTCGCCGTCGTCGACTTTGTCGTTCGCCCGCCTCGCCGACCCTCTCCTGAGCCCCGGTGAGCCCCCGACGACCCCACCTTCCGCGTTAGGTTTCTGTCTCGCCGGCGCTGCCCGACGTGGACGATGAACCAGGGCCGTTAGATTAGAACAAGATCCCATGGCTCACATTGCCCCGTACCGCTTCGCACCCCCTCGTCTCACTGACACGTGGGGACAGCAACTTAACCAGCCCGTGTAAGCACTGTTCTTAGCAGGCCGGCCTAGTATCGTTTCGCGCAGCCCACTCGTTTGAATTCAACTTTTTCCATTTTAATTCAAACACAGTTCTATACCTAGTTTCAATAATCAACCCAGCTCGATTCAGTAAACCAAATTGAATGAAACCAATTTTGTTAGAAAGGTATTGAAATGCTGAATCCAAGCCCGTTGGATTTAAATCATTTGAATCTATAGATCAACCTTGGTAAAAATAACAAGGCAGAACCTTTTCTGCATTCAAACATTTTTCAAATTTAAACCATAAAAGATTTTGAGTTGATTCAAACTCTCAAAAATCACATTTGATCATACCTTTCAGAATATATAAAAACATTTGGGTTTACTTACAAAAATATTGTTCAAGTAATAAAAGAATGCCACATAAGCATTTCTAGCCACTTTATTTAAGTAGAATAAAAGGTTAAACCTTATTAAATTGTGACACCACTTTAAATCACATTCCCATGGACTAAAATATGTGGTGATGACATGTGTCAACATGATCCCATGTTTGGTTTGGAGAATATTAAATCTTAAGTAGTTTTTCAATGAGTAGAAATTACTTTTCTAAAAATAAAAGGAATTAAACCAAGCTTTAATCTTGTAATGTTAGTGATGAAGCTAGCTCATATATAGGACCCTTTTGTGTGATGATTGAAAGTAGTTAAGTATTGTTTGGTGATTGTGTACCTCGTATTTATTCATAGACGCTAGTAGTGACCAAGGATACGAGGAAGAAGGAGGATACTACGAAGAAGAAGCCGAGGAGAACTTCAACCATTGCTCTGCACAAGGCAAGCTAATACCTGCAATTTAGCAATCTTATACTGATACTAATGCAAGCCTAATACTACTAGTTGATTGTGCAAGTTAACACCTGCAAGATACTATACCTATGCAAGCAGATACTTGCTTGTTACCATGCCAACTATATGCCTTAAGCATATATGAACATACCCACCTGATAAACCAATCCTAGTTTTACTTGCAAGCTTTATACTTTATTTCTTTATCAAAGCTATTACTTAGAGTTTCCTTAAGTGACTTGTAGATACTAGAAAGATAATTGAAGGTTGCATAAATATCATAAAATTTGGCCTAAGCTAGATCATCTTTATGTCATCCTAAGGCATGGGATGGAACTTAGTTAAACTCCACTAGTTTACCACCCCTCATTAGTACTTACACCCACTTATAGATGCTAGTGCTAAGCATAAAACTTGATCAACTTAGATGGGATTACTTGGTGGAAAAATGGTTATGAAAACCTTGGAATGATGGATCATTCTATTGAAATGTTTTGGACATGTGTTTCCGAACACCAGATGATTTATGGTGATGAAAATGTTGAGGCATGAGCCTTAGCCCTTTATAAAACTGATGGTTGTCTGGATGCGATACCATTCCAATTTTATCGTATAACCACAATACCCGAGAATTGGGTAGGGCTTGACTAGAAACTTATATACCTTAGTATTAGATCCCTCACGGCCAAGGTCTGAGCTGAGGCTACCTTGTGAAGATTGTCCACCTGTGCAGTACCCAAGATGACAGTTGGTCATGGTTGGGAGGCCAAACTCACAGGAGAGGTGCTTATACTAGGGCATGTAATTGAAAGGTTAGGATTGATTATCCGCATACTGAGTATGGTGAATTCAGGATTTGTTCCTGACGGATGTATTGAATGTTGTGGTGAAAGTGTACAATCTCTGCAGAGTGTCAAACTATTCGAATAGCCGCGTCCGCGATTATGGACAGTTGGAGTGGCCATACTGTTCCCCCATCAGATGTTTTCAAAATGACTTATGAAATGAATTGAGACTTTGACTTGACCACAACAGAGTGGTGACATGAAATACAAGTTCCCACTTAGGTGTTATAACACTTCAACTAGATTTTCTTACTTCTGAGCTTAGTAGAGGTAAATCTGGCTTTTGCAAAACAACCCTAGAGCTTAGTGTCCTATTACAAAAACCCCCTTCACTTGTTAGTATTAGTTTGCGAGTACTTAAAGAGTACTCATGGCTTTGTCCTTGGCTATTCCCGTGGCCAGACTATGAAGAGGAGTACCTGGAGGATGGACCCCAGGAAGGTTACGACAACTAGGATCATCTCCCATCGTCAGCATTGCATGTGACCCCGAAGATGGAGCTTCGCCTATGCTACCGTTATTATTACGTATTTCCGCTGCTTGAATTGTATTAAGAACTGGATCATGAGATCCTTATTCGTGTAAGACCTTATGTATGGTTTGTAATTGATGATGTACTATGGTATCCAATTCTGTTATGTCTCGCAAAAATGGTAATCCTGGGATTGCGATGTATGGCATAACCGGCATCTGGGATTAAAAATCCGGGTGTTGACAAGTTGGTATCAGAGCCATCCTGACCATAGGAGACCCTAGTTAAACTGGACGTTTGAATCAAAAACTTAGTTTCAAAACCAAAGGAAGCAAATATTTACAAAACTTATTCCCACTATTATCACTTTGATTCTTTCATAAAAAAATCATGTTCCTCAAAAGCTCTTGCAAAATACATAAAATTTGACACACTTGATCACTCTACTAACTTACTCATCCTATATTCTTTTAGATGGACGTGAAGTACAGCAAGTTTTACCAGTTGGGGAATGGCGGAGACCTTATCTTTGGGAGGGATTTGGACCAGCTTTCGGAACTTATGGAGTGTCCGCACCCCGAGTTCTTCGGAGCTCCGCTCAATGATCAAGGAGGAGAAGATCTGCAGTGGCTAATTGTTGCAAGTCTCCGAGGAAAGATTGAACCTCCCACTGCGGAGGGAATTCATTTTACCTTAAGAGAGAACAACTGGCTTGATGGACTTGCCATGGCCATGCAGGAAGCTCTTGCCCGTCTATGTGGGCAGAGTATCAATCAGATCAAGGGTACCCGCTTTGAGTTTTTCCCAAGGCGTGATGCTAATGGACAACCAATGGAAGCCCCATACCACCACGAGCTGAAGACCCAATTGGACCACCTTAGCTTCATGATGTACGATCGTCAGCAGGAGTTGGATAATTGCCGTGACTACTCCAACCACAAGTCCGCCATTATCAAGACGAAGGATCAGACCATCGCCATGTTAGCAAAGGATCGCAAGTCTCGTCGCCGTCAGCTCGACAAGAAGGAGCGCACCATTGCCCGTCTTCGCCACCGTATCTTGTCTTTGGAGGAGAGCATCCACGAGAGATACATGCAGCTGGAAGAAAGGGAGAATGCCGGAGAGGAACTTCATGGAGACCCCTACTCCTATCTCAGCGATGATGACGATTTTCTGGAGGATCAGGCTATGGATTTCTTCACCGATGAGGAGGATTTCGCCTTCATCAATGACGACGATGAGGATGAGGATGACGACTACACCGACTCCAAGGAGTAGTAGCACTTTAGCACTAGCGTAGTGAGTAGTATTCGGTCCCACTGTATCGTAGTTTCCAGAATGGTTCTTAAAACCATCTGTTTTCCTTTGTTGTGGTGTGTGTTTGTATTGGGTGCTATGAATGAATGAATGAAAAGCAAGTTGCTAGAAAAATCTGAGTCAAACTTTAAAAACTTTTCAAAGTCCCAAAAACTTAGAAATTTCCCTCTTTTCTCATGATCTATCTCAATCTTCAGATGCCACGCGGTGGAAGTGGTTCATCCCCGGACCCGATGTTGCAGATCCTGCAAATGTTGGTTTCTGACCGCGAAGCTGAAAGAGCCAAACGTCAAGCCAACTTAGCCACCCTTCAATAGATAGCTCAGCTAGCCCAGAACAATCAAGGCCACGGAAACTAGGACAACCATGAATCTAAGCTCAAGAATTTCCAGAACACCAACCCACCTATTTTTACTAAGTCGGAAGAACCCTTAGACGCCGTTGATTGGCTGCAAACCATGGAAAATAACCTAGAAGTCGCCAGAGTGGAAGCCAACGAGAAAGTTATGTTTGACACCCATTATCTAGCCGGAGATGCCAGAGCATGGTGGAACAATGTTCGTGCCATGACCGGAGGACAGATGATGACCTGGGAAGAATTCAAGGTCAAGTTCAGCAGAACCCATGTGCCACCGGGTTTGATCAAGAGGATGAGAGATGACTTCAGAGAACTGAAGCAAGGAAGGATGACCGTAGTGGAATACCGTGAGAAATTCTTGTCATTAGCTAGGTATGCCCCAGATGAGATCGACACTGAAGCCAAGAAGAAAGAAAGATTCTTGAATGGTCTGCACGATGAGATGCAGACTGTGTTAGTCAATATTCTCTTTGCGGATATTGAAGCCCTTGTCGACTCTACCATCCAGATGGAAGGAAAGATCAACCAAGCCAATGAGAACCGCAAGCGTCGCATGATGCATCAGCCAGGAACCCATCAGACCCCAAAGTATCGCCCTAACCCATCTCCAGGATTTCCCCGAGAACCAACAGACCCCCGATGAACCGTCCGACCTATCCCAACTGTGGAAACCCTAGGCCCGGAGGAAATCACAACAACCTCGGCAACTCTAGCAATTTCAACCGTGCCCCACCTAAGTTCAACAACAACAGTGCTACCGCCAACACCAACACTGCCCCGAGGACTGGAAGCAATGTTGTGCCTGTTGCAGCAAAGGACAAGTCGCAAGTGACTTGTTATGACTGTGGGAATAAGGGTCACTACTACAACGAGTGCCCCAACAAGAAGAATGCCGCAGCCCCCAATGCAAATGCCCCAGCTCAGCAGCAGCGTCGTGTTCAACCAGGAAGAAGGTTTGCCCCAGGGAATTCGCTCAATCGCAACGGCCGTCTTTTTCTCATGCATGCTGAAGAAGCTCAGGAAGCGCCAGACGTCGTGCTGGGTATGTTTTCTGTTAATTCAGTACTTGCAAGAGTGTTGTTTGATTCTGGTGCATCGCATTCATTTGTCACCGGAGAATTTGCCTGCACTAGTAAGATTCAACCCACAAAACTGAAGCATGTTATGATCGTCCAAATTCCCGGTTCAACCACCAAAGCTAGGCAAATTTGCAAAGACGTCCCTATCTGAATCCATGGCATAGATTTTTATGCTAATCTGATAGTACTCGGAACTAAAGGTTTGGAAGTAGTACTAGGAATGGATTGGATGTCCAAACATAAAGGATTGATTGACTGTGCCAAGAAAGCCATCACCATGACCAGTACAGCCGGAATATCAGTCAAACATATATCTGAAACCTTACCTCGTCAATTCAAGTGCAACAAGAGTATAGCCCAACCTACTATTGACCAAGTCCAGATAGTCTGTGAATACCCCGATGTATTTCCAGATGTTTTGCCCGGTATGCCCCCAGATCGGGATATCGAGTTTATCATCGAACTAATCCCCGGAACAGGACCCATAGCCCAGAGACCATATAGTATGAACCCATCCGAACTAGAAGAACTGAAGAAGCAACTGGATTCCATGTTGGAAATTGGATTGATTCAACCAAGTTCGTCACCATGGAGATCACCTGTTTTGTTTGTGGACAAGAAAGATGGAGGTAACCTTTTGTGTATGGATTATCGGAAGTTGAATGATGTCACCATCAAGAACAAATACCCGTTGCCCAAGATAGAAGATTTGTTTGATCAGTTGACCGGTGCCAAAGTGTTTTCTAAGATTGATCTTAGAACTGGTTATCATCAACTCAAAATTCGCGGAGAGGATATTCCAAAGACTGCCTTTACCACCAGATATGGATTATACGAGTATACCGTTATGTCTTTTGGATTAACCAATGCCCCCGCTTATTTCATGAATCTCATGAATAAGATTTTTATGGACTTCCTGGATAAGTTTGTCGTTGTTTTCATCGATGACATTCTGATTTATTCCAAATCAGAAGAAGAACATGAGCTACACCTAAGGACCATTCTTGGAACCCTTAGAGAGCATTATCTGTATGCCAAGTTTAGCAAATGTGAATTCTGGATACAGGAGGTAGGATTCCTTGGTCACATTGTATCAGCCGGAGGAATTGCCGTTGATCCTGCAAAAGTGAAATATGTCGAAGATTGGCAAGCCCCAACCACTCAAACCCAAGTTCGTGCATTTCTCAGACTGGCGTGATATTATCGCAAGTTCGTAGAAGGATTCTCGAGTATCGCCAGACCCATGACCCAATTGCTGAAGAAGGACAAGAAGTTTGAATGTACGGAAAAATGTGAAGCGAGTTTTAAAGAATTCAAGAGAACTTGATTTCAGCCCCAATCTTAATCATGCCGGATATCACAAAGCCCTTCGACGTGTTTTGTGACGCATCCAAGATCGGTCTCGGATCTATGCTAATGCAAGAAGGAAAAGTTATATCTTATCTATCTCGACAACTGAAACAACATGAGCAAAATTACCCAACCCATGACCTCGAACTCGCAGCCGTAGTTCTAGCCCTGAAGACATGGAGGCATTACCTGATGGGAAATCGTTGTGAGATTTATTCGGATCACAAGAGCCTGAAGTATATATTCACTCAGAAGGAGTTGAATATGAGGCGGAGAATATGGATTGAGTTAATCAAGGATTACGATATGGACATTCACTATCACCTTGGTAAAGCCAACGTGGTAGCAGATGCCCTTAGCAGATTGCCGTGCCGCTTGAAATCCATGATTTTGAAGGAGCAACCAAGTTTGCACAAAGAGATGGAAGATTTTCGAATGGAATTAGTGAGTGAAGGATTTTTGGCTATCATAGAACTTCAACCCACTTTGATCAGCTAGATCAAAGAGGCGCAGAAAGGAAATGCTAGTATTGACGGAATCAAGCGTCGTATCGGTACAGGCAAGGTACCCGGATTCACTGAAGACGAAGAAGGAGTTCTGTGGTACAAAGGACGCCTTTGTGTACCAGCAGATTCTGAGTTGAAAGAAGTTATTTTGAAGGAAGATCATGATACTCTTTATTCTATCCACCCCGGAGGAACTAAGATGTATCAAGATTTGAAAGAGCAATTTTGGTGGCATAAGATGAAGAGAGAAATCGGAAGCTATATCGCCAAGTGTGATATATGTCAGCGAGTCAAGGCCGGACATCAAAGACCCGCTGGATTGTTGCAACCATTGCAGATTCCGGAATGGAAATGGGATTCCGTTGGAATGGACTTTATCATCGGATTGCCTACTTCTAGTAGGGTAAATGACTCTATCTGGGTCATAGTGGACAGATTGTCCAAAGTCGCCCATTTCTTACCCGTCAAGACCACATATCAGAGTTTGAAGCTAGCAGAGTTATACATCGCTAGAATCGTTAGTTTGCATGGAGTCCCCAAGAACATCGTATCGGATCGAGGATCTCAATTTGCCTCGAGATTCTGGAAGAAAGTTCAAGAAGGTTTAGGAACCCGACTAGATTTCAGTACCGCTTATCACCCTCAGACCGATGGAAAATAGAGCGAGTAAATCAAATACTGGAAGATATGCTGAGATCATGTGTGTTAGAATATGGATCTAAGTGGGAAGACTGTCTGCCGTTTGTAGAATTTTCGTACAACAACCATTATCAAGCTAGTTTGCAAATGGCCCCTTTTGAATTCATGTACGGAAGGAAGTGTCGCACCCCTTTGAACTGGTCGGAAGTAGGAGAGAGTCAGATTTTCGGACCCGATATCCTACGAGAAGCAGAAGAGAAGGTTCACAACATTCGTGAGCACCTCAAGACAGCCCAGTCCAGACAGAAGAGTTACGCCGACAAGAGATGTCGAGACCTCGCCTTCAATATCGGAGATTTTGTTTATCTGAAAGTGTCGCCATTGAAGAGAATGCAGCGTTTCCAACTCAAAGGAAAGTTAGCCCCCGGATATGTCGGACCTTTCAAAATTCTGAACCGTCTAGGAGAAGTGTCGTATCAATTGGAACTACCCGAAGAAATGTCAGCCGTGCATAATGTGTTCCATATCTCATTACTTCGCAAGTGTCTCGAAGTCCCGGAGAAGACTGAAGTATTCAAGAATATTGATCACCGGACCATAGAGATCAACGATTACCTGACCTATCCCAAAGTACCCATCCGTATTTTGGAAGAAGCTTTCCGAACCACCAGAACCCGAAGCATCAAGTTTCTCAAAATTCAGTGGAGCAACCACATAGAAGAGGAAGCTGCCTGGGAGCGCGAAAATCACATCAGGACGAAGTTTCCCGATCCCTTCAAATCCTAGGTAATATTTTCGTCCTTTTCAAATATCGGGACGAGATTTTGTTTAAGGGGGGAAGGTTTGTAACATCCCAAAAATACTAAAGTTGGATCATCAGACTCTAATCTTCAAAATTAGGATTAACAAAAACTTTTCTAAATAAAAATATGAAAGCATGCATGTGTGTATGCATTCCAATTTGGATTATTTTGAATTGCATTGTTTATGTGTTTCTTTGCTTGTAAAAGTATTCTTAGGTGAAATAAACATCATCTAAACAATTCCCAAAATTTTCCCAAAGACAACTAAATCAAAACAAACAAAATGAGTGAATGGTCATTTTGACCATTTTAACTCCCATGCCTACTTTGGCTGTCTCTAACTTTCAGAACTTAACAAAAACTTGTTTGGATCTGCACCCCTTGATAGTACTCATAAAAAAGTATCAAGGCCCACTCTGTGATCATCCAAAAACATTTGAATGCATAGTTTAAAGGACAGTTTAAAATTGAATCTATATCACATGGGAAGATCCCAGTTTTTCAAAAACCACTCAAACAAGCTCAACTTTCAAAACCCAAGCATCTGCAGACTCACCAGCACCAACCTAGCACACCCACCAAAATTCTTTTCAAAATTCAAAACTTGAGTTCATGCGGCCATTTCATCAAACACCTTGCAGATACAAATACAACAAAATCTAAACACTATTTGGAGCAGTGATTTGAGCCTAACTTGTTCCCTCTCTGGACACCACTAGCCTTAGTAGATCATCTAACAACCTAAACTAATCTCTAGCACTACTGTGAGATAGCCATTGTCATCAATGGTGAGCAGGCCGAGTGCACCCTTGTCACCCCAGTGTGGACAGCAAGCTAGGAGCAACACTAGCCTCGCCAACCTTGTCTGGGAGCAAGCTAACACCCCACCGCCACTCCCTGTCCAGCGCTCGAACCTTGCCAGCCCCTGGACCACACGCACAGACCATGCCAAGCTCGCCAGCAACCATGCCGAGAGCGCGCCCCGTGCGCCATGCTCGACAGACGCACATAGACCGCGCGCCGCCCTCGCTGCATGCATACGTGATCACCATCGTCCCAACAACCCCGCAGACACGCTCGTTCGCCGCCGCGCGGACCACGCGCGCTGTGCGCCATAAAAACTTCCGTCGGGCACGCGCATAGCACCGCCGCGTTCCGACCAATCCGCACCGCCCCACGCCTCGCCACCGCGTCGTTGAGATTCACCAGGGAGCACAACACCGCCCCCTACCGTTGCCCACGCCGATAGCCCTTTATGCCGTCGACCACGACGAGCTCACCTTGCGCCCGTTCGTCCCCTCTCGCCACTATAAATAGAGGCCACCCCGAGCCGAATTGAGCACACCATCTCACTCCCCTCTCCTCACTGATCATTCCACCCTGTTCCCGGATCAAGGCGAGCAGCGCATCACCGGAATTTCACCGGAGCAGGCCGCCTCTTGAGAAGAAGGGAGCGAGCGATTGGTGCCGCCCCAGGAGAAGCTGCCGGTACCAGGAGGTTCGCCGTCGTCGAATTTGTCGTTCGCCCGCCTCGCCGACCCTCGCCTGAGCCCCGGTGAGCCCCCGACGACCCCCACCTTCCGCGTTAGGTTTCTGTCTCGCCGGCGCTGCCCGACGTGGACGATGAACCAGGGTCGTTAGATTAGAACAAGATCCCACGGCTTACATTGCCCCGTACCGCTTCGCACCCCTCGTCTCACTGACGCGTGGGGACAACAACTTAACCAGCCCGCGTAAGCACTATGCTTAGCAGGCCAGCCCAGTATCGTTTCCCGCGCAGCCCACTCATTTGAATTCAACTTTTTCCATTTTAATTCAAACACAGTTCTGTGCCTAGTTTCAAAAATCAACCTAGCTCGATTCAGTAAACCAAATTGAATGAAACCAATTTTGTTAGAAAGGTCTTCAAATGCTGAATCCAAGCCCGTTGGATTTAAATCATTTGAATCTATAGATCAATCTTGGTAAAAATAACAAGGCAAAACCTTTTCTGCATTCAAACATTTTTCAAATTTAAACCATAAAAGCTTTTTAGTTGATTCCAACTCTCAAAAATCACATTTGATCATACCTTTCAGAATATATAAAAACATTGTTCAAGTAATAAAAGAATGCCACATAAGCATTTCTAGCCACTTTATTTAAGTAGAATAAAAGGTTAAACCTTATTAAATTGTGACACCACTTTAAATCACATTCCCATGGACTAAAATATGTGGTGATGACATGTGTCAACATGATCCCATGTTTGGTTTGGAGAATATTAAATCTTAAGTAGTTTTTCAATGAGTAGAAATTACTTTTCTAAAAATAAAAGGAATTAAACCAAGCTTTAATCTTGTAATGTTAGTGATGAAGCTAGCTCATCTATAGGACCCTTTTGTTTGATGATTGAAAGTAGTTAAGTATTGTTTGGTGATTGTGTACCTCGTATTTATTCATAGACGCTAGTACTGACCAAGGATACGAGGAAGAAGGAGGATACTACGAAGAAGCCGAGGAGAACTTCAACCACTGCTCTGCACAAGGCAAGATAATACCTGCAATTTAGCAAGCTTATACTGATACTGATGCAAGCCTAATACTACTAGTTGATTGTGCAAGTTAACACTTGCAAGATACTATACCTATGCAAGCAGATACTTGCTTGTTACCATGCCAACTATATGCCTTAAGCATATATGAACATACCCACTTGATAAACCAATCCTAGTTTTACTTGCAAGCTTTATACTTTATTTCTTTATCAAAGCTATTACTTAGAGTTTCCTTAAGTGACTTGTAGATACTAGAAAGATAATTGAAGGTTGCATAAAGATCATAAAATTTGGCCTAAGCTAGATCATCTTTATGTCATCCTAAGGCATGAGATGGAACTTAGTTAAACTCCACTAGTTTACCACCCCTCATTAGTACTTAACCCCACTTGTAGATGCTAGTGCTAAGCATAAAACTTGATCAACTTAGATGGGATTACTTGGTGGAAAAATGGGTATGAAAACCTTGGAATGATGGATCATTCTATTGAAATGTTTTGGACATGTGTTTCCGAACACCAGATGATTTATGGTGATGAAAATGTTGAGGCATGAGCCTTAGACCTTTATAAAATTGATGGTTGTCTGGATGCGATACCGTTCCAATTTTATTGTACAACCACAATACCCGAGAATTGGGTAGGGCTTGACTGGAAACTTATATACCTTAGTATTAGATCCCTCACGGCCAAGGTCTGAGCTGAGGCTACCTTGTGAACATTGTCCACCTGTGCAGTACCCAAGATGACAGTTGGTCATGGTTGGGAGGCCAAACTCACAGGAGAGGTGCTTATACTAGGGCATGTAATTGAAAGGTTAGGATTGATTATCCGCATACTGAGTATGGTGAATTCAGGATTTGTTCCTGACGGATGTATCGAATTTTGTGGTGAAATTGTACAATCTCTGCAGAGTGTCAAACTATTCGAATAGCCGCGTCCGCGGTTATGGACAGTTGGAGTGGCCATACTGTTCCCCCGTCAGATGTTTTCAAAATGACTTATGAAATGAATTGAGACTTTGACTTGACCACAACAGAGTGGTGACATGAAATACAAGTTCCCACTTAGGTGTTATAACACTTCAACTAGCTTTTCTTACTTCTGAGCTTAGTAGAGGTAAATCTGGCTTTTGCAAAACAACCCTAGAGCTTAGTGTCCTATTACAAAAACCCCCTTCACTTGTTAGTATTATTTTGCGAGTACTTAAAGAGTACTCATGGCTTTCTCCCTGGCTATTCCCGTGGCCAGACTATGAAGAGGAGTACCTGGAGGATGGACCCTAGGAAGGTTACGACAACTAGGATCATCTCCCATCGTCAGCATTGCCTGTGACCCCGAAGATGGAGCTTCACCTACGCTACCGTTATTATTACGTATTTCCGCTACTTGAAATATATTAAGAACTGGATCATGAGATCCTTATTCGTGTAAGACCTTATGTATGGTTTGTAATGGATGATGTACTATGGTATCCAATTCTGTTATGTCTCGCAAAAATGGTAATCCTGGGATTACGATGTATGGCATAACATGCATCTAGGATTAAGGATCCGGGTGTTGACATAAAGACAATGAGCAAACTTAGCAAGTGGCCCAATCCTTTCTTAGCAAAGGACAAGCCGGTGGAAATACTTATAAGGACCAAACGTTCTCGAGGACACATGGGAATTCTGTCAAGTGCTTTTGCTTCAAATAGCTGAGTACTCTTTTTTGGTGTTGTAAGTGTTGTGTGGGTGAACCTGTGCTAATGTTCCAACCTTACTTGGACTAATACATACTTGTGATTAAAACCCCTGCAAGCATCTGCAACTAACGGAAAGCAATTAAGATATAAAACTAACCACAACCTTAAACTCCGAGATCCTACACTCCCTTGTGCAAAGGTGTCGTAACGGGGGTTCAGGTTTCTGTCACTTCGGCAACCCCACAATTAGTAGCCAAATACACAATGCATTCCCCTAGGCCCATAAATGGTGAAGTATCATGTAGTCGACGTTCGCATGACACTACTAGAGGAATAGCACCACAACTTAAATACTAAACCATTGAATAATATCTCAACATAAATCCACTACTAACAACATGACTTCTCCCATGTCCTCAAGAACTAAACGAACTACTCACAAGACATCATATGGTCAAGTTCAAAGATGATATGGTGATGAATAACAATCTGAACATAAACAATAATCCAATGGTTCCACTCACAAGCATCAACTACAATAGTAATCAACACCAGGGAAATTTCCTCTAAGAACTAAGCAAGTATTCAACACGATTGTTACAGCAGGATGGAGTGGTGATGACGGTGCTGGTGGAGATGATGGTGTGGATGATGATGATGATCCCGATGAAGTCTATCTTGATGATGGCGTTGATGGCGACGATCTCCCCTCTACGGGAAGGAATTTCCCCGGTAGAAATCTGTCTGCCGGAGAGCTCTTTCTCTCTCGGTGTTTTCCGCCCTGCAGAGGTGGCAGAAATCTTTCTATGGTCGCTCCCCTAGTATTAGGGTTCCGAGAGGAAGTTATAGGCGAGAGGGCGGAGTCGGAGGCCTGATACGCCAAATTTGCATCACCTTTCTATATCATAATTTACCTCTATTCATTGATATATGTCTTATTGTGAGGTATTACTTATGGCTTTTCATCTATTTATGCATGTTGGATGATTCTTGGAGGATGAACTGCCGGAGTCTGGATTCTAATGGAAAAGAAGGCGTTTCGGTGCAATTTCGTGAAGATCAAAAAAATAACAGGAAAATATGGAAACATATTATTTTCCCAGAAGACGAAGGAAGCCAGAAGGAGGAGCGAAGAGGGGCCGCAGGGGGCCCACACCCCCTAGGAGCGGGTCCACCTGGGCTGCGCCTAGGGCAGGTGTGGCCCACCTGCCCAGCTCCCGACTCCGCCCCTTCGCCTATATCTTCCCTACGAAACCCTAAGCCTCGAGAAGCGACCACATATAGATTTCCGCCGCCTCTAGGGGGCAGAAAACATCGAGAGAGAAAGATCTCTCCGGCAGACAGATTTCTGCCCGGGGAATTCCTTCCCTGAGAGGGGAGACCGTCTCCATCAACACTGTCATCAAGATAGGCTTCATCAGGATCATCATCATCATCCAAACCATCATATCCACCAGCACCATCATCACCACTCCTTCCCGCTGTAACACTTGTGTTGGATATTGCTTAGTTCATTAGGGGAACTTTCCCAGTGTTGATTACTATTGTAGTTGATGCTTGTGAATGGAACCATTGGATTATTGTTTATGTTCAGATTGTTATCCATTACCATATCATGTTTGATCTTGATCCGTATGATGTCTTGTGAGTAGTTCGTTGTGTTCTTGAGGACATAGGAGAAGTCATGTTGTTAGTAGTGAATCTGTGATGAGTTATTATTCAATAGTTTAGTATTTAAGTTATGGTGCTATTCTTCTAGTGGTGTCATGTGAACGTCGACTACATGACACTTCACCATTTATGGGCCTAGGGGGATGCATTGTGTATTTGGCTACTAATTGTGGGGTTGCCGGAGTGACAGAAACCTGAACCCCCGTTAGGACACCTTTGCACAAGGGAGTGTAGGATATCAAAGTTTAAGGCTGTGGTTAGATTTATATCTTAATTACTTTCCTATGGTTACGGATGTTTGCAGGGGGTTTAATCACAAGTATGTATTAGTCCAAGTAAGGCCGATATGTTAGCACAGGTTCACCCACACAACACTTACAAACACCAAAGAAGAGTACTCAGTTATTTAAAGAGAAAGCACTTGACAGAATTCCCATGTGTCCTCGAGAACGTTTGGTCCTTATAAGTATTTCCACCGGCTTGTCCTTTGCTAAGAAAGGATTCACTAGAGGGAAAAAGCCTATCCGTGGCACACGCTTTTTGGGGTTAGTGGCGCACCCCCCGTGCGCCACGAATAAGACGCCACTAACTACAGGAAGTTCGTGGCGCACCCTATTTCTATGCGCCACTAATAACGTGCGCCACTAACTAGATAAATTCGTGCGCCACTAACTTGTCTCAGGTTTTCAAAAAAAAATACCAGAATATAGCAGAAATACACAGAATACACAAGAAATATACCAGAATACAGCAATATATCACAGAAATGCACAAAACTCACAGGAATACCCAGAAACTCACTGAAATTCATACAAAGTTCCAAAATACATCAATATAGAGATTCCAAGTGTTACACACAAGTCATGGGAGAGTACAAGTTCGAAATCACATAATCGCACGAATTCACTATTGACGCAGATTTGACTGCTCCAGACGAGCCCCCGCAGCCTCTATCTCCTGAATGAATTTGCAGACGGAACGAGTCGAGCTCCACTCTGCTCAACCTCGGGGACGCTCGCTGGGCATGGGTGGAAGCCAGTAGGTGGACCGCACTCTGTTGCTCCACGTCCATCAGGCACTGCTCCGAGGTACTGGTGTCCCTGACCATCAACACCACCGAGTGTTCCGCCGACGGCAAGTCGGCTGACACAGCGTGACGCATCTCCGCCATGACATCTGATCTCACCGCTAGGGCCTGCAGCAGTCGCCCACCAGAGTCCCTCTGAGTCAGAAGCGTCCAGCCCCGCACCTTGCATCTCTTCGAGATATCCTCCAAGGCAGCTGCTCGCTGATGCAGAGGCCGCTGCATCGCGTGGACCACCTCGGAGGTCATATTCCGGAAAAATCGCCCTGCGGGACCTCTGTCCTCGCCCGGTATCACCTCCACGAGCACCAGCATGGTCTTCGCTCCTTCCCTCTCTGGCACAGTCGGCTACTGCATCGAATCCCTTTGCCACCTCCAAGGGCACCACTCCACTCCCCCACACTGAAACAGTAGTCTTGTGATGGGCTGCATGGTGAAACAAGATTTACAAATCAGCCTGCCAGTAACAAGATTATTACCAGGCCATGTTTACAAACCCATAATGCATCAGAGCACATCCTGAAGATTATTACCAGGTTCTTTTATTACCAGGCAAATAAAAATAATGGATCCTAAGCACAAGTGTTAACTGAACAAACAAATAACCTAAACTACTAAGAGCCTCCTATTAATTCACCATTACAAAGCAATTGCTAGCAATATATATGAGCAGTAAAGAGATCCTGTAGGGGTCCCAACCTTAGATAAGATTGATCCCTCCTGTGTTTTACAATGCTAGTCCCTGGATCAATAGCTAGCATCCACAGTATAGATGTAATATCAAGAAACAAAGGTCATAACATAACTTTATAACCAGGAATAACATAGTTTTATTACATCATACATAGCTCATATGGCTATTACATTACATTGCAGCGGAATAACTATAATCATGGGGTCCTTCATCTTCAAAGTGCCACAGGCAGATGTTGGTTGTAGACTTTGTAATCCTAATCAAACATTCTTCACTAAAACAATCAAACCTGCAACATACAAGTTACAGCCACAAAGGGGTCAATACATTTGAATTGTATTGGCAAGTGATACTATATTTGTATAGTGGAGTCTATCATCTATATGCATTTGGCTAAGTGGGGTTGAGGCTTGCATTGCTCAAAATAGATTTTTCTTATCATTTTGAAAATACTAAGTTTTTGCTTGACAAAATCATTTTTCCTCAATCAAAGATTTCAAGATCCTTGTACCAAGCCATCTCTCCATCAATGATTGAAGAATTCAAACAACCCTTGTTCAAACCACAAGATTTTAATTTAGAAATTTGAATGATGAGATTCTTGATTGCTTCCATGTCTTGATGCTCAAATTGTCCTTTACCAGGGACATGGCTAAGTACTTAGGTTTTACACTCTGCAGAGGTGGTGCACTTTCCCCACAAGACTTGGTTTCCCAAGACAAGATCTTTCAGAAGCTTTCCCTTAGACCAAAATGGACGCGTTCCAACCTATCAAACACTACCACCCACTGTCCATATGGCTAAGTTCTTGCAACCTATATGATCATGGCAGAGCCCATATTGCCAAGTGGTTGCACTTGAAGCTTCTCAACATTTGACATCTCAAATCCCTTTGTTTCCTGGGTGGCATACCACAAGTGAGATACACAATCCAAGTCCATGGCATTGTGAACCACTCAACCATTCTCCACCAAGCTATTCCATTCCACCCAGGTGATTCATTAACTTAGTTGTTTTATTAGACAAAATCACAAGTCCTTAGACTTAGAATATTTTTCCATAGTGTGAATATATATTCCACCCATGTTTTCTATTAGCTAGGCTAAGCTTGGTAGTAGTAGGAATCTCTAACTTAGGAAAATCCTACTAAGGATTCATCTACTAGGTTTTCCTATAGCAAGATCTATACTTAGCAAAATTTATGCAGGTTTACTTAGCAAAATCACTAATGCATAGTGAAAGTAATGGGACAAAAGAATGAAGCATCACTTGCCTTTTTGGTAGAGTATAGGTTCACTTCTTGATCTTTGCAACAATCACGCTCTTCAAGTCACTACAAATCAATCAAGCAAGGCACAAACTCAATCTACCAATCAAGCAAAACAACACACATAAATATCAAAGTCAAAGAAATGCATGTAAGCATGCCAAGCTTTGTTTTGTTTGAAAAAGTGGTTCCTAGTGGGTCATAGTCATTTGGGTACATCTAATGGTCATTTCCTAAAGTGGCCAAGTCATTTGCAAAAGGTTTCACTTTAAATCCACTTTCAAAACAAAGTGTTATTTTATGTGGTGTAGAATTATTTTTTTACTAAGGCATTAGCCTATAGGGTTCACCAAATGAGTTGCTATTGCAAAACTTGGTGTTTTAGTCATTAGGTTTGGTCCAAACCATCTACTCAAAGTTTTGTTTCCATAAACATTTTCATAATAAAAACTATTCTTTTTATTTGGCTAGAAAATGGCTAAGTCAATTAATCTAACCTAAATCTTTCAAAAATCATTTTTAATACCAAGGGTTGGTTCCTAGGGTCAGTAAGGTCACAACAATCTAATTTGCAAAGGTTTTATCCCTAAATTCAATTTTTAAACAATTTTTATACTCTAAACAAGTACACAAATGTTTCTGCAAATTCAAACAAGCTAACAGATACTATTTGTCAAACCAAGGCCATGGTTGGTTAGGGCTTGTTCTCCTGAATCCATTGATATAAAATTTGTCAAATTTGGACGTGTGGTTTGAAAGTTACAAAGGTTTCAAAATGGCTTTTAAATCTGGTTTCTAATTCTGTTTTAATCAGAACAGGGACACGCGGCAAGATTCTATTGGACGGTACCGGTTCGGCCGGATCGGGTGACGCTGGCCGTTGGATTTAATTAACATCGCGCGGCTCTGGTTGCTCGATACCTCTTCGCTCTACTTTCTATCCTATCCACTGGATTAAGATCGGACGGCTGCTGCTGCCTAGCCAAGGACTGGCGGCGCGAGTTCACCGGCGAGCGGCGGAGCGGTCAGTTGGCGGCGGTGCTGGCGAGGCAGGAAACGAAACAGTGAGGGAGCAAGCTCACCGAAGTCGCGAGGATGAGGTGATGCTGTTCGTGTGGTCGTCGTGGCAAGGGGCGCACGGGGACGGGCAGGATTGCTCGCCGTAGTTGGTTCTGGCGACGGTCGCGTGCGGTCGAGGTCGAGGATGACGCTGTGGTCCACGGGAAGACAAACGGAGGACGGGGTTAGCTGCGCAAGACCATGACAAAGATGTGTGCGTGAACGGAAGGGGTCGGGGTGGTCTGGGA
The DNA here is from genome assembly GCA_916181665.1 of Avena sativa. NCBI lineage: Eukaryota > Viridiplantae > Streptophyta > Magnoliopsida > Poales > Poaceae > Avena > Avena sativa. Next base: position 335,591,468 of record OV702280.1, on the reverse strand, counting down.
TTACCGGAGGAGCTCGTCGGAGGCGAGACAGACGGCGGCGCTCAGAGCTTTTGTCGAAGACGGTTTCCTGGGGCGCCCGCGGTTGAACGAAGTGTACTAGGAGATGCTCCAGAGAGTGGGGAGGCTGCTAGGTTGCATAGGAAGGCAGGTGGTGGAGTGTGTTAGCCGGAATTGGTGAGAACGGTCGTCGGAGACAGAGGAGGTGCAGGGCAAAATTCCTCGGCCTGGGGGCGTGCCGAAGTGGGGCGACAGAGGGGAACCAGAGAGGAGAGAGGGGCGCTTTAACTTGCTTGGTCAAGGGCCTGAGTAATGGTGTAGTTAACGCGTATTACGTCGCCCTTAATTTTTCCTGCAACGGCCGGCGAGGGGGAAGGTGTGGTTCGCGGGTGGGGAAGAAGGGGCCGTGGTGTGGGGTCCTCTGGAAGTGAGAGAAAGGGAGTGGAGGTGGGGCCAGTAGTCAGTCTCTCGGTGGGTAAGTTGCTGGGTGAAAGAAAACGATTCGGGCTAGAGAGGAGGTGGGCTGCGAGTTGGGCTGTTGGGCCAAATGGTGGGCTGGTCGTTTTCTCTTATTTTTTTCTGTTTACTTTGTTTTATTCTTTTCTATTTCTATTTTCTGATTTGTTATTTCAAACAATTCTCAAGCATTCAAATAATTCAAACAATTCAAACTATTGTAATGAGTTTTTGGTTCTTTTTAACATCATAATTCACATTCTAAAATAAAATATTATTTTAAATCTTTTTAGGTTCCATTTATTAATTGAATAAATGGATCATTAGTTATTTAATAAAATAGGGTTTGTTTTATTTAATAAAATCTTCATTTAAAATCCAAAATGTTTTCAAAACCCAAACAGTAGGTTTTATTAGAGAATATAAAATACTTGGAAAACCTATTTAAAATAATTTAATAAGTTTTGATGTTTTAATTAAAATGGTAAAACCTTTTATTTGAATAAAATTTGGATATTAATTCCTTATTATTTTATTTAAGCAATCCTTTATTATTTTTAATTTAACCTTTGCTATTTTATTTAAAATCAAATGTTTTAATTCAAAAGCTTGGCCAAGTTTTAATTTGGCTTTATAAAACAAACTTTATTTATAAATCCATCTTTTCTTTTGAATACCAAATCTTTTATTAAGAGATCCAAAATAATAATTCCAAAACATTTTTTAATTTCCTTTAATAAATGTTTATATTTTTTTAAATCCCTTTAGGATTTTATTTAATTCAAATGGGTTTGAGGTTCCATTTAAATTCAAAAAGTTTCTTCTGGCCCTGAAAATCAACAAAGTTTTATTTTATTCATTTATTTTCACATTACAAGATTTGGAAAATCTTGGGATGTGACAGGCTACCACCCTTAAAATAAATCTCGTCCCGAGATTTGGGGAGGCTAGGGTTACAAGCAAGTTCAAATAACTAGGGTTCTACCACCCTTAAAAATTTTCAAACAAGAATTACATATTGACCTTCTTGGGTCCTGGAAAAACTTCTCTAAGCAAATTTTTGCTTTTATGTCCTTAGTTTCCATACTTGACTCATGAGCCAAGGTTGAGATCCTTCATAGACTTGTTTAACTTGTTCTTCATCTTTTCTGGACAGTTGCTTGCATAATGTTCTGGATTCTTGCAGTTGAAACAAATCACTTGGCTGATATCTTTCTTTTCCTTTGGTATCATTGCTTTTTGTTTGTTTCTTTGGTTCTTCTTTTTCTCTGGGCATTCATTGGCATAGTGTCCCATCTCTTTGCAATTGAAACATTGCACTTGGCTTATGTCCTTTTTCTTCTTTTTGGGTCTCTCCAAAGCTAGGAGTTCTTCTAGTTCATGTTCTCCATAGGTGGGAGATCTTTCTCTCTTCTTGAGGCATTGATTTTCATGCTCCTTGGATGCATGATCCTTGTCTCTACAAATAATGCAAGCTGGGGCTCCATCTAGAACAATATTCTTTTCATCCTTGTTATCATACATTCTCTTTGGATAGTTTTCTTCCATGCTAATCATTTGATTAGTCACCTTAAGCATCAGTTGAGACTGCTCTTCCAAAAACCTTTGCAGTGCTGGATCCTTATCACTATTATTGACTAGGAACTGAGCTGTTAGTTGGTTCAACTGGTGTTGGGTTGCTATGAGCTCTTTCATGCTATCAGCTTGGTTGGTGTTGATGTCATCAACCTTGATGTTGGAGTCCCTTGGAGTAGTCATCTGTTTGGGTTTGAAGGGAGTTTAGAATAGGCAAGATATTTCTAAGGAAATATTTCTAATCACACACATCACAATTCACACAAGCAATGTTCAAGAAATCAAACAAACATTTCACAAACAACTTTGCACTCAAACAACAAGGTTCAAGCACAAACTTAGGCAATCAAAATATTTTTGCTATACCACATAAGTTGGTGGTTTTGATTTTAACTAGATTATGGTGGTCTATCTATATGGTTTACTTGTGATTTCTCCTTCCTTTATGATTCTTCTTGTATGAGATCATGGTTCCTTGAGATAACTCTGGGTTGCAATACTTCAAAGTTGTTGATGGTTTCTTCTTATTTTGCATTCCCTTAGTCTCTAAATCTTGAGTAGGATTTCCTTGTTTCACTTGTAGTCCTTAGTAGTTTCCAAGTTGAAAGTCCTTGGTGTTCATGCTGAAGATGTTGAAGTCATTAGGGTTGAAGATGTTGAAGTCATTAGAGTTGAATAAGTTGAAGTCATTAGAGTTGAAGAAGTTGAAGAAGTCCTTTGCACATGGTGTAGTCTTTGGCCATGGGGTAGGTTTTTCCATCAAGTTGAAGTAGAAGAGAAGTATAGTTGAAACCAAAATGGTTGAGGAAAGAGTTTACAAGTGTTTTTGTAAATAAGTTTTTGGAACAAATACACTCCTATTTTTCTAAGGGTTTTTGTCCAGTCCTAGGGTTTACAAATCCTACAGGCAACACAATGCTCTGATACCATCTGTAGGGGTCCCAACCTTAGATAAGATTGATCCCTCCTGTGTTTTACAATGCTAGTCCCTGGATCAATAGCTAGCATCCACAGTATAGATGTAATATCAAGAAACAAAGGTCATAACATAACTTTATAACCAGGAATAACATAGTTTTATTACATCATACATAGCTCATATGGCTATTACATTACATTGCAGCGGAATAACTATAATCATGGGGTCCTTCATCTTCAAAGTGCCACAGGCAGATGTTGGTTGTAGACTTTGTAATCCTAATCAAACATTCTTCACTAAAACAATCAAACCTGCAACATACAAGTTACAGCCACAAAGGGGTCAATACATTTGAATTGTATTGGCAAGTGATACTATATTTGTATAGTGGAGTCTATCATCTATATGCATTTGGCTAAGTGGGGTTGAGGCTTGCATTGCTCAAAATAGATTTTTCTTATCATTTTGAAAATACTAAGTTTTTGCTTGACAAAATCATTTTTCCTCAATCAAAGATTTCAAGATCCTTGTACCAAGCCATCTCTCCATCAATGATTGAAGAATTCAAACAACCCTTGTTCAAACCACAAGATTTTAATTTAGAAATTTGAATGATGAGATTCTTGATTGCTTCCATGTCTTGATGCTCAAATTGTCCTTTACCAGGGACATGGCTAAGTACTTAGGTTTTACACTCTGCAGAGGTGGTGCACTTTCCCCACAAGACTTGGTTTCCCAAGACAAGATCTTTCAGAAGCTTTCCCTTAGACCAAAATGGACGCGTTCCAACCTATCAAACACTACCACCCACTGTCCATATGGCTAAGTTCTTGCAACCTATATGATCATGGCAGAGCCCATATTGCCAAGTGGTTGCACTTGAAGCTTCTCAACATTTGACATCTCAAATCCCTTTGTTTCCTGGGTGGCATACCACAAGTGAGATACACAATCCAAGTCCATGGCATTGTGAACCACTCAACCATTCTCCACCAAGCTATTCCATTCCACCCAGGTGATTCATTAACTTAGTTGTTTTATTAGACAAAATCACAAGTCCTTAGACTTAGAATATTTTTCCATAGTGTGAATATATATTCCACCCATGTTTTCTATTAGCTAGGCTAAGCTTGGTAGTATTAGGAATCTCTAACTTAGGAAAATCCTACTAAGGATTCATCTACTAGGTTTTCCTATAGCAAGATCTATACTTAGCAAAATTTATGCAGGTTTACTTAGCAAAATCACTAATGCATAGTGAAAGTAATGGGAGAAAAGAATGAAGCATCACTTGCCTTTTTGGTAGAGTATAGGTTCACTTCTTGATCTTTGCAACAATCACACTCTTCAAGTCACTACAAATCAATCAAGCAAGGCACAAACTCAATCTACCAATCAAGCAAAACAACACACATAAATATCAAAGTCAAAGAAATGCATGCAAGCATGCCAAGCTTTGTTTTGTTTGAAAAAGTGGTTCCTAGTGGGTCATAGTCATTTGGGTACATCTAATGGTCATTTCCTAAAGTGGCCAAGTCATTTGCAAAAGGTTTCACTTTAAATCCACTTTCAAAACAAAGTGTTATTTTATGTGGTGTAGAATTATTTTTTTACTAAGGCATTAGCCTATAGGGTTCACCAAATGAGTTGCTATTGCAAAACTTGGTGTTTTAGTCATTAGGTTTGGTCCAAACCATCTACTCAAAGTTTTCTTTCCACAAACATTTTCATAATAAAAACTATTCTTTTTATTTGGCTAGAAAATGGCTAAGTCAATTAATCTAACCTAAATCTTTCAAAAATCATTTTTAATACCAAGGGTTGGTTCCTAGGGTCAGTAAGGTCACAACAATCCAATTTGCAAAGGTTTTATCCCTAAATTCAATTTTTAAACAATTTTTATACTCTAAACAAGTACACAAATGTTTCTGCAAATTCAAACAAGCTAACAGATACTATTTGTCAAACCAAGGCCATGGTTGGTTAGGGCTTGTTCTCCTGAATCCATTGATATAAAATTTGTCAAATTTGGACGTGTGGTTTGAAAATTACAAAGGTTTCAAAATGGCTTTTAAATCTGGTTTCTAATTCTATTTTAATCAGAACAGGGACACGCGGCAGGATTCTATTGGACGGTACCGGTTCGGCCGGATCGGGCGACGCTGGCCGTTGGATTTAATTAACATCGCGCGGCTCTGGTTGCTTGATACCTCTTCGCTCTACTTTCTATCCTATCCACTGGATTAAGATCGGACGGCTGCTGCTGCCTAGCCAAGGACTGGCGGCGCGAGTTCACCGGCGAGCGGCGGAGCGGTCAGTTGGCGGCGGTGCTGGCGAGGCAGGAAACGAAAAAGTGAGGGAGCAAGCTCACCGAAGTCGCGAGGATGAGGTGATGCTGTTCGTGTGGTCGTCGTGGCAAGGGGCGCACGGGGACGGGCAGGATTGCTCGCCGTAGTTGGTTCTGGCGACGGTCGCGTGCGGTCGAGGTCGAGGATGACGCTGTGGTCCACGGGAAGACAAACGGAGGACGGGGTTAGCTGCGCAAGACCATGACAAAGATGTGTGCGTGAACGGAAGGGGTCGGGGTGGTCTGGGATTACCGGAGGAGCTCGTCGGAGGCGAGACAGACGGCGGCGCTCAGAGCTTTTGTCGAAGACGGTTTCCTGGGGCGCCCGCGGTTGAACGAAGTGTACTAGGAGATGCTCCAGAGAGTGGGGAGGCTGCTAGGTTGCATAGGAAGGCAGGTGGTGGAGTGTGTTAGCCGGAATCGGTGAGAACGGTCGTCGGAGACAGAGGAGGTGCAGGGCAAAATTCCTCGGCCTGGGGGCGTGTCGAAGTGGGGCGACAGAGGGGAACCAGAGAGGAGAGAGGGGCGCTTGAACTTGCTTGGTCAAGGGCCTGAGTAATGGTGTAGTTAACGCGTATTACGTCGCCCTTAATTTTGCCTGCAACGGCCGGCGAGGGGGAAGGTGTGGTTCGCGGGTGGGGAAGAAGGGGCCGTGGTGTGGGGTCCTCTGGCAGTGAGAGAAAGGGAGTGGAGGTGGGGCCAGTAGTCAGTCTCTCGGTGGGTAAGTTGCTGGGTGAAGGAAAACGATTCGGGCTGGAGAGGAGGTGGGCTGCGAGTTGGGCTGTTGGGCCAGATGGTGGGCTGGTCGTTTTCTCTTATTTTTTTTCTGTTTACTTTGTTTTATTCTTTTCTGTTTCTATTTTCTGATTTGTTATTTCAAACAATTCTCAAGCATTCAAATAATTCAAACAATTCAAACTATTGTAATGAGTTTTTGGTTCTGTTTAACATCATAATTCACATTCTAAAATAAAATATTATTTTAAATCTTTTTAGGTTCCATTTATTAATTGAATAAATGGATCATTAGTTATTTAATAAAATAGGGTTTGTTTTATTTAATAAAATCTTCATTTAAAATCCAAAATGTTTTCAAAACCCAAACAGTAGGTTTTATTAGAGAATATAAAATACTTGGAAAACCTATTTAAAATAATTTAATAAGTTTTGATGTTTTAATTAAAATGCTAAAACCTTTTATTTGAATAAAATTTGGATATTAATTCCTTATTATTTTATTTAAGCAATCCTTTATTATTTTTAATTTAACCTTTGCTATTTTATTTAAAATCAAATGTTTTAATTCAAAAGCTTGGCCAAGTTTTAATTTGGCTTTATAAAACAAACTTTATTTATAAATCCATCTTTTCTTTTGAATACCAAATCTTTTATTAAGAGATCCAAAATAATAATTCCAAAACATTTTTTAATTTCCTTTAATAAATGTTTATATTTTTTTAAATCCCTTTAGGATTTTATTTAATTCAAATGGGTTTGAGGTTCCATTTAAATTCAAAAAGTTTCTTCTGGCCCTGAAAATCAACAAAGTTTTATTTTATTCATTTATTTTCACATTACAAGATTTGGAAAATCTTGGGATGTGACAGATCCCCATAAGAAAATTCCATAAGCATACTTGGTTCATTTTTTTCCTGGAATAAGCAATTGCGTACTTTATTTTATACAAGTCAGACATATGTACAAGATCAAACAGGAGCATTTCAGCAGCTATTTTCAGTATTTACACTAAAACAGGAGCACCTTAATTATGCATTTTCCAGTAGCTATTTTCAGTATTTAGGCAAGACTCAAAATCTAACATAAAGCATTTTATACAACTAAGTACTGAATCTTGGGTCTCAAATACAACTAAGGACTGCATCTTGGGTCTCAAATGCTAACATGGAGAAGATGGAAAACTTTGTTAGTTCACAGTTTTGGGGATCAAATGCAAATAAAGACTGAATCTTGAGTTATCAGAGATTAGCTACGACATCATTGGAAAGGAATCAAGCAAAGAACACAGCTATCTGGTTCAGTACAAACATCAATTTCTCATGCAGAAGTAAAATAAGCCCCAACCAGAAACTGCCACCGTTTCAAAATATAAAATGTTTTGGTAGGAGATGCTAAACTAACCTACTAAACACTAAGTATGTGCAACATCAATAGATCATGCATTAACATGATCCAATTACTAAGTATTCACGTAGCTGTCACATCCCAAGATTTTCCAAATCTTGTTATGTGAAAAATAAATGAATAAAATAAAAGTTTGTTGATTTTCAGGGTGAGAAGAAACTCTTGATTCCAATTGGAAACCTTCAAACCTATTTCTGATCAAACAAATCCTAAAAGGATTTGTAAAGATAAACAATTAATAAAGAAAATATTAAATATGTGAAATTACTATTTTTGGATCTTTTAATAAAAAGATTTGGTTTTCAAAAGCAAAGGTAGAAATATAAATAAGGATTATTTTTATAGAGCCAAATTAAACCTTGACCAAGTTTTTGAAATAAATATTTCTATTTGATGAAAATAGTAAAGGTTTGTTTAAATAAAATAATGAGGATTTATTAATATCCAATTTTATTAAAAATAAAGGTTTTACCATTTTAATTAAACATCAAAAGTTGTTAAATTATTTTAAACAAGTTTTCCAAGTATTTTATATTCTCAAATAAAACCTACTGATTTGGTTTTGATAATATTTAGATTTCAAATGGAGATTTTAATAAATCAAAACCTATTTGAATTAATAACTAAGGACTATTTTATTTAATTATTAAATAGATCCTAAAAAGAATAAAAATATTATTTTATTTTGGACTTTGGAATTGTGTTGTTAAACAGAACTAAAACTCAATACAAGGATAGCAAGGTTTTGAGTTTATTTGGGTGTTTGATTTGTTTGATTGAATTTCAAAACAGAAAATCAATTAGAAAAAGAAAAAGACATTCAGAACAAAAAAAAGAGAAACAAGCAGCAACCCAACTAAGCAGGCCCAGCAAGCCCAGCCCCAGCCCAACTTCTACCCCCACGCGCAAAACGCTTTTCACCCACAATCGCACCCGCAGAGCGACAGACGAGTGGACCCCTCTCCCTCTCTCTCTTCCTCGCTGACAGGCAGGTCCCACAGCGCCACCTCAGCATCGTCTCCCTCGCGACCGTTCTTCCTGCCGTTGCTGCCTTTGATTGCGTCGTTGAATTCATGTTACTACCACAGTTATACCTCGCCGTGACCATTCCCATTTAATCGCCTCTATTTCCTCTTCCTTTCCCCTCAAACCCTGCTGCAAGTGAGCCACCAGGCTGCCCCCAATTCCCTTTGCTTTGCCACTGCTCCGACGACGTCTCCGACCAAATTCCGGCGCCGTCCAGCCTCGCCTCGCCTTCCCAAGCACACGAGCTCGCTCCTCACCTCCTGGCACATCTCCCCGTGCCACTCATTCGCTCGCGGGCGCTCCGCAACGTCGACTTCGTCATCTACTGAGTGTCGCCGCGTCTGTTTCTTTTTTCGGCGACCTCCCCTGGTAAGTCTCGACCGCCCCGGCACCTCCTATTGATGCTCACATCATCAGCAGTTCAACCCGCGTCTAACTGTATCCATGTTTTGCCTCGGAGTGAACCGCAGCGTCGCCCTCGACGACCTCCAGAGCCGCCTGACGCCACCACTCACTCCGGCGAGCAATTGTCGCCGTCCCTGAGCACCCCTTGCCTCCTCGCGACCACCTTGAGCTTCACCTCGACCTCGCGAACATGGTGAGACCCTCCTCTGTCTTCCTTGCTTCCTGTAACCGCCTCTAGCACACCGTCTGACCGCGCACCGCCGTCTGCCACCGCCAGCGCCGCCAGTTCCTGGTCGAATTGCTATGGACCGTAGGATTTAGATCCAAGCGTTGCGATATATTGACTAATCGAAGGGGTATCGTATGCTCAGAGCCGCATGATGTTATTTAGATCCAACAAACCACAGAGCGCAATTCGCACGAACCGGTACGCGCCAGTAGGAATAAGACACGTGTCCAGAGACTGTTTTAAAAACAGAAATTTGATCTATTAGATTTGCAAACTTGTAAAATCCATAACTTTTGATCCACACGTCCAAAATTTGCAAACTTTATATCAATGGATTCATAAAAATAATCCCTAGCCAACCATGCACTTTGTTTATTAAAAATCTTCTGATAAAATGTTTGTTTTTGCAGAAACTTGTGTATGCTTGTTTAGGATATAAAATTTATTCCAAAATGATTTTGGGGGTGAAATCTTTGAAAAAAGGTTTGTTGTGAACTTACTGACCCTAGGAACCAACTCATGGATTTAAAAATGTATTTTGTGAAGATTAGGATTGAATAATTGTATTAGCTCATTTCTAGTCAAATAAAAATATTGATTTTGATATGGAAATGATTTTTGAGTAAAACCTTTGGGAAATGATTTGATTCAAACCTTCTGACCCTAAACACCAAGTTTTGTGAATTAACAACCTATTTGGTGGACAACATAAAATTATTGCCTTACCAAAAGCATTTTCCACCACATGAAATAATGATTTGATTTAAAAATGGTTTATAGATAAAACCCTTTTGCAAATGACTTTGCCACTTTAGAAAATGACCACTTTGAACCTTACAATGTTTAGAGCCTAGTAGAAACCACCTTTGCAAATAAAACTATCTTTTGCATGCTTGCATGCATGACTTAGTTTCTATTATTTTATGTGTGATGAATTGTTTGAATAATGGTTGGAATGCTAGTTGAATCTATGTTTGCTTGATTGATTTGTAGTGAAGTTAGAAGAGTGTGATATTAGAAAGATCAAGAAGTGAACCAACATCCTCTACCAAAAAGGCAAGTGACACTATCATCCAAGTCCTACTATTTTCATTACACTTAGTGGATTTTGAAACATGCATGATAAGGACTACTATAATTTTTGCTATGCTAAATCCTAATAGGATACCCCTATATATTCCTTAGTGAAAACAATGTAGTTGTAATATGCTTAGCCCTGCTTTATATATTGAGAAGGGATGCATGTTGAGATTATGAGAAGTATTGAAAAGACTTGTGTTTTATATAATAAAACAAGTACTCAATGAACCACCTGGGTGGACAAGGATACTCAAGTTTTTGACAAGGTGGCAACAAGAGGAACCATGTTTATATGGCAATCTCTTTTTGTTGTGCACTAGAAGAAAACCACCCAGGGACTTAGAGATTGAACATGTTTCTCGTACAGTGGCTTCCGTGTACAACCACATGCTAAATGGGAACTGGCTTAGTCAACTAAATAGTGGAAGACCCATGCATTGGCCTCTTCAGGTTAACTGGAATGAGGGAACTAGGAACCCTACATTGGTGCCTGAAGACAAGCTAGCATTGTGTATTGGGAGGACCCTATGGAAAGATTTCGTCACATTCTCAATCTGCCAGTACTCCATCTTGGTGAGTACTTATCCAGCGGCCACTGGTGGCATCAAGATGAGAATGTGTCATGTGGGTAAAGTGTACAACTTCTGCAGAAGATAAAAATCTAAGTACTTAGCCGTGTCCCCGGTTATGGATAATACTGAGCAACTAAGGCCTGAAGCTATGGGAAATCTCGACATTCCAATTTCTAAAAGTAAAACTTGAAAGTGACAACAAGAGACTTGAAGAACTTGGAGGTTTCCAAGGAGTTCAGAAAGATTTGACAAAAGATCAAAAACTATTTTGAAAAGATAGGATAAAACTATTGCTTTCTGCAAAAGAGCCTAAACCCTACTTAGCAAAATATGCATGTAATGATAGGATCCTCTTATTTCTACATAGTAGTGAAACTTGCCAATACAATTCAAATGTATTGACCCTTGTGGCTGCAACTTATTATGTTGCAGGTTTGTTTGATGTAAGTGTATTGATTAGGATTACAAGTCTACAACCAACATGGCTGCCTGTGGCACTTTGAAGATGAAGGACCCCATGCTTATAGATATTCTGCTGCAATGTAATGTGATAGCCAAATGAGCTATGTAAGATGTAACGAATTATTTTATTCCTGGTTATAAAGTTGTATTATGACCATTGTTTCTTGATATTATATCTTAACTGTGGATGCTAGCTATTGATCCAGGGACTAGCATTGTAAACACAGGGATCTCTACCTTATTAAAGGTTGGGAACTCTATAGTAGCACATTGCTCATTGAATCACTCCTCAGTACACTCAATTTTGAGAAACCACAGAAGCAATCACATGAACACACCATAGTGCACAACCAGTTTTTAAACACATACATCAGGACCAAATTTTTAATCAGCTATTTTTCATGCTAGTGAACAATAAAATACTATATGCGGTATCTTTTAGTTCCACTCATGCTAGTAGGCATCACTAGTATTATCAAGTTCGTGACATTAAAAGCTGACACCAAACAATAGTTAAAGAAGAAAACTAAGTCCAAATTTTCATTGCATGGTCACATCCACCAAATTTTGTCTACTGGACATAAGTGAGGACCAAAGTTTAGAACAACTATTTTTCATGCTAGTGAACATTTAAAGACCATGTAGTAGTATCTTTTAGTTTCAGGCATGCTAGTAGGCATCACTAGTACTATAGTCAGTGATATTAATTAAAGAAGAGAAGAAACAATAGCTAAAACCAAATACTAAAACCGTGGAACAAATACACACAATTTTTTCACCACATGATCATGTCAACATCCACAAAGATGCAGGAGATGGAGATACAGGGAGGGGAGGAGAGGATCACGTGATGGAGCGTCGAGGATGGTGGTGGCGGGCCTCCTCCTCCTGGTGCGCGGGTGGGGCCTCCTCCTCCTGGTGCGGGCGTGAGCCTCCTCCTGAGGTGCTCCTCCTCCTGTGGTGGCTGCCGAAGAGGGGAGAGGTTAGAGAGGGGGTGGAAAGAGGGGAGGGGAGAACGAGGCGAGCGCGGCGGTTAGGGTTCGTCAGTTCGTGTCAGCGAGGGGGATGAAGAGAGATGGGAGAGGGCAGCGGAGTACCTGCAGACGGGAGGCGGTGGCGGGCGGTCCGGCGAGCGGCGAGCGGCGGCGCTGGCGGGGGAGCGAGGCGAGAGCACACATACAGGAATTTGGGGGAGAAGAATGGGAGGGGAAAGGGAGCGAGGCAACGCCATTATTTTGGATAAGTCAGGGTAGTTCGTGGCGCACCACAGTTTCCGTGCACCACGGATAGTGGTGGCCGGCCGTCAGAGGTGGGCCCCGCCTTATGCGTGGCACACCGATCCTACGTGCACCACAGATACTTTGGAGTTAGTTGCACATAATTTGCGCATGCGCCACAGATAACCTTGTTAGTGGCGCATTATATCAGGTGCGCCACGAACAAGGGGCCTGTGGATAAGGGTGTTCCCACTAGTGATTGGGCCAGTTGCTCCGTTTGTTCTTTGTCTTTATTACTTGCTCCTTGTTTTGTTGCCTTGTAAGAAAACCACTAAAAATCCATTTGCTAAGTATTCACAGGGATTTCCTGCTCCATACCACTGTTCAGTAGCTTCTGCTCCTCGTTGGGATCGACACTCCTATTTATCAAAAGTACTACGATACACCCCCTATACTTTTGGGTCATCAAGACTACTTTCTGGTGCCGTTGCCAGGGAGTGAAGCACTATTGAAGAGTGGAACTGGTAAGGGAAACTTTTACTGTGAGTATTGCTTTTGTTACTGCTTGTTACTTTGTTTTCAATATGGATAACCCACTTGGTTTTCTGTTTGGGAAAACTACTACCACTGCTAGGGTAGTAGATGAACCACCACCAGTTGAGATAGATCCTTTTAAGATACCTACAAGTATTGTTAATCGTGTTATAGATAATTATTATTTAGGGGATAGAACTGTCCATCCTGGTGATCACTTGCTTTTTATCCATGAATTATGCGGGGTGTTTAAGTGTGCAGGTATCACAACTGAACAGGTGAACAAGAAGTTATTCTCCATATCCTTGAAAGGGAGATTTGAAGAATGGTATAAGCTGCTAAAGAATGGACAATCCATGGAATGGGAGGAGATGGCATCTCTCTTTTACTCTAAATTTTATCCTCCCAGTGAGATTCATAAGGATAGAAATCTTATATATAACTTTTGGCCTCTTGATGGAGAGAGTACATCTCAAGCTTGGGGGAGATTAAAGTTACTAATGCTTAAATTTCCTATTCATGAACTCCCTAACAATATTATTCTCAATAACTTTTATGCTAGGTTTTCTCTTCATGATAAAGATTTACTAGATGCTTCCTGTGCTGAATCATTCACACGTATGAAGGAAGAAGCTAAATGGGATCTACTAGGCCGTATTCAAGAGAACACTGAAGCTTGGGAGAATGACAAAGGAAGAAAGTCAGGTATAAACTATGATTATGAATGCATTAAATCTTTTATGGGAACTGATGACTTCCGTGATATTAGCAATGAGTTTGCTCTTGATTCCCAAAGTATTGCCAACTGTTTTAAAACCTTTGCCTCTTACATAGAAATTCCCCAAAAGAAGTGGAATAAGTACCATGCTCCTTATAAAGATGTTGTTAGTCATGTTCCTGTTAGAAGTACTCAAGTTTGTACTACTAATCATATTGTGCATGAACCTCATGTTGAGAAAATGCCTTTCCCAGCTAAGGTAAAGGAGTATTCTATGATTATTAGTGCAAATAGTAAAGGTACAAATAAAACTGTGGATCCTGATGAGCAATTGAATGTTGAACCTGTGGTAGCTATTGTGAAAGACACTATCACTAGAAATATAGAGGATGAGCATATTGTCTTCTGTGAAGACGCTTCTAATATTATCTCTCATCCTAGTAAGGCTAGAAAAGCTAGTGTTCCTGTGCTTTCTGTTAAAATTGGTGATCATTTCTATTATGGTGTGATATTGTTGCTAGTTCTAGTGCTATTCCTTATGAGCTTTACAGGGAAATTATGCATTAGATTCCTCCTTGTGAGCTTGAGGACATTGATGTGGTTATTCACCTTGCTAATAAGGAAACCATTTGCCCCATTGGCATAGTAAGAGACGTGGAAGTTCTATGCGGTAAGATTAAGTATCCTGCTGATTTTCTAGTGCTTAATTCAGCAGCTAGCAAAACTTGTCCTATCATTTTTGGTAGACCTTTCTTGAACACTTGTGGATCTATTATTGACTGTAAGAAGGAAAAAGTTTTAACTAAGTTTGATGGAGATTTTTATGAGTTTAAGTTTTCCAAATTTGCTAAAGCTCCTTGTGAAAATAGCTTGCCTAATAAAGATTCCAGGATGGAACAACTTGCTTCTATTGATCCAGTCTATGACCTTGGACCACTTTTTGATGACTGTAAGTATGCTTATTCTGATGATAAAGTTGTTTCCAGTGACAGTTATATTGTCAACTTTATTCAAAGTGCTACTGAAAGTTATTTTGAGATAAGGAAACATGGTTTTATGCATCTCAATGATGTTAAGTTTCCCCGTTTTATGTTTAAAGCTTTGAAGGTGCATTTGTTTTTTCTTCCTATGCTTGTTGCTTTTTGTTTCAACAATTCGTTTTCTCATGATACTCCCATGCATAGGAAGTGGGTTAGACTCAAGTGTGTTGGTTATTTGCTTCTTGATGCTCTCTTTCACTTCAAATATATATATCCTATGTGAGCATCTTTGAAAGTTTCAAGCCTAACTTAAAGGCATTAAAGAAAAGTACTTGTTGAGATAACCCAATAGTTTTGTCGAGTCTTGGAAGTTACTACTTCAGTAATAACCACTCCTTATCCTTTTTTTTGGTTTTTCTGTCAAGTTCAACTACTTTTGTGAAGTAGAGGAGTTGTGAAAAGTGTGCTGCATTGTAAAAATTCGTGAGGAAGCTCAGTACTTAAGATGGATCTGCATTTTTCTTTGCTTGTTCTCCAGGTTGTTACCCAACTTTCATTAGTTCTGCACTTTTTGATTTGAGCAACATAAGGTTTTCGAAAAAATCAATCTTTACCTGCTGGTCTATTTTGACAGATTTCTGCCATCATTTGCATTTGCCTCTTACAGAGCCTTTGTTTTGATGGGTTTTCAGTTGAAGTGTGTATGTCACATCCCAAATTTTAGATTTGGTTCAGCATATCATTCATTTCATTGCATCATACTTTTCCATGCAAAACCATCGATTGAAAAGATTCGGCAAAACGCTATTTTCAAAACCCTATTCTGTTTTACTACGAGGCTCCTGCGGGAGGCTTTAGTAGGACTTGCGCTGTCCACCCTTGTAGCCTATAGGTTTCACTCAACCCTTGACCCTAGGTTGTTCCCCTAGATTTTACAAAAATTTAGGAACAAGAATCACCCGATTCGGAGCTCGTACGGAAAAGTTACGGAGGTTCTACAAAAGGCAAAAAGGGAAAAGAAACGGACCAAAAAAAAATCTGCCCGGCCCCGTGTCCGCCTAGGACCCCGCGAGGGGGCCCCACATAAGAGGCCGCACCCGCGCCTCGGTTCCCGTGCCCGACCGCGCCTTCCTCCCGCGCGCCGCCGCCTCGGGATCGCCGCCCGCCGCCGCCTCGAGGTAAGCGCCGCCGCCCCGCCGCCTCACGCCGCACCCCGCCGCCGCGCCGCCCGCCTGCAGCGCCCGCGCGCGCACCGCCCTCCGCGCCGCCTCGCCCGCGCCGCGCGCCTCCGCTCGCCGCTGCCCGCCGTGCCGCCCTCCAGCCCGCGCCGTAGCCGCTCGCCCCGCCTCCCGCGCCCGCGCAGCCGCCCGCCGCCGCTCGCGCCAGCGCCGCGCGCAACCGCCGCAAGCGCCTCCCGCCGCGCGCGCACCGCCCGCCGCTCGCCGCGTTAACCACCCCGTTCCACGCGTTGACCGTTTCCCCCTCCGAGCAGGAACCGCCGTCACCGGAACCGATCGCCGCCACCGTCCCGAGCTCGCCGTCGTTCGTCTCCGGTGAGTCCGCAGCCGCCATCTCTTGGGACCATTGGATCTCAGATCAGCGGTCCAGATCAGCCGTTGACCAGTCAGCCCCAGGCGTTGAATAGTCAGACGCCTAGTCAGCGCCGAGTCAGCAGCCGCGTTGACCAGTCAATAGACACAATTGACTGGGTATTTTCGTTAATCGTTTTAGTTGACAGATTTTGGTAGAAACTTGTAAATTGCGTAGAAATTAAACCGCTGGGCCAAAAATTGCAAATAAAATATGTGTAGATTCAGTAAGTCGTGTAGAATCTTGCTGTACCTTAGTTTCACACTTTTGCAGCAAGGTTTAGTACAGTTTAATCAAATGAGTTAATGGCCTTTTTGGAGTAATTAATTCGTAGAAAAAGATCTGCAACTCCAAAAATTGCGTATGATATGTCCCTGGATTCAGTGGAACGAGGGGAATCTCATCGTGATTTAGAAGGATAGGCTTACAGTAAAAACTTCTGCAGAAATTGTCTAGTGGCTTTCTGCAGTGTTTTAATTACTCGGGGAGTTTTATAATTCCTTTTTGAGTAATTCCAGTTGGTACTGTTCCTAAATAGCAAATCCTATGCGGTAGAATTTTCCCAATATTTTACAAACAGTATACTACCGGTAGTGAATTATTTGAGTTCTAGCTCTAGTTTTGAGCATTACTTTTTGCGTATTAGTTTTCCTTGCGCTAAAACTATTTTCCATGCATGCGATCAGTACCTCTACTGAATACTATTATGTGGTGTTGTTGTAGCGTCACCCCACTTGTCTTGCATACCTTCATGCATCATCTTTGTTGCATATGCTTGTGGATTGTTTGTTTATGATTGCAATTGTATCGTGTAGATTGTGACGAGTGCAACCCTTGCTCATGTGTGGATTGTTCTTCCGACCGCTACAACCAAGGCAAGTAGATGCTATTTTTTTCATGATATTGTCCTACTATTTTCTATGCATTGTCGTGTATTTTGTAGATGCATGTGTAGGATGATACTATCGCTATGCTATGTCCTATTATGTGGTAGGGCCTTCCTTATAGATGAACCACCGTTGGTAGATGTGCTTAGCCATGCTATGTTGAACGAGGGCTGGGCTACATCATTGAGACTTGTTTCTAAAAGTATTGGTTTGTGAAAACTAAAACAACTTAATCAATAAATCTCCTGGGTGTGATGGTATTGATAATTTTTGGTGGTTTCATTGCGAAAAGGCACCTAGGTATCGAGAGAAATTGATTGGCTTCTTTATTGTGTAGCTTACGTGTACAACCATGTGCCAATAATGAAATGGGCGGTTGGTTGGACTTAGTAGGTTGTGGTAACCCGAACCCGCGTATCCAGAGATGTAGAATTTTGGTAGGTTGGACCGGTGCGCGTCGGGATTGGGGTGCTACTTCCCGAACAGTCTCTTCTTGGACTTCTCCCTATCATCACCCAAAATGAGAGTGATGGTACGAGCTGGGCTGGCCAAGTCACATGGGTAAAGTGTACTAACCTCTGCAGGGTGTATAAACTAATCGATTAGCCGTGTCCCCGGTTATGGACAACTGAGTTGCTTGATATTGATTCCATGACATGTTTCTCGCTCATTCTAATTTCATAATTGTTTTAATATTGTTGGGTTAACTTAATTGGGATCTTTTCAAAGAAAATCAAAACTGTTTATGAAAGTAGGACAAATGTAGTTGCAAATGCAAGCCAGACACAGCTCCAATTGCCAAATATGCATGTAGATGTTAGTACTATTGTCTCCTTTACTAGCTCTACTTGCCATACATTCCATGTATTGACCCTTCGGGGCTGCTACGTTTCATGTTGCAGGTTATTCCGATTCTGAGTAATCGATATAGGCCACAATACTTCACTCGGCACTTGTTCACTTGTGGGCAATTTGAAGAATGGATGATTTACTTTATTTATGTTGCTACCTGAATAATTTGAGCTAGCTTTGGGCTAAGCTTTTATTATAATAATGGTACTCTGGATCTTCGTTATTTATGATACACGGATATTTGCTATGTTATTCGTCTTATTCTATTGTGGGCCAATGAACCGATCCAGGGATTGGAATGTCACATAGAAGCCACGGTCTTTTCAGAACCGCGGTGTTACAAGATGGTATCAGAGCCCGTGTGTCGACTGTAGGATCGTGACCTAGGATTGGATTAGGAAGCCTTAGATTTATTAAAGCCTATATTAACTCTGTCTTTCATCTTATGCCTTTCACCCTCGTAAATTCTTACCATATGCTATTCTCACACTTTCCTCTTTTACTTAATAGATGGGAGAAGTCAGGACTAAGTATGCCACCATGGAGTCACCAAGGCCCTTTGCAAGACAGTTAGCACAGCTCTCGCAGTCATTGGGATTGCCACTGCCCATGTTTAAGGGAAGAAGGTTGTACACCTATGGATATGGAGAGGATGCATGGGAGATCACTACCTTCATATTCAGGGATGCCGCCTTGCCAAACCCTGTGCACCTGATCTACACCAAGACATACTGCAACTGGGGACTTGGAATCAACTTGGCCATACATGAAGCCCTGTCTCGCCAGTGCCATCATGTCCGACACCTACTGCCAGCAGATTCACCCTACCATGACTATGGGAGGCGTGATGAAGATGGGCACATTGTGGTTACCCCGGGCGACAGGAACAACATGCCGCCCCGTCGGAGGCACATAGAGGACATGGAAAGGGAGAATGGAGCTCTAGCTGAGAAAGTGATGATGATAAAGGAGATTGCAGATTTTGCTAGCAATGGTATGGTGGTCCAAGGACAGGAGATTGACACCCTGCATGAAGCTGTGGGAGTTCTGGAGAATGCCCTGATAGCCAGAGATGCAACCATAGCTCATCTTCATGGTACGGTGCAGGAGAACACCCAGAACATACAACAGTTGCAAGGGACCGTCCAGGAAAGGGATCAAACTATTGAAGTTATGACAGCCCAGATTGCCGCTCTCCAAGCACAGCTAAATCCACCCTCTGATGATGACAATGGAGATGAAGGTAACAATGGGGATGATGATGACAGTGGGAATGATGATGATGATGAGGACGAGGATGATGACGATGGAGACGATGATGGTGGAGATGAAGCTGTTGCAGTCGCAGCAGAGAGTGGAGAAGAAGAGGAGGATCCAGAAGAGGTGGAGTTTGAGATCTCAAGTGATGGTTCAGGAGAAGTGTACACTCCGCCGCCATGGTTGAACCGTGGACCGAAGCGCCAACGCATGAGTGCAAGGACCTACCGCAACCTCTTCAAGAAGTAGATAGAAGTCCACCAATTAGTCCTCGTTAGGTAAATTCGTTAGGATTAGTCTCGATCAATGTGAAACTTAATTACGGTTAGTTCAAGAGTGTTTAGTTGCTTATTTGTGTACTCCAATATCCCAGGAATTATTTGTGCGAATTTTATGAAAGAGTTATGGCAATTTTGGTTAACATCTGTGTTATTTTCGCTGCAGTTTTTCTGCTGATACAACAGTACTGTACGATTTTTCATATTTTTCTGGTAACTGGGAAAAATCTGAAAAAATAGGGCTTCTGCGAAACTCCCTGTACTGTATGTGCCAAAATCAGCTTATTTTTCTGACGAGTTTAAGTCAGGTGGAAAAATTCGTGAACGCTGCTGAACTGTTCTGGCAGATTGTTATTTTTGTTGTTTAGTTGATCAACTGTTTAGTTAACCATTGCCAACTCTTGTAAAACTATTTCAGTAGGTATATACTGCTAGGATAACCCCTGGGATGTTGCTGGATCACTTGTTGTTGATGTGTTGCTTGCTTGTGATTGTCTGCTATTGTTTGTTGTTGTTTGATCATATGCATGGGTAGAATCCTATTGTCGTAGTTGATTCTTTCTAAAACTTACCTGTGCTGAACCGCAGATGCCTCCCCGCCGTCAACCCACTGAGTTGGAGCAGCTCATGGCAGCTCAGGCACAGCTGACCCAAGTGATGACTCAGTTCATGGAAGCTCAGAACAACAACAACAATGGAAACAACCAGCCTCAGGGAGATGCTCTCACCAGATTTCTGAGGCTAAGGCCAGCTAAGTTCTCTACTGCAACGGAACCAATGGTTGCTCTCGACTGGTTGCATTCAGTCCAACAAGGATCTAGTAACTGTTGGATGCACTGATGCTGAGAAGGTGAGGTTTGCCGCTCACCTACTGGAGGGACCAGCCGCTTCTTGGTGGGACACATTTCAGATCACCCACCCGCTGGACACCGTGACTTGGGCAATGTTTGAGGAAGGTTTCAGGACCAACCACGTGTCTTCAGGAGTTCTAAGCCTGAAGAGGAAGGAGTTCCGCAACTTGCGCCAAACCAACCGCACCGTGGCTGAGTACATTGAGGAGTTCAACAACCTGTCCCGTTATGCACCTGAGGATGTGGACACTGATGCAAAAAGGAGGGAGAGATTCCTGGATGGCCTCAGTGATGAGCTTTCAGTGCAGCTACTGGTGGTTTACTGCCCCACTTTCCAGGAGCTTATGGACAAGGCCAGGATCTTGGAAGGGAAGCACAAACAGGTGGAGAACCGCAAGAGAAAGAGCAATAATCACCACTCTGGTTCACATCACAAGTCTCGCACTTCGTATGATGGATACTCCAAGCATGGAGGAAGTGACCATGGGAGCCATGACCGCCACCACCACGGAGGCGATGGGCATCGCCATGACAACCACAAGAGCAACCACCATAGCCACAAGGGAGGACACTCTCACCACTCTGGAGGACACGGTGGACATGACCGCAACCGCGATCGCAGCTTTGTGAAGAAGGATCTGAGTGAGGTGACATGCTTCAAGTGTAAACAGAAGGGACACTATGCTGACAACTGTCCGGAGAGGAAAGGACTGAAGCCAACCAACAACGAGAAGGCCACAGTGAACCACATGAATGTGGAGGAGATTCCAGATGAGCCTGACCTTGTGATTGGTAAGTTTCCAATCAACACTCACCCTGCACTTATACTTTTCGATACTGGTGCATCGCATTCATTCATATCAAGGGCTTTTGTGGATTAGTATAAGCTACCTACGGAGTCTATGAAAGGGTCTATTAGAGTGAGTTCACCTGGAGGAGATATGATATCTAGCATGGGATGTCGCAATTTAACTGTGAGGATTGGAACACACAACTTCAGTGCACATTTGGTAGTGTTGGAATCACAGGGATTAGATGTTATTCTGGGTATGGATTGGATGTCTATGCATGAGGGACACATAGATTGTGCACAGCGAGCCGTTTCACTCAAAACCCCGGATGGTAAGAGGATTAGATTCAAGTCAGCTGTGCGACCGCGAAGTTGTAAGTTGAATTCTCTTAAGGGGGTTAGCATGGATACTGTGTCAGTGATTAGGGATTACCCTGACGTTTTTCCGGAAGAGCTGCCAGGAATGCCACCTGACAGGGAAGTGGAGTTTCTCATCGACCTGATGCCGGGAACAGGACCAATAGCAAAGAAACCATATAAGATGGATGTGGATGAGCTGAAGGAATTGAAGAAGCAGTTGAAAGAGCAGCTGGAAAAGGGATTCATTCAGCCTAGTTCGTAGTCGTGGGGTGCACCTGTTCTGTTTGTGGAGAAGAAAGACAGCAGCAAGAGATTGGTGGTGGACTATCGCTCGTTGAATGAAGTAACCATCAAGAACAAGTACCCTCTGCCGAACATAAATGATTTGTTTGATCAACTGGAAGGAGCAAAGGTGTTCAGCAAGATTGATCTGCGATCAGGCTACTTCCAATTGAAGATCCGGGAGGAGGACATACCGAAAACCGCTTTCACCACTAGGTATGGTTTATATGAGTATACAGTTATGTCTTTTGGACTAACGAATGCCCCGGCATATTTCATGACCATGATGAACAAGGTATTTATGGAGTACCTGGACAAATTCGTGGTGGTGTTTATTGATGACATACTGATATATTCCAAGGATGATGCGGAACATGAGAAACATCTGCGACTGATTATGGAGAAACTTAGGGAACACCAGCTGTATGCCAAATTCAGCAAGTGTGAATTCTGGCTTAACACTGTTGGATTTCTTGGACACGTAGTGTCAGGAGAAGGAGTCGCTGTTGATCCAAGCAAAGTGACTGCAGTGACAGAGTGGGAAGCACCCAAGAATGCGGGAGAGATTCGCAGCTTTCTGGGACTTGCTGGATATTACAGGAGGTTCATTGAAAACTTCTCCAAGATTGCTAAGCCGGTGACTGAATTTCTGAAGAAGGAGAGGAAGTTTGAATGGTCAGACGTATGTGAAGCCAGCTTTCAGGAACTGAAGCGTCGACTAGTGATCGCGCCTATTCTATGCTTACCAGATCTTCAGAAGGATTTCCAAGTGTACTGTGACGCTTCTCGACAGGGGCTTGGGAGTGTGCTGATGCAAGATGGGAGAGTGGTGTCATATGCCTCGCGACAACTCAAGCACCATGAGCGGAATTACCCCACACACGACTTGGAGTTAGCGTCAGTGGTTCATGCGCTCAAGGTATGGAGGCATTACTTAATGGGAAAACACTGTGATGTGTACACCGACCACAAGAGCCTGAAGTACATATTTACATAGAAGGAACTGAACATGAGTCAAAGGAGATGGTTGGAGATTATCAAGGACTATGATATGAATCTACAGTACCACCCAGGAAAGGCCAATGTAGTAGCAGATGGTCTGAGTCGGAAGGTTTATGCCAATGGATTGACAATTGGGGAATTGCCCGAGGATTTGTGCAAGCAATTCAAGGACCTTAGACTGGAGGTAGTATCTAAAGGATACTTGGCAGCAATGGAAGTCCAACCAACGCTACAAGACAGAATCAGGAAGGCTCAAGTAGGAGAGAAAGAGATAGATGAAGTAAAAGAAAAGATGAAGGAGGGTCGAGCAAGGGAATTCCACGAGGATGAGCAAGGAACCTGGTGGCATGGAGATCGTTTGTGCGTCCCCAACGACCCCGAGATAAGGAAGTTGATTCTGCAGGAAGCACATGACTCGCCGTATTCCATACACCCGGGCAATACGAAGATGTATATGGACCTAAAGGACAGATTCTGGTGGAACAACATGAAGGGAGACATCGCAGAGCATATTGCCCTATGTGATGTATGTAGCCGAGTAAAGGCAGAACACCAGAAGCCAGCAGGATTGCTACAGCCATTGCCCGTGCCGGATTGGAAGTGGGATAGAGTAGGAATGGATTTTATCACAGGATTGCCCAGGACCAGGTCAGGTTATGACTCTATTTGGGTAGTGGTCGACCATTTGACCAAGGTAGCCCAATTTATACCGGTGAAGACGACCTATACGAGTGCAAAGTTGGCCAAGATTTACATGGACAGAATTGTGTGCCTACATGGAGTTACCAAGAGTATCGTATCTGATAGAGGCACCCAATTTACCTCACACTTCTGGCGCCAGCTGCACGAGTCACTCGGTACTAGATTGGAGTTTAGCACGGCGTTTCACCCGCAGACTGATGGTCAGACAGAGAGGGTGAATCAGATTTTGGAGGACATGCTGAGAGCTTGCGCCTTGGCTCATGGATCTAGTTGGGATGATAATTTGCCATATGCTGAGTTTTCCTACAACAACAACTATCAAACTAGCATCAAGACGTCACCGTTCGATGTGCTATATGGGAAACGGTGCCGGACACCACTGCTATGGGATGGAGTAGGAGAACGTCAGTTGTTTGGGCCTGATTTGATCAAGGACGCTGAGGAGAAGGTCGCCTTGATTAGGGACAGGCCGAAGGTAGCACAATCAAGGCAGAAGAGCTACGCTGACGCCAAGCGCAAGGAAGTGGTGTATGAGATAGGTGATAGAGCATACCTCAGAGTGTCGCCACTTCGTGGAATCAAGAGGTTTGGAATTAAGGGTAAGCTGGCACCTCGATTTATTGGACCGTACAGGGTCTTAGCACGCAAAGGAGAAGTTGCTTATCAGTTGGAGTTGCCAGAGGCCCTGTCCGCTGTTCACAATGTGTTCCACGTATCCCAGCTGAAGAAGTGCCATCCGGAGATGGCGGATACATCATTGAGAGACACTGTACCGCTAGAGGAGGTTCAGCTTGAGAATGATTTGACCTATGAGGAGAAACCGGTCAAGATTCTGGAGACAGCGGAGAGGACTACCCATACCAAGACGATCAGGTTTTGCAAGGTGCAGTGGAGCCATCACACTGAAGAGGAAGCCACTTGGGAGCGTGAGGATGACATCCGAGAGGACTACCCACACATATTTGCTAGCCGCGCCGAATCTCGGGGACGAGATTCATCTTAAGGGGGTTAGTCTTGTCACATCCCAAATTTTAGATTTGGTTCAGCATATCATTCATGTCATTGCATCATACTTTTCCATGCAAAACCATCGATTGAAAAGATTCGGCAAAACGCTATTTTCAAAACCCTATTCTGTTTTACTACGAGGCTCCTGCGGGAGGCTTTAGTAGGACTTGCATTGTCCACCCTTGTAGCCTAGTGGTTTCACTCAACCCTTGATCCTAGGTTGTTCCCCTCGATTTTACAAAAACTTAGGAACAAGAATCACCCGATTCGGAGCTCGTACGGAAAAGTTACGGAGGTTCTACAAAAGGCAAAAAGGGAAAAGAAACGGACCAAAAAAAATCTGCCCGGCCCCGTGTCCGCGTAGGACCCCGCGAGGGGGCCCCACATAAGAGGCCGCACCCGCGCCTCGGTTCCCGTGCCCGACCTCGCCTTCCTCCCGCGCGCCGCCGCCTCCCTGGAACCGCGCCGCCGCCTCGGGATCGCCGCCCGCCGCCGCCTCGAGGTAAGCGCCGCCGCCCCGCCGCCTCACGCCGCACCCCGCCGCCGCGCCGCCCGCCTGCAGCGCCCGCACGCGCACTGCCCTCCGCGCCGCCTCGCCCGCTCCGCGTGCCTCTGCTCGCCGCTGCCCGCCGCGCCGCCCTCCAGCCCGCGCCGCAGCCGCTCGCCCCGCCTCCCGCGCGCAGCCGCCCGCCGCCGCTTGCGCCAGCGCCGCGCGCAACCGCCGCCAGCGCCGCCCGCCGCGCGCGCACCGCCCGCCGCTCGCCGCGTTGACCGCCCAGTTCCACGCGCTGACCGTTCCCCCCTCCACGAAGGAACCGCCGTCGCCGGAACCGATCGCCGCCACCGTCCCGAGCTCGCCGCCGTTCGTCTCCGGTGAGTCCGCAGCCGCCATCTCTTGGGACCATTGGATCTCAGATCAGCCGTTGACCGGTCAGCCCCAGGCGTTGACTAGTCAGACGCCCAGTCAGCGCCCAGTCAGCAGCCGCGTTGACCAGTCAACAGACACAGTTGACTGGGTATTTTCGTTAATCGTTTTAGTTGACAGATTTCGGTAGAAACTTGTAAATTGCGTAGAAATTAAACCGCTGGACCAAAAATTGCAAATAAAATATGTGTAGATTCAGTAAGTCGTGTAGAATCTTGCTGTACCTTAGTTTCACACTTTTGCAGCAAGGTTTAGTACAGTTTAATCAAATGAGTTAATGGCCTTTTTGGAGTAATTAATTCGTAGAAAAATATCTGCAACTCCAAAAATTGCGTATGATATGTCGCTGGATTCAATGGAACGAGGGGAATCTCATCGTGATTTAAAAGGATAGGCTTACAGTAAAAACTTCTGCAGAAATTGTCTAGTGGCTTTCTGCAGTGTTTTAATTACTCGGGGAGTTTTATAATTCCTTTTTGAGTAATTCCAGTTGGTACTGTTCCTAAATAGCAAATCCTATGCGGTAGAATTTTCCCAATATTTTACAAACAGTATACTACCGGTAGTGAATTATTTGAGTTCTAGCTCTAGTTTTGAGCATTACTTTTTGCGTATTAGTTTTCCTTGCGCTAAAACTATTTTCCATGCATGCGATCAGTACCTCTACTGAATACTATTATGTGGTGTTGTTGTAGCGTCACCCCACTTGTCTTGCATACCTTCATGCATCATCTTTGTTGCATATGCTTGTGGATTGTTTGTTTATGATTGCAATTGTATCGTGTAGATTGTGACGAGTGCAACGCTTGCTCGTGTGTGGATTGTTCTTCCGACCGCTACAACTAAGGCAAGTAGATGCTATTTTGTTCATGATATTGTCCTACTATTTTCTATGCATTGTCATGTATTTTGTAGATGCATGTGTAGGATGATACTATCGCTATGATATGTCCTATTATGTGGTAGGGCCTTCCTTATAGATGAACCACCGTTGGTAGATGTGCTTAGCCATGCTATGTTGAACGAGGGTTGGGCTACATCATTGAGACTTGTTTCTAAAAGCATTGGTTTGTGAAAACTAAAACAACTTAATCAATGAATCTCCTGGGTGTGATGGTATTGATAATTTTTGGTGGTTTCATTGCGGAAAGGCACCCAGGTATCGAGAGAAATTGATTGGCTTCTTTATTGTGTAGCTTACGTGTACAACCATGTGCCAATAATGAAATGGGCGGTTGGTTGGATTTAGTAGGTTGTGGTAACCCGAACCCGCGTATCCAGAGATGTAGAATTTTGGTAGGTTGGACCGGTGCGCGTCGGGATTGGGGTGCTACTTCCCGAACAGTCTCTTCTTGGACTTCTCCCTATCATCACCCAAAATGAGAGTGATGGTACGAGCTAGGCTAGCCAAGTCACATGGGTAAAGTGTACTAACCTCTGCAGGGTGTATAAACTAATCGATTAGCCGTGTCCCCGATTATGGACAACTGAGTTGCTTGATATTGATTCCATGACATGTTTCTCGCTCATTCTAATTTCATAATTGTTTTAATATTGTTGGGTTAACTTAATTGGGATCTTTTCAAAGAAAATCAAAACTGTTTATGGAAGTAGGACAAATGTATTTGCAAATGCAAGCCAGACACAGCTCCAATTGCCAAATATGCATGTAGATGTTAGTACTATTGTCTCCTTTACTAGCTCTACTTGCCATACATTCCATGTATTGACCCTTCGGGGCTGCTACGTTTCATGTTGCAGGTTATTCCGATTCTGAGTAATCGATATAGGCCACGGTACTCCACTCGGCACTTGTTGACTTGTGGGCAATTTGAAGAATGGAGGATTTACTTTATTTATGTTGCTACCTGAATAATTTGAGCTAGCTTTGGGCTAAGCTTTTATTGTAATAATGGTACTCTGGATCTTCGTTATTTATGATACACGGATATTTGCTATGTTATTCGTCTTATTCTATTGTGGGCCAATGAACCGATCCAGGGATTGGCATGTCACATAGAAGCCACGGTCTTTTCAGAACGGCGGTGTTACAGTGTACCCAAAGGTTTATTGTTTTTTCTTACACTAATGTTGTCATTGAGTTTGTGCAAGGGTTTTGTATGAAGGAAATTTTCAGGAGAAGGAGAAAAGGAATCTGCTGAGTTCGACTTTGAATATGTAAAAGTGGTGAAAATAGAAGGTTCGTGAAACTCCAATCTTTTTATATTTTTGATGTTTTTAATACATAAGAAAGACTACGAGACGGAATAGAGAAGAAACTGGAGTCTGGGGTGGACAAACCCACCCCAGGCGCGGGACCAGCCTGGCCGCGCCTGAGGGGGGTGTGCCACCTTCGAACTCCATCGCCGCCTTGTTTCCGTGTTAGTACCTTCCTTATGCTTTGAAACTTCGTAATATATAATCCCCCGGATCCCCCGAGGTTCGTACATCGTGTTCTTGTCGTGTTTTCATTTCGATCTGTTTTTGTCAGAAATCTTCTCAAGTTTAGAGCACCATGGCCTCCGCCAACGACAAAGGCAAGAAGCCCGTGGAGGAGATAAAGTTCGAAGAACAAACTTTTGTAGGAGCAATTAACACTGCGGATGCTTTTTCTCGTAACATGCAGGGAATCATAGCCTTCGGTCCAGACTTCATATATTGCCCTGACGCAGCGGAAGCCCTTCGAAGCACTAACGAGTTTTGTGATAAGTACCGTGCTTTGAGGATGAAGGTGGATATGCTTCAAGAGGAGAATAACAGGCTTCGTAAGATGCTGGAAGATTTTCTAACCCATGACAAGAGAACACCACCACCACCGAAGGAGTAATTCGTCATTAGGTTTGGCATCCCTTTGGCTTGTTCCATGCTTGGGGGAGTGCCGCGGTATCACCACCATTATCTTTTATCTTTTACCTTTTTAGTGGATTCATATCTGTGGTAGAGAGGTTATCTTATAGTTTGGTTTGCATGTGGAAGTATCTCTCCTTTAGTTGATTATCTATGTATCCCTTGGTGTGAGTGCCTTTATTGGAATATTAATGAGAAGTCTCATCCTTTACTTTTTGCACTTCTTATTTTAGTTTGCAATCTCTATTATACGATGGATGTTGTTGATCAGTATGGGCATCACTTTGGGAGCATCAAGTAACTCTAAATTGGTTTTGGCAAACCGAGCTCTAGTCAGTAGCAACAATTTTTGAGGTTTGGAAGAAAAAGAGAAAGAAAAAAAGCTTACAGGTATTTTGTGTCATTTGTTTTCTTTCTTGTTGGCTCATAAGCTTAGTATTCTCTATTTAATATTCTTTTGTGTCTTCAAGGAAGATTGCATGTTTGGCTTTATTACTTGTATGTTTGCTTGTTTCTTTCAACTCTCTTGCTTGCTACCCAGCCTTGCTAGCCAAAAACCTGTTTTGAAAAGGCATACTTCTCATGTATCCAATCCCTTTGAACCAAAACCTGTGCCACTTGTGTCCACCATATCTACCTAGTAGCTTTTGCTATTCCAAGCAAATTCTCAAGCTTCATCTATCTTTCGAATTAAAAAGTATTTTGTTAAGTGAAAACTAGTTAGTAAAGATCTCACGAACTTGATGGCACACTTTATTTCTTTGCCCCTAATAGACTTGAACCATTGTGTCATCGAAGTTGTATATGCTTGCACCTATACATTGGAATTAACAGAACCATGCTGTCACAGGGAACTTTTTCAACATTGCACTTGTAGTCTGTACATAGTTGATAACGTGCTCTTTTTTCTATGGATGTCAACGGTCTGAAATAAAGAGGGAACTTGTAAGTCCATGGAGTCTGTATTTTGTGTTAGAGAAACGCCTGGGACGCTATTCTAAGCCATGCCTAATCATGGTGGAAACTTGCAACATCACCATAGTGAGCTATCTATGAAGCATCCTCAATAAAAAGCTATGCACATAGTAAATAAAAATATCGCTGAGATGCTCATTGTCTGCTTGCCTTGTCATTTTGGTTATGGGAAAGCTCCTGTACCATGTGCAAGGGGTACCCCGTTGGCGGTTCTCTATGATACGCATATACTTACAATGACAAGAACTTACCTATGACCAAAGTTGAGTAGCATGAGGAGTGGCCCTCTATTCAAGGGACATGAGATTTCCAACTTATATTTCGTCAAGCATATACTCCATCTTTGTTCATTTTAACCTTAATCATCTCAAGATACCTATGATAGGGGCAATGAGGGCTCAAAGCTAGTAAGTACCATAATATTTTGGAAGCTCTTTATGACCTGTAATCCCTGCTTCCCTCTAAGAAGGGACCTTTCTCCCACTTTCAAGTTGAGTCAGTAAACCTACTTCCTCTCTATCTCCAGCAAGCATTTGAGTTGTTGTGTTTCAAGCATTCATATGGTGATTTATTCAATAATGTTCTTATTCTTCCTTGTTTACACAAAACTCATGTCTATTGAGTATTACTTTGAAAGCCTTCACTTGTGAAAAACCTTTTTGATCAAAGAGTGCTCCTGTTTTGAAACTTCTACAAAGCTTTATTTGTGAAACTGTTTGCCAGCTGTTCTCTGACCAAGAACAAGAGTTTTCCAATTCCAATTATGATTTATCTTTATGCATATCTATTGTGACTGCTGTACTTGTTTGCAAGCTAAGTTATATAATGGTAAGTTGTTTTCTTCTATGGGTTGTGCAATGGTAAGTGTGATGCTTCTTGTTCGTATTCTTTTATCGGCACTTCACTCCGTAAACCTGTGGACTTGTTTACTAAGCTCGGTTTTTGCTTGGGGACAAGCAAAGTCTAAGATTGGGGGAGTTGATACGCCCAATTTGCATCACCTTTCTATATCATAATTTACCTCTATTCATTGATATATGTATTATTATGAGGTATTACTTATGGCTTTTCATCTGTTTATGCATGTTGGATGATTCTTGGAGGGTGAACTGCCGGAGTCTGGATTCTGATGGAAAAGAAGGCGTTTCGGTGCAATTTAGCGAAGATCAGAAAAATACCAGGAAAATATTGAAACATATTATTTTCCCAGAAGACGAAGGAAGCCAGAAGGAGGAGCGAAGAGGGGCCGTAGGGGGCCCACACCCCCTAGGCACGGGTCTCCCCTGGGTCGCGCCTAGGGCAGGTGAGTTATTATTCAATGGTTTAGTATTTAAGTTGTGGTGCTATTCTTCTAGTGGTGTCATGTGAACATCGACTACATGAGACTTCACCATTTATGGGCCTAGGGGTATGCATTGTGTATTTGGCTACTAATTGTGGGGTTGCTAGAGTGACAGAAACCTGAACCCCCGTTAGGACACCTTTGCACAAGGGATTGTAGGATCTCAGAGTTTAAGGTTGTGGTTAGATTTATATCTTAATTACTTTCATGTAGTTACGGATGTTTGTAGGGGGTTTAATCACAAGTATGTATTAGTCCAAGTAAGGTTGGTATGTTAGCACAGGTTCATCCACACAACACTTATAAACACGAAAGAAGAGTACTCAGCTATTTGAAGCGAAAGCACTTGATAGCCATGTGTCCTCGAGAATGTTTGGTCCTTATAAGTATTTCCACCAGCTTGTCCTTTGCTAAGAAAGGATTGGGCCACTTGCTCCGTTTGTTTGTTGTCTTTATTACTTGCTCCTTGTTTTGTTTCCTTGTCAGAAAACCACAAAAAATCCGTTTGCTAAGTATTCACAGGGATTTCCTGCTCCATACCACTGTTCAGCACCTTCTACTCCTCGTTCGGATTGACACTCCTATTTATCGAAAGTACTACGATACACCCCCTATACTTGTGGGTCGTCAAGGCCGGCCAGGTGGGCCACACCTGCCCCAGGCACGGCCTAGGGGAGACCCGCGCCTAGGGGGTGTGGGCCCCCTGTGGCCCAGCTACGCGTCCCCTTCTGGCTTCCTTCGTCTTCTGGGAAAATATAATTTTCCAATATTTTTCTCGTAATTTTCTGATCTTCGCAAAATTGCATCAAAACACCTCCTTTTCCATCAGAATCCTGACTCTGGCAGTTCATCTTCCAAGAATCATCCAACATGCAAAACAGAGGAAAAGACATAAGCAATACCTCATAATAAGACATATATCAATGAATAGAGGCAAATTGTGATATAGAATGGTGATGCAAATTGGACATATCAACTCCCCCAAGCTTAGACCTTCGCTTGTCCCCAAGCGAAAACTGAGCTCAGTAAACATGTCCACAAGTTTATGGAGTGAAGTGTCAATAAAATAATACGGATAAGAAGCATCACACTTACCATTACACAACTCATAGAAAAAAGCAACTCACCATTATATAACTTAGATTGCAACAAGTACATGAGTCACAATAGAGATGCATAAAGATAAATCATAATTGGAATTGGCAAACATTGTTCTTGGTCAGAGAACACCTGGCAAACAGTTACACAAAAAGCTATTTGTAGAAGTCTTCAGAACAGGAGCACTTCTTTGCTCAAAAAGGTTTTTCGCAATGAAGGCTTTCAAAGTAATACTCAATAGATAAGAGTCTTGTGCAAACAAGGAAGATAAAGAACATGATTGAATAAATCACCATATGAATGCTTGAAACACAACAACTCAAATGCTTGCTGGAGATAGAGAGGAAGTAGGTTTACTCACTCAACTTAGAAATAGGAGAAAGGTCCCTTGATGGCTCAGTTGATGTGGAGCCTGTTGGGAACCCCAAGAGAAAGGTGTGAAGCAGCATAGCAGCAGGTCTTCCCTCAGTTGAGACCGAGGTTATCGAACCAGAAGGAGGAAGGAAACGTCACACAGGTGTTGCAAACAACGTGGAGACCTGCACAACACAAACTCAAGACTTTGCCCCAACGAATCAGTGAGGTTGTCAAGCTCACCAGTTTACTGTAACAAAGGATTAAACGTATGGTGTGGAAGGTAATGGTTTGCAGCAAGTAAACAAGTAACATTGGAAGATGTATCAATGGTAAAGATTGGACCGGGGTCCATAGTTCACTAGAGGTGGTCTCCTTAGATAAACAACATGGCATGAAGGGTAAACAAATTACAGCAGGGCAATTGACAGTAATTGAGCAAGGCATAACAATGCAATTACTAGTCAGAGAGATCATATGAGATTCAATTGGGAAATACAACAAGATACATAGACCGCCATCCAACTGCATCTATGACTAAAAGTCCACCTTCAGGTTATCATCCGAACCCCCTCCAGTATTAAGTTACAAGCAACAGACAGCTGCTTTAAGCAAAGTGTGTAAGGTAAACAGTCCACATGTTCCATGAACAAGAGACCGTTGTTTTCTCCCTAGTAGCAACAACACATCTACAACGGAAGAGATTATTTTCACTTCCCTTGGAAACTAGAGGCATGAACCCACTATCGAGCATAAATACCCCCTCTTGGAGTCACTAGCAAATACTCTACCAAGATAGCTACAAACAACAGAGAGCATGCAAGATCACAAACAACACAGACATGATAGAATCAAAAAGACAAAACCATTAATCAAACCAACATAATAATCTCAATATCCATTGGATCCCCGCAAACACAACATGCATGATCACAAATAGATTAGATCTTGATCATGAACTGAGCTCACAAGATCTATACATGAAAGCACAAAGGAGGAGATACAACCATCTAGCCACTACATGGACCCATAGTCCAAGGTGGAACTACTCACGCATCATACCGGAGAGAAGGCCTCCGGGATGATCTCCCCTCTAGCAGGATGCCGAGAAGAACTTCAGATCCCCTTGATCTAGGGATGACGGTGGCGGCGGCTAGAGAAGGTTTCGTGGAGATTTTATCGGGTGCCTAGGGTTTCTGCTTTGGGGGATTCTTATAGGCGAAGGGGAGGCCGAGGCAGTGGCCAGGGGCCCCACACCCTACCTAGGTGCGGGGTAGGGCCCACCCACGCCTAGGGGGGTCTGGGAACCCTGGCTTCTGGAACCTCTAGACTTCTTGTTCCCCATGAATAGTTATTGACTTTGGCGTTTGTCCCATCCAATTCCGAGAATATTTCCTTACTAGCTTTTCTGGAACCAAAAACAGCAGAAAACAGGCAACTTTCACTATGGCAACTTGTTAATAGGTTAGTACCAGAAAATATGTAAAAGCACCTCAAAGTATAGAGAAAACAAAGCAAAGTAGATACTAACAAGCATGGAACATCAAAAATTATAGATACGTTTCCTACGTATCAAGCTTCCTCAAGCTTAACTCCTGCTCGTCCTCGAGTAGGTAAGTGATAAAATAATAATTTTTGAGGTGACATGCACCCTCACAATAAATATCCAACCATTTGCAAGCATTGAAAGCTGGGATCAAAGAACTCTAAACATGTGCATGAAAGATGGAGTTCTAACAATAGGACATAGTAACTATGCATGCAACATGAAAGGCTACAAACAAAGATCATGAATAATATGCATTGAAAAACATTTGTTTGTTTCACATACAGAAAACATAGCATAGTAGTAGTCAGCTTGTCCCTCATAGAGTAGCAATATAGATGCATAGGACACCTTCAAAGTTCACAAGG
The DNA here is from genome assembly GCA_916181665.1 of Avena sativa. Classification (NCBI taxonomy): domain Eukaryota; kingdom Viridiplantae; phylum Streptophyta; class Magnoliopsida; order Poales; family Poaceae; genus Avena; species Avena sativa. Next base: position 335,557,495 of record OV702280.1, on the reverse strand, counting down.
GTGACTAGAAAGAAATAGCACAAGAACAAGTAATATCACAATATGCATCAATCAATAAGCTTTGGAACAGTGCACACAGAATGACAACTATGCTCTCTTAATGGTGCCTAAAGGTAGAAGGTGGAGACTCAGTAGTGGTGGAAGAAAAGCCTTTTTGTAAAGGAAGCAGGGATTTCAAGTTTCAAAAATAGCTTCCAAAAATTATGGTACTTGTTAGCTTTCAGCCCTCATTACCCCTATCATAAGCATCTTGAAGTGATTAAGGTTAAAGTGAACAAAGATGGAGTATATGCTTGACAAGGTATAAGTTGGCAATCTCAAGAACCTTGAATAGGAGGGCCACACCTCATGCTACTCAACTTCAGTCACAGGTAAGTTCTTGTCATTGTCAGTATGTGTATATCATAGAGAACCACCAACGGGGTACCCCTTGCACATGGTACAGGAGCTATACCATAACCAAAATGACAAGGCAAGCAAACAATGAGCATCCCAGCGATCTTTTTATTTACTACATGCATAGCTTTTTATTGAGGATGCTTCATATATAGCTCACTATGGTTATGCTGCAAGTTTCCACCATGATTAGGCATGGCTTAGGCTAGCGGCACAGGCGTTTCTCTAACACGGAATACTTACTCCATGGACTTACAAGTTTCCTCTTTATTTCACACCGGTGACATTCATAGACAAAATAGCATGATATCAACTGAGTACAAAGTAAAAGTGCAATGTTGAAAACGTTCCCCGTGACAGCACGGTTCTGCTAATTCCAACGTATAAGTGCAATCATATAAAACATAGACGTCACAATGATTCAAGTTTATTAGGGAAAAGAATATAAAGTGTGCCATCAAGTTCGTGAGGGATTTAATCACTAAGTTTTCACATAACAAAATAGTTTTTAATTTGAAGATAGCTGAAAACAAGAATATACTTGGAATGGTGTAACACACCATGCGTAGGAGTTTATAGTGGACACTTTGGAAAAAACTTGGTTTCTTCGGAGTTGGAAGCATGACTAGATCTTACTCATACAAGTGGAGGCTAGCAAAAGACTGGGAGCAACCAACTAAGAGAGCATAATGGCCATAATCATGCAGACCAACAAAGCATTACTAATCAAAGCATAGAATGGTACTACAAGTCAAGGACTAGATGATCATAGAGGCTAATGGTGACTTGTCATAGTCATAACATGGTGTGAGCATGTGCCAAGTCAACCCAAGCAAAGCATCAAAGGAGAATACCAGAATACTATGATTTTGCATGCTAAAACAACGCATAATTTCTTCAAGGCATACTAAGCAATCCCAATTGTTTGGAACAAGACATGCTACAACAATAATCACTAAGCATAAGGTCAAAATAACACCTAGCATGTCATGATAAAGTCTAAGTCACAGTCAATGCAAGCTCCTTTTGCACTTCAAGCAAGAAATTACTACTCCTTTCCAACACCAAGCAACTTATTTGCAATATAACACAGCGAGAACAGGGTCCAAACTACTTTATTCAAGCAAAATAAACAACCTAATCAAAGCAAACGAAAACTAAGACGGTCCAAAAACAACACAATCGTGCATGAAATAATAAAAACGAAGTGTCTAGACAGACCTGAGCTTTTTATTGATGAAGAAGGGGATGCCTTGGGCATCCCCAAGCTTTGACGCTTGTACCTCTTGGATATTTCTTGGGGTGACACCATGGTGGCATCCCGAAGCTTGAGATTTTGTCCATTCTTCATCTCACTGCATCATTCTCTCTCTACACCTAAAATTTTTCCTTCATACAAAACTTCACACAATCTCCATTAGCAACATTAGTTTATTCAAAATATATTAGACCTCTGGCAAAGCTTTGGAACAGCAAGGATTTTCACTAAAAACACAAGCTACTGTAGCAAATCCTTTAAAAAGCTCAATTCCCCCAAAGAGAACTCAAAAAGGAATCAATAAGAAGCAAATGCAAATAATGGCAGAAATCTGTTAAAACAGACCAGAAGTTAGAAACCGATTTTTTCGAACATCTTCTGTTGCTCAAATAAAAAAGTGTTGAACTAACTAAAGTTAGCTAACATACTGGGGGATTTATTCGTAAATTTTTAGCTTAATCCGAGTTACAGAGACTCCTCACTAATTGTTTTGGTGGAGGACAGAAATCTGTTTCGGGACAACAACTCCCCAAATCTTACTTCCCTCTCATTAGAGGTCATTCTTGGCACAAAAAACAAACAAAAAGGATAAGAAGAGGTCATTACTGAAGTAATAACTTCCAAGACTCAAGGAAACTCTTGGGTTATCTCCCAACAAGTACTTTTCTTTAACGCCTTTAAGTTAGGCACAAGATGCAAGAATAATCAAGTATTTTCAATTGAAGAAGCATTACCCTTCTTGTTCTTTCCTTTCTTACCTTTATTATTCTCTTTAGGGAAGATACGATTGCTTACCGGAGGATCAAAATGCATGATGCCTTTTCCCACATCTATTACTGCCCCAAGGTGTTTCAGTAGAGATCTTCCAAGTGTGATCTGTCCTTTGCCTACACATTCAGTAACAAGATAATCAGTAGTCACCATTTTCCCTGATATTTTTGTAAACACACCTTCAGCTATCCCAATGGGTAATATCGTGGCATTGTTGGTAAGAGATATTTCGTCTCCTCCTTCAGTAAGCCCCTAAAAACTCAAGGAATCATAAATATCTTTAGGCATGAGGCAAAATTCAAACATGATATCACAGCGAGCATCAAAAAGTGTAGTGTTTATTGAGACTTTGATTGTGGGAAACCACTTTCAAGGCTCATAATTTATGGGAACATAATCATGGTAAGCCCTAAGCGTGTGATAGCAACTATTAATAGCATCAATACCGATCTCAAGAGTGTTCAACCTAGCAAAAATATTTGTGAAAGAGGAACCAGACTTGCCAGGTGTACCATAAATCATGATTAATTTCTTTATGGCATCAAAAGCTTCATCCTCAGTACATAGCAAAAAATCTTTCTCAGCCACAGCATCCAAAGCATATCTATAACGAAGAGCAATACCGCGGTAGAAATTATCAATAACCAAGCTAAGGCTCACCTTAGGCTCAGTTTCCCTCTGTAAAGAAGAGATTCTAGACCAAGCTTCTTTAAAACTTTCTTCACTTTTTTGCTTAAAAGTGGAGACTTATACCATAGGGGAAATAAAGGTTGGTCCAAAACCAGACATGGTAGCAACTAGAGTAGGAAATAATTTTTTTGTGTTTTTGAATAAAGCAAGCAAACCAAACTAGACTAATTTTTTTTGGTTTTTTGAAAATAGGCAAACAAAACCAAGCAAAAGAAACAAAGCAAACTAAAAACAAAGTAAAGAGAAAGGAAGTGAAGGACTCCCCTAGTGAAGACGTCCTTGGCCTCCCCGGCAAGGCGCTAGAAAACTTGTTGATGGCTCAGTAGATGTGGAGCCTGTTGGGAACCCCAAGAGCAAGGTGTGAAGCAGCACAGCAGCAAGTCTTCCCTCAGTTGAGACCGAGGTTATCGAACCAGAAGAAGGACGGAAATGTCACACATGTGTTGCAAACAACGTGGAGACCTGCACAACACAAACTCAAGACTTTGCACCAACGAATCAGTGTGGTTGTGAAGCTCACCGAATTGATGTAACAAAGGATTAAACATATGGTGTGGAAGGTAATGGTTTGCAGCAAGTAAACAAGTAACATTGGAAGATGTATCAATGGTAAAGATTGGACGGGGGTCCATAGTTCACTAGAGGTGCTCTCCTTAGATCAACAACATGGCATGAAGGGTAAACAAATTATAGCAGGGCAATTGACAAGAACTGAGCAAGGCATAACAATGCAATTACTAGTCAGAAAGATCCTATGATATTCGATTGAGCAATACAACAAGATACATAGACCGCCATCCAACTGCATCTATGACTAGAATTCCACCTTCAGGTTATCATCGGAACCCCCTCCAGTATTAAGTTGCAAGCAACAGACAACTGCTTTATGCAAAGTGTGTAAGGTAAACAGTCCACATGTTCCATGAAAAAGAGACCGTTGTTTTCTCCCTAGTAGCAATAGCACATCTACAACCGAAGAGATTATTGTCACTTCCCTAGGAAACTAGAGGCATGAACCCACTATCGAGCATAAATACCCCCTCTTGGAGTCACTAGCAACTACTCGGCCAAGATAGCTACTAACAACGGAGAGCATGCAAGATCACAAACAACACAGCCATGATAGAATCAAAAAGACAAAACCATTAATCAAACCAACATAATAATCACAATATCCATCAGATCCCCGCAAACACAACATGCATGATTACAAATAGATTAGATCTTGATCATGAACGGAGCTCACAAGATCTATACATGAAAGAACAAATGAGGAGATACAACCATCTAGGTACTACATGGACCCATAGTCCAAGGTGGAACTACTCACGCATCATACCAGAGAGAAGGCCTTCGGGATGATCTCCCCTCCGGCAGGGTGCCAGGAAGAACTTCAGATCCCCCCGATCTAGGGATGATGGTGGCGGTGGCTACAGAAGGTTTCGTGGAGATTTGATCGGGTGCCTAGGGTTTATGCATCGAGGGCTTCTTATAGGCGAAGGGGGAGGCCGAGGTGGTGGCCAGGGGCCTCACACCCTGCCTAGGCGCGGGGCAGGGCCAACCCACGCCTAGGGGGGTCTGGGTGCCCTGGCACCCCTCTCTGTCTCCCCTCTAGACTTCTTGTTCCCCACGGAAAGTTATTGAGTTTGGCGTTTGTCCCGTCCAATTCCGAGAATATTTTCTTACTAGCTTTTCTAGAACCAAAAACAGCAGAATACAGGAAACTGGCACCGTGGCAACTTGTTAATAGGTTAGTACCAGAAAACATGTAAAAAGCACCTCAAAGTGTAGACAAAGCAAAGCAAAGTAGATACTAACAAGCATGGAACATCAAAAATTATAGATACGTTTCCGACGTATCATCCCTTTATATAGGGAAGCAAGGATTACAAGTTCATAAAGAGCTTCAAAAAGATTATGATACTTACTAGCTTTGAGCCCTCATTGCCCCTATCATAGGCATCTTGAGATGATTAAGGTTAAAGTGAACAAGGATGGAGTATATGCTTGACGAAATATAAGTTGGCAATCTCATGTCCCTTGAGTACGAGGGTCGCTCCTCATGCTACTCAACTTTAGTCACCGGTAAGTCTTGTCATTGTAAGTACATGTGTATCATAAAGAACCTCCAATTGGGTACCCCTTGCCCATGGCACAGGAGCTATCCCATAACCAAAATAACAAGGCAAGCAAACAATGAGCATCCGAGCGATCTTTTTATTTACTATGTGCATAGCTTTTTATTGAGGATGGTTCACAGAATGCTCAATATGGTGATGCTGCAAGTTTCCACCATGATTTGGCATGTATTAGGCTAGCAACCCAGGCGTTTCTCTAACACACATACATCACCTCCATGGACTTACAATTTCCCTTTTTATTTTGCACCGACGACATTCGCAAACAAAAGAGCATGATATCAACTGGATGAGTATTCATAAGTGTTGAAAGTGTTCCATGTGACATCACGGTTCTGCTAATCCCAACATATAGATGCAAGCATATACAACTTCGATGACACAATGGTTCAAGTCTATTAGGGGCAAGAAAATAAGGTGTGATATCAAGTTCGTGGGAGCTTTACTAACTAGTTTTCACATAACAAAATACTTTTTAATTTGAAATATAGATGAAGCTTGAGAATTTGCTTGGAATAGCAATAATGCTAATAGGTAGATATGGTGGACAAAAATGGCACAGGTTTGGTTTAAAGGGATTGGATGCATGAGAAGTATGCCTTCTCAAAACAGGGTTTTTGGCTAGCAAGGCTGGGTAGCAGGAAAAAGAGTTGAAAGAAACAAGCAAACCTACAAGTCATAAAGCCAAACATGCAATATTCCTTGAAGACACAAAAGATCTTAAATAAAGAATACTAAGCTTATGAGCCAACAAGAAAGAAAATAAATGATACAAAATACCTGTAAGCTTTTTCTCTTTTCCTTTCAAACCTCAAAAAGTGTTGCTACTGACCAGAGCTCGGTTTGCCAAAACCAATTTAGATTTACTTGATGCTCCCAAAGTGATGCCAATACTGATTAACAAGATCAATCATATAATAGAGATTGCAAACTAAAATAAGAAGTGCAAAAATTAAAAGATGAGACTTCTCATTAATATTCCATAAAGGCACTCACACCAAGGGATACATAGATAACCAACTAAAGGAGATATACTTCCACATGCAAACCAACCTATAAGATAACTTTTCTACCAAAGATATGAATCCACTAAAAAGGTAAAAGGTAAAAGATAATGGTGGTGATACCGTGGCACTCCCCAAGCTTGGAACAAGCCAAGGTGATGCCGAAACTGATGACTAATTACTCCTTCGGTGGTGGTGGTGTTCTCTTGATAAGCTCTTCAATTAGTTCCCTCAAGTCCTCAATCTCGAAGGTCAAAGTACGAATCAACTCCGAATTTTTCTCAATGCGGTTCATGATTATATCGGACCGAGAGCCCTAGTCTTTGTTATTCTTTCCCCACTCTTCCTTCTTAGTGTGTTCCTCCCCTGCATGGTTAGAACGAGGCATATCCCAAGCCGAGGGCAAGTTCCCTTTGGGCACCTGTTGGTATTGATGATCATGTATAAGAGTATGGAAGGGTCTCTTGGTACATGGAGGACGTGACCGTGGAGCGAGGATATGACGCGGAGTTCTCCCTCCTGTAGACATCTATGCTGTCCTCCTAAGCTTGGTAGGGTTTGCCACCACTCCAATGCTTGTGATGGTAGCACGGGTATCCGGATGCTCGTCCTCCTCCATGTCTTCTTCATCCCCTACCAAAATCTCCTCCTCCTTGGGGTTTTGAGGATCATCTTCCTCGGGCTTCTTGCCTTTGTCGTTGGCGGAGACCATGGTGCTCTAGACTTGAGAAGATTTCCTGAGAAAAACAGATCGAAACGAAAACACGATGAGAACACGATGCACGAACCTCGGGGGACCCCGGGGGTTATATATTACGAAGTTTCAATACATAAGAAAGGTACTGGTACAAAAACAAGGCGGAGACGGAGCTCAGGGGGCTCACACCCCCTCCAGGCGCGACCAGCTGGGGCCCGTGCCTGGGGTGGGTTTGGCCACCCCGGCCTCCGTTTCCTCCTCTGTTCCGTCTTGTAACCTTTCGTATGTACTAAAAACATCAAAAATATAAAAAATAGGGTTTTCACGAACCTTCTGTTTTCACCACTTTTACCTATTCAAAGACGAACTATGCAGATTCTGGTGTTTGGTTTCTGATAAATTCTTCCGGAGTCACCATTTGAATAATATCAACATCTTCGTTATAAGAATCTCTAGAAATATAATGTTTTAGTCTTTGACCATTCACCACCTGTGTTGTGTCATCCTTCAAGCACGATATGTTGATAGCACCTGAACGATATACTTCCTTAATAACAAAAGGTCCTTCCCATTTTGAGAGTAGTTTCCCTGCAAAAAATCTGAGACGAGACCTGTATAAAAGAACTTTCTCACCAACATGGAACTCCCCGTTGGGAATTCTCCTATCATGCCATCTTTTTACCTTTTCCTTAAAGAGTCTAGCATTTTCATAAGCTTCACTTCTCCACTCATCTAAGGTGCTCAAGCCAAGCAATCTTTTCTCACCAGCAAGTTGAAAATCTCTATTCAATTCTTTCACTGCCCAATAAGCTTTGTGTTCTAATTCTAAAGGCAAGTGACAAGCTTTCCCATAGACCATTTTGTAAGGAGACATCCCCATAGGATTTTTTATAAGCGGTTCTATATGCCCATAAGGCGTCATTCAACTTTTTAGCCCAATTTTTCCCAGATCTATTGACAGTCTTCTGCAAGATGGACTTAATTTCCCTATTGGAAAGTTCTACTTGCCCACTAGTTTGGGGGTGATAAGCTGAAGCAATTCTATGGTTAACATCATATTTAGCAAGAGTTTTCCTAAAACCACCATGAATAAAATGAGAACCTCCATCAGTCATGAGACATCTAGTCACACCAAACCTAGGAAAAATAACATCTTTAAGCATTTTTAAAGAGGTCTTACCATCAACACTATTTGTAGATATGGCTTCTACCCACTTTGTAACATAGTCAACAGCAACAAGAATATGAGTGTACCCTTTTGAAGGAGGAAAAAGACCCATAAAATCAAATCCCCAATAATCAAAAGGTTCAATAACAAGAGAATAATTCATAGGCATTTCATTGCGTCTAGAAATGTTACCAACTCTTTGACATTCATCACATGATAAGACAAACTTCCTTGCATCCTTGAAAAGGGTAGGCCAATAAAATCCAAATTGTAAAACCTTTTGTGCAGTCCTATCCCCAGCATGATGTCCTCCATAAGCACTACCGTGACATTTTCTCAATATCTCTTGTTGTTCAAATTCTGGAACACATCTTCGCATAATGCCATCAACTCCTTCTTTATATAAATGTGGGTCATCCCAAAAGTAATGCCTTAGATCATAAAATAATTTCCTTCTCTGCTAGGCTGTAAAGGTTGGGGGGAAATACTTGGAAACAATAAAGTTAGCATAATCAGCATACCAAGGACTCTCATGCGGACTTACCCTTATTGCAGCCAACTGCTCATTTGGAAAACTATCATTAACATGCAAAGGGTCAAAAGAAATGTTTTCCAAACAAGATAAATTGTCAACAACAGGATTTTCGGCACCTTTCCTATCTACAATATGCAGATCAAACTCTTGTAAAAGCAACACCCATCTAATAAGCCTAGGCTTAGCGTCCTTCTTTGTCATAAGGTACTTGATAGGAGCATGATCATTATGAATAGTAACCTTTGAATAAACAATATAAGGTCTAAACTTATCACAAGCAAAGATTACAGCTAAGAACTCTTTTTCCGTAGTAGCATAATTCTTTTGAGCAGCATCTAGAGTCTTGCTAGCGTAATGAATAACATTCAACTTCTTATCAACACGTTGCCCAAGGACAGCACCCACAACAAAATCACTAGCATCACACATAATTTCAAAAGGTAAACTCCAATTAGGTGGTTGAACAATAGGAGCAGTAGTCAAAGCTTTCTTCAAAGTTTCAAAAGCTTCCTTACAATCATCATCAAAAACAAAAGGTACATCTTTTTGAAGAAGATTAGTAAGGGGCTTTGAAATTTTGGAGAAATCTTTAATAAACCTCCTATAGAAACCAGCATGACCAAGGATACTATGAATACCTTTTATATCTTTAGGACAATGCATCTTCTCAATTGCTTCAATTTTTCTCTGTCAACTTCAATGCCCCTTTCAGAAATTTTGTGTCCAAGAACAATCCCTTCATTAACCATGAAATGGCATTTCTCCCAATTAAGAACAAGGTTGGTTTCTTCACATCTCTACAAAATTTTATCAAGGTTGTGCAAACAGTTATCAAAAGAAGTTCCATAGACAGAAAAATCTTCCATGAAAACCTCCACAATTTCTTCACAAAAACATGAAAGATAGCAGACATACATCTCTGAAAGGTAGCAGGAGCATTACATAAACCAAAAGGCATATGCCTATAAGCATAAGTGCCATAAGGACAAGTGAAAGTGGTTTTCTCCTAGTCTTGCGCTTTCACAGCAATTTGAGAGAACCCAGAATAACCATCAAGAAAACAAAAGTGAGTCTTTTTAGACAACCTCTCAAGCATTTGATCAATAAAGGGAAAAGGATAATGATCTTTCTTAGTAACTTTATTAACATTTCTAAAATCAATGCACATCTTATACCCAACCACTACTCTTTGGGGTATAAGCTCATTATTTTCATTAGGCACAACGGTAATTCCCCCTTTCTTTGGAACACAATGAACAGGGATAACCCATTGTCTATCAGCAATAGGGTAAATAATTCCAGCATCAAGGAGTTTTAATACCTCATTTCTTACCACATCCTTCATCTTAGGATTTAAACGGCGTTGGTGCTCAACAGCTAGTTTTGCATCAGGTTCTATATTAATAGCATGTTGACATATAGTAGGAGAAATTCCTTTTAAATCATCAAGAGTATAGCCATAGCTTGTCGGTGTTTCTTCAGTATCTCCAATAATATCTCTTCTTCCTTTCCTGAAAGTTTAGAACTAATAATAATAGGATAAACTTTCTTATCATCAAGATAAGCATATTTAAGATCATCAGGTAAAGATTTTAATTCGAAAATAGGGTCCCCTTTAGGTGGTAGTGTGGTACCCAAATCTTCCACGGGTAGGTTATGCTTAAGTAACTCGGTATGACGAAGGAAAACCTCGTCAATCTCATTTCTTTCCTTCATGAAGACGTCGTTTTCATGATCTTCCATAAACTGCTGCAAGGCATTGTTAGGAGCAAGAGAAATAGCAGAAAGTTGTTCAACCCTGAAATCCTCATTAGGCAGTTCATTTTCATAAGGATTTTTAGCAAATTTGGAAAAATTAAACTCATAAGACTCTCCATCAAACTTAGTCAAAACTTTTTCCTTCCTACAATCTATTATAGCCCCACAAGTATTCAAGAAGGGTCTATCAAAGATAATAGGATAGGTTTTACTAGCTTCTTTACCAAGTACTAGAAAATCAACTATCTCTCTAAATTACCACATCAATGTCCTCAAGCTCACAAGGACCAATTTCATGCATAATTCCCCTGTAAAGCTCATAAGGGATATCACTAGAACTAACACCAATATCACACAAACCATAATAGCTATGATCACCAATTCTAATAGAAAGCATAGGGACACTAGATTTTCTAGCTTTTTTAGGATGAGAGACAATATTAGAAGCGTCTTCACAGAAGACAATGTGCTCATCCTCTATATTTCTAGTGACAAGATCTTTCACAATAGCTACCACAGGTTCAATATTTATTTGCTCATCGGGTTCCACAGTTTTCTTTGTACTTTTGTTAACCACATTAGCTATGATAGAATGTTCCTTTACCTTATCAGGAAAAGGGATTTTATCAACATAAGGTTTAGGAAAAATAGGATCAACAATACCTCTATGCTAGCAGGAACATGAGTAATAATGTCTTTAAAAGGAACATGGTACTTGTCCCACTCCTTTTTAGGAATCTCTATGTAAGAGGCAAATGCCTCAAAACATTTTGCAATAACTTGAGAGTGAAGACCATACTCATTGCTAATATCACGAAAGTCGTCAGTTCCCACAAAAGATTTAATGCATTCATAATCATAGTTTATACCTGACTTTCTTCCTTTATCATTATCCCAAGCTTTAGTGTGAATGATCCAGCACAAGAAGCATCTAGTAAATCTTTATCATGAAGAGAAAGCCTAGCATAAAAGTTATTGATAATAATATTGTTAGGGAGTTCATGAATAGGACATTTAAGCATTAGTAACTTCAATCTCCCCAAGCTTGAGCTGTACTCTCTCTATCACGAGGCCAAAAGTTATAAATCAGATTCCTATCCATATGAATCTCACTGGGAGAATAAAAGAGAGATGCCATCTCCTACAATTCCATGGATTTCCCATTCTTCAGCATCTTATACCATTCTTCAGCTCTCCCTTTTAAGGATATAGAGAGTAACTTCTTCTTCACCTGTTCAGTTGTGATACCTGCACACTTAAACAACCCGCATAATTCATGGATAAAAAGCAAATAATCACCAGGGTGGACAGTTCCATCCCCTAGATAATAATTATCCATAACACGATCAACAATACTTGTAGGTATCTTAAAAGGATTTATCTCAACAGGTGGTGGTTCATCTACTACCCTAACAGTGGTAGTAGTTTTCCCAAACAGAAAACCAAGTGGGTTATCCATATTGGAAACAAAGTAACAAAAAGCAATACTCACAGTAGAAGTTTCCTTTACTAGTTCCACTCTTCAATAACGCTTTACTCCCCGACAACGGCACCAGAAAGTAGTCTTGATGACCCACAAGTATAGAGGGTGTATCTTAGTACTTCTGATAAATAGGAGTGTCGATCCCAATGAGGAGCAGAAGGTGTTGACTAGTGGTATGGAGCAGGAAATCTATGTAAATACTTAGCAAACGGATTTTAGGGGTTTTATGATAAAGCAACAAAACAAAGTGCAAGTAATAAAGACAACGAGCAAACGCAGCAAGTGGATCAATCCTTTCTTAGCAAAGGAAAAGCCGGTGGAAATACTTATAAGGACCAAACGTTCTCGAGGACACATGGGAATTCTGTCAAGTGCTTTTGCCTCAAATAGCTAAGTACTCTTCTTTGGTGTTGTAAGTGTTGTGTGGGTTAACCTGTGCTAATGTACCAACCTTACTTGGACTAATGCATACTTGTGATTAAACCCCCTGCAAGCATCCGCAACTACAGGAAAGCAATTAAGATATAAACCTAACCACAACCTTAAACTCTGAGATCTTACATTCCCTTGTGCAAAGGTGTCCTAACGAGGGTTCAGGTTTCTTCACTCCGGCAACCCCACAATTAGTAGCCAAATACACAATGCATTCCCCTAGGCCCATAAATGGTGAAGTATCATGTAGTCGACGTTCACATGACACCACTAGAAGAATAGCACCACAACTTAAATACTAAACCATTGAATAATATCTCAACACAAATCCACTACTAACAACATGACTTCTCCCATGTCCTCAAGAACTAAACGAACTACTCACAAGAAATCATATGGATCAATATCAAAGATGATATGGTGATGAATAACAATCTGAACATAAACAATAATCCAATGGTTCCACTCACAAGCATCAACTAGAATAGTAATCAACACGGGGAAAGTTCCCCCTAAGAACTAAGCAAGTATTCAACACGATTGTTACAGCGGGATGGAGTGGTGATGATGGTGCTGGTAGAGATGATGGTGTGGATGATGATGATGATCCCGATGAAGTCTAGCTTGATGATGTGTTGATGGCGACGATCTCCCTTCTCCGGGAAGGAATTTCCCCGGCAGAAATCTGTCTGCCGGAGAGCTCTTTCTCTCTCGGTGTTTTCCGCCCCGTAGAGGCGGCGGAAATCTTTATGTGGTCGCTCTGCTGGTATTAGGATTCCGAGAGGAAGTTATAGGCGAGAGGGCGGATTCGGAGGTCGGCCAGGTGGGCCACACCTGCCCCAGGCGCGACCCAGGGAGGACCCGTGCCTAGGGGGGTGTGGGCCCCTTGTGGCCCAGCTACGCCTCCCCTTCTGGCTTCCGTCGTCTTATGGGAAAATATAATTTTCCAATATTTTTCTCGTGTTTTTCTGATCCTCACGAAATTGCATCAAAACACCTCTTTTTCCATCAGAATCCTGACTCCGATAGTTCATCTTCCAATAATCATCCAACATGCAAAAACAGAGGAAAATACATAAGCAACACCTCATAATAAGACATATATCAATGAATAGAGGCAAATTATGATATAGAATGGTGATGCAAATTGGACGTATCAGGCCTTTGTCCCGTCCAATTCCGAGAATATTTCCTTACTAGCTTTTCTGAAACCAAAAAAATCAGAAAACAGGCAACTGGCACTAGCATCTTGTTAATAGGTTAGTCCCACAAAATGTATAAAAATACCTCAAAGTGTAAACAAAGCATAGAAAAGTCGATACTAAAAAAGCATGGAACATAATAAATTATAGATACATTTACGACGTATCAGCCAACAACAACTAATAAGATGTAAAGCACAAAAATTTCCATAGTGATACGAACCAAAAACTTACTTTCTTATGAGATTTAAAATACATGAAAAGTGTTTTTAAGAATGTTTGGAGGATTGACATACATACTATACATGAAATTAGCTTTTGTCACAAATAGGTGGATATGCCTAGTCTAGTTTATGGGGTTTGAACAAGTCTTAGCTTGTATTGTGAAGGCTTAGCAAAAAGAGATCTAAGGAGTGTGCCATCTAGTTCATAGTGCCAACATTTATTTTCTCACCTTGATCCTTAATGTTGAACATAAATAGACATAAGTAAAGCATAAAAATTAATAGGCATGGAACAAATCGTGCTTCATATAAAGTACTTGAGCTTAAGAACTAGACACAACATGAATTTTAGCCCTTTTCTTTTATCTCCCTTTTTCTTTTGATAGGACACAACTCATTATCATCAAGGAATTTCATCATAGGATAGATTGTTTCAATAGATATTTCCTAAGCATGAAAAATATCTATCATGGTGGTTGCATTTATTCTCAAGGAAACATGAAAAACTAGACATAAAACTAGACAAAGACGCTCCAAGTTTCTACGATCATTCCATGTTGCTCAAAAAACAAGTTTAGAGGTTTGCAAACCGAGAATTTGATAGGTCCAGTGGGGTGACTTGGGAATCTCCAAGTTTATGGTCGTCAGCATTCTTGGATAACTCTTAGTGTGGTGTTCCTCCATTCCCTATAAAAAAACTTCAACACAAAACTTTCTTCCATTCCTTTTCTATGGGGTGACATTAGTGGTACAAAGATATAGTGATAGTTGTGATAAAAGCCCCAAATAAAATTAGGTTTAAATGTCCAGAGACTTACTTAAGTGGCCAATATCCATAAAATATCAAAATACTTAAAACGAATCAAATCAAAACTCAAAAAGGCCACCCTTGCAACAAAAGATAGATTCTGTCCAAAAAAAAATAACGGCTCCAGAACGTATTTATTTTGCACACTTAAATATGTCAATAATTTTAGCCAATTTTTTGTGTATAGAGGATGAAAAGTTGTAACTTTAGTACAAAATATATCTCAATCATAGTTATATAAAAATCGTTTGGTAAACAGCAGCATGAGGAAATTTTCAACTCCAAATATATGTTTCAACTTTTAACATCCATAATGGGTAAAACTTGATACTTTATTTTTGTAAATATTAAAGAAAATATAAAGCCTTTATTTTAACAGATAACAAATTTCCAAAAACCTAAAATAATAAAAAAGAACCAAGAAAGAATCAAACAAGAAACGAGAAACAAGAAAAAACAAAGAAGAAAGCAAATTTTTTATAGTTTTTGTTTTTCTAGAATGGGCAAAGAAGAAGCAAAAAGAACCAAATAAACATAAAATATTTTTTGTATTTTGTTTTTATAAAGAATATGAAAAATAAGATCGAAACAAAACAAAAAAGGTAATTCAAACATGATTTCCACAAACATACAAACAAGAACATGAAGGTAAAACTAAAACATGAGTTTGCAATGATATTACTTGAAATACTTGAAAGAAGAGGGGGATGTGTGGTCATCCCCAAGCTTGTGGTCTTGCTAGTTCTTGTCCTATACTTCTTTCTCATCATATCATTTCAGTCATCCCAAACAAATAAATATTTTCATCTTCATGTTACTTCAATGCCTACAAAATGGTTAATTCTCCAAACAAATGATATAATAGTTTCTACCATGATGCAAAATTTAGTAATTATTGAGAAACCATTTTATTCAATAAGCTAATATATTACAAAAGATACACTCTTTTATTTTGTTTTTATGTGGGGAATTTTTTTAATGATATAGGCTTTGCAATGCTTCCATTGGCATGAACAACACATGCTCAAGGTCGACCCCAACTTCTCCATTTCTAATCCTTATCATTTGCTCTCCCAAATTTTATATTTACTTAAAATATTACACTAATAGTTAAATAACAGTAGCTAAAGTTATTTTATATGTTACATGGATATCAAGGTGTGCTCAAATAGAATAGTATTTGAAAGCATATGGAGCACACCACAAAGCACGCAAACATTAACATCTAAGTCTAACTTTCTTCGTATGCATTGGCATTTTATATATGAATAAATAACAACAAGGTTGTCGTATCCAATGCACATAATGATAAGTAGCTTGCATTTTAGATAACATGGAATCATAAAGAGGACTCTTAACTCTTCCTCTTTCAAAATATTTGCAAGCATCAAAAGTGAACTCAACATCATAGTTGTGAATAGAATAACCACATAAATAAAAGTCATCCAATGAGCATAATGGATCATCTAACTCAACTAGACCATTTCATCCTCCCATATATTAGACACAATTATATCACATAGGTGTTCTTAGGAATTTGTGTGTTACCATTGTTGGGAGTTGGAGATGGGTAGCTACTCCATTCTTCCCCCAGTTCTTCTTCTTTGTCCTCCTCCTTTTCTTTGGGATGCATGGGCATCCCCAAGCTTATCCTTTTGTCATATTCTTCCCTAACACTTTCATCACGATTTCTTGCATTCAAAAAGTTAGCGCCCAAGGGAATATTCAAGATTTCAACATATTTGACTAGCATATCATACACATCATTGTGAGAATTTTCCATTATATTTTTTGGGTTTTAATTTTATATGCAAGGTACTAAAAATAAACTACCAATGCAAACAAGAATATAATCCTAGCACTACACTCCATGACAATGGCAACAGAAAAGTATCTTGATAACCCCCAAGTGTAGGGGATCACCATAGTACAATTCGATAAGTATTTGAGTGTCGAACCCACGAGGGGCTGAAGGTAAACTATCTATTCTCTAAAGCCCTATAACCCATGTATATGGTCTTCTGTGCAAAGCTAGGATCTAGAGAGTTTGTGTGTGTGGGGTTGTTTTTACTATTGACTAGACAACGGTAAATTGTTGGATATAAATATTATAAGTAAACTATTGCAAGTAAAATAGATCTAGTGAAGTGGAGTGATGACAATTTTTCTCAAAGGAGTAAATGTTTAAGCAAATTTCTATTTAATTCATTTGGTTGTCACAATTAGTGAAGCACATATATAGTCTTTTTATTGTTTCTTTTAGGAGGAGACATAACTAGGTGTAGCCATAGATATGAACAAATACCACTAGTGATTGATCCCAAGGCCAATTAAGTAAAAACAAGGGAGTTACTAAGACATAAAGTCCAACCACTTCATTTAGATCTAGGCCCCCATGATAATAACCCCATTGATTAACCATGAATTAATATAGCATGCATATCTAAGAATTGGGATCCGGTTCTTGTCAAACTCCGACGATCCCTCCTTCTATCATCATGCAACGATGACAACCTTGTGCATCCCCCAACATATGTGTGCACTCATATAATATTACAACAAGATAATCATAGAATATAACATAAACTTGTATGCAACCACCACGAACTATGTCACAATTGCCATAACAATTCACTACTCAAACATCAACATAGAGATACAATAGATCATGGGAAAGTAAAATATTGCTTCATACATCATGTTTGCTAAGAGATCACAGTGGGGGATGATGGAGAGGTGTTGTAGATGGTGATGGAGAGGTGCCTCCCCAAGGGGAAGAGGTGGCACCGACATGGAGGGAGGCGGTGCCGGCTGCAGGAAGGTGGAGGCTACCCTTGGGGGAAGCGGCCCCTTGGCCCTTCTTCTTCCTTGGAGATAGTGCAACAATGGAGTGTCTTCTACCCCTCCTTTAGGGCTACCAAGGACGGGGAATTTCGTGGCTATGGGTGGATTTATCCAAAAATAGGGTTTCCCCTCAATATATAATGGTGGAGGCTTCACCGGAGCCATCGGATCAGAACCCTTGGATCCAAGGATTCTTAGGAACCTCTAAAACCTTCATGGTGACTCCTAGAAAGGCCCACAAGACTTCAAATTCGCGTCTTGTCCGATTTGATCTCATATGACAAGAGTTTGAGTCAACCACGTCACCAAATTAACTGCTTCTGTACCCTTAAGTATTCGGGCCATGAAAAATGAATTCAGACTCCAATTAGGGCAAATTTTATGTCTAAGTCGTACAAATTGAAATTCCCTAAAACTGTCATGTTGATCATTTTTGAAAAGTGTTTAGCAGGACAGATTTCAGAAAACTCCAAATATTGCCATATTAAGCGATTTTCTTCCATATTCATCTTTTTCCTACGAACTTGTGCACTTTTTCAACTATTAGTAGGTTAGTCTCAATAAATATATTAAAGTTTCAAAATAATAAGCATTTTCAAGCAATAAACGATAAAGTTCATGGATGCATTTTACATGCATCAGTGTCCTGGTGCCGTTGGTGCCGATGGACATCGCACTGCTCGACTGGGAGACTGAGCGGTGCTAGCGCACCTCCGCAACAACCCCGCGTACGCTCTTCCGGTTTTCTAGGTGAAATTCCTCGAATGGGAGCACAAGTAGAGGCGTTGCTCGTCCTACATGGGGGACTTCTTGGTCGAGGGTGACATCAACCTCCCCTACGTTGACTTATCCTCCAACGAGGACGAAGACGAAGGCTAGGGGGAGGAGCTTATGGATGTCAAAGAGGAGGGTCAGCCCATGCCACTGGCCGTGGTTGTGCTACCGGGAAACAACGAACGAGGCCACCCGCGTCGCCATGGAAGCATCCAAGGCGAAGAAGGATGCCAAGTGGCAGTTGGAGGGGTTGGAGGATGCCCTCCAGCTCTCTGCCCACCTGGTGGAGTATGGCAACCAGCTGCCACCGCCACCGCACCAGCAGCCACCGCCACCTACGACGTACCAACAGCTGCCACAACCACTGGTGTACTATCTGTTTGGTCCATGGTTGCCATCGGTGTCCATCGACCTCTCCAACGAGCCCAATGACTAGGAGCTGCCGATGCGTCCGCCACCACAGCCATGCTAGCCGCCAGATGCCATAGCCATAGCTAGGGTTTATTTTTGTTATGTTTTTATTTTCTAATATGTAAATTAAGTATATTATGTAATATATCTAAGTTCTATTTTATTTTGTTTTTTAGTGTTTGTATTTCGCGGGAAAAAGACGGATCGAGACTGCTGGGGTACCCTAACCCAACCGAATAGTGGCCACAATGGACCAATTCGAATACCTCTAGTGCCAAAAATGGGTGGCCCGGTGGAGATGCCCTAACATCCCACTAGGAACCTAGCCACTAGGACTTGTCTTTTCTTCTATGTTAGGCCGGTCCTCTCTGCTTAGAGCATAGTTCAATTTTTTCTACTCCCTCCGTTTCAAAAATAAATGACTTGAATTTGTCTCTATTTGAATGTATCTCTACTATCTAAAAAGAACATTTGTTCCATTGTCACCCAATATGTCAAATCCTTAGTCAATCTATACTATCTGTCGGCCCCGAGAAAATGACGCAAAACTACCACATTTGAGACGATCTTGTTAAAAATCTACCACCTTTGGGTTTTTTGACACATAAACACCACTTTTGGGGTATATGTGTGACAGAAAGCTCTAACTGGCCGTGTTTAGTCATCTAACAGCATTTCTGGCAGGTGGGGCCCGTTGTCAGTGCTGGCGTGGCACGCACGTGACGGAGGGAGGCAACGGCCGTGAAGCGCGCGTGAAAGGGCCCCCAATCGTATCAGGCATCACCACTCAGGAGATGGCCCACTCAGGAGAGGATGGCCCCCACGCTGCCGGTCCTGACGCAATGGCACAGCGGGCACGCCAGGGACACGTCCATGTCGCCGGCGGCGAGCCACCCGCCGCACAGGCTCAGGTGCCTGCAGGGAAGGAGCACCACCGTGGCCGGCCCGCGGCAGCAGGCGTGGCACGCGCGGTCCGGCCCGGCGCGGCGAGGGTCTACGTACGCCGACGACGAGGACTCCGCCGGGCCCGCGTCGCCGCCGTCGGCGAGCTCATCGCAGGACGCCCGCGCCGCCGCGGAGGCGGTCTGCTGGAGCTGCGCGTGGAGCGCGACCGCGGTCGCCTGCTCCGAGAGGGCCTTCGCCTGCCACACCGCCGCCTCCGCGCGGAGACGCGCCAGCCGCTCCTCCAGCTCGGCGCCGCGCCGCGCCTCGCGCTCCGCCTCCAACGTCTTCTCTCGGAGCCGGCGCGACGCCGACTTCTCTGCAGCCACCAGAAGGGCCCGGTTGTGCTGCCGCACGCGATCGGCGAAGGCGCGCCGGAGCTGCTCGCCCTGACCAACATAACATATACGTGAGGCCAAGATGATCCACCACGCGCTCAGCTAGAACCAGTATCGAATTACTATGGCCGGGGGCCAAAACTAGTTACCTGGTCGCGGATGAATTTGTCGAGCTCCTCGCCGTGCTGCTTCACCTGTCCGGCGAACTCGTCGGAGAAGGAACCGAACGGTGATAATCTGTCTCTGCTGCTGCTCATCCGATGCCAGCCGGAGGCCCGTGGACACGCGCGTGACCGGAGCAGGGGACGCGGACGACGCGACCCTGTTGCCGTGGAGCTGCTGCGCCATGTTAAAATACGGCGCCAACTGTTGCTACTGCTGCGCCTGGAGCGCGAACAGGTTGATGTACTCCTCTTTGACCGCTGGCGGCGGCGGCGCCATGGCCATGGCCATGGCCTCCCTCGATCGCTTCCTCCGGTTCCCGACGGCTGCGAGAAAGAAACCATCAAACCGGTGTCACAATCCACGAACGGCGCGCGGCCACGGCCTGGGTTTTCCTAATTTGATTGACAATCAGGCAGACAATCCACGAACAACGCACCTCCTCCACTGGCAAAATAGACAGCCGGGGAGACACCGGCGAGCTGCTGTGGCTTGGGCAGGTCCATCTCCTTCCTGTCCGGCTCACCTCTGTAAACCAGACGAACCCATGAGACCGACCGACCGATCACCAAAAACCAAAGCACGGCTTGGGCGCGGACTCGATCACGGGCCTATACGGCGGAGGAGTCGGTGCCGAGGCTGCCAGGATCGGTGTGGGAGGCCTCCTGCTTGGCGGTGCTGTTGCCGAGCGGAGCGAGGTCGGAGGCGACCCCCGACGCGACGACGCGGCCCACAGGAGCGGGGGCGGAGGCGGCCTGTGGCTGTGGGTGGAGCGCGACGCCCATGCTGCGGCGGGCGAGAGGAGAGCGGGGAGGCGGCCCGCAGCAGGTCGAGCGTACCGCTGAGGAGAAGAGCGGGGGCGGCCTGTGGCTCGAGCGCGCCACTGCCGCTGTCGTGAGCGTGAGCGGGGGCGGTGGCGGGCGAGCCGTGGACGACGCGCCACTCCAGGGTGGCGCGGTCGTCATCGACCTCCCGGGCCATGGCGGGGTGGCTGAAGGTGGAGGAAGAGGTGGGAGGGGATGGGCTGTGTGGAGGTGGGGTCCCTCCCGTCTGATCCTGGCCGTTTAGTCACGGTGGTGATGCCTGATACGCTTGGGGGCCCTTTGACGCGCGCTTCACGGCCGTTGCCTCCCTCCGTCATGTGTGTCTCACGCCAGCACTGACAACGGGCCCCACCTGCCAGAAATGCTGTTAGATGACTAAACACGGCCAGTTAGAGCTTTCTGTCACATATATACCCCAAAAGTGGTGTTTATGTGTCAAAAAACCTAAAGGTGATAGATTTTTAACAAGATCGTTTTAAATGTGGTAGTTTTGCGTCATTTTCTCGTCGGCCCCCGCAAACCTCGCCTCGCGAAAAGATCCTTCTTCAAAACCGTACCCTTGGTCAACCCACCCAAGCCCAATTAGCGCCCTGCTGCCGCCCTCCCTGTACCCATCATGAAGGCCACTTCGTCCCCTATCCTCAACCCTGGATCAGCACCACAGGCTCCGACGCGCCGTTCCAATTCCGACGAAGCCACCCACCGCCACCAATCGACTTGGAGAGCAGCACCCCCTACCTCATTCATCGGGATGAACGGAACCGCCCGCCACTGATCCCCCCGCTGGAAAGATCCGGGTCATCCCGTAGCCAAGCCCACGTCCCCAACCCCTCCCAATTTGGCCATGTCTCGACCTAATATCTTTCTCCGGCCTGACCAGCTCGCCGCCTCGACGGAACTTCTGGCTACTCTTCTGCTTCACAACCGAATGTGTCGCGAGCTTCTCCACACACTCCACCAGCCGAAGGAGCGCGTCATGCTCGCTCCTTGTTAATTAGCTCACTGTTGGTCGTAGGCAGTATAGAGCGGAAGTCGTACCTCCTGCCGCAGTGCTCACTCCATTGCTGGTACATACTGGACGCAACACCCATGCCAGCACCACAGACCACGTGGAGATCACATAAATTGTGGGTGCGCTCACTCCGAGACAGAGGACTTCCTCACTGCATGTGTTCTCAACCAGATCGGCAGGTGAGTGCGTGCACCGATTGCTTAAACCGAATGACTTATATGCATGGATTCTGTCCCTATTAAGGTCCCGGTGTCGATATGAGCTAAAATTCTCTGTGTGTTTGTTCAGCCTATGGATCGTGGTTGATTGCTTCGGTATTTAGATGAGTGCTAAGCTATATCAACTTTCCCCACACTTGGAAGTAAGCAAGTCGTCATGGTCGTCTTTTGATTATGTGGATTAATTTGGTAGAATTTGATATTTGATTATTGGACTTAGAATTTAAGGTAATTGTAGTCACCTCTGCTCTAGCAAATCGGCGTATTTGCCTAGGCAGATTTACCTTTCATGCTAGAACATTACCTTGGAATTTGTACAAAATAATCTGACAGACATTACTCTTTGTACTCCCTCCGTCTTAAAATAGATGTCTCGGGTTTTTCAAAATTTAGATGAATATATATACTAAATAGTGTCTAGATTTATCCAAATTTTGACAAATCTGCGACATCTATTTTGAGACAAAGGGAGTACTATACTATTATAATAAAGACATGTGAAGGGTATCTTAGAACATGATCTATGATTACAACAGTATAATGTTGCTTTGTGTACCACTTGAGTTTGTTCTATTTTGTAGATCAAGGAATTGAACTCTTATGTTGCTCTGATGACACAATGATTTTCTGCATATCCCGTAATTCCATTTGGCTTGTATTATAGCCACCTTCTGCATATGCACCCCTAGACATTTATTTTTGTGTTCTGATTTGTGCAATTATGGTTATTGATCTACTCGGTATTGGCAGGGAACGATACCTCCTTTCGGAGTACCGGCTTCGTGTTAATATAAGCGTGAAAGAGCCTCATGCGTGGCGTTTACAGAGAGGATAGAATCAAGGTTTGTTACATCTAAAGAGATAAAGCAAACATCGTAATCTTCTAGAGGATAGCAAAACAACTTGGAGTACTACTCCATAATTGTGCACAAGAAATATGACATAAAATCTAACAGCCCCCCTTAATCACAACCTTCTGAAAGGTTGAGAACTTGAGATTAAGTTTGAACTCATTTAAATTTTTGACTGACAAGGCTTTTGTGAAACCATCTGCAACTTGATCTTTACTAGATATGAACTTGATCTCAAGCATTTTGTTGGCAACTCTTTCTCGAACAAAATGATAGTCTATCTCAATGTGTTTAGTTCTTGCATGAAAAACTGGATTTGCTGATAAATATGTAGCTCCTAAGTTATCACACCATAAACAGGGTTTTACCTTCAGAGGAACACCAAGTTCACCAAGCAAAGCTTCAACCCATATTAATTCTGCCGTAGAATTTGCTAATGCTTTGTATTCAGCCTCTGTACTAGACCTTGACACTGTGGCCTGTTTTCTTGCACTCCATGATACCAAATTTGGTCCAATAAATATAGCAAAACCTCCAGTGGATCTTCTATCATCTAAACAGCCTGCCCAATCTGCATCTGAGAACGCACTCAACAAACTAGATGAAGACCTTTGAAAAGTAAGACCAACATGTATAGTACCCTGAACGTATCTTAGAATTCTTTTTGCAGCTGTCCAATGAGCAGTTGTTGGAGCATGAAGATATTGACAAATTTTATTTACTGAGAAAGAAATATCAGGCCTTGTGAGTGTCAAGTATTATAAAGCACCTACAATGCTTCTGTATTGTGTACTATCATCAGGACCAAGGATAGTTCCCTTAGTTAAAGACAATTTCTCAGTGGAAGACAAGGGTGTGGGGGAGGGTGTGCACTTTGTCATACCCACTTTATTTAACAGATCCATAGCATATTTTTCCTGGGTAAGAAGTAAGCCATTCTGAGTTTTCTTTACCTCAATACCCAAGAAGAAGTGCAGATCTCTCAAGTCCTTGAGTGCAAAATCTTTATTGAGATCAGCAAGAAGAGCAGTGATAGCCTGATTTGATGAACTAGTGACTATGATATCATCAACATAGATTAGAACAAATATCATGACATTATTTTTATTGTAAAGAAAGAGTGAAGTATCTGCCTTGGAGGGAGTAAAACCAAGTTGTTGCAGCTTGGTGCTAAGCCTGGAATACCATGCTCGAGGAGCTTGCTTGAGTCCATAAAGAGCTTTGTCAAGTTTAAAAATATAATGCGGAGTAGCGGAAGACTCAAAACCTGGGGGTTGTTTCATGTAGACCTCCTCTTCCAGAACGCCATGCAAAAACGCGTTCTTGACATCTAGCTGCCGCAGACTCCAGCCCCTGGAAACAGCAATAGACAGAACGATTCTGATAGTTGCTTCCTTGACAACGGGACTGAAGGTATCCTCATAGTCGATGCCATATCTTTGCTTGAAGCCTTTTGCAACCAAGTGTGCCTTGTATCTGTCAATTATACCATCTGCATGTTTCTTTATACGATACACCTATTTACAGTCAATAAGATTTTTTGTAAAATGCGGAGGAACAAGATGCCATGTTTTATTTTGTATTAGAGCATTATACTCTTCTTCCATTGCTTTTCGCCACTTGTCGTCCTCAAGAGCTTCCAACAATGTACGAGGTTCACCTGTACATGTGAATAGACTATATGGAACTGTACCGTCAGTATATATTTTGGGCTTTCTTATACCTTTTTGCAACCTTGTTCTTGGTTCATGTTGAGGCAATGGAGGAGTTGGTGACATGTTGTCCCCAATATCATGGCTGCTATCGCTGTCAGCAGTTGGAGACGCAGAGGAAACAGAGTCCGTACGGAGAGTGTCATCCGTACATGAGGGGGACCCCAAGTTGTTGTCGTGGCGAGACGAATCTTCCGATGGCGATGGCAATCGGGATGATGTCACGGGCGAGCATCGAGGTGGAGTCTCTGAGCGCGTCCGAGGTGGTGTCCTCGATCGTGTCCCAGGCGGAGTCCGCGACCCAGGTGGGGTTCTTGATCGTGACCTAGGCGGGGTCCGCGAAAGGGACCGCTCGCGACGCGAGCCTGGCGAGCCTGACGCGGTTGGGCGGTCGTGACGTGTTCGACGTGGGGTGGATGAAGGGCGCGACCGAGGCGGGGTCCGCCCACGCCCCGAGGCACGCGAGCCTGGCGAGCCTGACGCGGTTGGGCTGTCGTGACGTGGTCGACGCGGGGTGGATGAAGAGCACGACCGAGGAGGGGTCCACGAGCTGGACCGATGCAGGCGCGTGTCAGGTGGAGACCGGGACGCGGTACGCCCACGCCCCGAGGCGGTGGGTCCACGTACGAGACCAGGCGTGGCAGAGGATCTCTCGGGATCACACCGGATCGGATCTTCATCGGGGGCAGCGCCGTTTGGCGGGCAAAAAACAGTGTTTTGCCTTGTTTCTGTATTGTTTTTCCTCAGATTTTCTGCTGTTTCTTGTTGGTCCACATGAGTACCTGCTCCACCATTATTTTCTGCAGTGTCTTCATTAGTAACAATAGGTATAATAGGCAAAGTCATATAGTCATTAACTAATGCATCCCCATTATGTGAAGTATATTGTGGTAAGAGAAGAATATCATTCCGGAGGCGAGAACCGGCGTTTGGATGGAGTTCTGAAAAAGGAAAAATGTTTTCACCGAACACAACATCCCTAGAGATGTAAACACGACCGGTTGATACCTCTAAGCACTTAACACATTTATGACGAGGACTATAGCCCAAGAAAACGCATCGAGTGGAACGAAAAGCAAGTTTTCTTTTGTTGTAGGGGCGAAGGTTTGGCCAGCAAGCACAACCAAAAACTCTAAGAGACTCATAGTTTGGTTTAGTGTGAAGGAGACGTTCTACTGGGGTGTCATGATTGATTACCTTGCTAGGGAGAAGGTTGATGAGAAAAGTGGCAGTGAGGAAAGCTTCATCCCAGAACTTGAGGGGCATAGATGCATTAGCAAGTAAAGCAAGACCTACTTCAACAACGTGACGATGTTTTCTTTCAGCAGAGCCATTTTGCTGATGAGCATGAGGACAAGAGACATGATGAGTGATTCCAATCTTTTGGAAGAAGCCATTTAGCTTTTTTCATACTCACCTCCCCAATCAGTTTGCATGGTAATGATTTTCCTAGCAAATTTTCTTTCAACTAGTTGCTGGAAATTGAGAAATACTTGATAAACATCGGAACGTTTTTTGAGCAAATAAATCCAAGTGAATTTGCTAAAATCATCAATAAAGCTTACATAATATGAATGTTTGCCAGTAGACACAGGTGCTGGTCCCCATACATCAGAGAAAACTTGTCCCAAGGGAACATTGGAAACACTAGTAGAGACAGGATATGGCAGTTGATGGCTCTTAGCTAGTTGACAAGGATCACAAAGTATGGATTTATTTCAGGAGAATAGGAGATATTTTTTTCCTAAGTACTTGTTGAACAATAAAAGATGAAGGGTGTCCTAAATGACGATGCCATGTAGAGGACGACGGCTTTATTGTGACGAAGGCTTGCTTGTGAGACCCAGTAGGAGAAGGCACTAGCGGGTAGAGACCACCATGGCATGGTACCTTATGCAGAATCTTCCTTGTGGCCTGATTCTTGATCAAAAAGAATTGTGGGTGAAACTCAAGAAACACATTGTTATCAAGTGTAAGTTTATGAACAGACAAAAGGTTCTTGGAAGCACTAGGAACATGAAGAATATCATTGAGATGTAAAGAACTGTTGGGGGTGCATAGTGTTGAATGACCAATATGACTTATTTGCATACCGTTGCCGTTGGCTGTGTGGACGCGATCTCGTCCATTGTACTTGTCATGTGTAGTGAGTTTACTCAACTCTGACGTGACATGGTGAGTGGCACCCGAGTCAGGATACCAGTTGGTGTCGACGCCATAGGATGCCACATGCGCACCCTTTGTATCTCCATCATCATCAGAGTCATGGCGATCTTGATAACGCCACCAACATTCGTTGGCGGGGTGACCATGTATCTTGCAGATTTGACACGTCACGTCAACGAAGGGTGTGGGGGCACGGCCACGACGACACCCGCCATCATCCCTCCATCCTCCATCATCACGGCGTCGGCCACCGTCATCGCGGCGGCGTCCACCATCATCACGGCGTGCATCGCGTCCATCATCGCGGCGCCAATCACGGCGCCCATCACGGCCGTTATCATCGCGACGCCTCCAACCGCCGTCACGACGGTCTCCACCACCATGATCACCACGTGACGTGCGGTCACCACGGTCGGGTGAGCGACTGCGATCACCGCGAGGACGTGAGTCACGACTGGTATCGCGAGGAGGGCGAGCGACAAGGTTGGCCGAGGAGGTGAAGCTGTTGTGTTGGCCTGTTTCTGACAGCATTTCTCGGCGAAGATCGTGAGCACAAACTTGATTAAAAAGATCATCTAGAGTGGTACCAGGGTTGCCGTTGACGGAGGAGACGAGGTCGTTGTAGCGTGCGTCGAGGCCGTTGAGGATGTAGCCCACCATCTTGTCTTCTTCAACGACTTTGCCCGCAGCAGCGAGCTCGGAGCTGAAGCCCTTCATTGTGGCGAAGAACTGCGTGGCAGTCAACTCGTTTTTCTTGGTGTTGTTCAGCGCCCCTCTGAGATGATTGATCTTCGTGCGAGAGTGGGAGGAGAACATCTTGGTGAGGACAGACCACACCTCAGCGGATGTGGCAAGTACGACGACGTGGGGGATGATTTCCGGCGACAACGAGTTCACGAGGAACCCGAGCACCGTCTGATCCCTCGAGAGCCATACCGAATAGGCAGGGTTGGGGATTATGGTTTTCTTCTGATTTTCATCTTCAACCTCCAGCTTCTTCTCCGGCGCGGCGTCAGTCCCATCGAGGAGGCCGAGGACCTGAGCACCGCAGAGGGGAGGATAGACCAGGGTCTTCCAAAAAAGGAAGTTGGCCCGGGTCAGCTTGACGGAGGGGGGGGGATCCGAGAGCGGTGGAGATCGCCGTCGACGAAGAGGATGAGGACGTCATGACCACCAGGGACACACGGATCTTGGTTTTGGGGTTTTTGTCGAGGCTTTTTGTTGGGGTCGTACGAATCTTGGTTTTGGGTTTTTTGTCGAGGCTTTGGTTGGGGTCGTAGATGTTGTGTTTCTCGAGAGGCAGCGGCGGCAGCAGATCGGGAGTTTGTCGTGGGATTTTTTTCTGGCAGCTAGGTCATGGAAAAGGAAAGCTCTGATACCATATTGATCTACTCGGTATTGGCAGGGAACGATACCTCCTTTCGGAGTACCGGCTTCGTGTTAATATAAGCGTGAAAGAGCCTCACGTGGCGTTTACAGAGAGGATAGAATCAAGGTTTGTTACATCTAAAGAGATAAAGCAAACAGCGTAATCTTCTAGAGGATAGCATAACAACTTGAAGTACTACTCCATAATTGTGTACAAGAAATATGACATAAAATCTAACAATGGTAACATTTTCATGTATAAATAGATCGATTAGAATGCAAACATGCAAGTGAAAATAACTGAGTTGATCTTTTTGATGCTCCAAGTGGAGATGGGTTTTGTGAATAAAATGTGTTGTTGGCATCAAGTTACAATATTACAGTCCATGTGGGGAAATAATGTGGAGTTGGTGAAGAAAATGTCTTGTTAGCATCAAGAAAGTTGCATTATTACAGTCCATGTGAGCGAAATCATGTGATAGCATGATTCCTTCCAGGCTCATCGGCTACAAATATTCTTTTTCCTTTCTAAATGTGGTTAAGAAACGCATATGAAGAAAATAAATGTCAGTGACCCTAATATGTCCAGTATGGATTTGTATGTCTCTTAGATTATTGATCCCTGTCGTAGATATGACAAATCAGGAGCTAATGCAGCATGAATACGGTCTATCTAAGCAGGTTAGCTTTCTTCTGCAGTGTTCCCTGTTTGGTTCATGGTGGGTACAGTAGTTTCCTGGTATGTGTTCACGATGGGGCTGTACATTTAAATATATAATCGTTCATAAACGACCTTGTTAGATTGTTTGTGCAATTTAACAGTGGATGATTCATATTTTATGGATGAGATATCAAATGTCAAAGCTCTTATATATTCTTGTCAATCATGTTGACCTCATAATCTTTATATATGAGAAATTGAAGTGAAGTACTCACATCTCGGTGTGCAGTATTGTCATATTATTTTAATATTTGGCTTGGTTGTTTATCATAATTTACTGGAAGTAATCTGTCTGTGTGTTTCACCTTATCTCTCTACTATTCATCCACTTAAATTGGCTGCTATTTTATTTCTATATTGTGTAAGCTTTTATCTGTGTTCAATTCATATTTATCGCAAATGAATTTACCATGCAGTATATATATATATATATATATATATATATATATATATATATATATATATATATATATATATTTAAATGTGCTAAGTTTTACTTTCTTAGAGTGAGTTGGTATCTTCGTAAGGAAATGTACATATTTTTCTCTGTTTTACTTGCATTTATGTGTTACTGCTGTAGAAACATATGCATGCTAACTTTATTTTCCCACGTGTAGATACAAAAAACCTTTTGTCAAGAGTTTGTGCATGACCTAGCTCAGAACGAAACTATTGTATTTTTTGGTTATTCATAAAAAATGGTCTTTGTTGTACTATATCTTGTTATGCTGGCATGTTGTTATCTGCTGATTTCTTATGATTATGATGGTTGAATTTTCTCCTCCTTATGTTTCCTGGCTATGGACAGTCGCACGATTTGTGCTCACGTGGGGCATGTACAATGCCGAACGGAGGTAGTACCAGATAACTAGCATGTTTGAGGAAAAATACAAGCGCCTACCTAGCGTTAAGAAGGTGGTCAAAACATATGCAGCAGCCGGATGTTTAGGCAATGAAATACTTCTTTTCAAAACGGGCACAAGGAGTTGGAGACAAAAAAGGATTTGGGTTCGTTGCGAAATTTGAATATCTGGCGGCACGCCTCCTGATGGCCTATTTCTCCACCACCCCTACACCAAGCACGACGCCAGGAACATGGACGATATTAGATACAACACGTAGCCAAAAGCATGGCTCTCTTTCTTGTTCCTTATTTCTTTTTAAAGTTCATTACTTATTTGTTTGCTAAATTGATGTTCTCGATAGACCGATTGTGTTTTGAAATTTCAGAATCCCTTCTATCTCTGTGTTATGATTTTGGTTTCTTGCCCTTGATTTGGTTGACCTTAGGTAGTAAAACTAATCATATCCCTTCTACATTAGTGATGGTCTTTTAATCTCCTGCATGTGAGAAGTAAGAGAATCGTGGGGCTTGATATTGTTAGTAGTGATAAATTGATTGATAAATAAAAAGGGGATTCATGGGTCTTCCCTATTGATATCATCCACCGATAGAACTCTAATTGATAGTCATGCTGTCCGCGGTAGATTATTTAACATCTTGGAATATGACTGTTAGTTATAACTTGTGAATAGAAAGGTAATGGATATAAGGGACCTGGGACCATACTGTAGGCAACACAGTGCTATGTTGATTTGGTCTGCAGTGAAGGCCTAATATCCATTTTCCGGAATGCTTACTGAACAAATCATCACTAACCAACTATGTAAATTATGTTTAACAAGAGAGCCACTAGAACCATAAGCACTCACTAATGCTTCACTGCTGTAGTTTTTGCATAATAAAAGTTCCAAAGACAATATAAGACTTCCTAGATGCAACATCAAGAGTTGGCGTAACAAAATTTTCCTTTTAATGAAAGAGTTGATAATTTTCCGAATTCTAACAGATTTTTTAGCTTGCTAATTAACTGCATACTGTAGCTCACTTTAACATGGGTAATGTAAGCAGATTAGACATTTGCGGGTGTAGCAGCGAATAAAAACCGCTGAAAACAGAGGCACCAACATTGAAGAAAATGAAATGCTAGCTATGCCACCAGTAATGCTGAGTGGACCAAATTGTGCATCCGATCTATCTTCTAGAGATTGGATATACCAAGTGCATGCACAGTAATCTACTTCTTCTGAGTTATTATTTTTCAAAACCCTTTCTTGGCATAGGTCAACCATACTGTAGTAACTGTATCGTTAGTTTTTTCTTAACAACATATTAATGAACCACTGATCTGGTGCGCTTAAAAGGAATACAATCAGTTCTAGCCCATATAAATCCCAATACACGATCATGGTGTACCATAATCTTGCGAGCGAGAAAACGATGGTGTGATGGGATGTTGACTAAGAGGTTTGATATTTAAAAAAAAATATAGTTTGCAACATAATTGTTCTTCAGAAATAAGTTGTACTTCTAGCTATTTCGTTAGTTTCAGATAAAGTGATAGTATCAGTAAGCATTGAATCACTAGAAATACTCTGTTTGTTGTTCAGAAATAAATTGTACTTCTAGCCGCATAGATTCACTCTATTTTTGTTTTTATAAAGGATAGAGGTCTCTTTTCTTTGCTACTAGGTTGCCGCATCCGTCGGAAGGTGGTTCCATAAATGACTAACCGGAACTATGAAATTGTAGGGTTTTTTCAAGGTCTACTTCCTGATACTCTTTATAATCCTGGCCAATTGACAAGGTTGTAACTGCCTATTACCGTTGATAAAAGTCAGCTGCTATTCTTATGACATCTTTGAACACTGTGTATGCATAAATTTTTCAGTTGATGGCTCAAATTATAGTCCTAAGTAGTTGTATTTCAGCAAGCCATTATCCTAAAACATGTAATATGTTGTTTTCCATGGTTTTGAGGAACTCTAGGATATCTGATAAGCTTGCATCATAGAATTTTTTAAATTCACGAGTTTAAACTTATTGTAAGCATTTTATTTTGACAATAAACTATAGCCAAGTTCGTTTTGTGCAAGATACTTGAATTCATTGCTACGGATTATATATTACTAGTTATATGATATCTTTCTTGTCTCATTTTTTATAGGACTAGGAAACATGCCAAGTACCACAATCCTTGTTGAACCTGAACTCACTCAACTTTTTGTATGGAATCTCTTGCCTTGCAAGCAAAATTTTCATTTGTGACTAGATTTGGTGAGAATAATAGCCTTTTAGGAAGCATTCCATGCTCAATAGGATATTACCCTTGTTCTGCAATATTTTTCTATTATCGCTTCTACGTATATAATCTTGTGGTTTATCTAACTATATCGTTACATCATCACATCAAAGAAGCAGTGTGCAATACAAGTAATGGAGTTGCTGATATACCAATTCCTATGGTGAAGTCAAAGAATAAAATTAGAAGTAGAGTACTTGGTCATCCCTTCATAATCTGAGAGTGTACATGTAGTTCATCCTGTATCAGCTGTTTATTTTTCTTGCTCTTTACTTCAAAGGATGTTGTAAATACCAGAAAAAACATCAATATTCGGTACATTCCATCTAGCGTCTTTTACATGAATTTTTATAGACGAATATGCTTGACATATTTCTTGTTCCTTACGAGTTTGTTCTATCTCTTATGGCTGGCCTATGCGTCCTACTTGCCCTTCACATGCAAATTCAAGGTTAGACTTTTCAGCGACCTTCTTATCTCTAATGGTAGTAACATACATTCCCGATTGTAGTTCAAAAGTTTAGAGAAAAAATGCTTGAAAATACAATCATTGAAAGGATAAGTGAATGAGTCAAAAGTGATCTAGAGTATTTTTTATTCTCCTATTGCAACTCACGGGCACGTTTCCTAGTTTAACACTAAAATATGTCTAGATACATGTGAATATGGATAAATTCAAGTTATTTATTTGCGAACAGAAGGAGTAGAAAACAGCATGCGACGCGAACACTCACATGCTGGTGGGTACTCCCTCCCTTTTTATTTATTTCGCATTCTAGGTTTAGCCAAAGTTAGACTTTGTCAAGTTTGACCGAAAATGTATCAGAAAATATTAACATTCATAATACCAAATGTATATAATATGAAACTATACTTTATAATGATTCTAATACTATAGATTTTACAGTGTAAATGTTGATATATTTTTAAAGGAATTCATTGAATTTTACTAAGTTTAACTTTGACTAAACCCAGAACACATGTCACCTACTACTCAAAAAAATTGCCAACCAAGTTCTAAAATAAATCTAGGTAAATACGTAAAAGGTTGTTGTTTTTCTTAATGGGTAATTTCGTCAACACTCTGGCTCCACAAGTTTCCAAAATGGAAAAGCAATAGATTAAGATTTACTAATATATTCGGTCGGACTATGTATCTTGATAAGTTTTACTACTCTCTCTGATCCAAATTAATTGATTTAGATTTATCTAAATTCGGATGTATCTAGAAATGTTTTAGTGCTAGGTACATTCGAATCTAGATAAACCTAAATCAATTAATTTGGATCAAAGGGAGTAATATATTTCATCAGCCTATACATCTAGATCCAAGGTGAGCCCGGTGAGAAACGCTGCAATACATCATTTGAGACGGACCCTGTCGCCCTCACATTAACTCAAATTTATCTAGATACTAATACATCTAGTCCAAATATTAACTAATGGCTTAAATTTGTCTAGATATAAATGTATCTAATCTAAATATATAGTTATATATTTAGACTAGATGCATTTGTATCTAGGCAAATTTGAGGCTATTAATATGAACCGGAGGGAGTAAATATATTCTGTCGAACTATATATCCAGATAAGATTTAACCATCCAGTTCATATTAATAGTCTCAACTTTATATAGATTCGTATATATCTAATTAAATATTTAGACTAGATATATTCGTATCTACAAGATTGAGGCCATTAATATAAACAGGCCCGAGAAAAAAATAAACCGGAGAGAGTAATATATTCTGCCTGCCTATATATATAGCTATGTCTAGATCCAAGGTGAGTTCTTGACACGGTGAGACGCGCTGCAATGCATATGGCTGCAGGAGAAGTGGCGACGATGCCCGGTCGTGCCGTCCTCACATTTCTTCTTCTGACCGTCGCTTCCGCGGCCTACGATGGCGTCGGACTGAAGCCAGTAAGCCGGAGGGACTTCCCCAAGGGCTTTGTCTTCGGGACGGCATCCTCCTCCTATCAGGTTTCCACTTTTTTCCTCCATTAATTCAAGCACAGTTGCTTTCCTTTCTCGGATCAGCACAATCTGATGGATGATGGCATGCACATGTATGAAAGCTGTATCGTGCATAATCTCTGCTGCTTGCTAATGTTAGAAGTGAAAATAATTAGGAATGTTGTGGTTAGAAGTAAGAACAGAGTTTTCCGCAAAAGAGAGAGAGAGAGAGAGAAGTAAGAGCAGAGTAGGTTTTTGGTAAAGACCTAACGGTAGAACAAGTGGGAGAAAAAAAAGTTCTCAAGTTCCAGCATATATGACTTACTTGATGCTCTATTATCCAAGAAGTAATTATCATATGTTCGGTTCTGTATCCGGTCTCATATATGCACATGCACTGGCACTCTAATGCAGTATGAGGGTGGTGCGATGGAGGGAGGCAGAGGACCAAGCATCTGGGACAACTTCACTCACCAATACCCAGGCATGTGCACGCAACTTATATTAACTTCTTCTTGAGGAAAATGTTTGCACATCCTGCTAACATCATAATAAATCATTAGGCAACTAAGATATCACAAATCTCCTTAAAACAAAAAAAAATAGCAAAACTTCCATGCAATTTATTACATATAGTACACACATCCATTCATTTATTAGTGACCAAATCATTGAGCGAGTAAAATCAAAGTTCTCTAAATTAATCTCTTCCGTAGTCCGTAGCATTATGCAAGTTATTTGGGATGGTGAAAGGAGAACAGTATCGCTTAGATTTACTATGAAAAGTAGTTTTGTAGTATCACAATCTTGTAATAATTCTTTATGTCGAGCAAGAAGAATGGTCAATCCTGCGTTTTCTTTTGGCAGTAGTCAAAGCTGTGTGTTGAAGGTGGTGCGTATATATCTGCAAGGTCATCTGTTACGAAAAAAGAGAGTAGTGTTTCAGTATTAGTCTATATTATCTGTTATGGTGTGAACATACAAGCGAATTTATATGCCAATATTTGTAGCGTTAAGCCTTAAGTAGCTACAAGGACAAGTAGGCCATTTTATATCCATCCGGTCAATAGTGTGATAAGTAATTCGCATGCAAAACTGAAGTTAAATCATGATGTTTCTTTCAACAAATGAGCAGACGAGTCTTTTTTCCCCTAAAAAGTGGAATGATTATTGCAGATAGAATTGTCGACAAAAGCAACGGGGATGTGGCAGTGGACTCCTACCATCTTTACAAGGTACTGCATAAGTTATATGCTCATAGCTGTAGATTAGGCCTTTCACCGTGAAGGTTTCTTAGCATTTTATGCTAGGTAATTTGCTGGCGGCATGTTAGTTAATAAAGAAAGAGAGTTGTTGTATCTTAGTTAAGATATAACTTATACGTGGTCATAAGAAAAAACATTGGATAGTCCAATCACACGCGTCCATAAGCCTAAAACCATTCGATACACCATTCCTAAAAAACAATACTTGAGACAATACATTAAAGTATTAAGTTTTAGTTTCTCCTACGAAAACATGATAGCGAACTATGTATTGTGTATGGCCTTAAAATCCCACCATGACAGAAAATTTGAATTTTAGATCCATTAATCCGGCAGTAAGAATGTAGGTAGTACTGATCACAACTTTCAAAAACCTCAGGAAGATGTGCGCCTCATGAAGGATATGGGAGTGGATGCATACAGATTCTCCATCTCATGGACAAGAATTCTTCCAGGTAACAGATATCTTTCAATCCTGATAGTAGTTTTTACCTCTTTTATTTTAGAGTGAATTCCACTTTTTACCCTCTACTTGTGTATTTGTGACACTAATTACCCTATATAGTGAAAATTCATTTAAATTACCATGTTCGGAAACTTTAAACCCTTATTTTCTGATGCATATCTATTGGACAAGGTGTGAGGTGATGAGTGAACCTCGAAATTATCGAGATGTCAACAAAAAATAGAACATTTGGTGCAGAGAAGGGTAGATATGATCGACGATGATATCGTCCGATATTCACATATTTTGTGGCGGCACATCGTCCTAACATGTCAGCATTATCCAAGAACACGTGTTGAATGCTAAAACGGGACAAAATCATCCTTAGAATTTTCTTAAATAGGACATTCGGATACAACTTCTACTAAATGGGGTAATTAGTGTCTCAAATGCACAAATAGAGGGTAAAAAGTGGAATTCACTCTTTATTTTATTTTTTTCCTGAATTATAGATTCCGCAAAAATCCCCCACATGCCAAGTTGATACTAGCATGTTCACGTTGGCCTTAATGAATGCTTGTCAGATGGGACTCTGGGAGGTGGAGTGAACAAAGAAGGCATTACATATTATAATAACTTGATTAATGAGCTCCTATCGAAAGGTAACCATTAGTACTTAATTATTATTATCAAATAATGTTATGAACCTGCAGGCTGCACTGACATCATGCTCATTTTAATCCACTAGATGCATGATTTTTAAGATCTGTTAATCTTTATATATTTGCAGGGTTGCAGCCAATTGTGACCCTTTTTCACTGGGATTCACCTCAGGCATTGGAAGATAAATATAGAGGGTTTCTTAACCCTAATATCATGTGAGTGGTAAAAGTATCACGAAGACAAGCTTTATAAATTACATGGATAAATAAAACTAGATTATGAAACTAGATTATGTGACACTGATAGAGGACTTTTTAGGATTTTAATATTGCCAGCACAATAAACTTAGTGTCGTCTAGAAGCAAGTCATTGTGAAATGGAAAATTCAAATGAAAATATCAAAATATACCCAAGTAAAAGAAGATTCGCAAGGGGTAGCATGAGTAAGTTAGTCCAGCATGCATGAAGTTTATCTTTCTCTCTACCTACTCCACCATGGACATTCATGGTAAATAGCCAAGAAATTCTTACTACAAAATTTTGGTGTTGGGGCTCCATGGTACCTGATAAGATACCGACATGATTGAATATAGCTGATACAGTTACTCCATAATACTGGCATGCACGGTTCGCTATGAACAGAACATGGCCATCGAGCAATCGACACAAACATTTTGTAATGCATTTTGTAAGATGCCGCAAACATGCTAGTACGATAATTTAACCGCATTGTCACTCACCGGCGCCTGCAGAAATGACTATAAGGATTATGCTGAAGTCTGCTTCAGAGAGTTTGGAGATCGCGTGAAGCACTGGATCACATTCAATGAGCCCTTTTCGTATTGCGTCGCGAGCTATGCGTTGGGCGTGTTTGCGCCAGGTCGGTGCTCACCTTGGGAGCTGGGGAAATGCAGCGCTGGAGATTCGGGAACGGAGCCTTACACCGTAGGCCACCATCAGCTGCTCGCCCATGCAGCGGCCGTGAGATTATACAAAAAGAAATACCAGGTGACTAGCTAGCAGCATTTTATTGTCAGGCATCCATGAACAAACTAGATGTTTGATACAATTATGTGTATGAAATGCAGGAGGTCCAGAAGGGGAAAGTTGGGATAACTCTATTCTCAAACTGGTATGTTCCTTTCTCAAGTTCGAAATCAGACAATGCTGCAGCGAGGCGCGCTATAGACTTCATGCTCGGATG
Organism: Avena sativa; assembly: GCA_916181665.1. NCBI lineage: Eukaryota > Viridiplantae > Streptophyta > Magnoliopsida > Poales > Poaceae > Avena > Avena sativa. Next base: position 335,519,911 of record OV702280.1, on the reverse strand, counting down.
GTAAACTCTCTGTATTCATGCTATCTTTGTCTTCAAGGTCTAGAACGAAATTGAAATCTTACTAGCTAGGAGTGCCATTTATTTGTAGGTTTATGGACCCCCTCACGAGAGGAGTCTACCCCCAGAGCATGAGAACATTGGTGGGTAGTCGCTTGCCGAGGTTCACAAAAGAGCAAACGAAGTTGGTCAAGGGTGCATTCGATTTCATTGGAATCAACTATTACACTGCAAACTATGCTGAAAGCCTTCCCCCGTCAAATGGACTGAAGTTCAGCTACAATACTGATGCTCAAGTTAACCTTACCGGTGAGCCATGATGCATTGGCCATTTTATTCTTTTTAATTTTGTATACTAAGTTACTAACCGTACAATGTTGTTAGGTGTTCGAAATGGCATCCCCATAGGTTCTCGGGTAATTTACCGCCTCTGTCAAGACAAACAAATCTTCCATAGTTGTTTCCCCACTTTCCATGGTGCTGATTCAGTTCATTGAATTATTTGTATGCAGACTGATATACCTTGGCTCTATGTCTACCCTCAAGGGCTCCATGATCTGCTGCTATATGTCAAGGATAACTACGGCAATCCCACCGTCTACATCACTGAAAATGGTGAGCATATTTTCTCTCCCCCAAACCAGAAGGAAACATTACACATGCAGATCTGCTAGTTCTAGAGCAAAAAATTGAAACCTTTGAAAAACTCTTTTTTCAGGCGTCGGGGAAACCAACAACAGGAGCCTAACAATACAGGAAGCCCTCGAGGATTACCGCAGGATAGAGTACTACCACAAGCACCTTCTTTCCCTGATGAGTGCCATAAGGTCGATCAGAGCACCATCTACACTAACTCTGTCATACAAGCTCCAAACCAAACTTGTGATTACCTGGGTAATGCATTGCGTTGCACTTGTGTGTTAATTTGTAAGTATTGATTTACAGGGACGGTGCAAATGTGAAGGGGTACTTCGCGTGGTCGCTGCTCGACGACTTCGAGTGGGCAAGTGGGTACACGGTTAGGTTCGGGCTACACTTTGTGGACTACACCGACGGGCAAAAGCACAAACGGTATCCCAAGCAGTCAGCACGCTGGTTCAAGAAGTTCCTCAAGAGAGCCTGAGTAAGGTTTCTAGGGTGAGTAATAAGGTAGCGCATGATCTTGCGCAATTAGGTAAGCGTGAGTGTGGTGTATTGCAAGGAGCCGTTCCTTTCTGCGCGTTGGACGCCCTTTTGCGAGATTGTAATAACGCTGTGGCCTAATTAATAAAGTTCACCCAGTTCAAAAAAAAAAAGTTCCTCAAGAGATGATCAGCACGCTTATAAGTGCAAACCACATGATGGAGGCGGTGAGTGAGTGTTGCAATAGAATATAGGCTGATTGTACTACCATGTGGATTGCGTATTGCTCTCTCTATGTTTCCCTTTGTATTTGTCGTTATGACTGTATAATAAGTTCAGCCAAATTTATTTCTTCGTATCCACCGTAGCATAGTCGTAAGATTCGGCTGCAGTGTTTTTATAGCATTGACCAATATGCCTTCCGCAAGTACCCAGACACCCCGTAGGCCATGAATCGGTTAAAGAGTGGCAATCTATCTTCTTCTAATGGTCTGATCTCTCGGGTCCTGGCCGACTGCGACAATACCCTGACTCCATCGTGTTAGGATTCATAGGATCAACTAGCTCAAGATTAGAGCCACCCAAGAGAAATTAGATCTTTTCCAAAAAAAAGAGGGATTAGATGGTGTGTACCTTGGTCTGGAGGTCCTGCCATAGCCTCATCTTCCTCTTCTTAACCTAAAACTAATTTGGATGATTAATGAGTAGTTCTTCCTAGTGCTGTGAGTGCTAGCTTGATCAGTGAGCATGGGAGAGTGAGAGAGAGAAGTGCACAGCCGTTTGTCATTTTAAACCCTAGAGTCTCTTATATAGGCACTTGCATTAGGGGAACCAACACCCTAAAATGGATGGTCAGAATGTCCCTAATCATGGCATCCAATGGCTACTAATTAAACAGCCCCTAAAGGAATTATTTAGACTTAATTTGATCACAGATTCATGTAGATTACTACAGATCACTTATATCCAACATTCTCTCCCTTGATCGTAAGGAAAAACTTTATAATTCCATTTCTCAACAAAACAGCATATGAGACAGCAGAATTATAACGGTCATAGAGTACCGTAGAACCCAGTTACTACAATACGTCACTTTATTTCAAAACAAAACTTCTTTAACTTAGGAGCTTCATAAACTTATACTTATTACAAACTTATGAGCTCAGCTCTTTGTTGAAACTTATACGGAGACAATAAATTACAATGGTCAGTTAAGTAACATTGAGCTAATTGACTATAGTACATCGTTCTATCAAAGAGAAGAGCCCTTCTTAGCTTATGGGGAGATGGTGTCATAACGGTCTCAATTACAGAATCAAAAGCTTTCTACCAATCCCATGCTAGCAACGTGTTCTTTAAACACACTAGGTGGCAGACCTTTCGTGAGTGGATACGCTAACATTGTGTTAGTCCTTATATGCTTAATACTTATTGTCTGATCCTGGATTCTATCTTTCACAACATGATACTTGATGTCAATGTGTTTGGCAGCACCACTTTACTTGTTGTTACTCGAGTAGATCACCGCGGGTTGATTATCGCAGAAAATAGTGAGTGGATCAAATATATTGTCAATCACCCTTAAATCCGGAATGAAATTCTTCAGCCATACTGCATGTCTGGTTTGCCTCATAACATGCTATAAACTCTGACTACATTGTTCACGATGCAGTAACATTTGCTTGGTGATTTTACAAGAAATATTTCCTTATTCTAGGGTGAATATATAACCCGATGTGGATTTCTTAGTGTCAACACACCCCGAAAAATCAGCATCTGAATAACTCACCACCTCGAGGTTATCAGTTCTCTTATATGTGAGCATGAGGCCTTTGGTGCCTTGCAAATAACGAAAAGCTTTCTCAGCAGCCTTTCAGTGATCCAACCCTGAATTAGACTGATATCTGCCAAGCATCCCGATTATGAATGCTAAGTCAAGGAAAGTACACACTTGTGCATACATCATACTTCCAATAATTGAGGTATAAGGAACTGACTTCATCTGCGCAGATTCATAATCATTACTTAGGCACCAAAAAGTCCCAAACTTATCGCCCTTGACAATAGGACCATGCGAGGCTGAGAAATTATGCATATTGAACTTTTTAAGTACCTTCTCAATATACGCTCTTTGCGATATCCCCAAGATTCCTCTGAATCTATCTCGGTGAATTTGAATGCCTAAGACATAAGCGGCTCCACTAAGATCTTTCATGTCAAACTTTGAAGAGAGAAACTTTTTAGTTTCCAGCAGCATATTCTTATCGCTATTGGCTAAGAGTATGTCATTGATGACCCACAAGTATAGCGGATCGCAACAGTCTTCGCGGGTAGTATTACCCAATTTATTGTTCGACACAAGGGGAGCCAAAGAATACTTGCAAGCCTTAACAACTGAGGTGTCAGTTTAGCTGCACCTGGAAATAGTTCTTGCTCACAGAAGTTTATCAGTAGCAACAGTTTGTAGTAGCAACAGCAAAGCAACAGCAAAGCAACAGCAACAGTGAAACAGTAGCAATAGTAATAGTAAAGGTACCAGTAGGATTCGAGTGCAGTAGGCATAGGGATGGATGAACGGGCGTTGCATTGACAAGTCTAAACATGTAACTTCAAGATCTAGGGCATTGCAGATAAATAATAACAAGCATCCAAGTACTAAACAATCCTAGGCATGTGCTCCAAATATAGTCATACGTGCTCGCAATGAGAACTTGCACAACATTTTCTGTTCAGCCAGCCCGTGGCAGCGAGGCCTCTAGGGAACTACTGGCAATTAAGGTGCTCCTTTTAATAGAGCACCGGAGCAAAGCATTAACACTCCGTGAACACATGTGATCCTCACACCACAGCCATCCCCTCCGGTTGTCCCAAATATTGTCACTTTGGGGCCTTTGGATCCGGACAATGATATGTGTACACAACTTGCAGATAAGATTACAAACAATACTATCATAATGATTCAATAATAAGTTCAGATCTGAGATCATGGCACTCGGGCCCTAGTGACAAGCATTAAGCACAACAAGTCGCAACAAAGTCAAATAGCACAAATAGAGATACTAGGCACTATGCCCTAACAATCTTATTCAATTACATGATAGAACTCATCCAATCCCTACCATCCCCAAGCCGATAGCGGGGGATTACTCACTCATGGATGAGGGAAACATCGGTGGTTGATGGAGATGCGTTGTTGATGACGATGGCGATGATCCTCTTCAAATTCCCCGTCCCGGTAGGGTGCCAGAACGGAGTTTCTGGATCCGAATCTTGGTTTATGGTGGCGGCGGCGGAGCAAAACTATTTCTGGAAAACTATCGAACCCCCCTCGGTTTTTAGGTCGAAAGGAAACTTATAGGCATAGAGGGAGGCCGAGGGGGTGTTTGGGGGTGCCTGCACCCCCTCTAGGCGCGGCCAGTGGTGGGCCCGCACCTAGGGTGGGTGTGGGCCCCCCAGGCCTCCTCTTCGTCTCTTCTTCTGGCTCCGTGGATCTTCTGGTGAAATATAATTTTTGGCATATTTTTCGGGATTTTTCCTGATAGTTCATTTTCTGCACAAAAACAAGACACCAAGGTAATTCTACTAAAAACAACGTTAGTCTGTGTTAGTTGTATCCAAATCACACAAGTATAGAGGAGAAACAATAGCAAAGTGTTCGAGAAAGTAGATACGTTTTGGTCGTATCAGTCATCAACATACAATATCAGGAAGACAAAGTTACTCCCCATGAACTTCACATAAATGCAATTGTCCACTTCATTCTCTTTAAAACCAAAAATCTTTATGACTTGATCAAAATTGAAGTACCATTTCCTTGAGGCTTGCTTTAATCCATAAATGGATTTCTTAAGACGACATCCTAAGTGTTCCTTCCCTTCCATAACAAAACCTTCCGGATGAGCCATGTAAACATCCTCATGTAAGTCACCATTCAGAAATTCGGCTTTGACATCCATCTGATGCAACTCCAGATCATAATGAGCCATAAGTGCCATAATAATTCTCGACGAGTCCTTAGAAGAGATAGGTGAAAAGTCTCATTATAATTAATATACCTTCTCTTTGAGTGAAGCCCTTAGCCACAAGCCTTGCTTTGAACCTTTCAATATTGCCTTTGGAATCATGTTTGATCTTATAGACCCATCTACTGCTCACGGTTTTGGCTTCTTCAGGAATTTCTACTAAGTCCCATACATCATTAATTCTCATGGACTTCATTTCATATTTCATAGCATCAAGCCATTCTGATGAATGATCATTTTGTATGGCTTCCTTAAATGATGTAGGATCATCATCCAACATCGACGCATTCATATCCTCACTCATATAAGTCACATAATCTTCAGGAATAGAAGACTTTCTAGCATGCTTTGACCTTCTGAGAGGTGTATTATTTGGTACCTCAACCACAACTTCAGGCTGCTAAGCATCTTCCATAGAAGTATCATTAGGTATGGACTCTAACGGGGTCACTGGTATCTCAGCAGGGGTAGGATTAGCAGTTCTTTCAACTGGAGGTGCAACCTCAACATGAACAGGAAACATTGGCTCTTGGATCACAGGGATCGGAACATAATCTCGTTTATCTTCCAAGGCTATTTCCCTGGGAGTTATTCTCCCCCTCAACAAATCACTTTCCAAGAATACAGCGTATCTTGTTTCAGCAAACTTAGTGAATTTCTCTGGACAATAGAAACAATATACCTTTGATTCGTCAGGATAGCCAATGAAATGACATCTGACTGTCTTCGGGTCTAACTTTCCCATAATTAGATTGAAAACTCTTGCCTCAGCTGGGCAGCCCCACACATGCAAATAAATCATGGTAGATTTTCTCCGTGTCCATAATTCATACGGCGTTTTTTGCATCGATTTACTAGGGACCTTATTAAGAATATGTGTAGCAGTATTTAGAGTTTCTACCCATAAACCAAGCGGCAAAGTGGAGTGACTTAACATACTTTGTACCATATCCATAAGAGTATGATTTCTCCTTTCAGCGACTCCATTTTACTGAGGTTCGCCCGATGCTAAATACTGAGCAACAATACCATTTTCCTGTAGGAACTTAGCAAAAGGTCCAGGTATTTGTCCATAAGAAATGTGTCTTACGTAGTACTCACCACCACGATCAGACCTTACAACTTTGATCTTTTGACCAGCCTGATTCTCAACTTCATCTTTTTAATACCATGAAATTTTATAATGCCTCGGATCTTTCAGTGATAGGATATATGTATCCATAGTGGGAGAAGTCATCAGTGAATGTTATGAAAGAATCAAAACCATCCACTAATTTCACATTAAACAGACCATAGATATCCATGTGAACAATTTCTAAAACTCTCGTGCTTCGATTTGCACCTTTCTTGATTCTCTTAGCATATTTCCCTTTGATGCAATCAATATAATGATTCAGATCTGCATTTGAGAAATCTGAAGGATGAAGAACTTGCTCCTTAATGAGACGCTAGATTCCTCCTCGAAATATGGCCTAGGCGATAGTGCCATAGTTTCGAAGAAGTCTCATCATCATCACACTTATGCTTATTACTAACATTTAAATTAGAAGAGGTATTAACTTCACTTATGGAATCTCTTAAGGAAACAAGGTAAAGTTTGTCTCGTCGAAAGGCAAGACCAACATTATTATTGTCAAACATAATTATACATCTCTTGTTCCCAAAGTCCTAGTGAAAACCATCATCATATAAGAATGATACGGACACAAGGTTTTGTCTCATGGATGGTACATAAAGAACATTACATAAACAATGCATAAAGACACTCTGGAGTGTAAGTGTAAACTCTCCAATAGCCTCAGCTTCAACAGCATTAGCAACTCTAATGGTTCTTTTCCCTCTTCTTAGGATCCTCTTCATATCGAATCCCTATAAGGAATTTGCAACATGAATCGTTGCACCTGAGTTAACCCACCATGTATTGGTGGCATAATCAACATAAAGGGATTCATAAATAAAGGTTATAACATTAGTACCTTTCTTATTGAGCCATTTCATGAACCCAATACAATCCTACTGGACGTGTCCACTTTTTCCACAAAAGCGACATCCATTAGGATCTTTAACGTCAGCATTAGGGAGTGCATCTGCATTAGGAGTTCTGTTAGAATTCTTTTGCTAAAAGAACTTAGAAGATTTCACTTTATCTTTAATCTGATTAGGCTTAGGCTTCATAAACTTTTTCTTTTTTCTGAGAATGCTTGAACTGATTGACATGATCAACTCGTCCAAATTTAAGCCTTTGCTCCTCTTGTACACATCTATCCATCATTTCATACATGCCCCATTTAGAATCCATCGCATTATACTTGATGGTGAACAAAGAGAACTCCATGGGAAAGGATGACATAATAAAATGGACAAGGAAACCTTCAGAGAGTTCCATTTACATTGTCTTAAGTTTAGTGGTCATGTTAATTTTCCTCGTGATATGCTCTCTCGGACTCCCATTTGGATCACACCTTTCATCAATAAGCCTTATAATCAGGCTTGTTGCATAAATTTTGGATGATCCCTTAAACTGGTCCTCAATCTTTCCAAGGTAACCCTTGGTAGTCTGAGAGTCTGGAACAGCTCCCCTCATACTTTGAGTAATGGATCCCTTAATAATCATGAGGCACTTATGATTTGAGTCCTCCCAGTTAGTTTTCTCATCATCATAAACCCTTTTAAGGGCATCATAATTTTCATCGTCTTCAGCAGGCGCTATAGGAGGATCCTTAAGGAGGGCATAATCATTATTTAGCAAAGCTAAAGTGATCTCAAGCTTCTCCTTCCAAGTACCAAAATTTCTACCAGTCAACTATTCTATGCCATTAATAATACCAGCAATTTGAGAGGCATTAGATGCTGCAAAAGAAAACAAAGTTCTTTGAGTAAGCATCACAAATTTATAGTCCTTTAATCAATCTAGTCTACATCAGCTTTGGCCAGAAATGACACGATCAATAACATTTTGTGATCAAAACATCTGCCAATAAGCTTTGGCCAGAATGACAGATATAAGCCACACTTAATTAAATCCTCTCATATAAGGAATTTTTTCATCAATCTGGAACACATCAGCTTTGGCTAGAAGTGAATCAGACCAATAAAATTTCATGGTCAAAATGGCCATCAATAAGCTTTGGCCAGAATGATAGACATAAGTCATGCTTAATTTGAGGATTCCCAAACTTCATTTTGCAGCAAAACATTATTATTACAATTTATTTGGAAAACAACACAAAATAAACAACTAAGTATAATAAAGACATTTAAGTATCACACATAATTGCATGAAAAATTAATAAAACATGTCATACAATCATGTTACATAATTGGCATAAAAATATGCCAAACATTTTAGCCCCATGATTTATTTATATATAAACCCTAACTTACAAACATGAATCCGTTCTATTTAAACTTTAAAAGGAAAACTACCAGACTGAGCCAAAACTAGTCCAGCATGTCTCCCCTTCACCCCTTTTGTGGCCCATATGGCCCATAAAGAAGCTAAAGCTCCAAGCCGTTGGATCGCGTCCAATGGCAGAGGACGCTCCGGGTCGGAACAAAACCGACCTGCGAACCCTAGCCCCTCATATGCCCCTCCTACTCTGCCTCCCCCACTACAGAGACGAGCGAGAGAGAGCAAGACGTAGCAGCGACAGTGGCAAGCACCAATGCCAGAGAGGGAGGCCGACAACGCCGGTGACTGCCTCTCGCAAAAATTCACGTGCAGCTTTGGCCAGCACGCGGCTCTGTTGAGCGGTTCTCGCCGGTATTCTTTGCACCACAACCACGAGCGCACGGCCATCTCCACGACTTCAAGGATGGAGCAACACTTGACCCGGCACGGCGATGAGCTTCCACAGTGACAAGGGCACGAGGAGGCTCGGCTACCATCCGGTGCAGTGGATGGCTAAGCCACTCGGGTACGAGCCCGTTTAGGCCTACCCGACTCAGGTGGTGACCCTGACGCCGCTGTGGACAACGACGACAGCAGTGACCTTAGGTAAGTGCACACTACCTTTAATCTCATTAGAATTATGGTTACGGTTCCTCGCTTTGGGGATTTTAGGAAATTAGGGTTAGGGTTCTTGAGTAATTGGGGAATTTGGGTTAGGTTAGACTCGATGAACTAGGGTTAGGGTCTTCAGAGAATTGGGGATTTCACATAGGATTTGCATAAGAACAGGAATCCCCACATTAGAGTTACATAATTGAAACCCTAGGACCACTGATTCATCTATTAGAGCTTAAAATTAGTGAAATCATGGCTAAACAACCACTTTATATAGTTCTGAAGCAAGAACTTGACCAAAAAACACAGCTCCAGCAACATAACCTTGATCTTGATCAAAAACAGGAAGAGCAAGCTTGATTAAACATAATTAAAAGCATAATAGGGCTCAAAACTAGAGCTAGATGCTTTGATACCACTATTAGGATCCATAGGATCAACTAGCTCAAGATTAGAGCCACCCAAGAGGGATCAGATGGTGTGTACCTTGGTCTGGAGGTACTGCCATGGCCTCCTCTTCCTCTTCTTAACATAAAAATAATGTGGATGATAAGTGAGTGGTTCTTCCTAGTGCTATGAGTGCTAGATTAATCAGTGAGTAGGGAAGAGTGAGAGATATAAGTGCACATCCATGTGTCACTTCAAACCCTAGAGCCCCTTATATAGGCACTTGCACTAGGGGAACCAACACCCAAAAATGGATAGTAAGCAGCCCCTAAAGGCATTATTTATACTTAATTTGATCACAGATTCATGTAGATTACTAAAGATCACTTATATCCAACACATCGAAGATGCTTCCACCAAACTCACCAGCTGGAGGAACAAGAGCCTCTTGTCATCCAACCAAGAAATATCCCTCGTGGTTAGGTGAATAAATAAACTAATCGATATCGGGTTGAAGGGCATCGACCTCACTATCTGCTGGTTTAAGCGGTGTATCTATCCATTACAAAAATGCCCTGCTTTGCTTCACTATGAACGGAGGAGGGAGGTGATCTGGAAGGGAATTATCTAGGATAACCTGTCCAAGTATGCCCTCAAGCTCCAGCTTAAAGACATGATAAAGTAGAAGGACGGGAACAAGGGTTTTGAGATAACCCTCGATATGCATACCAATGGGAGATTCCCCAAGATAATGCTCATTCTTATATTGTACTCCATTTTCTGTGTCTAGGAATTTTCATCATATAGAACCTTAACTTTTACATCCACTTCCTTGTAGATTGAAGATCTCCCTGAGGAAGTGATGCATGTAAAATGCATACATGAACTTTGTAGTTTGTTAACATGTTTTCCAATATATTTGCATCATATATAATGTGATATACATGTTTTATATTGATTTTCGGTGATTTGCCAATGATCCCCTTTATTTTGGCTATAACCCGGCAGGGCAGAAAAACCCTGTTTTCAATATTTTTGATGTTTCAGGACCTATATGGAGTCAAATGGACCTGCACTTTTGGGAATGCCAATATTTATCCACGAGAATCATCTGGAGCACAAGAATCCCACCAGGAGGGCTAGGAGGCCCAAGATAGCATGTGTGGCGCGCCCAGCCTAGGTGGGCGCACCATGCATGCTCTCTCCCTCCTCGGCCATTTGACCGCCTTGATTCTTTCACCCACGAAGTTCTCTTGACCTAAAAATCCCTATATAAGGACCCCCGGGAATTCCTCGAGACAAAACACACCAGGGACTAAAACACCACCAAACAGAGTCAGATCCAGCAAAGATTGGAGGGGGAAACTCCGCTGGAGGCACCTCCAGGGAGATCTCCACCCTCTCCAACATCTCTAGCATCATCACCATGATGAAGAGGGAGTAGTCCACCTCTGGTCTATGGGTTTGTGCCAGTAGCTTGGTCTATTTCTCTCTTGTTCTTCATAGATCTAGTACCATATGAGCTTCCCTACATGATTATGGTCATATTTGTAATTCCTATGTGGTTGATCTTTGTTCTATGATTTGATATTTGAGATTGGAATCTATTGTGTGTAAGATGTATTGATAGAGGTATATCATGCCCTCGTTCTTAATTGCTTGTTTTGATCCAACTTGTATGCAAGAACGTGTATGGGGAGAGGTGTGTATTAGATGGAGTAGCATGGTGGTAGAGATTGAATTGTGACAAACAATATTCAAGATCTACTTTATTTTTTACCTTTATTTTGCTGCCTCACTAGGGATAAAGTGAAATAATGTGCTATAGTTATCATGTGAAAGTGTGATAATCTTATTAGATCAAGGTAGCATATTTGTATTTCAAACATCATGTTATATTGCTTAAAGCTATACTCTGATTTGTTCTTAATTCAAGATTGCATGTAGTTTCCCTTTCTTGAGGAGTATAAGAGAGATGTATTCCATATTTATGTTAGAACGTGATGCCCATATTGATTCCTTTATTAAACACATATAGAATTTTCATGAATCTTTATCATTGATGAATTGTTTTGTGATCACTACAACTTAAAAAGAGAGTAGACAAATGAATCCATGAATCCCGGTCCGATTTTTATCATAAGAAACACCTTTCTATTGCATCTATTATCATCTATATTTTCTGCAATTTATTATTTCGAAAATACAAAAATACTTTATCTACTTGCAATCACTCATAAAAACCCCAAAACAACTCTATTATCTTTCATATCATCTAGTTTGCATTACTTTACGTTATTCACTTTATATTATATTTTATTTCATATTACTAATATGAAACCTTGTGCTTGAAAACCACTTGGTGGAGTTGGGGACACAAGACAAATTATTTTACTTTATAGGTTGCTTGAAAAATACAAATATCATTCCAATTCCCCGAGAGTGATATAAACCCTTTAGTCACCCTTGTGGGAAAAAGAAGCTTGCTACAACACTCTACACTTAGAGTCCTAATGTAAAGTGGCCACGATTGTTACCATTAGGAAGCCTTTGCCGCTTGGATCTATGATGTCAAGGGCAAGAACAAACCAATCAAGTCCTATCTAATCACGAATTCGACAAGATTGATGTCGACTACCTCATGCAAGCGGAAAGCTCCTGCCGAAGAACAAGACGGGGGCTTTGACCTCCAATAAAACAAATTGTCATCTTAGAAGCAGCGAAGAAGAAGAAAGCTGCTCTTTCGAGTAGTGAAACTGGACCGCACGGGATTGTGGCTTTCCCTTGTGTATGGTCGCTTGCTGATGTTATCCCATCTTTTATTTTTCTTTGGGATTTGTTGTGCTATGGCCCCAACTGACTTTAGCGTGCTTTTTATTTTTTGTTGGCTTCGGCCAGTGGTGGTGTTTGTGGATTCTCGGTTATTTCTGGATATTACTTTATTTATAAAGTGGGGCACAAGCCTGTTTCGAGGAGTAGTGAAACTGGATCCGCGCAAGACAAGGCAGCTCTCAGCAAGTAAACGTGCTATCTCTCTTCCGCTTTATCTCCAAGGTTAACATTTCTCCCTTTTCGCATTTTGTTGATATGACTTTATGTATTTGTAGTAAGAAACCATATTTGAAGTGTAATTTGAAGAACATCCGTGATTTCGCGATCTCCAAGTCTTCTCCCGCAGTAGCCCCTTCTACTCCCACCATTCCCCATGCCTTAGGACGTACGTGCTTCCGAGGGTGCCCCAAAATCCTCTAACATGGATGCTAAGCATCAACACATGAACGAGGGATTGGGAGCACTCTCCCTTGACTCTACTCCGCCCATCACTAAGGTGGTCCTGGATGCTGCCACCATTGACAACACGTCTAAAGCTTTGACTAAGGATGTCGTAGAAGAAGACAAGGCATAGGAGGTGTGTAGGCGCAGAAAGAGGGTGAGGTTGTACATCAATCACGAACGTGAAGCTCAGCTCCAGCTTCATCACCTTCACTGCCCCTTACTGCTCCAACTCCTGGGCTAGCGGATTTGATAAAGCCAGCAGATGACATTATGGTTGGGGTTGCTGCTTTTTAGAACAATGCCACCAACTGCGCAAACACCATGAAGATTGTACCCACAGTAAGTTGTGCTTTACTTAAGTTTTATTTACATATCACCTTGTAGCCCCCGAGTGCCAAGAAATCCATATGACTTGCTGCTTGGTGCTCTAAGAATACATAGTGGGTAAAATAGCCATCTAGCTTGTAGTTGGAACATTAAAGAATCCAGACTAGAAGATCTAGAGTTGCTTTCAATTTGTCATACTATAGCCCTCGGAGTATCTAGAAAATTTTTGTAGAATTGTTGCTAGAAACTACAGAGTGACTCAAGCACACAAACAATCCGAATATGTTGCTGCATAATGAGTTAGCTAAGTAATTAAGGTTAGAGGCGGATATCAAACAGCTCAGGAAAACCTATTTCACGACCAAGAAATCATTATAAGAGTAAAGGAAGAAAGTCATGAGCCTTGAGGAGAATATCAAGGAGAACAAAAGTATGGTGTTCTATATACTTGGTATATTTTCCATAAACTCATGCTAGACCTTTTCTCATGACTGCATTTTTCTGTCTTGCATGATTTGTTACCAAAGCAAAGGAGGTGCTGAACGTGGAAAACAGCATTAAGTCTCTGATGAAGGATGTAAAAAGCTTGAAGGCGGAGAAGGCAGCTCTACGATCCAACATGAGCAATCTCTCAAGGCAGAGAAGGAAAACTTCTCGGCTGAGATTGATCAATTAAAAATTCAATTGGATTGAACAGAGAAGTAAGCCACCGACTTGGACAAGAAACGCCACCAAAGCCAGAGTAAACTCAACGAACTCCGGGCTCAGTTCGACCATTTCCTTACGTAGCGTGACACTATTGAAGGTCATACGCTTGGTAAGCTTTACTCACTAATTTGTTCTGCAAGTCAGAGATATAATTTCACTAACTCTGACATCTTTGCCTTTGTAGCTCCTCTTGGTCTGGTTGATGAAGCGGAACCTTCGGGCCGGATAGCAAAGATAGTCACGACGGGAGCTTACTTTGCCACATTGCGGAGAACGCCATGGAATTGGAAAAGGTGCTAGGGATCAACATCAAGGTCCGCGACTCTGCTATCAAGTTTGGAGAAATCCTTAGGCTTGCTCCTGAATGCGCCAAGAAGTGGAATTTTTTCTCCATCAGAGCCAGAGCGAGGATGGTGTTAGCTTTGGTGAAGGTGCGACCTCGACCTTGACCTGGAGACGGAAATTATATTGACTCGGATGCTATTCAAGCTTCCACGGCCGGCTATGACATCCTAGTAACCAACATGGCCAATCCTAATATGTTTGTGCCTACCACTTCTCTGTCAAGGCCCCAACAGCCTTTGATGATTTGGATTTTAATCTATCCGACTCCAAAGTACCATTGTCACAACATTATTGGGTATAGATCTAGATTGCTCGGTCCAAGTATCCTAGTATCCTAAGCATACATAAATACTCTCCTAATTCTATGTCACCGTCCTTACTTCTAAATTCTATTCCATAATCTACACCTTCTTTGCCTCCTGAGAGATCAGGTTCTTCGTAGTAAACCTCTTCTTCTGTTGTATTTTCTAGAGTATATGTGTCTTCAGTCTTTGTTGTATCTAAGCAAGAGTTTTAAGAGGGGTAGATTAAACGAGCATACTCATCAAGTTCTATGGTGGCTGTCTGATGCACTATCTACGGCCGTGGATAAAGAATCTTGGTCTTATAAGTTGTTTTCTAAAACGGTTTCTTAGAAAAAGGTAAGTTTTAGTTTTAAAAAATATATGTCTGTTAATCTTTAAGGGTTATACAAGATTTCATGGAATCTATTTCCTAATGCATTCGCAGTACTTTTTTAGGACAGGGAGTAGCATGTCACGTTTTATACACTCTTAAGAGGGACACTACTTTTCTCACAAATAATCTTAAGACTGAGTGTATAATGGTTTACCTTCCCGTTCAAACTTTATTGGTTTGAGGCTCAGTTAAAGATCCAAGCCAATCACTATTGTCGTGGGAATGATCACGGCAGATGCTGCAATCGGCAGCGAGTAGAACGAGGGGCAAGGGCGGCCAGCCATCTGCGGTGCGAGATGAGGGCGGAGACACAAGGTTTTACCCAGGTTCGGCCCCCCGGAGGGTAAAGACCTACTCCTGTTAGATTGTATTATGATGGAGGTACAATGGGCGAGCTCGGCGTCTAGGCGGCGAGTCGCTTTGGTGTATGATGGAACGTATCTCTACACACCCCGTAGGGAGGTTTATATAGCCTTACCTCCCCTAGGGTTTACATATCTCAACCGAATCAGTTAAAGCTTTGGTAATCGTTTAACCTAATCTGACTGGGCCTATCTACTCGCGTGGGCCTTTAACTTCTAGTCGCTTGGATCCACACCGGGCCTTGATCCAGTCGCCGTTTTGCAGGCCCACTCGCCAGTTCCTGGGCCAGTCGGAAACGTCCTGCTGGGTATACCCCGGTAGGCATATCCCCATCAGTAGTCCCCGAGGCCGTCGCTGATTAGGCACAGGTGGTTGCTGGCAGTCGGAGTATACGGCTTTAAAGCAGACATCCAGTCGAATCGTCGGCGGGCTCCTGAATAAAGGAAGAAACTAATTATTCTGATCGCAGCTTTGGCGAGTCGAGTCGGCGAATACTCAGTCACTGTCGTAGTGATCGAGTCGGCGAGCCGAGTGGCCGAAGTTGGACCGTTAAACGTGGTCAAACGAGCCGTTGGGGTAATCCAATGGTAACTTTTAGCGTAATCACCGCGTAATAACAGCTCCCTGATTTGGCGGGTAACAACCGCTATATAAGGGGAATGGCAGGCGATCAGAGAGCCATCTCTTTGTCATCTCCTCCGATTGCGCTCTCGCCTTCCTCCGCATCGCGATCCAGCCGACCCGAAATCCTCCGACCCCCCACGAATCCTTCCGCCAATGGCCCCCTCCACCGAGCCTTGGGGTAGATCTAAGTGTACGAGGGCACAACTGGCGTCCTTCGAGGAGGCCGGGATCCTGCGCGCCGGCAGGTGGCGCATCCCTGCGGCCGGGGAGGTGACCCCGAACCCGCATGAGGGAGAGTTCATCTGCTTCACCAGCCACCTAGAACGGGGGCTGGGATTCCCAACGTCTCTCTTCTTCCGGCGCTTCTGCGCCTTCTACGGGATCCAACCGTCGGACCTGGTCCCGCACAGCATCGAGCAGCTCGCCATTTTCGTGGCGTTCTGCGAGTGCTACCTGGGTTGCAGGCCCTACTTCCCCCTGTGGAAAGATCTATTTCACGGGCGGATCAGCCGCGAGGAAGCGGGTGGCCCAATGCTCGCCGCGGGCGGCCTGACGTTCCAACTGAAATCGAAGGCTTCTTTCTTCGATCTGATGCTACCCGCCAAGGCGGCGAGCCAATGGAAGAACTCTTGGTTCTACGTCACCGAGGCGACCCCAGACGGCGAGGTGGCGATCCCAAGGTACTCCGCCGACCGGCCCGAACTACGCCGACTTCAAGTCGGCAAGCTTCCAACAGACCAACGAATGGTCGTGGACGAAATGCTTCAGACCATTCGCGGCCTGAAGAAGAGGGGTATCCTGCCCATCAATCTGTACAACTGTTGGCTCGGGCGGCGACTCGTCCCCCTGGCCCGCCGCGACCACTATATGTACGAGTACGCGGGCCGGGAGGACTCAACGAAGTTCTGCCTCGACGAGTGGCAACTCGAGGATTACCTCCTGGCGCTAAAGAAGATCACCCAGGCGACATACCTCGACGCAAAGGCCGGGGTCGCCCTCTACACCGCGAAGCATCCAGCCCCAACGGTAAGTCATCCTTTCGTCATTCGCAGTCGCAGTTAAATGCAGTCGCGGTCATACCGATGTTGTTTATGCCTATTGCAGCTATTTCAAGTAGTTGAGGGGTGGCTTCCGCCCGCGGACGACGAGAATTCGAGTTCGTCTGTCCGGGAGGTGGGCGAATCGCCTCCAGCGAGGGGAGGCGTCGAGAGCGACGGGAGTGGCGACGACGACGAATCCAAGGAAGAAGTCGCCCCGCTAGTCCGGAAAACGCGCGGGCAGCGGCAGCGTGAGATTGAGGCGAGCAGAAGCCTCGAGCGTCATGACGATGATGACGACGAGCTCCCTGAGCACACCTCGCGTCGCGAGGCCACTCCCTCGAAGAAGAAGAAGAAGAAGAAGAAGAAGAAGAAGAAGAAGAAGGAGAAGAAGGAGAAGGAGGTTAAGGCCCCTCCAAAGAAGAAGACGAAGCCAGCGAAACAGGCGTCTCCGCCTCACTCGCCAAGCAGCTCCGACGCCACCAGCCTGGCCGGGGGCGAAGCCACACAGGAGGCGACGGTGCCGGATATCGCCGCCGTCCTGACCGAGGTGCCTCTGGCCTCGATGCCTCCTCCGTTCGCCCCAATCTCTGGGTCGGGGACCGCTCCAGTCGCGGTAGCTTCGCCGCCCAAGGGTGCTCCTGCCGAAGATGTTTTGGAGGCTCCGGCCGCAGCCTCGACAATGAAGAAACCGTCCATGTCTTGGGCACGCGACGACCTAGAGATGGGCCTCAGTCGCCGACTGGGCCCCGAACTGGAGAAGCCGGCCGGCATCCGAACGGGGTTACGCTTCATTCCAGTCGCCAAGTGAGTTTGCTCACCTACTTTTGTATTTCATTGTACTTGGATTATCTTGCTCACGCAATCAGTTTGTAGGACCGGAGCGAAGAAGATAGGCCATCCGACCGTGGCTAAGGTGCCACCCGTCGTCAGCGAGGAGGATTCCTCCCGGAAGAGGAAGGCGGACGAAGTCGTCGTCCCCACGGATAGCGCCAAGAAGGCCAAGGGCGATGAAGTCGTCACGGTCTCCGACGACACGGCGATCGCGCCGAGTGAACCCATAACGGAGGTGGCCTTACCCGCGAAGGAGGGTGCTCCCTCGCCTGGAGTGGCTGAGCCGGCCTCCTGTGGTGCCGGTGCCTCCATCGCAACGTTCCCGCGCTTCATGGCCAAAGCGGCTACAGCGAGTGGTACCTCGCCCTTGAGCCATGCGCCTGGGGTCGCCGATACGGAGGTCGAGCAGCGTCGCGGGCACACGCCGGCTCTCCGCGCGTCCGTGGATGCGATACAACTTCATGGCATGCTTGGCGCAGCCATCCAGGTATGTCCAGTCCCCGAGGATCAGGCCGGTGTGTTGCAGCGCTCTGATTCTTTTAATGTCGTGTTTTTATTTTTCGCGTCCAGTCTCCGAGTGCGCGCTCGCTGAATTTCAGCGGGTGGGCACTTAGGATTTTTTGATTGCCAGTCCCCGAGTGCGCACTCGCTGAATTTCAGTGGGTGGGCACTTAGGATTTTTTGATTGCCAGTCCCCGAGTGCGCACTCGCTGAACTTCAGCAGGTGGGCACTTAGGATTTTTGATTGCCAGTCCCCGAGTGCGCACTCACTGAATTTCAGCGGGTGGGCACTTAGGATTTTTTGATTGCCAGTCCCCGAGTGCGCACTCGCTGAATTTCAGCGGGTGGGCACTTAGGATTTTTGATTGCCAGTCCCTGAGTGCGCACTCGCTGAATTTCAGCGGGTGGGCACTTTGGATTCCGCTTTGGTTAACTGTTTGAATTGTGTGCAGGGTCTGCAACGTGAGTCAGCTGACCGGCTTGCTGCGAAACACCGCGCGGAGAAGGAACTGGCCACCGTTCAAGAGGCGAATAAGGGGCTTCAGGCAATTGCCGCGAAGGCAGAGGAGGCCCGCAGGGACTTGTCCTAGCGAGTGAGTTGGCAGCGGCTCAATCGGCGTTGAGCTCGGCTGAGAAGCGGATCGCCGAGCTCGAGCGCGAGCTGAGGGAGGCGAAAGAGGAAGCGAGTTCGGCGGATGGTCGAGCCAAGGCCGCCGTTACGGCCGCCGCGGAAGAACGTAAAGTTTCTGACGCCCTTGTTGCTGGGCTTCAGGATGATTATACTTCTCTTCAGAGCTTCATCACGGACCTCTCCCGTCCCTTGATTGGTGAGTGTGTCTGCCCCTGCCTGTTGCATGTGCCTTTTTATAATATCCGATGTACTCACTGTTATCTTCTATCCGCAGGTCGTATCCTTGATAGCACGGAAGAGGCGAGCTCTTTCGATGCGCGGCAATGTGTGGCCACGCTTGTCGACTCGGCGGCGTTGTCGGCGACGTGCATCCGTGCCTACCTCCAGGAGATGTCGCCTACGGAAGTAATTCCCAGCGACCTCGTCGAGGTGTGGCGATACTTGGAGAAGGCGCCGTCGGTCGTCGAGTTTATGACGCGGTCGGCATTCCGACGTGGAGCAGCGACGGCGCTTAGCCTTGGGCTCGCCCACTTCCCGGAGGACTTCGATCTGGACGACATGACGAGTGGCTACCCGTCGTCGACTGGCTCGGTGGAGATCTCTGAGGTACTCAAGTTGATGGACCGCACCGCGGTGTACTCCGAGCGCGTCTGGGCGATGGGCGACCTCCTTCCTTACCAGGAGACGGTCGTCGCACCTAACGACCCCGAGCCGCAGCACCGGGACTTCAAGATCGAGCAACCCTTCCGTGCGGCGATGGGGGTGAGCTGACGACGTACCCGTCAAACCCGTACACGCCCTTCATTCGCAATCGCAAGGGTGCTGGCGAGTCGTCGTCGAAGCCTGCGGAGTAGAATAGTTTGCCCTGGGGCGTTAGTAGCAGATCTGCCGTTTGGGCATATTTTGTATTTTGAGACGATTGCAACATGCTATTAACGAGATATCGTGTTTGTTTTGTGATTTGTCATGTGTTTTTCGATTGAGGGTTGAACGAGTCCCCGAGCGCGTCCGCCCTTTTTATGGGGTTGACCTCGTTTGTGATGTGTTTGCGGTTTTTGAATGTTTTGTTATTGTGGTCGACTCGCCCGGACTCGGAGAGCCAGTCGCAAGGCGACTCCCTTGAGCGCTCTGTACTTCGCCGTTTTCCCTTGCGCGAACGAGGTCGGATGGCCGAGTCCCCGAGCGTGGTACTTGGTTGTTCTAGGCGCGACTCGAGGGTGGGTGAGGACTTGGCGCGTTAGTTTGAGCGCGTTACTCCTGCCTGGCCCGTTGGGTCAGTTGCATGGCGAGTCCTGGGCATGCGCTCATACTTGGCGTTTTTCCTAGCCGCTCGCGCTGGACTGGTCGTCAGTCCCCGAGCGTGGTACTTGGCCGTTCGAGTCGCTATGTCGAGGATGCGGAGGATCATGGTTGCTGTGAGAAGCGAAGGCAGTTGTCTTGGCTCGTAGAGCCAGTCGGGCTAGGCGACTCTGATGGGGCTCCGGGTAGGCGTTTTTCGTGGACGTTGCAAGGCCTGAGGTGACCCAGTGCCCTTGTAACGCACTACTTGGCCGTGCCGATCGCTGTACCAAAGGTTGACTTCTGCAGTTAGCTTGACACTGTTATTACTAGTACGAGTGGCACAAGACACGGAGAGTAGGCCCAATTTGCGGTAACCAAATATTTTTATTTCAAAGCGACTGGAGGGTACATATGTAGGGTTCTTGGAGTAGAACTTTCGTAGGAGGTTTACATTCCACGGTCGCTTGACGTCGAGTTTGCCGTCCCCGCGGACGTCGATGAGGTAGTAGGCGTCGTTGCCGAGTACGCGCCTGACGGCGAATGGTCCCTCCCACAGAGGGGAAAGCTTGTGCATGCCCTTCTTGTCCTGGATGACGCGCAGCACCAGGTCGCCTTCTTGGAAGGTGCGAGTTTTCACCCGCCGGCTGTGATAGCGGCGGAGTCCTTGCTGGTAGATGGCGGTGCGTGATCGAGCGAGGTCACGTGCCTCATCGAGTTGATCGACTCCATCCTGGCGGGCGAGTTCGTTTGCAGCCTCCATGTAGTGGACGACCCGTGGCGAGTCATGCTCGAGGTCGGTGGGCATGACTGCCTCGGCGCCGTACACCATGAAGAAGGGGGTGAACCTTGTCGACCTGTTGACCGAGGTGCGGATGCCCCAGATGACGGAGGGTAGCTCCTTGACCCAGCACCCGGCGGTGCGCTCGAGTGGTACTTGGAGTCGCGGCTTCAGGCCGTGGAGGATGCTTTGATTGGCCCGTTCCGCCTGGCCGTTGGATTCCGGGTGGGCGACTGACGCGAGCTCGAGCCGGATGTGGTGTTCTTCGCAGAACTCGGCCATGGCTCCCTTGGCGAAGTTGGCGCCGTTGTCCGTGATGATGCTGTTTGGGAACCCGTAGCGATATATGAGCTTGCATAGGAATTTAGTGGCAGTCTTCCCGTCGCATTTCTGGACTGGTTTGGCCTCCACCCACTGTGAATTTTTCGACCGCGACCAGGAGGTGGGTGTAGCCAGAGGGAGCCTTTTTGAAGGGGCCTACCATGTCCATACCCCACACGGCGAATGGCCAGGTGATGGGGATTGTCTTGAGCGCTGAGCTCGGCACGTGCGTCTGGTTGGCGTACTTCTGGCATCCGGCGCACCGCTGGACAATGTCGACGGCGTCGGCGTGTGCGGTGGGCCAGTAGAAGCCATGCCGCATAGCCTTGGCGACCAGAGAGCGGGCGCCGGCGTGGTGGCCGCAGTCGCCGGAGTGGATGTCGTGGAGGATCTTGCGTCCTTCGGCGGGTTGGACGCAGCGTTGGAACACGCCGGTGACGCTGCGCTTGTGGAGCTCGCCGTCGATGATGGTGAAGGATTTGCATCGGCGTGCAATCATCTGGGCGTCCGTCTCGTCTGCCGGCAAGGTGCCGGCCTCCAGGTAGGCGACATAGGGCTTGGTCCAGTCGTCTGGCTCGATGACGAGTGCGACCAGGGCTGCCTCTGGCTGCAGCGGGACTCCGATGTCGATCTCCCTTGGGGGAGAGACTGATGGCTTGGTGATTGTGTCCAGGAAGGCGCCGGTGGGTGGTGCGAGTCGAGCCGATCCAATGCGAGAGAGTGCGTCGACCTCCTCGTTCTTCCGCCTGTCGATCCACTCGACGGAGTAGCCTGCAAAGTGTCCACCCAGCTTGTCCACTGCTTGGCGGTATGCCGCCATGGTGGGAGAGACGGCGTCGCAGGTGCCAGCAACTTGCCCAGCGACGAGGTCGGAGTCTCCGTAGCAGCGTAGGCGGTTGACGTTCATCTCCTTGGCAGCTCGCATGCCGTGGAGTAGTGCCTCGTACTCGGCCATGTTGTTGGTGCAGGGGGTGAAGTCGAGGCAGAGGACGTAGCGGAGCTTGTCGCCCTTCGGTGAAGTCAGCATGATCCCTGCTCCTGCGCCGTCCGCGTTCCTGGAGCCGTCGAAGTGCAGGCTCCAGTAATGGAGGTATGGCAGCTTTGCTGGCTGCTGGGCCTCTTCCCAATTGGCAATGAAGTCCGCTAGAGCCTGCGACTTGATCGCTTTTCGTGGCTCGTATTTGATGTTGTGGACGCCAATCTCGACGGCCCACTTGGCGACTCGCCCGGTCGCCTCGCGGTTGCGGATGATGTCCTGCAACGGTGCTGAGGAGACAACCGTGATTGGGTGCTCCTGGAAGTAGTGCGGCAGGCGCCGCTGTGCTCTAAAGACCGCGTATACCAGTTTCTGGTACTGCGGGTATCGCTGGCGCGACTCGGTGAGGACCTCGCTGATGTAGTACACCAGTCGCTGTACTGGGCGCTCCTTTCCTTCCTCCGGCCGTTCGACGACCATGACGGCACTGACGACACGCTCGGAAGCTGCGACGTAGACCAGCATGGGTTCTTTGTCGGCGGGGGCGACGAGTAGTGGTGCGGCGAGTAGCACCTTCTTGAGGTCGTGGAGCGCGTCGTCCGCCTCCTTGTCCCACTGGAAGGTGGGGTTCTTGCGCATCAGGCGGTACAGGGGCATCGCCTTTTCGCCCAGGCGAGGGATGAAGCGACTGAGAGCCGCTACTCGCCCGGCCAGCTTCTGGACGTCGCGCAGGCACTCGGGTTTGCCGAGTCGGGCGATCGTGTCGATCTTGGTGGGGTTCGCCTCAATCCCTCGCTTGGAGACGACGTACCCCAGTAGTTGTCCTGCTGGTACACCGAAGGTGCATTTGCCTGGATTAAGCTTTATCTTGTATTTCCGCAAGTTGGCGAATGTTTCCGCCAGGTCGGCGAGTAGATCACCCTGGCGAGCGGATTTTACGACCACGTCGTCGATGTAGACGTGGATGTTGCGGCCAATTTGGCTCGCGAGGCACTCTTGCATGCACCGCTGGTAGGTCGCCCCGGCGTTCTTGAGGCCGAAGGTCATGGCGGTGTAGCAGAAGGCTCCGAATGGCGTGATGAACGCCGTCTTCTCCTCGTCCTCGACAGCCATTTTGATCTGGTTGTATCCAGAGTAGGCGTCGAGGAAACATAGCGACTCCGAGCCCGCGGTGGAGTCGATTATTTGGTCGATCCGTGGGAGGACGAACTGCTCCTTCGGGTAGGCGCCGTTCAAGTTTGTGTAGTCGATACACATCCTCCAGGTCCCGTTCTTTTTCTTGACCAAGACTGGGTTTGCCAGCCACTTGGAGTATTTAATTGGCCGGATGAAGCCTGCAGCGAGTAGACGCTGTACTTCCTCGGTGATAGCTCGGCGGCACTCTTCATTGAAGGGCCGCAGCGACTGCTTGACGGGTCGCACTTTGGGGTCGGCGTTTAGTTTGTGCTCAGCGAGCTCCCTAGGGACACCGGGCATGTCAGAGGGCTTCCATGCGAAGATGTTCCTGTTCTCATGGAGGAACTCGATGAGCGCGCCTTCCTAGGCTGGGCTCATGCCCGTCCCGATCATCACCGTCTGGCTGGAGTCACCTGGGACCAGCTCGACGGTGCGGGTGTGCGTCGTTGACTCGAAGGCTGAGGTGTTTGCGCCCTCCGAGTTGGGCTTCTTGAGTATGGTGGGGTCGTCATTGTTGACCCCGCTCGCGTACTTGGCGAGCTCGTCGGCGTGGTTGGTCTTTGCCGTGATGACGGCGTCGGCGAGTTCTGCTCCTTTGGCCTCGCACTCGGCGGCCATGTCGGGGTCGCCGTTGATGGTTATGACGCCGCACGGCTCGGAGAGCTTCATCGCGTTGTACGCGTAGTGAGGCGCTGCCATGAACTTGGCGAACGCCTGGCGCCCCAGGACGCAGTGGTAGGGGCTGTCGAAGGGTACCAGCTCGAAGACGATCTGCTCGGTGCGGAAGTTTGCTGGTGTGCCGAAGGTGACTGGTAGCGTGACCTTGCCGATCGGGTATGCCTTCCGACCGGGGACGATGCCGTGGAACGTGGTGTGGGTTGTCTCGATCATCGACTGCGGGAGCCGCAGCCGCCTGAAGGTGTCCAGGTACAGGATGTTGATGGAGCTGCCGCCGTCCATCAATGTCTTGGGGAGCCAGTAGTCGCCCACCTTAGGTTTGACCAGCAGGGCGACTCGGCCTGGGTACTCGATGCGTGGCGAGTGGTCCTGGCGGCTCCAGGTGATGGGCTGCTCCGACCAGTTGAGGAACTGGGGAACGTCCACCTGGGCCACCGCGTTGACGGCGACGGCGCGGGTGATGACCTTCTTCTCGCGCTTCGTGTTGAAGCCTGTGAAGGTATGGAGCGAGCCGGCCACGTTGCCGAATTTTCCGCCGTTTGGCGGGTTGTTGTCGGGGTCCTCCCGTGCTCGCTGTGCCTTCTCAATCTCTTTGAGGGTGTGGCAGTCGGTGGTCGTGTGCGTTGCGGGTTTCCCTTCTCTGCTATGAAACGCACAAGGTTGGTTAAGGAGGGACGCGGGGTCGAACCTTGGCTTGGCCTTGTAGTTGCCGCTGTCGCGGCGTTGTCCTCCGTCGCGGCGGAAGCTTTTGGGCTCGCGTTGTGCGTGCCCAGTGTTGGCGACGAAGTCGACTCGCCCATCACTGTGGTGCTTGCCGGTGAGGCGAGTGTTGCTGTATCATAGGTCGGACCGTCGTCCGTTGTCGTTGCCGCTTGTGCGGCATTGGCCTCCCGACTCGTCGTCGGTTTCCTGGTTTGGATCTTCCTCCGCGTACCGTTTGGCGATCTCGAGGAGGTCCGGTATGTTGTCGAGTGTGCGAGAATGTCGCTTGAGCTTGGCGACCAAGGGCTCGTAGCGGCACGAGGTCTTGAAGCAATGGATCGCGGTGTCCAGGTGGATGCCGACCGCGTTGTACCAGAGTTCTTGCCACCGCTGGACCTAGTTGCGGGTCGACTCGCGGGGTCCCTGGACGCATCGCTCCAGGTCCTCAATGGTGGTGGCGCGGGTGTAGGAGCACTCGAAGTGCCTGACGAAGGCGTCGCGCATCTCCTCCCAGGAGTCGATACTATCCTGGGGGAGGGTGTTGATCCACTGCCTGCACGTCCCCTCCATCATCAAGGGGAGGTAACGGGCGGCTAGCAGGTCGGTGTGGCCTGCGATCCCCATCGCCATGAGGTATGTATCGAGCCACACGGAGGGGTCGTATTTTTCTATCTCCTTCGGCGCTTTGAAGTTCGGCGGGTACTTCTTGCCTCGGATCATCGGTCCGAAGCACTTGGGGCCGAGTCGACTTAGCGATCCCATCGGCTCGCCATCGCGGCGATTGGTTAGGGTGTGTCGCAGGTCGTCGGGTGGCGTGCGCGCCAGCTTTGGTTGTTGATGATGTGGGTGCGGGCGTCGATGGGTTGACAGTTGGCGGCGACGAAGTTGGTCGCTGGCCTGGGGTCGTTGGTGGAGAGTGTCGCGTTCGCGGGTCGGTGTTGGAGCTGCAATGGCTCTGGTGGCGGGCAGTTGAGGGTGTTTGCCGCCATTGGGCGGCCACTTGAGGCCGCTCTACTTCCCAAAGAAGCGAGTACACTCGGCCCTGCGAGTCGGCGCCTGCGTTTCGCTGCTCGACGGCCTTTGCGAGCAGGGTCCTGACGTACTGGATCTGTAGGGCGCCGTCGCCGGTGGCCGTTATGTTGTCGGCTGCTGCTCGGCTCGCCACGAGGTTTTCCATCGGGGTGGAGAACAGTGGGAGGCCGTTCGCGTCTCGCTCCCGTGAGGAGGCTACTATCCGCGGCTGATCCCTGGGGGGTGTGCGGTTGGGTGGAGGTGGGGCGCCCATCGCCGTCGATCCTGGCGAGGGCCGGGCGCTTCCTCCTGGTGGCGAGTTCTCGCAGATCGCGCGCTCGGCCGCGCGGGCTGGGTCGTTTTCATCGTCGAAGTTCAGGGCGCACCCCTGGACGGTGGGGTTCAGGCGCGACCTGATTCACTCCTGGTGGTAGCGCGACAGCTCCTGCGCCGTCACCTGCTCGAGGCGAAATTTTTCGCGCTCGGCTTGTTCCTTGCGGACTGCCTCCGCCAGCTTCAGGCGGAGTTCCTCGACCTCCGTTGCCGTGGCGTTAGGAGAGATCGGGGTGGAGAAGGGGTCCTCCGGCGGATCGGTGCCGGTCGCCATGTAGGTCGCGGCGTGGCGACCGGTCCCGTCGCGGAGGTCGGCGGAATTTTCCGACCCAGAGTCGAAGTCGAAGATCCCGAGGATGGAGGGATCCTCGAAGTCTCCCACGTTGGAAACCTGGGTGATGGAGCCCGCGGGTGAAGCCGCGGTGATGGATCCGGCGAGTGACGACGGGGTCGCCGAGTCGGCGTCGTCGTTGAGGGCTGCGTCTTTCGCGGCCACGGAGTTTTCGGCCACGTTGCTGTGAGCCGAGTTGTACTCGGAGGCGAGGCGATGGATCGTGCGGACCTGGCTCTCGGAGAGCCGATCGCGTGGCGGTGACTCGCGGATGCGAGCCGAATCCTCTGAGATGATGACGTCGGTGAGGCCGACGAAGAGGCTGATCGTGCCGACCGGCAAGATAATGCTGTGCGTGACGGGTCGCGCCGCCGGGACGTAGCTGCTCGGCAAGATTTGGAGCATCTCGCCGATCGCTATCATGCGGCCGGTGGCGACCGTCTCGTTGATGGGCAGATTGGATCTCGCCGCAGAACACCGGCCAGACCGGCCAGGCCCCACGGTGGGCGCCACTGTCGTGGGAATGGTCACGGCAGATGCTGCAATCGGCAGCGAGTAGTAGAACGAGGGGCAAGGGCGGCCAGCCATCTGCGGTGCGAGATGAGGGCGGAGACACAAGGTTTTACCCAGGTTCGGCCCCCCGGAGGGTAAAGACCTACTCCTGCTAGATTGTATTATGATGGAGGTACAATGGGCGAGCTCGGCGTCTAGGCGGCGAGTCGCTTGGGTGTATGATGGAACGTATCTCTACATGCCCCGTAGGGAGGTTTATATAGCCTTACCTCCCCTAGGGTTTACATATCTCAACCGAATCAGTTAAAGCTTCGGTAATCGTTTAACCTAATCCGACTGGGCCTATCTACTCGCCTGGGCCTTTAACTCCCAGTCGCTTGGATCCACACCGGGCCTTGATCCAGTCGCCGTTTTGCAGGCCCACTCGCCAGTTCCTGGGCCAGTCGGAAACGTCCTGCTGGGTATACCTGAAGGGTTTCGCGGCATAGTAAATCAAAATTTTCTACGGATGCGAACAGAGGGAAAGCCAAGATCTAATCTAGGAGATGCAAACAACGAGAGAGATTGGATTAGATCTTCATACCCTTGAAGATTCGCACAGCGGAACGTTCGTCGGAACGTGGGTGATGTAGTCGTACTCGCTTCTCCTCCTCGCGATCCGATCCGATCTAGCACCACAAGTGGCGGTGCCTCCGTGATATGCACACGTGCGGCACCTCGACGTCTCCTCCTTCCTTGGTCCAGCAAGTATGGTGGAGAGATGGGTTGGATCTACAACGCAACGGCGCGGTGCAATTGGTGGAGAATTTCTGCAGCAGGGCTTCGCCTACAAGCAGTTGGGAGGGAGAGAGGAGGGCAGCAGGGCGTCTAGGGTTGGAGGGGAAGGTGTGTGGGGTTGGTGCGCCCCCACCCCTCTTTATATAGAGGGGGGGCGCAGCCCTAGCCCCTCCCCCAAGCCCAAACCGGCGGCCCCAAAGGATAAGGAGTGGGGGGCAAGGAAACCCCCCTTCTAGAAGGTCTATCTCGAGTTTAAACCTCTCTTGGCCGGCTGGGCCCTATGGGGCCTTGTGCCCCTGGCCCAATGCGGCCAGGGCACTCCCTCATAGGCCCATGCCCCCTCCCGGAAGGTGTGGCCACGTTGGTCCCCTTCCGGAAGGTTCTAGAAGCTTCCGGTACAATACCGATTAATCCGGAACAATTCCGAACTCCAAAAACTGCACTGCCTTATATGAATCTTATTCTCCGGACCACTCCGGAACCTCTCATGATGTCCCGGATCCCATCCGAGACTCCGAACAAAAACTCATAAACCAATTATCCAATCTATCCTAGCGTCGAGATACGTTAAGTGTGTGACCCTGCGGGTTCGAGAATATGCAGACATGATCTTCTATCAATAATCAACAGCGGGGTCTGGAAACCCATATTGACTCCCACACATTCATCGATGATCATATCGGATGAACCACGATGCTAGGATTCAATCAATCCCATATATATATTCCCTTCGTCTTGCGATATTTTACTTGCCCGAGATTCGATCGTCGGTACCGTCATACCTAGTTCAATCTCGTTCACAGCAAGTACTTTACTCGTTCTGTAATACGATATCACTTTGTGATTAACTCCTTAACCACATGCTTGCAAGCGGTGTTGATATTGATTACCGAGTGGGCCCGAAGTATATCTCTCCGACTTGGGAGGGACAAATCCCATCTCGATACATACAACCCAACAGATACTTTCCGATCACCTGAGAGACACCTTTATGATCACCCTCTCATAGGATGACGTTTGATGACCTCAAAGCTTTCTTCCGATACCAGGGAGTTGCATTATCTCATGGTCTAAGGAATACAATATTTGACATAAGAAAAGCTTCGCAAAGACGAACACGATGACACAATCTAATTGCTTCGCTTAGTTTGGGTCTTTCCATCATATCATTCTCCCAATGATATGATCTCATTATTAATTGACAACTCATGTCCATGGTTAGGAAACCTTAACCATCATTAATCAATGAGCTAGTCCTTAGAGGCGTACTAGGGACACGGTGTTGTTCATAAACCACACAAGTATTAAAGTTTCCGCTTAATACAGTTCTAGCATGGAATATAAACATTATCATGAACAAGAATTATAATAATAACAGCTTTATTATTGCCTCTAGGGCATAATTCCAACAGTCTCCCACTTGCACTAGAGTCAATAATCTAGTTTACATTTGGCAACAATCTCACACCCATGGCACTGAGGTGCTGATCATGTTTTACACGTGGAAGAGGTTTAGTCAATGGATCTGCGACATTCAGATCTGTATGTACTTTGCTAATCTTCAGATCTCCATCTGCTATATAATCTCGGATTATATGAAACTTGCGGTTGATATGCTTGGTCTTTGGATGATATCTTGGTTCCTTAGCGAGTGCTATGGCGCCAGTGTTGTCACACAATATCTCCAATGGGTCCAATGCACTAGGAACCACGCCAAGCTCAGTGATGAAGTTTCTGATCCAAACTCCTTCACTTGACGCTTCTGCAGCAGCCATGTATTCCGCTTCTACTGTAGATCCAGCGATCACGCTTTGCTTGCAGCTTCTCCAGCTCACAGCTCCTCCATTCAAAATATACACGTATCCTGTCTGAGATTTAGAATCATCCTTGTCGGTGTCGAAACTAGCTTCGACGTAACCTTTTACGACGAGCTGTTCATCACCCCCATAGACTAAGAACATTTCTTTAGTCCTATTTAGGTACTTTAGGATGTTCTTCACGGTTGTCCAGTGTTCCACTCCTGGATCACTTTGATACCTGCTCGTCAAACTAAGAGCATTGGACACATCCGGTCTAGTACACAACATGGCATACATGATCGAACCTATGGCCGAGGCATAAGGCACTTTGCTCATAGCTTCCCTATCATTTACCGTAGCTGGACACTGAGCCTTGCTCAATATCTTACCTGACAACATAGGCACCGAACCTTTCTTTGCCTTATCCATTCTGAACCTTTTCAGAACTTTGTCTAGGTATGTACTCTGGCTTAAAGCTATTAGGCGTCTTTGTCTATCTCTATAGATCTTGATGCCCAATATATAAGCAGCTTCACCTAGGTCTTTCATTGAAAAACACTTGTTCAAATAACTCTTCACATAGCATGTTGATGTCATTTCCAATAATCAATATGTCATCCACATATAGTACCAGAAACGTCATCGAGCTCCCACTCACTTTCTTGTAGATGCAAGCTTCATAGCAATTTGGAACAAATCCAAAGCTCTTGATCACTTGATCAAAACGAAGGTTCCAACTCCGAGATGCTTGCTTCAGTCCATAAATGGAACGCTGAAGTTTGCATACTTTATCAGCATCCTTAGGATCGACAAAACCTTCGGGTTGCATCATATACAACTCTTCATCAATGTTGCCATTGAGGAACGCAGTCTTGACATCCATCTGCCACATTTCATAATCATGAAACGCAGCAATTGCTAATAAAATCCGAATAGACTTGAACATCGCTACGGGAGAGAAAGTCTCATCGTAGTCAACACCTTGAACTTGTCAAAAACCTTTTGCGACAAGCCGTGCTTTATAGACGGTAACATTACCATCTGCGTCCGTTTTATTCTTGAAGATCCATTTGCACTCAACGGCCTTTCGGTCGCTAGGAGGGTCCACCAAAGTCCATACTTGGTTTTCGCTCATGGATCCCAATTCGGATTTCATGGCTTCTAGCCATTTCTTAGAGTCTGGGCTCATCATCGCTTCCTCATAGTTCGTAGGTTCACTGTCTTCAACTAACAAGACAGTCAAGACAGGGTTGCCGTACCACTCAGGAGGGGCACGCGACCTTGTCGACCTGCGACGTTCAGTAGCAGCATCGTCCGAAGCTTCATGATCCTTGTCATTAGCTTCCTCTATTGTTGGTGCAGGCGGCACTGGAACAATTTCAGGTGCTGCGCTACTCTCCAATTCAAGAGAAGGTTCAATAACCTCGTCTAGCTCTACTTTCCTCCCACTCACTTCTTTCGAGAGAAACTCCTTCTCAAGAAAGGAACCATTCTTTGCGACAAACACTTTGCCTTCGGTTCTGTGATAGAAGGTATACCCAATAGTTTCCTTAGGGTATCCTATGAAGACGCATTTCTCCGCTTTGGGTTCGAGCTTGTCCGGCATCAACTTCTTGACGTAAGCTTCGCATCCCCAAACTTTAAGAAACGACAACTTAGGTTTCGCACCAAACCACAGTTCATACGGTGTCGTCTCAACGGATTTAGATGGTGCCCTATTTAAAGTGAATGCAGCGGTTTCTAATGCATAACCCCAAAATGATAACGGCAAATCAGTAAGAGACATCATCGATCGGACCATATCTAATAGGGTTCGATTCCGGTGTTCAGACACACCATTGCGCTGTGGTGTTCCGGGTGGCGTGAGTTGTGAAACGATTCCACTTGCTTTAAGATGCGTGAGAAAATCATAACTCAAATATTCACCTCCATGATCGGATTGTAGAAACTTAATCTTTCTGTTACGATGGTTCTCCACTTCATTCTGAAATTCCTTGAACTTTTCAAATGTTTCAGATTTATGTTTCATTAAATAGATATACCCATATCTACTTAAGTCATCGGTAAAAGTGAGAAAATAGCGACATCCACCATGCGTCGAAACACTCATCGGTCCGCATACATCGGTATGTATGATTTCCAACAAGTCCGTTGCTCGCTCCATCATTCCGGAGAACGGTGTTTTGATCATCTTTCCCATGAGGCATGGTTCGCATGTGTCAAATGATTCGAAATCAAGAGACTCCAAAAGTCCATCAGAATGGAGTTTCTTCATGCGCTTTACACCAATATGACCTAGACGACAGTGCCACAAATAAGTAGTATTATCACTATCTACTTTGCATCTCTTAGCCTCAATGTTATGGATGTGTGTTTCATCCCTTTCGAGATTTAGAAGAAATAAACCATTCACAAGAGGTGCATGACCACAAAAGATGTTACTCATATAAATAGAACAACCATTATTCTCCGATTTAAATGAATAACCGTCTTGCAATAAACACGATCCAGAAATAATGTTCATGCTCAACGCAGGCACATAATAGCACTTATTAAGGTTTAAAACTAATCCCGAAGGTAAAACTAAGGAGAGCGTGCCGACGGCCATCACATCAACTCTTGATCCGTTGCCAACGCGCATCGTCACCTCATCCCTCGCAAGCCGCCGTCTATTCCGTAGCTCCTATTTCGAGTTACAAATATTAGCAACTGAACCGGTATCAAATACCCAGGCACTACAACGAGGGATAGTAAGGAAAACATCAATAACATGTATATCAAATATACCTTTGATGGTGCCAGCCTTCTTGTCCGCTAAGTACTTCGGACAGTTGCGCTTCCAGTGACCCTTGTCCTTGCAATAGAAGCACTCAGTGTCTGGCTTAGGACCAGACTTGAGCTTCTTCTCAGCAGGGGCAGTGCGCTTGCCGCCGCCCTTCTTGAAGGGCTTCTTTGCTCCCTTACCTTTCTTAAAGGTGGGATTGTTGACCATCAACACATGATTATCCTTTTTGATGTCCACTTCCGCGGCCTTCAGCTTTGCGAAGAGCTCGGTGATCGTATCAGTGGAACCAATCTGATTATGAGTCACTACAAAACTTTTGTAGCTGGGAGGGAGTGATTGCAGAACCCTGTCAATCTTGAGCTCCTCTGGAATCGTGCATTCCAGTTGCTCAAGGCGTTGAGTGTATCCCGTCCTCTTAATGGCGTGCTCACTAACGGAACTCCCTTCCTCCATCTTGCAGTTAAAGAACTTCTCAGAGATCTCATATCTCTCAGAACGGGCCTGAGTCTGAAACATGGTTTTCAGCTCTTCGAGAATCTCAAAGGGCCCGGGATAGTCTTCTAAACGATTTTGAAGTTCCGGTTCCATAGCAAACAACATGGTGCTCTTAATCACACCATAATCATCTTTGCGTGACTGATAGACAGCTTTCTCATCAGCCGGCGCAGTTGCAGCAGGGGGGTCACCTAACGCTTTCCCAAGGACATAGTCCTTTTGACCGCCAGAGAGAATGATTCTTAGATTGCGGAACCAATTGGTGAAGTTAGACCCATTGTTTCTAAGCTTTTCCTTCTCAGCGAAAACGTTGAAGTTGAAGTTGGACTTAGCCATTTGATCTACAGTATTGCAAGTACAAATTAGACTATGTTCATGATAACTAGTTCAACGTTTAATCAAATTACTAGATGAACTCCCACTAAATTCAACATCCCTCAAGTTGTTTAGTGAACACGATCCAAATTCACCACACCTAATCCGATCATCACGAGAAGAGATGTGGTTCAATGGTGGACAACGAAGTGTCGATCATATCATTCATATGACTCATGCTTAACCTTTCGGTTCTTGTGTTCCGAGGCCATGTCTGTACATGCTAGGCTCGTCAAGTTAGACCCAAGTATTTCCGCGTGTAGAAAACTGGCTTGCACCCGTTGTATGTGAGCGTAGAGTCTATAGCACCCGATCATCACGTGATGCTTGGACACGACGAACTTTCGCAACGGTGCATACTCAGGGAAAACACAGTTTTTATCTTGATCTTTAAGTGAGGAATCATCTTATAATGCTACCATCGCGATCTAAGCATAATAAGATACATAAAAGGATAAACATCACATGCATATAACTTTATGTGACATGGTATAGCCAATCTTCGCGCAATGATCTCCATCTTGTGCGTTCCGGCATGATCTCCATCACTTCACCATGATTGCCTCCACCAAGCATAGCAACTACAACTATTGCTAACTACTTAGCGATAACGTGAAACTATTACATGGCGCATAAGAAGTTGACACACAGGTCATACACAATTATAAAGACAACCATATGGCTCCTGCCGGTTGTGTACTCATCGACATGCAAGTCGTGAAACATTACAAAACATGATCATCGCATACATTATACACATCACATCTTGGGCCATACCATATCACAGAAAACACTCCCTGCAAAAACAAGTTAGACGCCTCTACTTTGTTGTTGCATGTTTTACGTGGCTTATGGGAGTAGATGCTAAGAACGATTCTTACCTACGGAAAGCCACAACGGTGATATTATGGTTGCCAAACTCTGGTGTTAATCCCATGACAACTATAGTGAGAGAAAGTGACATCCACCAGCCGCATGTGTGGAACAAGCCACACGTCAAGTGCGGAGCCGGTCTCGCGAACGACGTCGCGTAAGGTTGGCCTGGACCGCTTCAATCTCACTATCCCGCGTCATAATAAGAACACAAACAAGAGGCTTGCAACAGAAAACATCAACGCCCGCAACAACCATGTTGCGTTCTACTTGTGAAACACATCTACGCGTAGATCTAGCTCTGATACCACTGAAGGGTTTCGCGGCATAGTAAATCAAAATTTTCTATGAATGCGAACAGAGGGAAAGCCAAGATCTAATCTAGGAGATGAAAACAACAAGAGAGATTGGATTAGATCTTCATACCCTTGAAGATTCGCACAGCGTAACGTTCGTCGGAACGTGGGTGATGTAGTCGTACTCGCTTCTCCTCCTCGCGATCCGATCTAGCACCACAAGTGGCGGTGCCTCCGTGAGATGCACACGTGCGGCACCTCGACGTCTCCTCCTTCCTTGGTCCAGCAAGTATGGTGGAGAGATGGGTTGGATCTACAACGCGACGGCGCGGTGCAATTGGTGGAGAATTTCTGCAGCAGGGCTTCGCCTACAAGCAGTCGGGAGGGAGAGAGGAGGGCAGCAGGGCGGCTAGGGTTGGAGGGGAAGGTGTGTGTGGTTGGTGCACCCCCACCCCTCTTTATATAGAGGGGGGCGCAGCCCTAGCCCCTCCCCCAAGCCCAAACCGGCGGCGCCAAAGGATAAGGAGTGGGGGGCAAGGAAACCCCCCCCCCTTCTAGAAGGTCTATCTCGAGTTTAAACCTCTCTTGGCCGGCTGGTCCCTATGGGGCCTAGTGCCCCTGGCCCAATGCGGCCAGGGCACTCCCTCATAGGCTCATTCCCCCTCCTGGAAGGTGTGGCCACGTTGGTCCCCTTCCGGAAGGTTCTAGAAGCTTCCGGCACAATACCGATTAATCCGGAACAATTCCGAACTCCAAAAACTGCACTGCCTTATATGAATCTTATTCTCCGGACCACTCCGGAACCTCTCGTGATGTCCCGGATCCCATCCGAGACTCCGAACAAAAACTCATAAACCAATTATCCAATCTATCCTAGCGTCGAGATACGTTAAGTGTGTGACCCTGCGGGTTCGAGAATATGCAGACATGATCTTCTATCAATAATCAACAGCGGGGTCTGGAAACCCATATTGACACCCACACATTCATCGATGATCATATCGGATGAGCCACGATGCCAGGATTCAATCAATCCCATATATATTCCCTTCGTCTCGCGATATTTTACTTGCCCGAGATTCGATCGTCGGTACCGTCATACCTAGTTCAATCTCGTTCACAGCAAGTACTTTACTCGTTCCGTAATCCGATATCACTTTGTGATTAACTCCTTAACCACATGCTTGCAAGCGGTGTTGATATCGATTACCGAGTGGGCCCGAAGTATATCTCTCCGACTTGGGAGGGACAAATCCCATCTCGATACATACAACCCAACAGATACTTTCCGATCACCTGAGAGACACCTTTATGATCACCCTCTCATAGGATGACGTTTGATGACCTCAAAGCTTTCTTCCGATACCAGGGAGTTGCATTATCTCATGGTCTAAGGAATACAATATTTGACATAAGAAAAGCTTTGCAAATACGAACACGATGACACGATCTAATTGCTTCGCTTAGTTTGGGTCTGTCCATCATATCATTCTCCCAATGATATGATCTCATTATTAATTGACAACTCATGTCCATGGTTAGGAAACCTTAACCATCATTAATCAATGAGCTAGTCCTTAGAGGCGTACTAGGGACACGGTGTTGTTCACAAACCACACAAGTATTAAAGTTTTCGCTTAATACAATTCTAGCATGGAATATAAACATTATCATGAACAAGAATTATAATAATACCAGCTTTATTATTGCCTCTAGGGCATAATTCCAACAATACCCCGGTAGGCATATCCCCATCAACTATTCTTCTCCACGATCTTGCAGTCCACCCATTGTAACGAGCTTCGGTGATGGGACCTATGCTCAGTTACCATCTCTTCTATTATTCTAAGTCGTTATCCTACAGCACAAGATAGGTGCATTACGGGCTCCAATCCATTGATATCCTATTTGGATCTTAGGCCGACTTAGGATACGAGGATATACAAAAGAAAAAAGTACAACCGACTTGTCCACTAGTACAAACTTGTTACTTAGAGACTATGCCTAGAGCCGGTTTACCCAAAAAATACAATCCACCGGTTGTGTTCATCATCCTCAGGCGGTCGTAATTTTTTGACCGCCTCTAACTCTAGCCTCATAGGTTGGTAATCTGCACCATCTCCAGTATGACTTCCCCCTTAGCCGCTCTTTAAAACAAAACGCCTCTAAATGGAACCTGAGATGACGGAAATTATTGTCTGTCTCCCTAGATCACTCAACCGTAGACGGTTAGAAATATTAGTTGCCTCTAGGTGTCTAGTGAGGTGGACCATTATGCCGCCCGTCTCGAAAAAAGTCATCGTGCATGTTCCCGAGGTAGCATGCGTGTGTTGTTAATGCAATTAGAAAGTGGAGATCATGCACAAGCCCCCACCCACACGAGTCCACATCCACACCGGCCTTCCATGAGCTCATGCCATTTCACCCCAATATGTCTAGTCACAAAACCCCAATTTGCACCTTCCGTGTGAGCCGAAGCTCCTTCGCTTGCACCACCGCCCTTCCTAGTTGCGCCATGCAGCGTATGTGTGGAGATGAGCCAGAGGTGAATCCAGTTGGAGATGCATCAGCAGATGGCTCGGTCGTCGCCGAGCAGGCGGAGGCGGCTCCGGGAACGCACGCCGCTCGTCGTTGCGTCGATGAGGCTTCAAGATCCATGCATCCAGCAATCGCCATCGCCATCGAGCAGCAGGTGGCAGACAACATCGTGGTTCCAGCGGCAAATCTAGAGGAGGGGCATGCAGCGGCAGGCGGAGGCAACCGGGTGCTCTACATCAACGACCCCATCCTCCATGAACAAATCCTCGACGCAATCGTGGAGAATGACGAGTTCGAGGAGGTCTCTGATGAGGCGTCTGAGATACTACTTTGCTAGCTTCTCCAGTCGCAGCCGCAGATTTCACTATTTATACGTAGGATTTGCTCAATCATCTATAGATTCTTTTGCTCTTGATGTAGGGAATATATATGGTTTGAATGGTAGATTGTTTTAGAGATTTGATTAGATCTAATCATCTGCCATCTAGTAAATTTACATTTGCTTGGCTTGTTGTTGTTCATAGGGCTTGTGCTATAAATTTAATCGATCTGTAACATTTGATTTTAGGGGTTTTAGGGATTGCTAGCTAAGTGTTGATTTCGATACACAACATGCATATAACATTACATTTCTATTCCTTACTGAGGCCAATGATTCAATTTTGCCCCAAAAGAGTGCAAGGGGAGACATATATGATGGTGTCAGATTTTTTAGGGATTGTGTTAGTGAACCTGAGGCAATGTACAATAATATAAGTTGTACAATTGGTAGTTTGGTTTGCTAATGTTATGTCAGAAACGTATCTATAATTTTTTATGATCCTTGCTTGTTTAGTATCTACTTTGCTTTTATTACTTTGAGGTGTTTTATATCTTTTCTGGAACTAACCTACTAACAAGTTGCCACAGTGCATGTTGCCTGTTTTCTTCTGTTTTTGGTTCCAGAAAGGTAAAAAATAAATATTCTTGGAATTGGACGGGACAAAAGCCAAAGTCAATAACTTTCCATGGGGGACAAGAATCCAGAAGACGAGATAGAGACGCGAGCCAGTGCGGCCAGACCCCACTAGGCACGGGTAGGCCCTGCCCCTGGGTAGGGTGTGGGGCCCCTGGACACCTCCCGGCCTCGCCACTTCGCCTATAAGAAGCCCCCGATGCAGAAACCCTAAGTACCCGATCAATATTTCACGAAAACTTCTATAGCAGCCTCCACCGTCGTCCCTAGATCGGGGGGATCTGAAGTTCTTACTGGCACCCTGTCGGAGGGGAAATCATCCCGGAGGCCTTCTCTCCGATATGATGCATGAGTAGTTCCACCTTGGACTATGGGTCCATGTAGTAGCTAGATGGTTGTATCACCTCCTTTGTGCTTTCATGTATAGATCTTGTGAGCTCTGTTCATTGTCAAGATCTAATCTATTTGTAATCATGCATGTTGTGTTTGCGGGGATCCAATGGATATTGATATTATTATGTTGGTTTGATTAATGGTTTTGTCTTTATGATTCTATCATGTCTGTGTTGTTTGTGATCTTGCATGCTCTCCGTTGTTAGTAGCTATCTTGGCCAAGTAGTTGCTAGTGACTCCAAGAGGGGGTATTTATGCTCGATAGTGGGTTCATTCCTATAGTTTCCAAGGGAAGTGACATAAATCTCTTCGGCTGTAGATGTGTTGTTGACACTAGAGAGAAAACAATGGTCTCTTGTTCATGGAACATGTGGACTGTTTACCTTACAAACTTTGCTTAAAGCAGTTGTCTGTTGCTTGCAACTTAATACTGGAGGGGGTTCGGATGATAACCTGAAGGTGGAATTCTAGTCATAGATGCAGTTGGATGGCGGTCTATGTATCTTATTGTATTGTCCAATCGAATCTCATAGGATTTTTCTAACTAGTATTGCATTGTTATGCCTTGCTCAGTTCGTGTCAATTGCCCTACTGTATATTGTTTACCCTTCATGTCATGTTGTTTATCTAAGGAGAGCACCTCTAGTGAACTATGGACCCTGGTCCAATCTTTACCATTGATACATCTTCCACTGTTACTTGTTTACTTGCTACAATCCACCATTACCTTTCACACCATACGTTTAATCCTTTGTTACAGCAAACCGGTGAGCATGACAACCTCACTTTCTAGTTGGGGCAAAGTCTTGAGTTTGTGTTGTGCAGGTCTCCGCGTTGCTTGCAACACCTGTGTGATGTTTCCTTCCTCCTACTGGTTTGATAACCTTGGTTTCTTACTGAGGGAAAACGGCTGATGTGTTGCTTCACACCTTCCTCTTGGGGTTCCCAACAAAGTGCTAACCAGCACCATCAAGCTATTTTCTGGCGTCGTTGCCGGGGAGGCTAAGGACGTCTTCACTACGGGAGTCGTTCACTTCCTTTCTCATTACTTTGTTTTTAGTTTGCTTAGTTTCTTTTGCTTGGTTTTTTTTGCCTCTTTTGAAAAAAATCCAAAAAATAATTAGTTTAGTTTGGTTAGCTTTCTTTATTCAAAAACACAAAAAAATTTAGTTCCTGCTCTAGTGGCCACCTTGGTCTAGCTCACCATGTTGCTCCCCAAGTTCACCCTGAAAAATCTTTCAATAGGTAGTGGCTCCATAATTGGGAAAGGTAATATTGAAGAATTATTTAATCATGTTAGCAAGCATGAGGATATTGAGGATAAATCTATAGCAGAGCTTGCTCCTAATTATGAGATTGCTGCAGCTTCTTTAGTTCATATGTTGGAGGCTAGGTTTGTTAGCCTTAACCCCTTCATACAATTCTTGTTCCTAAAACTAAAAGAAGAAAAGAATGCTGAAAAGAGAGAATTTATTCTTGAAACTCTACTCAAAGAGTTCCATGATATTGCTAAGGAAGCCAAAAAGGTCTTTGAGCGTTTTCATATGCTAGGTTCAAGTGTAGATGTTGTGGGTACTTCTAAGCCTAGAGAGGAATTTAAGATACCCATACCCTTTAAGCTTGCTGGAATGCATGAAGCCTTTGAAAAGAATTTTGATTGGATCGCTCCTGAAAATCTTTTTGATGAAAGTAGTAGACCAAACAGAGATGAGAAGGGATCCTCCAAAACCCATTTGGATGAGATACCTTTCATAGTTTAAGATTTTGCAAGTATTGATGTTAATGCTTCCTCATTTGAAAATACTTGATTCTTCTTGCTTCTTATGCCTAACTTAAAGGCGTTAAAGAAAAGTACTTGTTGGGAGATAACCCAAGAGTTTCCTTGAGTATTGGAAGTTATTACTTCAGTAATGACCGCTCCTCATCCCTTTTGTTTGCTTTTTGTGCCAAGAATGACCTCTAATGAGAGGGAAGTAAGATTTGGGGAGTTGTTGTTTCGAAACAGATTTCTTTCCTCCACCAAAAAAATAGTGAGGAGTCTCTATAACTCGGATTGAGCTCAATATTTATGAATAAATCCCCCAGTATGTTAGCTAATTTTAGTTAGTTCAACACTTTTTGATTTGAGCAACATAAGATGTTCGAAAAAATCGGTTTCTACCTTCTGGTCTGTTTTGACAGATTTCTGCCATTATTTGCATTTACTTCTTGTTGATTCCTTTTTGAGTTCTCTTTAGGTGAATTGAGCTTTTTGAAAGAGTTGCTACAGTAGCTTGTGTTTTTAGTGAAAAGTCTTGTTGTTCCAAAGCTTTGCCAGAGGTCTAATATCTTTTGAATACACTAATGTTGCTAATGAAGATTGTGTGAAGTTTTGTATGAAGAAAAATTTTCAGGTGTAGAGAGAGAATGATGCAATGAGATGAAGAATGGACAAAAGCTCAAGCTTGGGGATGCCACCATGGTGTCACCCCAAGAAATATCCAAGAGGTACAATTGTCAAAGCTTGGGGATGCCCAAGGCCTCCCCTTCTTCATCAATAAAAAGCTCAGGTCTGTCTAGACACTTTGTTTTTATTGTTTCACGCACAGTTGTGTTGTTCTTGGAGCGTCTTAGTTTTCGTTTGGTTTTCTTAGGTTGTTTAGTTTTCTTGAATAAAGTAGTTTGGACCCCCGTTATCGCTGTGTTGTTGCAAATAAGTTGCTTGGTGTTGGAAAGGAGTAGTAAGTTCTTGCTTGTAAGTGCAAGAGGAGCTTGCATTGATTATTACTTAGACTTTAGCATGACATGCTAGGTGTTGTTTTGACCTTATGACTAGTGATTATTGTTCTATCATGTCTTGTTCCAAACAATTGGGATTGCTTAGTGTGCCTTGAAGAAATTATGCGTTGTTTTAGCATGCAAAACCATAGCATTGTGGTATTCTCCTTTGAGGTTTGTTTGGGTTGACTTGGCACATGCTCACACCATGTTATGACTATGACAAGTCACCATAGCCTCTATGATCATTTAGTCCTTGACTTGTAACACCACTCTTTGCTTTTATTAGTAATGATTTGTTTCTCTACATGATTATGGCCATTATTGCTCTCTTAGTTGGTTGCCCCCAATCTTTTGCTAGCCTCCACTTGTATGAGTAAGTTCTACTCATGCTTTCAACTCCCAAGAAACCAAGTTTTTCCAAAGTGTCCACTATAAACTCCTATGCATGGTGTGTTACACCATTCCAAGTATATTCTTGTTTTCAGCTATCTTCCAATTAAAAACTATTTTGTTATGTGAAAACTTAGTGATTAAAGCCCTCACAAACTTGATGACACACTTTATATTCTTTGCCCCTAATAAACTTGAACCATTGGTTCATCTATGTTGTATATGCTTGCACTTATACGTTGGAATTAGCAGAACCGTGCTGTCACGGGGAACGTTTTCAACATTGTACTTGTACTTTGTACTCAGTTGATATCATGCTCTTTTGTCTATGGATGTCACCGGTGTGAAATAAAGAGGGAACTTGTAAGTCCATGGAGTTTGCATTTTGTGTTAGAGAAACGCCTGGGCCGCTAGCCTAAGCCATGCCTAATCATGGTGGAAACTTGCAGCATCACCATAGTGAGCTATCTATGAAGCATCCTCAATAAAAAGCTATGCACATAATAAATAAAAAGATCGTTGAGATGCTCATTGTCTGCTTGCCTTGTCATTTTGGTTATGGGATAGCTCATGTACCATGTGCAAGGGGTACCCCGTTGGCGGTTCTCTATGATATGCATGTACTTACAATGACAAGAACTTATAGGTGAATAAAGTTGAGTAGCATGAGGTGTGGCCCTCATATTCAAGGGACTTGAGATTGCCAACTTATACTTCATCAAGCATATACTCCATAGTTTGTTCACTTTAACCTTAATCACTTCAAGATGCTTATGATAGGGGCAATGAGGGCTGAAAGCTAACTAGTACCATAATTTTTGGAAGCTCTTTTTGAAACTTGAAATCCCTGCTTCCTTTATGAAAGGCCTTTCTTCCACCATTTTGAGTATCCACCTTCTACCTTTAGGAACCATTAAGAGAGCATAGTTGTAATTCCGTGTGCAGTATCCCAAAGCTTATTGATTGATGCATGTTGTGATATTACTTGTTCTTGTGCTATTTGTTTCTAGTCACCCTTGTGAACTTTGAAGGTGTCCTATGCATCTATTTGCTACTCTATGAGGGACAAGATGATTGCCACTATGCTATGATTTCTGTATGTGAAACAAACAAATGTTTTTCAATGCATGTTATTCATGATCTTTGTTTGTAGATTAGCATGTTGCATGCATAGTTACTATGTCCTATTGTTAGAACTCCATCTTGCATGCACATGTTTAGAGTTCTTTGATCCTACCTTTCAATGCTTGCAAATGGTTTAATCTTCATTGTGAAGGTGCATGTCACCTAAAAAATTATTCTTTTTATCACTTACCTACTCGGGGACGAGCAGGAGTTAAGCTTGGGGATGCTTGATACGTCGGAAACATATCTATAATTTTTGATGCTCCATGCTTGTTTAGTATCTACTTTGCTTTGTCTTACTTTGAGGTGTTTTTATATCTTTTCTAGAACTAACCTATTAACAAGTTGCCATAGTGCTTGTTGCCTGTTTTCTTCTGTTTTTGGTTCCAGAAAGGCAGAAAATCAATATTCTCGGAATTGGACGGGACAAAAGCCAAAGTCAATAACTTTCCGTGGGGGATAAGAATCTAGAAGACGAGACGGAGACGCGAGCCAGAGCGGCCAGACCCCACTAGGCACGGGTGGGCCCTGCACCTAGGTAGGGTGTGGGGCCCCTGGACACCTCCTGGCCTCGCCTCTTCGCCTATAAGAAGCCCCCGATGCAGAAACCCTAAGTATCCGATCAATATTTCACGAAACCTTCTGTAGCAGCCGCCACCGTCATCCCTAGATCGAGGGGATCTGAAGTTCTTCCTGGCACCCTGTCGGAGGGGAAATCATCCCGGTGGCCTTCTCTCTGGTATGATGCGTGAGTAGTTCCACCTTGGACTATAGGTCCATGTAGTAGCTAGATGGTTGTATCTCCTCCTTTGTGCTTTCATGTATAGATCTTGTGAGCTCCGTTCATGATCAAGATCTAATCTATTTGTAATCATGTATGTTGTGTTTGCGGGGATCCAATGGATATTGATATTATTATGTTGGTTTGATTAATGGTTTTGTCTTTATGATTCTATCATGTCTGTGTTGTTTGTGATCTTGCATGCTCTCCATTGTTAGTAGCTATCTTGGCCAAGTAGTTGCTAGTGACTCCAAGAGGGGGTATTTATGCTCGATAGTGGGTTCACGCCTCTAGTTTCCAAGGGAAGTGACAGAAATCTCTTCGGTTGTAGATGTGTTGTTGCCACTAGGGAGAAAACAACGGTCTCTTATTCATGGAACATGTGGACTGTTTACCTTACACACTTTGCTTAAAGCAGTTGTCTGTTGCTTGCAACTTAATACTGGAGGGGGTTCAGATGATAACCTGAAGGTGGACTTTTAGTCATAGATGCAGTTGGATGGCGGTCTATGTATCTTGTTGTATTTCCCAATCGAATCTCATAGGATCTTTCTAACTAGTATTGCATTGTTATGCCTTACTCAGTTGTTCTGCTAAACCCTTCATGCCATGTTGTTCATCTAAGTAATTTATTTATCCTTCATGCCATGTTGTTTATCTAAGTAGAGAACCTCTAGTGAACTATGGACCCCGGTACAATCTTTACCATTGATACATATTCCACTGTTACTTGTTTACTCGCTGCAATCCACCATTACCTTTTACACCATACGTTTAATCCTTTGTTACAGCAAACCGGTGAGCTTGACAACCTCACTGTCTATTTGGGGCAAAGTCTTGAGTTTGTGTTGTGCAGGTCTCCGCGTTGCTTGCAACACCTATGTGACATTTCCTTCCTCCTACTGGTTCGATAACCTTGGTTTCTTACTAAGGGAAAACTGCTGCTGTGCTGCTTCACACTTTCCTCTCGGGGGTTCCCAACTAAGTGCTAACCAGCACCATCAGCTAACACCGTCTCTAGAAAACTTATGAGGCCCCAGATTTATTCTACACATATGAACTATTTTTTCTACTACATACACACACAAAA
This sequence comes from Avena sativa, assembly GCA_916181665.1. NCBI lineage: Eukaryota > Viridiplantae > Streptophyta > Magnoliopsida > Poales > Poaceae > Avena > Avena sativa. The sequence goes on along the minus strand of OV702280.1, from coordinate 335,475,521 downwards.
AATTGTGATCATACTTTGTTATTGCATCATTATAGTGTATAAAAATTATATTACAATTTCTCACTTAGGCCGATGATTGAAATTTGCCCCAAAATATTGCAGGGGTTACCCATATTTTGTTGGTATACGCTTTTTTAGGGATGGGTAAGTGAACCTGAGGCAATGTACACAAATACAATATAGGTTGTTTCATTGGTACTTTGTATTACTCACGCCGTCTCTGAAAAAACTTATGAGGCCCCCAAATTTATTCTACATTCATATGAACTATGAACTTTGAATTGTTATTGCATGTATACATAGTGTATAAGAATTAGATTTCAGTTTCTCATAGAGGCCGATGATTCAAATTTTTCCGAAAAGATTGGGGTCGCATATCTTAGAGCCACAAAGAAATACCGGCTTAGGTGGTGTGCTTTTAGAAGCTGTGCGCTTGAACCGGAACGAGAAACCATCTAAGGACTATGGGAAAGTGATGTCTCTAAGTAACATTTTTGTACTAGTGCTCCATCCCATTTTAAAACTTGTGGTTGGCACATTTAGTACGGCACACGGATCACTTACTACATTTGTTGTTAATGCAAGTATAATTTTCCCCATACAACGGAATCTACACACATGGCTTCCTGAAGCGACCCGACCCGGTAGGGATCCAAGTCTTTGTGATACATAGTTCTAGTCCCTAGATCGACTTGCCAGCACACACAGTTCAAGATGTAATATCACGAAACAAAGGTCATAATTCTATTACATCGAATGATCCAAAACATAACATAGTATAAAACAAGTTTCATAGCAGAAGGGCTAGCTCCTCATAAGCAAAGTTCAACAGTGAAAGATAATAAAAGATAAGGAGCTCCATTAGAATGCCACAGGCGAAGCATGCTGAGTGGAGACTCGCGACCCTATCATCGCACTTCAACCATCTTCAGGGGAACCTGCAACATGAAACGTTGTAGCCACGAAGGGTCAATACTTTGAATGTATTGGCAAGTGTCACTAAAATAGGGATATAATAATCTAATCAGGTAAAATCAATCAGCTTATCTTAATCTATTGGTCTGTAGGTCAGTCCAAATCCTTCTTCCAAAATAATCATTCACTCCAAATCCAAAGCCTTCTTCGCAATCATCCTTTGCTCCACTACTCCTTAAGGGCCAAGTCTCAACATGTCAGTAGTCAGACTGTATCCCTACACCATCCTACATGTCCAACCCCTTCTATTATCAAGACTCATCTCAATATGTGAGTAAGTCAGTCTGTAGTCCTTCCATGCCCCGCAATTCATCCTATTCTTAGGACTCATCTCAACATGTTAGAAAGTCAGGCCTTAGCCCTTCCATGCCTCGCAATCCACCCTATTATCAGGACTCAACTCAACATGTCATAAGTTAGGCTGTAACCCTGCCATTCCACGCAATCTAGAAAGGCTCCTCCTCCTTCCTTCCAAATCCAATCACTCACTATGTCCTTCTAATATCAGTGCCTCACTAAGCCAAAGTACATCCCTGGGTTTTCAATCTACATCTCTAAGTTGGTATAACCAAGATTTTCCCATCACAAACATTGGTCATACAGAAAAAAAAGTTGATATACATATGCCTAACCAGTTTCATAGTATAACATCATACAAACAAAAATACTTCTACGCTCACATAGTAAATGTAACATAGTCAAAGGGGAAGTTCCACTTGCCTTATGGGTGATGGACGTTCACACACTTCTTACAATTGCGGGGCTTGTGCACCTCATAATCTATAAGACAAAACAATTCCAATAAACACCCTTTCACACAACAAACACCATTCACAAGTAAGACATGCATGATCTTCCTACAAAACAATTGATGTGTATGTTTAAAATCATGAATAAGATTTTATAAAAGTTAAGACATGCATGATGTAAAAAGATTTGTTTAAAAACATTTTTATTACTGAAGTTATGATCAAAACATTTATTAAAAGGGTTTATAAGGACATTTAAACAAAATAGTTGTAAACATATTTTAAACTCTTATCCTCTAATTCTATTGGACAGGGTACTAAAATATAAGCATTTAGCAAAAAGAAACACTTTAAAACCATTTTTAGAAATCAAGCTATGCCCAAAATATCCTAATGGTAATACTTTAATATTTTGCGAACTAGAATATTCAAAATTAAAAACTAACAGTGGTAAAACATTCATCATGTCCCAAGGATTCCAGAAAGGTATCACTTGCATTATTTGGACTTATGAATAAAAAGTTAGGATGATTCCAAGTTCTAGGAGAATCTAATTTAAATAGGCTGGCCACATGGCGGCATAATACTGAATGATACCCCTTCGCTGAAAGGATCATCCTAGGCCATTGGATCCACATAAAACAGACAGCTAAGATCTGCGTGGCTTGAAGCTTGGCTGGTGGCTTGGCTGTAGGCTCGGCTCGGCGTGCGGCTTGGTGCGCGGTTCCTCTAGAAGCTATCCTGGCCATATATGGTGCATCGGGTGGTCTAGAACGAGAGCGAGGCGCTTACCACGGCTGGCTTCACCGGGGACGAGGAAGGTGGTGGAGGGAGACATAGAGGTCAATAGAGACGGATCGTAGTGGTACAAGGCGATGGCGAAGGGGTCGACAAGGACCGAGGAAAAGAGCAAGGGTCGATGGTAATCGTGGCGTCGGGTCTGGCTTCCTAGAACGATGGGGGCGGGCGACTGGAGCAACAATGGTAGGCGGCATCATGGTGGGTGATACGTCCAAAACGTATCTACTTTCCCGAACACTTTTGCTATTGTTTCTCCTCTAAACTTGTGTGATTTGGATACAACTAACACGGACTCACGCTGTTTTCAGTAGAATTACTTTGGTGTCTTGTTTTTGTGTAGAAAATCAACTATCAGGAAAAAACCCGGAAAATATGCCAAAAATTATATTTCACCAGAATACCCACGGAGCCAGAGTACGAGACGGAAAAGGGGCCTGGGGGCCCACACCCCTGCCAGGCGCGGGCCCACCTCTAGCCGCGCCTAGGGGTGCATCCACCCGAGGCACCCCCTCGGCCTCCCTCTGCGCCTATAAGTTGCCTCTCGACCTAAAAACAGAGGGGGTTCAAGAGTTTTCCAGAAAGAGTTCCGCTCCGCCGCCGCCACCATAAATCAAGATTCGGATCTAGAAACTCCATTCTGGCACCCTGCTGGGATGGGGAATTTGGAGAGGATCATCGCCATCGTCATCACCAACGCCTCTCCATCAACCATCGATGTTTCCCTCATCCATGAATGAGTAATCCCCCACTGTAGGCTTGGGGATGGTAGGGATTGGATGAGTTCAACCATGTAATCGAATAAGATTGTTAGGGCATAGTGCCTAGTATCTCTATTAGTGCTATTTGACTTTGTTGCAACTTGTTGTGCTTAATTCTTGTCAGTAGGGCCCGAGTGCCATGATCTTAGATCTGAACTTATTATTGAATCATTATGATAGTATTGTTTGTGATCTTATCTGCAAGTTGTGTACACATATCACTGTCCGGATCCAAAGGCCCCGAAGTGACAATAATTGGGACAACCTGAGGGGATGGCTATGGTGAGGATCACATGTGTTCACAGAGTGTTAATGATTTGCTCCGGTGCTCTATTAAAAGGAGCACCTTAATTGCCAGTAGTTCCCTAGAGGCCCCGCTGCCACGGGCTGGCTGGACAGAAGATGTTGTGCAAGTTCTCATTGCGAGCACGTATGACTATATTTGGAGCACATGCCTAGGATTGTTTAGTACTTGGATGCTTGTTATTATTTATCTGCAATGCCCTAGATCTTGAAGTTACATGTTTAGACTCGTTCATGCAACGCCCGTCCATCCATCCATATGCCTACCGCACTCGAATCCTACTGTTACCGTTACTATGACTATTGCTCCTGTTTCACTGTTGCTGTTGCTACTACAAACTGTTGCTACTCATAAACTTATGTGAGCAAGAACTATTTCTAGGTGCAGCTGAATTGACAACTCAGTTGTTAAGGCTTTCAAGTATTCTTTAGCTCCCCTTGTGTCGAATCAATAAATTGGGTAATACTACCCGCGAAGACTATTGCGATCACCTACACTTGTGGGTCATCAAGACTATTTTCTAGCGTCGTTGCCGGGGAGCATCCTTTATTTGTAAGTTCACTTGCATTTATTATTGTTCACTGCTACTCCTTTCATCATGGGTAAGTCTCGTGATGGAAAGTTTCCTATTTTACCATCCACTACAAGAAGAGGTACAGTCCTAAACACCTCTATTGCTCTTGATTCACCGTCTGTTATAAGTAAGCTTGTCACACCACCACCACATACTCATGCTACACACACTGCTACTACTGCTGAGTCTGAAACTGCTTTTGATGCTCATGATGTTACTTCTACTGTGCTTGATACGAGTGGTTCATTAGGTCCTTTCCTAGATGCTACTATGGCTAGTCTAGGAAATATCGAAACTCCTAGTGAAGACACTGTTACACTTGTTAGCTCACCTGAGTCTAGAGAGAGTTATGATATTAATGATGGTTACACTGAGTTCACTGATGAATTTGTTGAAGGGTGCCGAAACACACATGGTACTAGTGCTATTAAGAGTCTCCTTGCTAGACGTACTATTATTCCTAAACTATCCTCTGATCCTAAGTTTGCCACCTCTCCCATAGATATTATAGATGAAGATTATGATTTCTCTCTTAATTTGTTCTATTTAGATATTGTTGAGAAAGAACCTTTTTGTGGGACTGAAAATGAGAGTGTTGTGGCTCATATGAATGAGCTTTCTACTATGTGTGCTTTATTCTCTGATGATTTTAAGATGCGTAAGTACTTTGTTACTAAGATCTTCCCTTTTTCACTAAAAGGAGAAGCTAGGGCTTGGTTTAATAGATTACCTCCTGGTTCCATTGATAGCCCTGATTGCTTGATTGCTTCTTTCTTCCAGAAACATTTTCCTCCCAGTGCTAGACATGCTTCTTTGCAAAGACTTTTTGATTTTAAACAGGGAGAAGAAGAGAAAATTCCTGAGTCATGGACAAGGTTTTGTGCCTTGATTCATGCACATCCTGGATGTCCATTGCCTAACAATGAGCTTGTTGATATTTATTATAATGGACTAACTAATGACTCTAGGACATACCTGGATAGCTTTGCTGATTGTGTTTTCAGGAAAAGAACTCCTACAGATGCTGAAGAATTAATGGCTAAGATAAGCAAGAATTATGATGATTGGAATTCAACTGAGCTAAATGCACCTAAGCCTATTACTCCTGTACCAGTTGTGCCTAAACCAGATCCAATACCAACACCAAAGAAGAGAGGAGTTATTGCATTAAATGATGAAGTGATGAAGGAATCTAAGAAGTGTCTAAAGGAGAAAGGTATTAGAGCTGAAGATGTGAAAACTCTACCCCCTATAGAAGAATTATGTAAGCCAATTCCCCACTCATCTACTATTGAGGTACACTCTCTCCAACACTTTGATGAAGGAGATATTCCTTATGGTAAGCCTCCTGATTAATGCTTAGAGGAACTTGACATTTTTATTGTTAAACAAGGTAATTTTAATAAACAAGTTCAAAATCATTTATTGGAAAACTCTAGAGTTATCAATGAGTTGAAAGATATTGTGGAAAGAACTTCCAATGATATTAAAATGCTTTGTAAACACTTTCAAATTGTTCAAACCCAACTTGATCAACTTGCTAAGGTACAAAAGGATATGCTAATTAATGCCTCAGGAGATAAACATGCTTATGGAATTAGAACTAGGAGTGGTATAGCTACTCAAGATACTTTATATCCTGAATGACACCCTAAAAGAATTGAGCAGGATTCTCAACAAGGTGAGAGTAGTGGTAGTACTCGTAAGAGGAAGAAAAAGAAACACAAAATAGTTGAGGAACCACTTGAACCTGCTGTAGATCCTAATAGTATATCTGTCTCTAATGCTGAAACTATGAGTGGTAATGATAAAAATGATGCTCCTGATAAGGAGGAAGGTGAGGAAGAACCTGAGAAGCACACTAAGAACACTAGGTACACAAAGGAAGATTTTATTGCTAATAAACATGGTAAAGAGAGAGAACCTTGGGTGCAGAAACCTATGCCTTTTCCAGGTAAGAAACACAAGTCAAAGGAGGAGGAACACTACAACAAGTTTTGTGAGTGGATGAAACCTTTATTTTTGCAAATTCCTTTGATTGATGCTATTAAATTGCCTCCTTATTCAAAGTATATGAAGAATATTGTCTCTAATAAAAGGAAGATTCCTAATGAGGATATTTCTACTTTGCTTGCTAATTACTCCTTCAATGGTAAGGTTCCAAAGAAACTTGGTGATCCAGGTATACCAACTATTCCTTGCTCTATTAAGAATAATTATGTTAGAAAATTTTTATGTGATTTTGGGAGCTAGAGTTAGTGTTATGCCTTTTTTCTCTCTATAAGAGACTCCAGCTAGAAAAGTTGATACCAACTGATATATCATTGCAAATGGCTGATAAGTCAACTACTATTCCTGTTGGTATATGTGAGGATGTTCCTGTTCAAGTGGCTCATAATTGCTTGGTTTTAACTGATTTTGTTGTGCTTAAAATGCCTGAAGTTGATAATATGTCTATTATTCTTGAGAGACCTTTTCTTAATACTGCAGGTTCTATCATTAATTGTAATCAAGGAAAAGTAACATTCAATATTAATGACAAAGAGCATATTGTCTATTTCCGCAAGAAGGTTGCTAAGAGCTATTGCCTGAATTCCATTGAAAATATTGAGAGCATCAAGATTGGAGAAATATATTGTCCCATTCCATAAGAAAATTTTGAAACTATTATGATTGGGACCATTGCTATCAAGTATGAGGTAACATAACCACTTTTTGAAATACAAAGTTTTGTTTCATATAAGATTGTTTTGGTAACAAGACTTGATCAACCTTGTTAACAAAAGGATTTTAATAAACAAAATAATGTTTTCACTGTGGTTATACTATCTTTTTCTCCTTTCCAATCTTTGCTCTTCGTCGTGCCTAACTTAAAGGCGTTAAAGAAAAGTACTTGTTGGGAGATAACCCAAGAGTTTCCTTGAGTCTTGGAAGTTATTACTTCAGTAATGACCTCTCCTTATCCTTTTTGTTTGCTTTTTGTGCCAAGAATGACCTCTAATGAGAGGGAATTAATATTTGGGGAGTTGCTGTCCCGAAACAGATTTCTATCCTCCACTATAAAAATTTGTGAGGAGTCTCTGTAAGTCGGATTGAGCTGAAAATTTACGAATAAATCCCCCTGTATGTTAGCTAACTTTCTACCTGCTGGTCTGTTTTGACAGATTTCTGCCATTATTTGCATTTGCTTCTTATTGATTCCTTTTTGAGTTCTCTTTTGGGGAATTGAGCTTTTTGAAGGAGTTGCTACAATATCTTGTGTTTTTAGTGAAAAGTCTTGCTGTTCCAAAGCTTTACCTAAAGGTATATTATCTTTTGAATACACTAATGTTGCTAATGAAGATTGTGTGATGTTTTGTATGAAGAAAAATTTTCAGGTGTAGAGAAAGAATAATGTAATGAGATAAAGAATGGACAAAATCTCAAGCTTGGGGGGAAGCCACCACGTGACACCCCAAGAAATATTCAAGAGGTACAAGCGTCAAAGCTTGGGGGTGCCCAAGGCATCCCCTTCTTCATCAATAAAAATCTCAGGTCTTTCTAGACACTTCGTTTTTATTGTTTCATACACAGTTGTGTTGTTCTTGGAGCGTCTTAGTTTTTGTTTTTGGTTTTGTTTTGCTTTGTTTGTTTTTGCTTGTTTAAAAAAATAGAAAACACCAAAAATATTTGTTGTTCCTCTCTGGTTTTGTGAGTTCTTTGCAGGGTTTAGCCGTCCTCAGTGGATTTTGGTTTCATGTTATTATTCAAGTCACACAAGTGAAGGGCAATATTGAAGATTAGGAAAACTTGAGGAGTGGTAAGAGGCTGGTAACAAACTCTATTTGTTTTCATTTTTGTACATATACTTATCACTGTGAGCATGCTAAGTTTGTTCATTGTAAGGTGTATGTTACTGATGGATGCTTAGTAGTTCTTGCTTGTCTGTGATTAGCTCCAGCTTGCTAACAGTTTGTAGCATGTCATATGAATGTTTGCTTGCATTGTTTTATTCATATTTTGGTATGATATTGTGGTATCCTCCTCTGGAAGTTTGATGACACTCGACATGGCACTTCGTTGGTAACACCAAGCGCAGGGTGCGAAGAGAAAGCAGCAAGTTTTCCCTCAGTTGAGACCGAGGTTATCGAACCAGAAGGAGGAAGGAAACATCACACAGGTGTTGCAAGCAACGCGGAGACCTGCACAACACAAACTCAAGACTTTGCTCCAACGAATCAGTGAGGTTGTCAAGCTCATCGGTTTGCTGTAACAAAGGATTAAACGTATAGTGTGGAAGGCAATGGTTTGCAACAAGTAAACAAGTAACAGTGGAAGATGAATCGATGGTAAAGATTGGACCGGGGTCCATAGTTCACTAGAGGTGCTCTCCTTAGATAAACAACATGGCATGAAGGGTTAACAAATTACAGCAGGGCAATTGACAGGAACTGATCAAGGCATAACAATGCAATTACTAGTCAGAAAGATCCTATGAGATTCGATTCGGCAATACAACAATATAGATAGACCGCCATCCAACTGCATCTATGACTAGAATTCCACCTTCAGGTTATCATCCGAACCCCCTCCAGTATTAAGTTGCAAGCAATAGACAACTGCTTTAAGCAAAGTGTGTAAGGTAAACAGTTCACATGTTCCATGAACAAGAGACCGTTGTTTTCTTCCTAGTGGCAACAACACATCTACAACCGAAGAGATTTTTGTCACTTCCCTTGGAAACTAGAGGCATGAACCCACTATCGAGCATAAATACCCCCTCTTGGAGTCACTAGCAACTACTTGGCCAAGATAGCTACTAACAACGGAGAGCATGCAAGATCACAAAAAACACAGACATGATAGAATCATAAAGACAAAACCATTAATCAGACCAACATAATAATCTCAATCCATCGGATCCCCGCAAACACAACATGCATGATTACGAATAGGTTAGATCTTGATCATGAATGGAGCTCACAAGATCTATACATGAAATCACAAAGGAGGAGATACAACCATCTAGCTACTACATGGACCCATAGTCCAAGGTGGAACTACTCACGCATCATACCAGAGAGAAGGCCTCCGGGATGATCGCCCCTCCGGCAGGGTCCCGAGAAGAACTTCAGACCCCCCTGATCTAGGGACGATGGTGGCGGCTACAGACGGTTTCGTGGATATTTGATCAGGTGCCTAGGGTTTCTGTATCGGGGGCTTCTTATAGGCGAAGGGGAAGCCGAGGCGGCGGACAGGGGCCTCAAACCCTAGCCAGGAGCGGGGCAGGGCCCACCCGTGCCTGGGGTGGGTCTGGCCCCCCTGGCTGGCCCCTCTGACTCCCCTCTGGATTTCTTGTTACCCACGGAAAGTAATTGACTTTTACGTTTGTCCCATCCAATTCCAAGAATATTTCTTTACTAACTTTTCTGAAATCAAAAACAGCAGAAAGCAAGCATCTGGCACTGTTGCAACTTGTTAGTAGGTTAGTACCAGAAAACATGTAAAAAGCACCTCAAAGTGTGGACAAGTAAAGAAAAGTAGATACTAAACAAGCATAGAGCATCAAAAATTATAGATACGTTTCCAACGTCTCAACATCCCCAAGCTTAACTCCTGCTCGTCCGCGAGTATGTAAGTGATAAGAAGAATAATTTTTGAGGTGACATGCACCCTCACAATAAAGATCCAACCATTTGCAAACATTGAAAGCTGGGATAAAAGAACTCTAAACATGTGCATGAAAGATGGAGTTCTAACAATAGGACATAGTAACTATGCATGCAACATGACAAGCTACAAACAAAGATCATGAATAACATGCATTGAAAAACGTTTGTTTGTTTCACATGTAGAAAACATAGCATAGTGGCAATCAGCTTGTCCCTCATAGAGTAGCAATATAGATGCATAGGACACCTGCAAAGTTCACAAGGGTGACTAGAAACAAATAGCACAAGAACAAGTAATATCACAATATGCATCAATTAATAAGCTTTGGAACACTACACACAGAATGACAACTATGCTCTCTTAATGGTGCCTAAAGGTAGAAGGTGGAGACTCAATAGTGGTGGAAGAAAGGCCTTTTTGTAAAGGAAGCAGGGATTACAAGTTTCAAAAAGAGCTTCCAAAAATTATGGTACTTGTTAGCTTTCAGCCCTCATTGCCCCTATCATAAGCATCTTGAAGTGGTTAAGATTAAAGTGGCAAAGCTGGAGTATATGCTTGACGAAGTATAAGTTGGCAATCTCAAGTCCCTTGAATACGAGGGCCACACCTCATGCATACTCAACTTTGGGTCCAGGTAAGTTCTTATCATTGTAAGTATTTGCATATCATTGAGAACCGCCAATGGGGTACCCCTTGCACATGGTACAAGAGCTTTCCCATAACCAAAATTATAAGGCAAGCAGACAATGAGCATCTCAGCAATCTTTTTATTTACCATATGCATAGCTTTTTATTGAGGATGCTTCATAGATAACTCACTATGGTGATGCTGCAAGTTTCCACCATGATTAGGCATGGCTTAGGCTAGCGGCCCAGGCGTTTCTCTAACACAGGATACAAACTCCATGGACTTACAAGTTCCCTCTTTATTTCACACCGGTGACATCCATAGACAAAAGAACATGATATCAACTGAGTACAAAGTACAAGTGCAATGTTGAAAACGTTCCCCGTGATAGCACGATTCTGCTAATTTCAACTTATAAGTGCATGCATATACAACAAATTTGTCACAATGGTTCAAGTTTATTAGGGGCAAAGAATAAAGTGTGCCATCAAGTTCGTGAGGGATTTAATCACTAAGTTTTCACATAAAAAATAGTTTTTAATTGGAAGATAGTTGAAAACAAGAATATACTTGGAATGGTGTAACTCACCATGCATAGGAGTTTATAGTGGATACTTTGGAAAAACTTGGTTTCTTGGGAGTTGGAGGCATGAGTAGAACTTACTCATACAAGTAGAGGCTAGCAAAAGACTGGGAGCAACCAACTAAGAGAGCATAATGGCCAAAATCATGCAGTGCAAAAAATCATACTAATCAAAGCAAAGAGTGGTACTACAAGTCAAGGACTAAATGATCATAGAGGCTAATGGTGACTTATCATAGTCATAACATGGTGTGAGCATGTGCCAAGTTAACCCAAGTAAAGCATCAAAGGAGAATACCACAATACTATGCTTTTGCATGGTAAAACAACGCATAATTTATTTAAGGCACACTAAGCAATACCAATTGTTTGTAACAAGACATGCTACAGCAATAATCACTATGAATAAGGTCAAAACAACACCTAGCATGTCATGCTAAAGTCTAAGTCACAGTCAATGCAAGCTCCTCTTGCACTTCAAGCAAGAACTTACTACTCCTTTCCAACACCAAGAAACTTATTTGCAAAACAACACAGCGAGAACAGGGGTCCAAACTTCTTTATTCAAGCAAACTAAAAAACCTAAGCAAAGTAAATGAAAACTAAGACGCTCCAAAAACAACACAATTGTGCATGAAACAATAAAAACGAAGTGTCTAGACAGACATGAGCTTTTTATTGATGAAGAAGGGGATGCCTTGGGCATCCCCAAGCTTTGACGATTGTACCTCTTGGATATTTCTTGGGGTGACACCATGGTGGCATCCCCAAGCTTGAGCTTTTGTCCATTCTTCGTCTCATTGCATTATTCTCTCTTTACACCTGAAATTTTTCCTTCATACAAAACTTCACACAATCTTCATTAGCAACATTAGTGTATTTAAAAGATATTAGATCACTAGAAAAGCTTTGAAACAGCGAGGCTTTTCACTAAAAACACAAGCTACTATATTAACTCCACAAAAAGCTCAATTCACCTAAAGAGAACTCAAAAAGGAATCAATAAGAAGCAAATGCAAATAATGGCAGAAATCTGTCAAAACAGACCAGCTGGTAGAAACCGATTTTTTTGAACATCTTCTCTTGCTCAAATCAAAAAGTGTTGAACTAACTAAAGTTAGCTAACATACCGGGGGATGTATTCGTAAATTTTGAGCTCAATACGAGTTACAGAGCCTCCTCAAGAATTGTTTTCGTGGAGGACGGAAATCTGTTTCGGGACAGCAACTCCCCAAATCTTACTTCCCTCTCATTAGAGGTCATTCTTGGCACAAAAAAGCAAACAAAAAGGATAAATAGAGGTCATTACTGAAGTAATAACTTCCAAGACTCAAGGAAACTCTTCGGTTATCTCCCAACAAGTACTTTTCTTTAACGCCTTTAAGTTAGGCACAAGAATCAAGAAGAATCAAGTATTTTCAAATGATGAAGCATTAACATCCATACTTGCAAAATATTCAACTATGAAAGGTATCTCATCCAAATGGGTTTTGGAGGATCCATTCTCATCTCTCTTTGGTCTACTGCTTTCATCAAAAAGATTTTTAGGAGCAATCCAATCAAAAAAAATTCAAAGTCTTCATGCATTCCAACAAGCTTAAAGGGTATGAGTATCTTAAATTCTTCTCTAGGCTTAGTTTCATCAGAAAACCCACAACATCTACACTTGACCCTAGCATATTGAAACGCTCAAAGACCTTTTTGGCTTCCCTAGCAACATCATGGAATTCTTTTGATAAAGTTTCAAGGATGAATTCCCTCTTTTCAGCATTCTTCTCTTTTTTTAGTTTTAGGAATAAAAATTGTATGAAGGGATTAAGGCTAACAAACCTAGCCTCCAACATATGAACTAAAGAAGCTGCAGCAATCTCATAATTAGGAGCAAGCTCTACTATATATTTATCCTCAATATCCCCATGCTTACTAACATAATTAAAGAATTCTTTAATATTATCTTTCCTAATTATGGACCCACTACCTATTGCAAGATCTTTCAGGGAGAACTTGGGGAGCGACATGGTGAGCTAGAGCAAGGTGGCAACTAGAGCAGGAACTAAATTTTTTTTGTGTTTTTTTTGGAAAGAGGCAAACAAAACCAAGCAAAAGAAACAAAGAAAACTAAAATCAAAGTAAAGAGAAAGGAAGTGAAGGACTCCCCTTGTGAAGACGTCCTTAGACTCCCCGGCAATGACCCCAGAAAACTTGTTGATGCTCGACGTGGCACTTCGTTGGTAACCCCAAGCGCAGGATGCGAAGAGCAAGCAGCAAGTTTTCCCTCAGTAGAGACCGAAGTTATCGAACCAGAAGAAGGAAGGAAACGTCACACAGGTGTTGCAAGAAACGCGGAGACCTGCACAACACAAACTCAAGACTTTGCCCCAACGAATCAGTGAGGTTGTCAAGCTCACCGGTTTGCTGTAACAAAGGATTAAACATATGGTGTGGAAGGTAATGGTTTGCAGCAAGTAAACAAGTAACAGTGGAATATGAATCAATGGTAAAGATTGGACCGGGGTCCATAGTTCACTAGAGGTGCTCTCCTTAGATAAACAACATGGCATGAAGGGTAAACAAATTACAGTAGGGAAATTGACAGGAACTGAGAAAGGCATGACAATGCAATTACTAGTCAGAAAGATCCTATGAGATTAGATTGGGAAATACAACAAGATACAAAGACCGCCATCCAACTGCATCTATTACTAGTAGTCCACCTTCAGGTTATCATCCGAACCCCCTCCAGTATTAAGTTGCAAGCAACAGACAACTGCTTTAAGCAAAGTGTGTAAGGTAAACAGTCCACATGTTCCATAAACAAGAGACCGTTGTTTTCTCCCTAGTGGCAACATCACATCTACAATCGAAGAGATTTCTGTCACTTCCCTTGGAAACTAGAGGCATGAACCCACTATCGAGCATAAATACCCCTCTTGGAGTCACTAGCAACTACTTGGCCAAGATAGCTACTAACAACGGAGAGCATGCAAGATCACAAACAACACAGACATGATAGAATCATAAAGACAAAACCATTAATCAAACCAACATAATAATCTCAATATCCATCGGATCCCTGGAAACAAAACATGCATGATTACAAATAGATTAGATCTTGATCATGAAGGGAGATCACAAGATCTATACATGAAAGAACAAAGGAGGACATACAACCATCTAGCTACTACATGGACCCATAGTCCAAGGTGGAACTACTCACGCATCATACCGAAGAGAAGGCCTCCGGGATGATCTCCCCTCCGGCAGGGTGCCGGGAAGAACTTCAGATCCCCCCTCCGATCTAGGGACGATGGTGGCAGCGGCTACAGACAGTTTCATGGAGATTTGATCGGGTGCTTAGTGTTTCTGCATCGGGGGCTTCTTATAGGCAAAGGGGAAGGCCCAGGCGGTGGCCAGGGTCTTCAAACCCTAGCCAGGCGCGGGGTAGGGCCCACCTGCGCCTGGGGTGGGTCTGGCTCATTGGCTGGCCCTTCCGGCTCCCCTTTGGACTTCTTGTTCTCCACGGAAAGTAATTGACTTTGACGTTTGTCCCGTCCAATTCCGAGAATATTTCTTTACTAACTTTTCTGAAACCAAAAACAGCAGAAAACAGGCATCTGGCACTGTTGCAACTTGTTAGTAGGTTAGTACCAGAAAACATGTAAAAAGCACCTCAAAGTGTGGACAAGTAAAGCAAAGTAGATACTAAACAAGCATGGAGCATCAAAAATTATAGATACGTTTCCAACATATCAAAGTTTCATGTGAATCGACTTGGCACATGCTCACGCATGCATATGACTAAACAATAGTCAGTAAGCCTCGATGATTTATTTTGCCTCGAAGATCTAGTATCACTTTCATGCCATAATTAGTATTGCTTTGTTGCAAGCATGGTTATGACAATTATTGCTCTCTCGGTTATCGTTCCCTCTCTTTTGCTAGCCTTCACTTCCACTGAGTACTAGATCTACCTGTGCTTCCAACTCTCCAAAACCAATATTGCCAATTGTGTTCACCATACCTTCCTATTAGCATCACTTGCTATTTCAGTGCATATTCTATATGCCTTGTTTTCTTCCAAATAAAATGTTTGTCTGTTTTGAGAAAGTTAGTTAGTAAAGCTCTCATGAACTTGATGGCACACTTTATTCCTTGCACTTAATAATCCTGAACCATCATGACTTGTCCATGAAAGTTATATGCTGGGAGTCAGCAGAACCGTGCTGTCACGGGGAACGCTTTCAACACTTTTTGGATATCCTATACAGTTGATACTTTTCTCTTTTATTTATAGATGTCGATGATGTGAAATAAAAGGGGAGCTTGTGAGTTCATGGAGTCTATACATTGGGTTAGAGAAACACCTGGGCCGCTAGCCTAAGCCATGCCTAATCATGGTGGAAACTTGCAGCGTCACCATAATGAGCATTCTATGAAGCATCCTCAATAAAAAATCTATGCACATAGTATATAAAAAGATCACTGAGATGCTCATTGTCTGCTTGCCTTGTCATTTTGATCATTGGATAGCTCATGTATCATGTGCAAGGGGTACCCCGTTGGCGGCTCTATGATATGCATGTATGAACAATGACAAGAACTTGCAGGTAACCAAAGTTAAGTATCATGCGGAGCGGCCCTCGTACCCAAGGGACTTGGGATTTCCAGTTTATGGTATGTCAAGCATATAACTCAGATTGGACCTCACTTTCACCTTAACCACATGAAGATGCCTATGATAGGGGCAATGAGATCTCAAAGCTAATGAGTACCTTCCTTTCAGCATTGGGAAGCCTTTCAAACTTTTCAAAACCGTTTTCACTCCCTTGTTGAGTCACCATTTATTCTATTGGCACCTTCTTGAGAGCATAGTTGTCATTCTTGTGTTTGTTCCAAAACTTGGTTAATTATGTCATGACTTTGATGTTTGTATCTCTAATATCTTTACTTCTAGTCTTCACTTGAACTTCAGAGGTGCCTTGGCATTTATATTGTGCTCTACAAACAAAGGCAAGCGAGATACCACTCTATCATACCTTACTATGAGCATTGCAATGTTGCTTATGTTTATGTTTCATGCTACTTATTATTATTGAGTTGGTTTCTCTTCTTAGCTTGCTATGACTATTGAGTAGACTTAGTTGCATACTTCTTATTATGAATGGTTTAAGCATCTACTCCTGTGCTGAGAATATATACATCATATGAAGCAAATGTATTTGTGAAAGTTATTTTATCGCATTCAGTTTTCAACTGAATTTCTTGAGGATAAGCAATAAGCTAAGCTTGGGGGGAGTTGATACGTCCAAAACGTATCTACTTTACCAAACACTTTTGCTATTGTTTCTCCTCTAAACTTGTGTGATTTGGATACAACTAACACGGACTGACGCTGTTTTCAACAGAATTACCTTGGTGTCTTGTTTTTGTGCAGAAAATCAACTATCAGGAAAAATCCCAGAAAATATGCCAAAAAATATATTTCACCAGAAGACCCATGGATCCAGAGTACGAGACGAAGAAGGGGCCTAGGGGGGCCACACCCCTGCCAGGCGCGGGCCCACCTCTGGCCGCGCCTAGGGTGTGTAGCCATCCCAGGAACCCCCTCGGCCTCTCTCTGCGCCTATAAGTTTCCTCTCGACCTAAAAACAGAGGGGGGTTCGAGAGTTTTCCAGAAAGAGTTCCGCTCCGCCACCGCCACCAGAAATCAAGATTCGGATCTAGAAACTCCGTTCTGGCACCCTTCCGGGATGGGGAATTTGGAGAGGATCATCGCCATCGTCATCACCAACGCCTCTCCATCAACCATCGATGTTTCCCTCATCCATGAGTGAGTAATCCCCCGCTGTAGGCTTAGGGATGGTAGGGATTGGATGAGTTCCACCATGTAATCGAATAAGATTGTTAGGGTATAGTGCCTAGTATCTCTATTAGTGCTATTTGACTTTGTTGCAACTTTTTGTGCTTAATGCTTGTCAGTAGGGCCCGAGTGCCATGATCTCAGATCTGAACATTATTGAATCATTATGATAGTATTTTTTGTGATCTTATCTGCAAGTTGTGTACACATATCACTGTCTGGATCCAAAGGCCCTGAAGTGACAATAATTGGGACAACCTGAGGGGATGGCTGTGGTGTGAGGATCACATGTGTTCATGGAGTGTTAATGCTTTGCTCCGGTGCTCTATTAAAAGGAGCACCTTAATTGCCAGTAGTTCCCTAGAGGCCCCGCTGCCATGGGCCGGCTGGACAAAAGATGTTGTGCAAGTTCTCATTGCGAGCACATATGACTATATTTGGAGCACATGCCTAGGATTGTTTAGTACTTGGATGCTTGTTATTATTTATCAGCAATGCCCTAGATCTTGAAGTTACATGTTTAGACTCGTCCATGCAACACCCGTCCATCCATCCCTATGCCTACCGCACTCGAATCCTACTGTTACCGTTACTGTTACTATTGATCCCGTTTCACTGTTGTTGTTGCTTTGTTGTTTCTACTACAAACTGTTGCTACTGATAAACTTCTGTGAGCAAGAACTATTTTCAGGTGCAGCTGAATTGACAACTCAATTGTTAAGGCTTGCAAGTATTCTTTGGCTCCCCTTGTGTCGAATCAATAAATTGGGTAATACTACCCGCGAAGACTGTTGCGATCCCCTACACTTGTGTGTCATCAGTGGGGATCTTCTAGGCTGTAGAGAGGGAAAAAGGAGAGCACTAGGGGATGCAGGAGTGAGAGGGGGGAGAGTAAGGGTCAAAGGGTAAGATAACGACGATCGGGTATCAGCGGTAACAAGGTAAAATGGTCGCGACTACGACAGTCGCTGGCGAGAAATTATGGGACAGCCTAGCGGCATCTTCGTGAGGCAAAGAAGGGGAAAGGAGAGGGAGGTGCGATGAGATTAAGGGGGGTGGGAAAAGCCGGGGGTTCTTGGCGAAGGTGGGAAAGCGGGGTGCTGGGGCGGCGACGTGCATGAGGTCGTGGGTGCGGGCAGTTGGTGGGAGGTAGAAGGAGAGGGTGGGGTCCACGAGACAGACACAGAGACAGAGGGGAGGCGGGCCGGTGGCGGGCTACTGCTGGGTGCCGCTCACACGGGCAGGTCGCGCGGTAGCTAGGGAGGGGTGGCTGTGGTCCAGCCCAAGCGGGTTGGTTCAGTGGGTTAGTTTTTTTTGTATTTCACTATTTCCTTTGTAGTTTTAGTTTTATAAACCCAAAATGTGTGAAACAAGTTTCTAAAATTTTGTAAAATCAAAACACATAATAAAAACTTTATAGAAACTAATTTTCACTAGAAATAAAATATCAAAATTTCCATTTTCATATAATTCACTATATGGCTAATTTGAAAAGGTGGGAAATTAGGGTTTATGTTTGAAATAAAAATAGGAAAATTTGAAAATTTGTTTT
This sequence comes from Avena sativa, assembly GCA_916181665.1. Lineage (NCBI taxonomy): Eukaryota > Viridiplantae > Streptophyta > Magnoliopsida > Poales > Poaceae > Avena > Avena sativa. Next base: position 335,457,085 of record OV702280.1, on the reverse strand, counting down.
TAGGCACTCAATAATCAAACCAAAGCTATTAAAATTAACATTACAAAATTTTGAAAATTTTGGGATGTTACAAACTACACCCTTAAAAAGAATCTTGTCCCTGAGATTCGACAAGGCTAGAAAGAAAGGGTTTAGGTTCAGATAGACTAGGGTGCTATCAACCTTAAAAAGAATGGACTTATGGGGTTGGTTCTCCAGGGTTCTCTTGGCTATCAACTCAAAAATATTGTTGACTCCTTGATATGAATGTATGCAATGCACTAGAGTCGAAATCCAATAGTTGATGAAGAGTTGGTCAAAACTTACGTTTCGCTACATTTGTCTCTTCAAAGACCTCTTCCATATCAACATGGTTCACATGTCCTTTCAGGGCCAGATTTGGCTTATTTCTCTTAGAGTTCTCAATTTGGTTGATATCCCTTCTGATGTAGTTGTGGTTAGGCATGCCATTGTTCCTTCCTTCAGAGCAGTCCCATGAATAGCATCCTAGATCATGGCACTTAAAACACTCCGCTTGACTGATGTCCCTATTGTTGGAGTTCATGCGGTGGTTATGGCCATGGTAGTGACCATTTCTGTTGTTAGTTCCTATCCCATGGTATTTGTTCCTTCCATGCTGATTGTTCCCATTTCCCACATGTAAGTGATGGTTATGACCTTCATGCTCAACGTACCCTAAGTTGTTAATATCCTGGTGGTAAGTGGTTGGCTACTAATGTATCCCTGAGTTAAACTTGGCATGCTTGTGGTTCTTCTTGCGGCTCTCCATCTGTTGGTTCTCGAGGATAATGGCTTTATCCAACAATGCCTAAAAGTTTGGAGTGCATAGCACGAATAGTTGGACTGATAACTCATCATTTAGTCCATACATGAACTTCTCCCTTCGTATCGATGTCCACATCGTCTGGCGCATAGTGGGCCAGATTGTTGAACTTGTCGATGTACTCAACAACACTATAGTTTCCCTAGTGGAACTTGTGAAACTCTTTCTTCTTTAGGCTCATAACTGCAGCTGAGATATGGATGAGGGAATTCATCTTGGAAACTATTCCAATCCACTTCTTCAATGGGGTGGGTGATCTGATAGTTCTCCCACCAAGATGCTGCAGGTCCTTCTAATAGGTGCACGACAAACCTCGCCTTTTCTGCATTAGAGAAGTCCACGGTGACTACGTTCTTGTTAACTGAACGCGGCCAATCATCTGCAATGATAGGATCATCATAACTTGATTAGCTAGAAGGTCATAGCCTAAGGAATCTCGTGAGTCTGTCCACATTTGGCATCTGGTTGTTGTTGTGTCCATTGCCATTGTTGTTGTTTCTCTCTCCATTGTTACCAGTGTTTCCATTGTTGCCGGTGTTGCCATTATTGTTGTTGTCTCCATTGTTGTTATTGCCATTGATGTTGTTGCCTCTATTGTTGTTGTTGTTGTTTGTCAGATTCTATATCAAGACTTGCATCTTCTGACCGTGATTCTCTAGCAATTGTCTTTGTCTCTCCATCATTTGACCTTGTCTCTCAAACAGCGTCTCCAAGCCTAGGGACATCTCGGGGGCACGTCTTAGCGACATTTGTTTAGGGTAGCAGGGATGAGTATTGATAGAAAAAATATCAGGGATAAGCCACCCATTTTTCCTAATCACAACAAACAAACAAACAGTATTCCAACAACAACAATCAAACAACGACACAATCAAACACACAACTACTATTTTGAAAATAGTTTTATTTATTATTTTTGCCGTAAAACATGAGGAAATCTCTCATAAACAAAACTAACTCGCATAGTTAGCTAAGCAAGCACTGTTTAGTTTCCTAATGGTCCTTAGTGATCTCCTCCTAATAAACTTGTTGAGGGTGGTATTCTAAAGTTTTGGAAACTAAGATAATGATGAAGATAAGTCATACGAGACTAAAGGACTTGCAAAATACGAGATTTTGAATCAACATAATACCTTCATTTTCTTAGGGTCTTTCCTATTATCTAATCCAGTTCTAGGGTTACAAACCTATAGTTAACACAATGCTCTGATACCATCTGAAGCGATCCGACCCGGTAGGGGTCCAAGTCTCTATGTTATATAGTGCTAGTCCCTGGATCGGCTCGCTAGCAGACATCGTTTAGGATATAATATCATGAAAAAAAAGGTCATAATTATATTACATTGAATGATCCAGAACATAACATAGTATAAAACAAGTTGCATAGCAGAAGGGCTAGCTCCTCATAAGCAAAGTTCAATAGTGGAAGATTAATAAAAGATAATGATCTCCATTAGAATGCCATAGGCGAAGCATGCTGAGTGGAGACTCGCAACCCTATCATCGCACTTCAACCATCTTCAGGGAAACCTGCAACATGAAACGTTGCAGCCACGAAGGGTCAATACTTTGAATGAATTGGAAAGTGTCACTAAAATGGGAATATAATAATCCAACCGGGCAAAATCAATCAGCTTATCTTAATCTGTTGGTCTATAGGTCAATCCAAAGTCTTCTTCCAAAATCATCCTTCACTCCGAATCCAAAGCCTTCTTCCCAATCATCATTTGCTCCATTACTCCTTAATGGCCAAGCTCAACATGCCACTAGTCAGACCGCAGCCCTACACCATGCTACTTGTCCAACCCCTCCTATTATCAGGACTCGGCTCAACATGTCAGAAAGTCAGGTCGTAGCCCTTCCATGCCAAGCAATCCATCCTATTATCAGGACTCGGCTCAACATGTTAGAAAGTCAGGCTGTATCCCTTCTATCCTATGCAATCCACCCTATTATCAGGACTCCGCTCAACATGTCAGAAGTCGAGTTGTAACCCTCCCATGCCACGCAATCCAGAAAGTCTCCTCCTCCATCCTTCCAAATCCAATCACTCACTATGTCCTTCTAATCTCACCGCCTCACTAAGACAAAGACCATTCCTGGGTTTTAAATCTACATCTCTAAGTTGGTATAGCCAAGATTTTTTCAACACAAACATTGGTCACACAGAAAAAACAAGTTGATATCCATATGGCTAACATATCCGGGTTTCATAGTATAACATCATATAAACAAAAATACTTCTATGATCACATAGTAAGTGTAACATAGACAAAGGGGAAGTTCCACTTGCCTTATTAGTGATGGATGTTCACACACTTCTTGCAATCATAGGACTTGTGCACCTCACAATCTATAAGATAAAACAATTCCAATGAACACCCATTCACACAACAAACATCATGACAAGTAAAACATGCATGATATTCATACAAAGCAATTGATGTGTATTTTTAAAATCATCAATAAGGTTTTATAAAAGTTAAGACATGCATGATGCAAAAAATATTTGTTTAAAAACATTTTTATTAATAAAGTTATGTTCAAAACATTTATTAAAAGGGTTTAGAAGCACATTTAAACAAAATAGTTGTAAAAATATTTTAAACTCTTGTCCTCAGATCCTTTTGTACATGGGACTAAAATATAAGCATTTAGCAAAAAAGAAACACTTTAAAACCATTTTTAGAAATCAAGTTATGTCCAGAATACCCTAATGGAAATCCTATAATATTGTCCAAAGTAAAATATTCAAAAATGAAAACTAACAGTGGTAAAACAATCTACATGTCCCAAGGATTCTAGAAAGGTATCATTTGCATTATTTGGACTTCTGGATAAAAAGTTAAGATGATTCCAAGTTCTAGGGTTTTTCTACGAAAATTACATCTAGTTATTAGGCGGGAGAATCTAATTTAAACAGGTTGGCCACATGGCGACGTACTACGGGACGATACCCCTTAGAATCTCGGCTAGTGGCTTGGCTACAGGCTTGGCTTGGCGCACAGCTCGACGTGTGGTTCCGCTAGAAGTTTTCCTGGCCATATACGATGCATCATGCGGTCGAGAACAAGAGGGAGGCGCTTATCGCGGCTGGCTTCGCTGAAGACGAGGAAGGTGGTGGCGGGCGGCGCAGAGGTCATTAGAGATAGGCCATAGTGGTCCTAGGCGATGGTAAAGGGGTCAACAAGGACCGAGGCAAAGAGGGAGGGGCGGTTGTGACCGTGGCGTCGGGCCTGGCTTCCTAGAATGGCGGGGTCGGGCGGCTGGAGCGACGGCGGCACGGTGGGGATCCTCTGGGCTGCAGAGAGGTAAAAAGGGGAGCATCAGGGGATGCGGGAGTGAGAGGGGGAAGAGGAAGGGGCAACGGGTAAGATAAGAATGGTCGGAGCTCACTGATAACAAGGTCAAACAATGGTGACTACGGCGTTCTCCGATGAGAAATTGCGGGACAGCCTGGCGGAGTCTTTGCGAGGCAGAGGAGGGGAAAATGAGAGGAACATGCGGTGGACTTAAGGGGCCATGGACGAGGCCATGGGCGCTCGGGGAAGGTGGGGCGAGTGGGTCGTTGGGGCGGCGACGTGCAAGAGGTCATGGGCGCGGGCAGTTGGTAGGAGGAAGAAGGAGAGGATGGGGTCCACGCGGCAGAGGCGGAGGAGGAGGAGGTGGGCCGGTGGCGGGCTGCTGCGCGCTGCTGGGTGCCGCTTGTGCCGGCGGGTCGCTCGGTAGCTAGGGAGGGGTGGCTATGGGCCGGCCCGGGCGGGTCGGTTCAGTAGGTTAGTTATATTGTTTTTCTATTTCACTATTTTCTTTGTAGTTTTACCCAAAATGAGTGAAACCAGTTTCTAAAATTATGTAAAATCAAAACACACAATAAATTTTTTATAAAAACTAATTTTCACTAGAAAGAAAATATCAAAATTGCCATTTGCATATAATTCACTATATGGCTAATTTGAAAAGGTGGGAAATTAGGGTTTATGTTTGAAATAAAAATAGGAAATCAAAATTTTGTTTTAGGCACTCAATAATCAAACCAAAGCTATTAAAATTAGCATTCCAAAATTTGGGAAAATTTTGGGATGTTACACTTCCCAATCACATATTCCAACCATGATTCCATTGCCCACCCTTATAGATTATCCAACTACCCTGAGCCGATAATCCATAATATATATTCATTATGAAAACAATGTATTTGCTTTGGAATGTAATTAGTAGGTGATACGTTTTAGAAAAATAGTTTTGTTAAACAGTAGTCAAAGGACACGTGAGATTGATCTTGCACAAATCGTACAAGTTTGGTCTCACAAGATATATGCAAGTATGAACTTGTCTTGCAACTAGGTTTTGTTGTAATTCGAATGTTATACGGTACCCTGGAGGGTCGGATTCTGAAAAGAAACATCATTATCCGACAAGGACAATGTTTGAAGATCCAGATGCATGCTTTTAATATTAGAAGGTGTGGTTCCATAGACCCTAACTTCTAAAATACATAAAAAATAAGGGAACGCTTACGTCTCAGGCGCTCGGTCGGCTAACGTGGCTGGCTCAATCGAATAGAAACATGCATGGTTTACAAACAAAAAATTGCAACCAGATGGCTCAATCGAATCTTGAAACAAAAATCCAACGGTGAACAAGATGACTTTCTCAGACGCCTGAGAAATAGCAAACCTCAAAAAATAAATGCATGGACGACTCAGATTGAAAATTTAATCTTACTACCTCCGGTCCATATTAGTATTACTTAATTTTATCTAGATACGAATACATCTAGTTAGACCAAGTTAAAAACATTAATATGGATTAAAGAGAATACTGGAAACTACCAAAAGCCCCTACCACCCGTAACCATTTTGGACGTACGCAGACGTACGCGCGCGTACAAATATCTAAACCTATCAAAAAATCTAAACCGTATGTGGGACCGTGGGTTTCTTCCGGCACACATGTCGACTGCTGTGAGCTCAGTGGCACGCCTGCAGAATCTGGTCATCTAATTTCCCCTTCTCGGCCGCAGCGCGCCTGCAGGAACTGGTCGTCAGATTCTCCTTCCAAGCCGCTCGCCTGCCGCGTTGGCTCGCGATGCCGAGTCGGGTGTGTCCTTCCAAATCTCACCGAAGTCTTACGGAAATACAAAGTCGATCGATGTTGCAACAGCTAATTCCTAATTTGCTACTGATGTGTACGTTCAAAGACCTCTTGCTTTTTTTTAAGCAACCACATATTCTATTAAGAGTCTTGCTTCGGTATCCCTTCTAGAGGAAAAGTTTGAAGGGATAAGCGGGTTATGGATGGATACTGGGTGAGGTTTGAACCATAGTATCATAGTGGCCCGTATTTTAACATATTTATATACAATTTAGAGATCTGTTGATGGCGTTTTCAGGAAGAAAAAAACGTGTCGGTCTCACCTTTGTTATTCACGTTACCCGTGCTGGCCCCCAAATTGATATCTTAGATAATTGGATGTTGCTGAGACGGCTGTTTATGTGCGCCATTTCAGGCCAAACCCAAAAAAGCGATTTATTTTTAATCTTTCTAATTTTTAACAACTAATACCTAGCTTTGCAAATTTTTACCTATTTTTTAGCAAGATATTTATCGATAGTCTATTTTCAAACAAAATTTATTTGTGACAAATAGATCTGGTTCCTCTTTTCAAACTAATTACAGTCTTTTTTTCTTTTTTATAAGCTGGCAGCGTAAACAATTTTTTTACAATATAATCCTTCAGAGGCTGCAATGCCTTGCATCTTGGTTGTGTCCGAAACCGTCACGTACACGCCCTTGCCGGCCGCGGCTACTGCGACAACTCCAACACCTCCCTGAACTTCGGCCACGCCTCCAGATCTGTTCGACGCTGCCAGCTTACCCACGATGGCCACGGCAGCTGCCGAACCGCCATGCGACTTCGTCTGGTCCAAATCCGCCATCGGAGCGTCATCACTGGCCGCGGAATCTGCCGCATCCCCAATCCATCTTCCTACATCCTCCCCGCCTACATATTCGACCATGACCTTCTTCTCTTCTACGGTGGGTTGCGACGACATAGTTCCTTCCATCGCCTCCACCAAAGGCCGGTGGCCGACTGAGAGTTCGCCGGGAGCGGTGGGGTGAGGACTGTGGACTTATATAAGAGCATCTCTAACCCATTCCCTTTCTTCGGCTAGGTGAGCAAATTTTCTCCTTTAGCGGCCCAAGTAGCACCTAACCGAACCCCTAAAGGGGTTTAGAGGAGCAAATATAGGAATCCGACCCCAAAAAATTTGGCCCCCTCTCTCTCTCTCTCATATTTTCTCCTCCTCGCAGCCGATGCGAAAAAGTCCACCGCTCTTCTCCGCCGCCGTTCTGCTCCCCACCGCTAGTCCTTCCACCCAAATCCGCCGAAGATGGCCGGATCGAGCCGCAGGTCGCTGCCGCCTATCCATAGCACCATTCGGGTCCGCGGTGCGCCCCATGGCCGGAGAACGAGGTCACCCGGCCTCCCACCGCCGCCGACAATCCATTACCACGACGTGCGACAATGGTAGTGAGGGACCTATGTCGTCGAGATCACCGACCGCAACACCGGCCGCCATCACTAGATTGGAACCTTCCAATCGGCACGGCGGGAGGCGTGGGCGCATGCCATCAAGGATGTCGAGCTCCACGGCAGCGACTGTGGCCCTCTCAAGTTACCCCTAGGCTAGCCCGATGAGGTCCCAGAGCTCTTCTCCCCTTCCAGCCGTGCCCGTGCCGCGCGCATTGCTTGGGAGGACGAGAGGCGCGGTAGCGACTCGAGGCCGAAGTCGTCGGTGAGCGGTACATGGCGGAGGTGTGGCGCAAGAATCCCGACCGCGTCGCTGCGGAGGCCGCGCGCTACAAGGAGTATGCCGCATGTCGCGGCCTCACCTCTTCCTCCTTGGCGGCATGGCCTTCTTCCTCTATGATGGCGGCTGCGTCTCCCTCGGCAAGTAGGTGGACACCGACGCTCAGCGGCATAGCTAGGGTTAGAATCTATATATGATCTATGCAATGTGTATATGAACTAAGTGGTTTATTATGATTTTGATGTATTTTTGTTTTATTGCAATGTGTTTGATCAAGTGGCTAGCCGAAGTTTAAATTTAAGAGTCCAAATAAAGGGGATCGAATCCGGCGGCCGAAGTATAGCGGAGAAAAAATATAGGAGGTGTCCAAGGAGGCCGCCAAGGTCGCTGTCCGCGATTTTCGCCACGCCGCCAAAGCGCGTAATGAGGCAGAAGCGGCGCAGCGCGAGCACACCGCTGACACGGCGGCAGAGGAGGAGCGTGTGGCTACGGCCGCTGAGGTGGCGGCCACGTGGGCTCTCGTCGACGGCGATGAGACGGAGGTGGAAGAGGAGGACGAGGAGGGGGAGAAGGTGGATTAGCTGGAGGCGGAGGAGGGGGAGGAGGCGATCGTCGTCCCCTTGCAGATCGAGTAGGCGCTAGGCTTCAGCCTCAATGGTGCTCCGGCTCCGACGTGGTTGATCGCGGCTGAGGCAGAAGCCGCACGCTGGGCGACGGAGCTCGTCGACCAGTAGGGGACGGACAACTGGGCCGCTGAGATGGAGAAGGCTCTGGCAAACCGGGCGACGGAGGACCGCAGGAAGGCGGCGGGCAAGGCGGTGGTTCGCAGCCAGGCGCGCGAACGTCACCGCGAACGCGTCCAGCAGCCGGCCATCTGGTTTTCTAGGGCGACGATCTACGGGGTCGGCGACAGTGGAAACGGTGGTCGTGACAACGGCGACGAGTACCCGTAGCGATGTCATCCTCCAGTAGCAGGAGCAGTCCCCTTTATTTTGCTTAAACGTGCCTTTTTTTAAGGGGTAGGGCTAATCTAATGAAAAACTCTATTTTAAGTACGAATGTTTCACTTACATATGGGCCCGAGTGACCGACTGGTAGGACACGTCCTTTGTCCGCGCGTCGGGCCGACGCAATCGTTGCCCGATTTGATGCACGGCTGGGTCGGACCCAGACGCGTCAGTCTGAATGGATCGTGCCGCTAGAGAGAGCCGCGCACATCTCACGCGTCCGCACAAATGAGTTAAGACGTGCTCAGACCGGATTGGATCGATTCGGTGAAAATACATAAATGAGATGGGAACGGATAGGACAAGGACGGATTTCCTTTTATCGGCCAACCAGACCCTCAACGTCATCCGGGTAACGAACTACTTTACACAGCGTCACGTGCGTGCTTATACAGGTAGATCTCTCACCCGAAACCCACCAAAACAAACCCGAAACCCGGTTTCCCAGCTAAAATTTTCTCTAGGGGGGATCCCGAAGCAAGAGTCTTTAATTAATTGAAAATCAAGTTACACGAAGCAACACATGTGAACACTAAAAGACAGACCGGGATAAAATGACTATCCTGAAAACACTGCAGATAAAAGACTAAGAGATCGAAAAATCCAAAACGACCCTGCAACCACCGAATCTAGCGGCCTCCACCAAACACCAGCGCTACCGAGACGAACGCCGATAGAGACGTCGAGCCTCCATCATTGCAAGATCCAAAAAAGCACCATCGCAAATGAGGTTTGTGAGTCGATGAACAGGCCTGCTGCACGTAGCGAGGCACATGTCGCTGTGGCATGTCGACTGGGAGACGTCCCCGTGTTGTCTTGGACCAAGATCCGTCACCTCCCGTCGACGAAGTCGAAGGAGAAAGGCAGATCCACCACCTCCGGACTAACATCCTTGCTCCAGAGAAATCACCTCGTCCCGGCTGCGAGCGCCATCGCGGATAACGACGGGCGCCAGTGACACAACGAGAAACAAATCTCGCCAGATCTAAAGAACAACGAGAAGACCAAGCTGCCGATCTGAAAGACCAAACAACAAACATTGCCATAATCTCCACAACCATGAAGATCAGCACCGGTGTGGGAGTAGAGATGAGGCAGATTTATTCGTCCAGGCGCCGCTCCCACCATCCCAACGACGCACCACGACAAAAACACCCTAACCCTAACTACTAGACGGAGGGACAAGGTTCCCCCTTCCTCCAACCGCCGGAGCGGCAAGCGGAGGGAGAGGGAACCAGTCCGATCACCGGCTGAGATCTAGGGAGGGAGCCGCCGCCTGAGGAGACGAGCTGCACCAGAGCGTTGGTGTGCACACAAAAGGAATTCTGCGGCAAGTGCAGTGTTCAGAGACCTCTTTCTGGGTTTCCTTCTTGCCATGTCGCCTTGATTTTTTCGAGTTTTGTCGCCTTGGAGTAAATTGCAGAATACTACCGCAAGTCGGGTACCAGTTACCAGTTTGTACCAATATTCATAATTTATGTGAGTTACTACCGCAAAGTGTGGTAAAAGTTGGTAAAATTTGGACTCTATGACATATGGACCATAGGTATAGTATAAACTGCCGCGCGGATCCGGCAGGGCTTGGTCCCGGGAGGTGGTGGGGCGGCGCATCGACGAGGGCTACATGCGGGGATGTGGCGTGTCAACAGTTCCTGCAAGTGGTGGTGCTGCGTCGTTGGGGAGGCGGCCGCCTCTCAGCAGCGGCGGCGGGCGGCGTGGGGGATGGCTTGGTGCCCTGAGGCGTGCTGGCGGCGCGGTGACCCTGGCAGCTGCCCGAAGGGTGGTGACCGGTAGTCTAGCCCCCTTGTGCAGCTCCATCTGGCCCAGATCTACGCCCACTTGGGCCTGATCTAGGTTGGGGCGGGCTTCGCACGGTTCGGTCACTCTCTGGAGGTGGAAAGGTGGAGTGGGGCGTGTGGGAGGGCGGCGGCTGCTGCGGCTCTACATCAGCATGACAGTGGGGACTTTACTGGCCTTTTCTGGGCCTGGTCGGGCCAGAGGGCCTGGTGTGCCCCTGCTGACATGTCCGGATGGCAACCGCCACTAGCGATGGAGGTCGGTCTTCTCCGAGCAGTTGGGTTGCTGCCGCCATCCTGTGTCAACCAGTCCTACCCCCTCCGCCTTGCAGGTCACGCAATGCACCTGGTTCAGTGGGTGCGAGTCCGCGGATGCCAGGGCGGCGGCCTCGGAAGGTGGTCTGAGGGCGTTCCTTCAACGGAGGCGGCTTCAGGAGGTGACTTCCGATGGTGCCATACTCCTCTTGCAGCGGTGTTCTTCCACAAGCAGCGTCCGGTGATGTCCTGGATGGCGGCGGGGCGAAGGCGCTGCTGATTGGTAGCAGCGGTGGCAGAGACGAGCTTGGCCGGTGGCTCCAAACTCTAGATCTGGGCCCGTTGGGCCCGAGTTGGTGAAAGAACATGTTGGGCCCCCATGTGTGGTTTTGGTAATTAATGACAATCTTTATGGACTAATGTGTGTATTAAGTTATACTTGTAGGATTTGTCCATTGGCATCGCTTGGAGTATGTGTTGGCTTCAAGGTCGATGAAATGCAAAGAAGATATGTTGGGCAAGCTCAATATGCGAGGTCGATGATGAGGAATTAAGGAGGGCGTTCCATCTTGAGAAGGGCAAGATCGTCTACATCAAGCTCAAGTGGAATGCTCAAGGCAAAGGTATAATCTTGATAGGTTTTCTCTTTTGCCGGTCTCACGTCGTGTGTGTGAGACTGGGTTTAGGATAGATAACCGTACTATCAAGAGGGGCTCTCGTAAGAGTAATTCGGTCACATCGTTTGGAGAGAGCTCAAACCTTTGCATACTTGCATCATCGTATTTGGTTGTTATTTGGTCTTATCCATGTGAGGATATAGAGCTTGTGGTAATCTCCATAACAAGCTCTTGTTCATCAAAATTGGATCTCCCATATATATCTTGTTGCGATTTTGATTTATGCGGCTTTTCGGTTTCTCACCAAATGAGGTATCTCACATTATTCTACTTGATACTTTCTCTCTTGGTGATAATCAATATTTCCACTTTTTATTGAGAAGCCCTTGTCGTCCTTTATCCAACGCAATTGGAATCGGGTCAATCGGAGCTTCCAGTCAAAAGTTATTGCCGTTTGAACATTGGCCTATCATTTCCCCTTGTAAAATCTTCTGTGTCAACCGGTAGTACCGGATCTTCAACCGGTACTACCGCTTGACACCGGTACTACCGGTTCCAGTACCGGTTGGCACTGATCAAAAGAGAGAAGGGTGAGTACTAGTCAGTACCCACCAGTACCACGGAGCGGAACTACCGGCCCAACCGGTAGTACCGCTTGGTACAAGCGGTAATACCGCTTGAGGCGGTCGTACCGCTCGTCGGTACCGCTGCATACTGACTAGCACCCTCCCCTCTCCATTTTGGTCAGTCCCAAGCGGTACTTGGGACCGGTACTACCGCCTGAACCGGGAGTACCGCTTACTACCTCCGGTACTACCGCTCGGGGGTAGTACCGCAAGGGCGTACCGCCCAAAGACTGAAGAACAAGGTCACCACCGGTACCTGGTCCGGTACTGGACCGGTAGTACCGCTTGCAAGCGGTACTACCGCTTGAGTACCGGTACTAACGGTCATTTAATGCTCCAACGGCCATATTTTGCCCAGCCCTATAAATAGCTTTGCCCCTATTTGCCTTACTCCTTAAGCTTGATTTCTACTCATCCCTCCATTGATTCTTGCATAGATTTGAGGGGTAGTTGGAGGAGATCTAGATCTACGTTTTGACCAAACCAAAACATCTCTTTGTGAGTGTATCTTTGGGGATCTAGATTTTGGGGGATTTTGTGTCTCTCTTTGATTGTTCCTCTCTTGTTCCCCCAATAGCTTTAGTAGCTTTGTTGGAACTTGAGAGTGAGGGATTTGAGCATCTTTGTGGTGTTCTTGCCATTTGCATTTGGTGCATCGGTTTGAGTTCTCTTTGGAGGATTTGGTTTGAATTGCTCATTGGAGCTTGTCCCTCTTGGGTTCTTGGAACCCTAGACGGTTTTGTGGCCTTGGTGGCATTGTGGCCTTTTGTGGCATTTGTTGGGAGCCTCCAATTAAGTTGTGGAGTTGTGCCCCAACCTTGTGAGAGGTTCCGGTTGCCACCGACAAGTGCACCGATAGTGGAAGCGTGGATCGATCCCATTGGGGTGAGATTCACCGGAGAATAAGGGAGGCCTTTTGTGGCGTTGGTGGTTTGATACCACCCCCTCTCCAAACGAGATGTACTCCATGTTGGGAGGAACTCGGTAAAATATTGGTGTCCCCGCGTGCCTCGGTTATCTCTATATCCGAGCTCTTTACTTATGCACTTTACATTGTTATAGCCTTCGTGCTTGAAGTATTATATATACCTTGCTATCACTTTGTTGCTTGTATTGCTTAGCATAAGTTGTTGGTGCACATAGGTAAACCTTAGTTGTTTCTAGGTTGTGCTTTACAAAGTAAACACTAGTTTTATTCCGCCTTTGTTGAGCCACTCTAGGAAAAGTTTTAATCGCCTATTCACCCCCCCTCTAGGCGACATCCGTATACTTTCAGTTGGGTTTGGGCGGGCTAGGTCGCTACCATGGTGGGTTTGGAGAGTGGGAGTGATGATGATAATGTGTCTGCTGCAGCACGGGGGGGGGGCTTCATGGGACCAATCTGGGCTTGGCCAGGCCTAGTTGGCCTGGTATGCTCCTGCTGTTGTGTTTGGTCTGCTACCGCTTTGGAGGTGGAGGTCGATCCCTCCCACGCGACAACGGCGCTGCTGTACCTTGTCTTCGGTGGGTTCCTCGCGCAGGCTAACCTCGTGGTGTTTGCCATGGTGAGACGCTGATGAAGACGGAGGGACCATTTTGGCGCATGTTTGTGGAAGTTGGCAGAGTGCCAGGACTTGCTGGAGTTTGGGTCTTTGGGGGCTCGAGAGAAATCCTTGCCGGCTAGGCTGGCTCCGGCGTGGCGACATCTACGGGTGTCGCCTTCCTTCTTGAAGGGCACCGGATGTACCCTCCTCTCACTCTCCTGCGTGTATCGGGAGAAATCCAAGGAGAAGTCCGGGCAGCGGTGTCGTCATCATCGTCTCCCTTCTTGAAGGTGTTGCTTGGTACACGGCAATTCGGAGGCATAGGATCATGGTGGGACTTTATCGGAGGGCGTAGTGGTCACGACTCTTAGTCAGTGGTCGATCCGGTGCTGTCATGCATTGTTTTCCTTTTCTTTCTTTTGTATTTTTTCTTGGGCTTTTTCTTGTGTTGTTCGGCCCTAGTAGTGCTTGGATATTTCTTTAAATGTTGTGTTGTCTGGCCCAGCAGCGGTCTCACTGTGTGCTTTATTTATAAAGCGGGGTGAAAGCCTGTTTTGAGGAGGTATAGTATAAACTGTGGCAACATTGACACCTCCCTCCCGCGTTGCTCCCGTGAGCGACCGGGAGGAAACCCCTAGCGCCACCGGGTGGGCCCCCTACCTTCCTACCCTCTAAGGATGGCAATTTTACCCATGGGTGCGGGTACCCGCGGGTACCGTACCCGCATGGGTAGGGTATGGGTACACTTTTATACCCACGGGTAATTCCCATACCCTACCCGTTAAGTCATGGGTACGGGCACGGGTATAGACTTGTACCCATGGGTATACCCATACCCTGCCCGTTTAAACTGGCATGTCAAACTTATCTATAGAGTTCGAACCTATGCGACCGAGAAACCTAAGGACGAGTATGAGATTGCGACTACTAAACTTTAATTTGATACTTTCATGTACTCGTCTACTATTAGTAAGTAGAGATTATTGTATTTTTTCAAATATGCTATTGATTAAAGTAATTTTTTGAATAACTTGTATACTATTGGATATACCTGTAAGGTACCCAATGGGTATGGGTACCCGCCGGTTATAGGTATGGGTAAAGTTTTATACCTACGGGTATGGGTAAATTTTTGTACCCATTGGCTATACAGGTATGGGTATGGTATTACTCTACCCTGCTCATACCCTACCCATTGCCATCCTTACTACACTCCATCCCTCCTTGCCACCATCGGTACATGCCGGCGGCAAAGCCGCTCAGCGCCGGTGGTGGCGGGGACCCTCCTCTCTCCCTGGTCTGCCTGCTCGCGGCGCGGGCCGTGCTAGTTGACCGGTGGCGGCGCGCGTGGGCGGGGCACGGCGGCGACGCCCTGCTGGGGCGTGGATGGATGCTCGGGAGGAGGCGACGGCACCTACTCTAGTGCGGCGGCTGTCGGTGGCGCGCGGCGCAGTCTTGGACCCCTCAAACGGAGGTGCGGCGTGTCTCGGACAGTGGAGGTGGTGACGGTGTGGTCCAGGCAGAGGGAGGTGACGGCCTACGGCGCGGCTTGGCAGTAGGATCCCGCAGGCTGGATCTGGGCCCAGATCTGGGCCCACCTAGCCTGTCCCAGATCGGGCCTGGTCTAGGATTTGTGGGCCTTGGCCGGCCATGATGGAGGCACCTCTGGCGGTGGTGTTGACTGCCTCGCAGAGAAGCTAGATGCGGGCCAGGCGGGCTAACGTTTGGCTACCACCATCTGCTAGCACGGCCTGCGGGCGGCACGGAGGTTGTCGTGTCCGTTTCTCTCGACATCCTTGGGTTGGTCAC
The DNA here is from genome assembly GCA_916181665.1 of Avena sativa. Classification (NCBI taxonomy): domain Eukaryota; kingdom Viridiplantae; phylum Streptophyta; class Magnoliopsida; order Poales; family Poaceae; genus Avena; species Avena sativa. The sequence continues at coordinate 335,441,811 of OV702280.1, read as the reverse complement.
CGATATCCCTCGCCCGCTCCAAGGTGTTAGCTGTTCTTGTGGTCACCGGTTGATGCTGCATCGGTGGTTTTCCTTAGACCGGTGGTGGTCCGGGTGAGCACGGTGCAACAGCGTTGCTGCTTGGTGACGGGGATCTGCGGTGGCGGCAGATCCACTGAAGGACGGAGGAGTAGGAGCTAGAGCTAGGGTTGGCGGCCATGGTGACACCCTTGCTGTAGTGTGGCGGCGGGGCTTCACGAGTCCGTTTGGACTTGGCCAGACTAGCGAGGGCCTGGTTTGTCCTTGTTGCTACATCCGGTCGGCTATCGCCCCCGACAATGGAGGTTGTTCCCTCTCGCGTGTTACTGTACCTCCGACCCCCGCGGAGGTCGCCTCTTCTTGGTTGTACCAACCTCACATCATGGGTCAAGGTGAGATGACGGTGGTGACGGCAATACCGTGAGGGCGTATGCTGATGGGTTGCGAGCTTGGTGGAGCAATTCGGGGCGTCCAGGAGAGTGGTTTCTTGAGGGGTCGGGAGAAATCCTTGTCGTCTAGACACCAACATGACGATGCCTGCGGGTGTCGCCATCCTTCCTGAAGGGCATCGGGTGTATCTTTTCCCCACCTCCCATTGCGTATCGGAGAAACCCTAGGACCTGTTCGGGCAGCAACGTCGTTGTCGTCGCTTTCCTTCTTGGAGGTGCTACTTGGTACGCGACGTTTCAGAGCGCTTGGAGTATGTGGGAATTCTTCGAAGGACGCAACGGTCGCGGGTCATCCTTGTTTTCGTCGAGCCACTGCTGTCAGCTTTATTTTCTCTTCTTTTTTTTTCTTTTTTTTTTCTTTTTATTTGTTGTTTTCTTTCAATGTCGTGATGTCTGACCCAGCAGCGATCTCAATCATGGTTGCTATATTAATATATCTAGACGCATATCTGTTTCGAAGAACTGTGTTAACTTTAAAGTGTGACAACAACTAAACACTTGCCAAACTGCCAAACTTTGGTTTAGCAAAGTGTGGCTGGAAATCAAACACGCCCTTAGCCACGTTTTTGTGGCTGACACATTTGCCAAACTTAGTCTCGGCAAAATGTGGCCGGCTGTTTTTCTTAATGGCTAATCATCAACGCTCTGTCTAATTATGATTTAATCTATTCCGTCGGCCTATATATATAGATATCCAAGGTGAGTTTTTGACACAGTGAGAAGCGCTGCAATACGTATGGCTGCAGGAGAAGTGGCGAGGATGCCCGGTCGTGCCGTCCTCACATTTCTCCTTCTCGCTGTCGCTTCCGCGGCCTACGACGGCGTCGGACTGAAGCCAGTAAGCCGGAGGGACTTCCCCAACAGCTTCATCTTCGGGACCGCATCCTCCTCCTATCAGGTTTCCCACTTCTTTCCACCATTGATTCAAGCAGCATAGAATAGGGATTTTGCTTTCCTTTCTCGGATCAGCACAATCTGATGGATGATGGCATGCACATGTATGGAAGCTGTATCATGCATAATCTCTGCTGCTTGCTAATGTTAGAAGTGAAAATAGTTAGGAATGTTGTAGTTAGAAGCAGAGGCCCTGGTTAGAAGTAAGAACAGAGTAGGTTCTTGGAAAACGTTCGAACAAGTGGGAGAAAAAAAAGGTTCTTATAAGTTCCAGAATATATGACTTGTCTATGCGATCCTTGATCCGATCCAACAAGTAAATATCATATGTTCGGTTCTGGATCTGGTCTCATATATGCACATGCATCTGGCACACTACTTGCAGTATGAGGGTGCTGCGACGGAGGGAGGCAAGGGACTAAGCATCTGGGACAACTTCACTCACCAATACCCAGGCATGTGTACATCTGCAACACGCAGCTTATATATTAACTTCTTCTTGAGCAAAATGTTTGCATATCTTGCTTAACAGTATAAGAAATCATTAGGCAACTAAGATATTGCAAATCTCCTTAAAAACAAAAAATTGCTAAATCTCTTCTGTAGTCCGTGGTATTATGCAAGTTAGGGATAGTGAAAGGAGAATATTATCGTTAGATTTAGTATGAAAAGTAGTTTTGTACTATCACAATCTTGTAATCCTTTACTACCATGTCGAACAACAATAATGGTCAAAACTGAGTGTCTTTTTTGGCAATAGTCAAAGCTGTGTGTTGAAGCTGGTGTGTATATATCTGGAAGGTCATCTGTTAGGAAAAAAGAGAGTAGTATTTCAGTACTAGTCGATATTATCTGAACGGAGGTCGGTGTGAACATACAAGTGAATTTATATGCCAATATTTGTAGGCTTTAAGCCTTTAACTACTACTAGGACAAGTAGGCCCTTTTATATCCATCCGGTCAATAGTGTGATAAGTAATTTGCATGCAAAACTGAAGTTAAATCATGATGTTCCTTTCAACAAATGAGCAGACGAGTCTTTTTCCCCCATAAAAACAGGAATAATTTTTGCAGATAAAATTGTCGACAGAAGCAACGGGGATGTGGCAGTGGACTCCTACCATCTTTACAAGGTACTGCATAAGTTAGGCCTTCCACAATGCAGGTTTCTTACATAATTTTATCCTAGGTAATTTACTGATGTGGCATTTTAGTTAATAAAGAGAGAGACTTGTTGTATATCTTAGTTAAGATCCAACCCTTGCACATGGTCATAAGCAAAATAATAATTAGCTAGTCCAATCACACACATGCATGAGCCTAAAACCATTAGATGCACCACACCATCCCTAAAAACAACACTTAAGACAATGCATCCAAGTAGTTGTCTCTTAAGTTTTAATTTCTCCTAAAACGCTTTAAGAAACTATGTATTGTCTAAGGCCTTGAGATCTCACTATGAAAGGAAATTTGAATCTTATTTAATCAGGAAATAAGAATCTAGGTAGTACTAATCACAACTTCCAAAAACCTCAGGAAGATGTGCGCCTCATGAAGGATATGGGAATGGATGCATACAGATTCTCCATCTCATGGACAAGAATTCTTCCAGGTAACAGATATCTTTCAATCCTGATAGTACGTTTTACCTCTTTTGTTTTATTTGCTTTCTGAATTATAGATTACGCAAATCCCCCATATGCCAAGTTGATACTACCATGTTCACGTTGGCCTTAATGAATGCTTGTCAGATGGGACTCTGGGAGGTGGAGTGAACAAAGAAGGCATTACATATTATAATAACTTGATTAATGAGCTCCTATCCAAAGGTAACCATCAGTACTTAATTACTATTATCAAATAATGTTATGAACCTGCAGGATGCACTGACATCATGCTCATTACTTAAACAGATGCATGATTTTTAAGAACTGTTAATCTTTATATATTTGCAGGGTTGCAGCCATTTGTGACCCTTTTTCACTGGGATTCACCTCAGGCGCTGGAAGATAAGTATAGAGGGTTTCTTAACCCTAATATCATGTGAGTGGTGAAAGTATCCCGAAGACAAGCTTTACAAATATACATGGATAAATAAATAGATTATGGGACACTGATAGAGTACTTTTTGGGATTTTAATATTGCCAGCACAATAATCTTTGTGTCGTCTAGAAGCAAGGCATTGTGAAATGGAAAATTCAAATGAAAACATCAAATTCAGTCAAAATAAACCCAAATAAAAGAAGATTCGCAAGGGGTAGCATGAGTAAGTTAGTCCAATATGCATGAAGTTTATCTTTCTCTCTACCTACTCCACCATGGACATCCATGGTAAATAGCCAAAAAATTCTGACAGCAACGTTTTGGAGTTGGGGCTCCATGGAGGCCGATAAGATATCGATGTGATTGAATATACCTGTGACAGTGACTCCATAAGACCAGCCTGCATGGTCCGCTAAAAACAGAACATTGCCATCGAGCATTCAACACACTCTATCTCTCTCTAACGCATTTTGTAAGATGCTACAAACATGCTACTCCCTCTGTCCGGAATTAACCGACTCGCATTTGTCTAGATCCGCAAGTATCTACACATTAATGTGAGTCAGTTAATTCCGGAAGGAGGGAATACGATAATTTAACCGTATTGTCATTCACCGGCGCCTGCAGAAATGACTTCAAGGATTACGCTGAAGTCTGCTTCAGGGAGTTTGGAGATCGAGTGAAGCACTGGATCACAATCAATGAGCCCTGGTCGTATTGTGTTGCGAGCTATGCGATGGGCGTGTTTGCGCCAGGTCGGTGCTCGCCTTGGGAGCTAGGGAAATGCAGCACGGGAGATTCAGGAAGGGAGCCTTACACCGTAGGCCACCATCAGCTGCTCGCCCATGCAGCAGCCGTCAAATTGTATAAACAGAAGTACCAGGTGACGTCTAACTAGCAGTTCGTTTCCACGCATCCATGAACAACCAAATGATTGATACAAATGTGTATGAAAATTCAGGCCGTCCAGAAGGGGAAGGTTGGGATAACTCTAGTCTCAAACTGGTATGTCCCCTTCTCACGTGGAAAATCCGACAATGCTGCAGCGAGGCGCGCTATAGACTTCATGCTTGGGTGGTAAACTCTCTGCAATTCACATAGTACATCTTAATTTTGAAGGTCTAGAACGAAATGACAATCTTCTTACTAGCTAGGAATGCCCGTGTAGGTTTATGGACCCCCTCACGAGAGGAGTCTACCCCCAGAGCATGAGAACATTGGTTGGTAATCGTCTGCCGCAGTTCACAAAAGAACAATCTAAGATGGTCAAGGGTTCATTCGATTTCATTGGAATCAACTATTACACTGCAAACTATGCCGATAACCTTCCCCCATCAAATGGACTGAATATCAGCTACAATACAGATGCTCAAGCTAACCTTACCGGTGAGTCATCACGTGTCAACCATTTTCTTCGTTTTAATTATGTATATTAACCTTCCAAAATTGTCAGGTGTTCGAAATGGCGTCCCCATAGGTCCTCAGGTAATTTGCCACTTATGTAAATACTACATGCCAACAGATCTTCCATAATACCTAGTTGTTTCCCCACTTTTCATGTGTGGTGAATCAGTTCTGTATATGTATGTAGTCTGCTGCACCTTGGCTCTACGTCTACCCTCAAGGATTACATGATCTGCTGCTATATGTGAAGGATAACTACGGCAATCCCACCGTCTACATCACTGAAAATGGTGAGCATATTTCTCTCCTGAAAACCAAAAGGAGACATTACAGAAACTTAACTGAAAAACTCTTTAATTCAGGCATCGCCGAACTCAACAACAAGAGCCTGACAATCCAGGAAGCCCTCAAGGATTACGCCAGGATAGACTACTACCACAAGCACCTTCTTGCCCTGCAGAGTGCCATAAGGTCGATCAAAGCATTCTGCATACTCTTAACTCTGCCATACAAGCTACAAATCAAATCTGACATTACCTGACAATGCGATGCACGCGCTATACTGATTAACAGGGATGGAGCAAATGTGAAGGGGTACTTCGCGTGGTCGCTGCTCGACAACTTCGAGTGGGCGAGCGGGTACGCGGTTCGGTTCGGGCTACACTTTGTGGACTACAGGGATGGCCAGCAGCGCAGGCGGTATCCCAAGCAGTCAGCACACTGGTTCAGGAAGTTCCTCAAGAGACGAACATGAATAACTGGCAGTCACGCGATGGAGGCAGTGTGTGTGAGTGTTGCAATAGACCGATTGGCTGATTGCACTAGCATATGGGCTTTTGATCTGTATTTTCATCTGTATTGGCCGTTATGACCGTATAATAAGTTCAGCCGAATTCAGTTCGGACCTACTGACCGAACGTATGTCTGCAGCGTTTGTGTGGCATTGCCCAATCTTGTAGATTGCTAGGAAAAGGGAAACAAAGAAGATAAAGAAGCTTAGCAGAGCATACTTTGTGCCTGGCCGTGAATCGTAGGAGTAATCTTTGATCCAAGCTGATAGCAATGAATTTGCTATCTGCATCCAATTTGGAACATTGGTTTGACGAGGTATATATAATTAGTCCTTCCAAGCCTTTTTCATCAGTGCAGTTTGGTCATGGAGTTTGGTGTATGGGTTAATAAAAAGGGAGCGGCTACACCGAGGTCGACCTAGATACGTCTTAACGCGAGGTCAGTTCCGACCAGATGGCCTTTCCCTCGATTCACGTGTCGTATGCATCGTTACTTCCCCCCGAAAACAGAACAGCCCAGCGGGAAACTCGCGCCCAGGGAGCGGCTACACCGCGTGCAATTGACGCTACTACCAGATATCTCCTGCGCCTCCGCCTCCGCCTCCTTCAAACCAGCGGTTACATCTAGATCTCGTTCCCCAGGCTCCGTGGAGCTCTCTATCCTCCTCCTTCAACATCGGCAGGTGTAAACCTACACCTACTCTTCTTCCCCCAGCTTATTCCCCAGCTCGATCTCCAGCTCGATCATCTTTCCCAGCTTACCTGGAAGCTCGATCCAGGACACATGCACCTACTCAAAGTAACATCGTCAAAAAATTACACAGAGGATACCCTGCTGAGGTACGTGCTCTAACATCCTGCGATTCCTCTCCTCCTTCTCTACTACTACTACTACCCCAATCCCTCTTCCCCATCCTCGTATTCTGTCCATGTGATTGCTCTAACATCCTGTAAAAATTACATCCTTTCGTGAGCAACACAAGAAAAAAAATCTAGCAGATATTATCCTACCATATAACCATCTGTGATAACATCCTGCCTTGGAACATGCATTAACCACATCCTACAATGTAACCATCCCGTTATCTGTGATAACATCCTTCCAATTTGTTGGTCCTTTCATGAGCAACACAGGATAACATCCTGCCATGTAACCAACTGTGATAATATCCTACCAATTTGTAACATTGTATCAGTGCAAAACAAAAGTAGGTAGCAGGAAAGCAGTGATAACATCCTAGCAGAAAAGCAGTGATAACATCCTAGCAGATATGATAAAACAGTGATAACAGTAACATCCTGGAAACACAAAACAGAAGTAGTGGTAGCATGTACTGAACATCCTAGAACACAAACACAGAAGTGATGTTAATATCCTTTGGGCACATTATCATTCTTCCTCTCTTCAGTTTGATAGAACATACACTCAGGCATAAAAAAGGTCCCACCTTTTTCCATTTGTTGTGATGTAACATGAATCTGCAGTTACAGGTAGAAAAGAAGTTAGTAAAAAAATGACCGTGTTGTTGTAAATTAACTATGAAGTAAAAAAGTAACATTTTTGTTTGCTTTATGTTCAGAATAACTTTGTTGTTCTGTAATGAACTTCGCTGATAATGTGTTATGTAAATTTCAGCAGTGAATGTAAAACAAAAAATGACAAGAGGTTTCGAGTGGTGGTTTGGAGGGTTTGATCTAAACCAGCCACTAAATTCAGACGAAGAACCTGATGTCCAGGACGATGGGGCTCGGACATCGGCTCCCTGTGATGCTCGGGCTGATGCTGGAACATCCGCTACTGATATAGATGTGCCAGATGTGCAACTGGGGCCTAATGTTACTTCTCGTGCACAAACAGGGGTGACGCTTCCTAGTGAGTAAAGTGGTAGTGAGGATGAGGTTTAATCTACTCCAGAGGGTTTTGTTCCAAAAACTCCATTTATCGGGATGTTGTTTGCGCCGCTTGATGAAGCATTGGTTTATTACAACAGATATGCTAAACATGTTGGATTCTCAGTGAAGATAGAGTCATCAATGAAATCTGCAAAAGATGGTGAGAAGGACAAGAGTGTTTTTGTATGCAACAAATCAGGAAAAATGCAGAGGGAGAAGAAGTGCCATTGAAGCAAAGGAAACGTACTATCACCAAACTATGTGATTGCAAAGCGAACATGAGGGTGAAGCGCACTAGTGCTAGATGGCAAGTGACGCAGTTTGTAGAGGAACACACTCATGATGTTATCCAGAAGTTCGCTTTAAAGAAATATCTGAGATCGCACAAGAAAATACCAAAAGAGGAGAGAAAATTTATAGACTTGTTGCATGAGGTGAACCTCAGTTCTGGGAGGATTGTGCAGATTATGGCTGAGCTTTATGGAAACAAAAAGAATGTACCATATGACAGCAAAACTGTGAGTTGAAGATTTCAAGATATACCCGAGTTGTTGGATTATTTTGAAGAGTTGAAGAAACAGGATCCGCGTTTCTACTACAAGTTCTATCTTGACAAGTTGTCTCGAGTTGAGAGAATATTCTGGGTAGATGGTGCTGCGCGGGATGCTTGCAAGTTGTACAATGATTGCATTTCATTTGACACGACGTACATGACAAACAGGTATAAGATGCCGTGTGCGCCGATCGTAGGTATCAACAGATATGGGCAATCCATTCAGCTTCGGTGTGGTTTTGTCCGGAATGAGAGGATAGCAGATTTTGTATGGCTGTTTGAGATGTTTCTAGATGCAATGGATGGCTTGCATCCGGATAACATCATAACTGACCAAGATGGTGCTATGAGGAGTGCAATCCTTACTTTGTTGGTGCACACTGTGCATAGGAATTGCAGATGACATATAATGCAGAAAGTGCAAGAGAAGCTTGGTCCTTTCATAGTAGAAAGAGAAGAATTAAGGAAGGATTTCAATGAAGTCATTGGTTACAGTTTGAGTATAGAGGAGTTTGAGACCAAGTGGTCCGAGATGTTAATCAAGCATGATATTGTTGATAATGCTTATTTTCTTGATATCTATGATCTAAGACAGACTTTGTTCTAGTTTACTTCAGTTTACTTCCAGCACCGCCTTTTCCCATTCCTGTAGACTATAGCAAGAAGTGAAGGGTTCAACACAATTCTTAAGAAGTATGTTAGTCCCCATGATAGCCTTTTTCGCTTCTTTAAACAATACATGAAGTTACAGGAGCAGACTGATGTAGTTGAAGATTCGCATGAGTTTATCGGCGAGGATAAAACTGTCAGACTTTGGTCAGAATTCCCTATGGAGCAGCAAATTTTAGATACATACACTCTGCCGATTTACAATCGTTTTTAGGTTGAGTTGCGTAAGATAACTTCCTACGATGCTTTTGATTGTGGAGGTGGCGTCTTTGAAATTGTTCCAGTTCAGGGGGCTGTCTATGGTTATGGCAGAAGAAGTTACATGGTTGATGTTGATTTGGAGAATGAAATATACAACTGCCAATGTTGTAAGATTAAGAAGGATGGTATTCTTTGTTGCCATATAATGAAGGTTATGTCCCATTTGGGTGCGGTGCATCGAATACCAGACCGCTACATCCTTGAAAGGTGGTCCAAACCTCCTCCGGATATAGTTGTGCCAACCATAGAGCCAAAACAAGTTGTTCATCCAGCTAAGAAACTGTCAAGGAAAGATATGAGGATGTTGCGTTATGGGAACCTATGCAATGATTTTGCTAAAATTGCTGTTGGTTTGACGTCCTCAGACAAAACAGAAGAGATTGCTGAGAAACACATGAAAGCAATGGAGAAAGAAATGGCTTATCTCAAAAAGGCTGCTGCAGATGCATTCAAAAGGAAGAAGGGAAAAGCTCCAGTAGTTCCTGAGAGCACTAACATGGCAGATGGTGAACCTATGGAAGAAGATCCCACCCTTGCTACCAACAGAAAAGCGCAAGACCCTGCTGTCACGACCACTAAGGGAAGGCCAGCTCAGAAGAGGAAGAAAAGTGGGTTACATCTTTAGAATCCTCGTCCGACTAAATGCACACTTTGCAAAGAGATAGAACATGATAGCCATAACTATCCATTGAGGCTATCTGATCCAGCAAAGCACCTTACATTTTCGCTTTTCAAGTAGTAGATATGGAAAAATAAACCGGCTTCTTTAGTGATTTCTTGGTTATGTGAAAATTGGAATTCTCATTGTCTTCCTAAATGTATTTTACATGTTCCTCGCTGTTGATTTTTCTTTGCTATTTCCAAATAATATAGCATGTTTGATGTAAGCATGTTATGCAATGTAAGTTTACAGTTGCTTGAACAGAAAAACGGATGAAAACTCACTGTTGAACTAGATGTAACACTGCCAAGTTGTTGTGTTCTTCGGAAAACGAATCCATTTGTCAGTGAATATCTTCCTTATGTTTGGCATATCCTTCTGTGTGTAAGTTGGCACCTTTCTTCCATGATTTTCTTCCAGGTTTTTTAGAGTGAAAAACACGTAGTCATACCTGATAAAAAATGCTCACTTAGGCAGGATGTAGAAATTTGTACAGTTTTCTTTTTGTTTTTTTAGAAAGGCAACATCTTATATATAAGCAAGATGAAGTGAAGCAAAAACATACAGCGCTTTAAAAAAGTGTAAGATTGTGGATGATCACATACGTGTTAGTTTGCTTCGGGCTTTCAATAAGTTCAATTGGTCAAGTTGAAATCTGCACTTTTGAATCTTTGAAGTATCTTTCCCACATTATTTTGATCACAACCACTAGTAGATGGCAACTGTGCATTAGTAATGCTTCACCATTTTCACTTAGGGAGTTAATGATTTCGAACCTTTGAGCTTTGATGTTTAGAACAACCAGCCAGTAGTGGCCTGATTGATCATTAGGCATGTTTGTCAACTTCTGCAAAGTTGGGAAGCAAACCTGCATGTAAAAAAATAGCAAGTTAAATTGCTTCTTGTTAAACAATATTAGTTAAGAAAAATCCAAGTTTTGAGAACATTGAAAACACAGGTAATTATGAGGTTCTTACAACTTCTTTTTCATCTAGTTTGTTAGTAGGGGTTATCTCGAAGCATCTTGTAACATCTTTAAGGTCGAAGCGGCAGTCGATCAGGTACTCCTGGGAAAAACAAAAAGGAAGTGTAGATGAATTTTGCTAGTACCAACTCTTTTGAATAGAAAAATACTAAAAAACTAGACCAAGATGTTACACTTAAAAAGAAAAAAAGGAACATTAAACTTACAGCTACACGTAGCGGCATGATGTACTTCGCTTGGTTTGTGTTCTCTTCTTTTATAATGTGAATAGCAACCTTAGCAACTATATTCATCAGTTTTTTCCCTGGTTTCACTGAATCAGCTAGATTACCAACAGTTATGTAGTATCTATCTACATCGACAACAGTTTCATCATTCGTTATGGACCGACCCTTGAAACCGTGTTTGCACACCATGCTGTATAGAGTCTCAATTGGTTTGGTTACGTTGTAGTTCTTCTGCTTTTCATAGTTCACATAAGGTGATTTGTCGAACTTGCCGGCTTTGGATATTCTCTTCTGGTATTCATGTCCAACTGCTGTGATTTCCAAGTTAGATGATTCTTTTTGTGGTTGGCTACATCCAACCTCGTGTGCCACGACTGCTGTTTCTTCTTTGTTTGACTCATCATCTGATAGTGTACAAAGGTCAAAAGAAGGAGCATCTGGTGCTAACAGTAAAGCTTCCCTCTTCTTCTTTCTGACTCACTAGTGTCAAAGTTCAGCTTCCTATTCATTGAGTCAACAAATGCTGAGTCTGGTACACTAGTAGTTGTAGTTTGTGGTGCGGAATCTGGAGTATTTATTACTTTGCCATCTGCTGCATTTTCACCAAGAGACAGTGCCTTGTCTAACCTTGTAATAATGCGGGTGGTCCTACCTGATGGGATTTTTTCTTTGCTTGCAGACCGTCGTGGAGATACTTGTTCTCCTATAGTAGCTAATGTTGTTGGATTTCCAATGATGGTTCCATCTTTCTGGCTGAATGATGCTTCTTCTCGAACTACGGCTCTTGTTTTATACCTGCATGGCGACCTACTTGGTGATGTAGAAACAACTGTTGTTGGCTTTGAGATTTTCGGGTTCTGATCAGCAAAAGTTACTCTCTTCCGTTTCTTTTCTGATACTTTTGGTAACATATCCGTTTCTTTTCTGATACTTTTGGTAACATATATGCAAGTAGCTTTGCTAATTCTGGCCTTGGTTCTGCATCAAGAAAATTTCCGAGTCCCTGACCTGCTTCCTCCAAGTTATGTCGGGGCAATGTTTTGAGTATGTCATGCATAACTTCACTGGTGCTGGTTTTCTTTGCCCACTCTATATCAATAAATTCATGGGGCTCGTATACATGATGATTGATCTTGGGAATGGGTGAGCCACACAAGAAATCCAAGAATTCTGCCCCCCTATTATCTTCCGAGTTGTCAAAACTGTCTTCACCCTCATCTTCATTCCTGCTTAATCTAATAGGTGTGCCCTTAGGTTTCTTGCTTGAAACTGGTGTATCGAAATCTTCATACTTAATCTCTGATGAAGATGTTAGTTTACTCTTGGGCATCTGTACAATGTTTTCCTCAATTAGAACATCATGATTTATTATCTGCGCAGCTGAATCAACCATAAGGAATTCTGTTGTTTCTAGTTTGTTGTTGATATCAGTAACATCCTTTGCTAACTCTGGTACAACATCAGTATTTGTGACCTCCGTTGGAACATCTTCTTTCTTACTGATCTCCTCCAATCTGTGCTGCTCTTTTCCACATGACACAGTGGCATCTCTATCCTTGTCATACTTATTTTTCTAGCTTGCATCTTTGTCATCACACACAATTCTCATAGCTTCTAACTTGGATGTTTGTTCTTTGTTCACATCCTTAGAGCTTTCTTGTGCTACAACTTGTTTTTTGTTAACATCTGTGCTTGTGTGCCCTGTTTGAGTCCCCATGGCAATTGAGTGTGCCATTTCAGCATCTGTGATAACTTGGTCTTCCATTAAAGTCTCTGAATTCATCACTTTGTGATTAGTTTCTGTCAAAATTTCTCCACTAACCTCAGATTCTTGGTCCTCATCTGCAACATTAGATCCCTGCTGTTTCTCCTCGTCCTTGTCGCTGGAACACCTTGGGGTTTGGTTACATCCCTCCTCGTTGGAAACCTTCTCCTTCAGTTTCTCGGAACTGGCTTGTAGTACTTGGTTGCTCTTGCTTGTAGTACTTGGTTGCTTGACAGGTCGAGGTAGCAGATTTCTCATGAACATTTGCAAGCTTGATTCAAAACCGTGACAGGCATACTCAATAGACTCCTTGTACCTTGCTGTATCCTATAGAGAAAAACATGGTTAGTGTGCTACTTGAACCATCTTGCTTAAGACCAAAAAAAATAGTAACATCAAAAAAGGTGAACTTACTTCCAATGTACGGTCTGGTGGCGCATGAACTTCAATAAACTTATCAAACATCTGTGTGTCTGCGAAAAGAATGCTCTGGCCTTCCTCATGAGCTTTGTGCTCTTGTTTGCATTCTATGTTAAAAGCATTGCTACTGCTTGGATTGTCTTCTTGTTCATTTTCAGACTGGTCGCTAGATTCTACTTGAAGAGATGATGGTGGACTGGCTATGCTTGCAAATTCAGGTTTCAACTGCATGAAGGAGAAAAAAAGAAAGATGTTCAAACATAAAATGGATAGATTCTAGTTTGTAAACAAGAGAATCTAGCAGTTCTGAAAAAACATCTAGTTTTTGATTCAGCAGTTCTGTAGAGTTTGATTTATGTGATGGCAACTAAAAAATACATCTAGTTTTGCAGGAAAAAATTGTCAAAACATAAAAATATGTAAAAAATAGAAGAAATAACATCACAGGAAACTGAAAGCAAAGATTACATCTAAAGCTTAACAAATAGAAGATGTTTCTGCTAAATTACCGCTGCCATTCCGAAGCAACCATCACTACCGGTATCCTGTTGTATAGCTTTCTTGACCATTGCATTGGTCCATACGGATACACGCATACCATGTTCATTGATATGCATATCTTTCAGTTCTAAAGAATCTAGGTATTTGACCTGCGAGACAAAAAGAAGAAATAACACCTTGTCAAAAAATAAAAATAAACATGCAAAACTCAAGAACTTTGATCTAGATATAAAATGTATGTGGTATATACCATTAGATATAACATGCACGATTTCATAATGGCCTTCTCTGCTTTTGATTTGGTAGCTTTCCAGATCATCATGATCACAAACTTGTAGACATTCAACTTGTGTGCTTACTTAATGTTAACCATTGATGGATATATTCTAGGGCTGATGCATACTCCTGTGGTTGGCGCAAGAAAAGAGCACATACCTAATGTTATGAACAACCTTAGGTATGAACTATTTGCATTCTTCATAGCCAGAAGTTTCTTTTTCAGATAATTGATAGTTGGCTGCTTTCTGCCCTCATTTCCCATCTTCCTATTCATGAATTTGGTGGCCTCCGAATCCACTTCATAAATCACTTCAGCATTACCACGCGGGACTCCTAAAACTTCTCTAACAGAAAGTTCAGTGACAGGGATTGCGCCACGGCCAGGGAATACCATGCTGCAAGATACTGGGTCAAAACTTTCCATGAGTAATTTGCAAAGTTCTGGTTGAAGTTTTGAGCACTTGATGTCCAACAGTCCACTGTAATCTGCCTTCCTTATCATAGTTTTCTGATCTTCTGACATATGAGGGTATAAGCTGACCAACTTCATGGGTGATGCCCTCTGTAGCAGCTTCTTTGCTTTGGCCTAATAAAAAACATGAGCACATTAAAAATGCTTATGGGTGGGATCATATTTTAATCAAGTTTACATCTACAAATCTAGAATATTATGGTTTTCATGAAGCACATGGACGAGAGGTAAAACAAAAAAATAGATAACACGCACCCTAAAATGTAAACAAAAAGTTGTAAAAACACAAGTATATCACATAGGCAATTGGTGCAACTAAAACCTTTAACAAATGCAAGATAAAAAAAGAATGCACATTGTGTTTACATCTCTTAGGAAAAGTAACATTTTACATGAGTGGGATCTGCCTAATAAATTACCTACAAAAACTAATGAAACATCAACTATAACTAAGCATTTTAAGAGTTGTTGACATTCAGATGCAGAAATAAAAATGGGAAGGTTTGGTTTTACCTGTGATAAGACAATAGCCTGTTCTTGTTCATTGTTGTTGGTGTCACTCTCTTCGTGCACTTCTTCAACATCGTCTCCCTCTATCATGTTATCAGTGGATGTTCCTTGATCGTCATAGTGCAGTGGTGACATCTTAGACCTAAGTGTGAGCTTCCTCCGCATCAAACTTAGCTTTGAGTGCTTCCTCCCAGATTTCTTAGCACTGCTTCGCTTTGTCATTTTTGTACCTGCTATATTGAAACATAGGATTTTTGTAAGATGAAACATGTCTAATATACTGGACTATATTTTCAAAGAAATCCAAAGCTAAAAACATATATTACATTCATTAGAAAATGTAACAATTACATGCATTAGATTTTAGTGACAAACGAAAACCAGAGGCAGGGGTGGATATAAACTAGAAAAACACCACTAAAAATAAACAGATCAAAATGACATCCCATAGAAAGAGGGGTATCCCACCTGATCTATTGACATGCTATATATAAAGCAAACACATAGCAACATCTAACACAGATATTACATTCCTTATCATAAAGGACAAAAGCAAACATCCACACAGAGCAACATCCATACAGAGAGGTAGAAGAAAGCTGCTACAGAGCAACATCTGTATGAAAAAGCAACATCCACACATAGAGCAAAAACATCTATGTGAAAGTAACATCTATATGAAAACAACATCCACATAGAAGAAAGCTACTACAGAGAAACATCCACACACAGCAACATCCATACAGAGCGCAAACATCTGTATGAAAAGCAACATCCATAGAGAGCAAAAACACCTATGTGAAAGTAACATCTATATGAAAACAACATCCACACAAAGAGAAACATCTATATGAGCAACATCCCACCTGGGTTAAGAAAATTGACATCCTACATATAAGCAACATCCAAGACCCCACCAGAGCAACATTTCCACAACAGAGAGCAAACATTCCATACAAGAGCAACATTCCACAGATAGAGCAACATCCCCATTCAGACCAAACAAAAAACCACCACAACTAAGTAAGAAGGAACTATGAAGAAGACACATTAAGCAACATCCAAAATAAGATAGAGAGACAACCACCACAGAGAGCATCATGTACACAACAGAGAGAAACATGCATCATCCAACCAGATCTACTAACATCTATGTTAGATGTGGTGGAGCTATGGTACCTTGCCAGATGTGGTGGAGATGTTAGCCAAAAGAACAAGAATCTAGCCTACCGTACGACAAATAAGTGAGGAGAATTGACGATGTGCCCGACCGCAACAAGATTAGCCTCCAAATCTCGATGATATGACCAGGATATTCGACGATGTCGCTGCCGATGTAGCCAGAGAGTCAACGATGTGGCAGACGGGGAGAAGATGCAGACACGGACGAGAGGATGTGGTCAGGATACTTCAGGATGTGCTCCGGTGACGGAATCGACCGCCGACCTTACCCACCACCTCTCATCCTCCCCTCGTCCACTCCCACCGCCGAAAAATGGATCCGGCGACACGAGTTGCGGGGGCCAGCGCAATGAAGTAAACGCTGCCGGTGATAGCACCTCGCACGTCCCCGCGGATCTGCGGGAGAAGTGCCGACGAGATCAAGGCGGAAATGGAGCTCTCTGTGCTCTCCCTCTCTCTCCAACCCAGAAGAAACGACTCAATGTTGGTACTAAGACACTGCGGATGGGCCCTCGCGCGTCGCTTCGTAGACACCGTAGGATCGAGATCTCGCGGCGCAGAACGTGACCTCGCGTAGACACCGTAGGATCGAGATCGCGCGGCGCAGAACGTGACCTCGCGTTAAGACATAGTGAGGTCAGCTGTAAGTTAGATTTCACGTAATAAAAATGGAAGCAAACTGTTTTACTTACATAACAAAAGCTCTATCAGCAACTGGAAACAAAAGGGTCGCCACGCATGACTCCCCCTCGGTCGCCTCCCTCCTTGCGACTTGGGGGGATAACCCTAGATCGCTACCGCCGCCCCACCTCCTCCTATCCCTCCTCGCCCCACCCGGAGGTGGCCGCAGCAAAAGCCTCTGGCCTCCGATGAAGGGGGAGGCGAGGCATGGTTCTGTCACTGAAGCCTCTATGGAGTTCTCGAGCGGAGGCGGCAAAAGGGCTGCAGGGTGGTGTTTTTTTTGAACGGTGTGCCAAAGGCAGCGACAGATCCCTTGGACAGCACCCGAGATCCTCTCCTTGCCGGCGACGGCGCCTCTGGTTGGGTCGAATTGGACTAATTTGGGGCGTGTGCTCTGATCTGTTCGGCTCGGCATGTCCTTTACTACTGCGTTGGTGGGAGCTGCTAACCTTCCTAGAGGGCATCGTCATGGTGGCGGTTCCATCCAGCTCCAAGGGAAACCTCGGGTTTGCCGGCACGAGACCAGGCAGTGGCGACATGTGGCATCGTCTACCTCCTTGGAGGCACTGTTTTGGGTCTCAAAGTCGCTCGAGAGATCTCAAAGGCGTGGCGGCGTTGGGCCACCACGTAGACTCAAAATATGAATCCATAAGAATAACCTCGAAACAAATCAGAGTAAATAATAGCGCATAAATGTTTCAACCAATTCTACTATACACGTCGCCTCGATTCTTTCTGGCCATGGGATGGACGACACGAAGGACACATGGCGCCATCGTAGCGGATCCCAGATATCCCAGGGAGGCGGGAACCACGGCCCCAGATTCCCTGCCGCGGCGACTCGCTCGACCTTTTCTGCCCCAAGTCGCCAGGAAGTGGGTCACACTTCGTCCCATAGGCCATGCGTTAGTGGCTGTGGGAGGCAACACATTTGGTGAGAGGCGTTTCGAGGAAGACAGATGCTCCGCACCCGCCGGGTGGTGGGGCTCGTCGCGCTCGCCCTCCGTGTCACTACTGGGAAAAGGGTCTTCCATTCAATGTGAACAATGCCAGCAGTCCCGGCCTGTCACAGCCGCGACTAGTGCTAGCACTAGTCCCGGGCCGTGAGGCCTCTAACGGCTAGAAATGGCCGTAGACACTAGTACCGGGTCAGACCAGATCTCTAGTCCCGGTCCGTAATACGGCCCGGGACTAATAACCTGGAGCAGGCCAGCTGGTATTTTCGTGGACTATTAGTCCCGGGTCGTATCACGGCCCGGGACTAGTTGTCCACCACTATATATTCTGCTTCCTGTCCAGCTTCCCTAAAGCATATGGTGGCCATTTTTCTCAAAGAAGCAAGCGAGTTCATGCCATTTTTTCTCAAGATTTAGTTTGCAACCCCTAAATCCAAAGCTTTAAAAGGTTAGAACTTCATTCTTTCATCTCATATTGCTACTTTAGCTCTATAATGCTCTAGAAGTATAGAGATATGGATCAATGCATGCATGCTCTAGAAGTAGAAGGATTTTGATATATATGTGTAACAAATTTTGATTAGGCACATAGTTACTGAAAATTGAAATATGTAATTTTAGAGTTTCAAAGCTTAGAATGGAATGAGATTTTCACTGATAGAACAATAATAAAAAACTCCACATTTATCATGTTAATTGTTTTCTGCAATTCACAAATTGGTGCATGTAAAATTTTTCAAAATTCAAAATTAATGCTCTAGAAGCTCTCAATATAACTTGTAATAATTTTATCATGTTGTGTAATAGTTTTTGATATACTTTTACTATAATGCAGATGGTCCGGGAATGGATGTATGGTACTGACCGACACTCTGGCGAGTTCATTAATGGCGTGCATGAATTCATCCGTGTTGCTGATGCAAACAAGCACAATGGTTTTATATTCTGTCCATGTAGTGGATGTAGGAATCAGAAGGATTACTCTGACTCAAAAACCCTTCACAGCCACCTGTTGAAGTCCGGCTTCATGCCCAGTTATAATTGTTGGACAAAGCACGGAGAGAGAGGGGTTATAATGGAAGACAATGAAGAAGAGGAGGAGGATGACAACTATCATGGTTTCCCTGAGTATGGAGATACTTTCATGGGGGATGCTGAAGGGGAGGATGAAGAAGAGACACATGATGAACCCGCTGATGATCTTGGTCAGACCATTGCCGATGCACGAAGAGACTGTGGAACTGAAAAGGAGAGGGAGAAGTTCAATCACATGTTAGAGGATCACACAAAGTTGTTGTACCCAAATTGCGAAAATGGTCTGAAAAAGCTGGGCAGCACAATGGAATTGATGCGATGGAAGGATGAGTGTGCTATACCTGACTCCTCATTTGAAAAGTTGTTGAAAATGACGAAGAATATGCTTCCAAAAGATAACGTATTGCCTGCCAGTACGTACGAAGCAAAGAAGGTTGTCTGCCCTCTAGGTTTAGAGGTTCAGAAGATACATGCATGCCCTAATGACTGCATCCTCTACCGTTGTTAGGAGTACGAGAATTTGGATGCATGCCCGGTATGCACTTCACTTCGGTATAAGATCACGAGATGACCCTGGTGACGTTGAGGGCGAGACCCTCCGGAAGAGGGCTCCTGCCAAGGTGATGTGGTATGCTCCTATAATACCACGGTTGAAACGCTTATTCAGAAACAAAGAGCACGCCAAGTTGTTGCGATGGCATAAAGAGGAACATAAGTCAGACGGGATGTTGAGACACCCCACTGATGGGTCGCAATGGAGAAAAATCGATAGAAAGTACCTGGACTTTGCAGATGACGCAAGGAGTTTAAGGTTTGTTCTAAGTACAGATGGCATGAATCCCTTTGGGGAGCAGAGCTCCAGTCATAGCACCTGGCCCATGACTCTATACATCTATAAACTTCGTCCTTGGTTGTGCATGAAGCGGAAGTTCATTATGGTGTCCGTGTTGATCCAAGATCCGAAGCAACCCGGAAACGACATTGATGTGTACCTAAGGCCATTAGTTGAAGAACTTCTACAGTTGTGGAACGAACCCGGCATACGCATGTGGGATAAGCACAAGCAGGAAGAATTTGACCTCTGAGCATTTCTTTTCGTAACAATCAATGATTGGCCTACTCTTAGTAACCTTTCAGGACAGTCCAACAAGGGATACAATGCATGCACACACTGTTTAGATGAGACTGAAAGTATATATTTAGAACATTGTAAGAAGAATGTGTACAATGAGCATCGTCGATTTCTTTTGGCCAAGCATCCCTTAAGAACGAAAGGCAAGCATTTCAATGGTCTGGCATGTCACCAGACGAAGCCTAAGGAGCGTACTGGTGCTGATATATTTGATATGGTCAAAGATTTGGATCAAATAGTAACCTTTGGAAAGGGTCCTGGCGGAAAATCTGTTCTGAAGGACGCTGAAGGACACACACCCATGTGAAAGAAGAAATCTATATTTTGGGAGCTACCATATTGGAAATTCTTAGAGGTCCGCTCTACAGTCGATGTGATGCATGTGGTGAAGAATCTTTGCGTGAACCTGCTAGGATTCTTGGGCGTGTATGGGAAGAAAAAAGATACACCGGAAGCACGAAAGGACCATCAATGTATGAAAGACCCATATGGCATGCATCCAGAATGGTTTCAAGGTCATGCCAGCTACACTCTTACCAAACAAGAGAAGGAAATATTTTTTGAATGCCTGAGCAGTATTAAGGTCCCGTCTGGCTTCTCGTCGAATATAAAGGGAATAATAAATATGGCAGAAAAAAGTTCCAAAACCTAAAGTCTCATGACTGCCACGTGATTATGACGCAAATGCTTCCGATTGCATTGAGAGGGCTTCTACCAGATAATGTTCGAGTACCCATTGTGAAGCTATGTGCATTTCTCAATGCAATCTCTCAGAAGATAATCAATCCTGAAGATCTACTATGGTTACAGAATGATGTGGTCCAATGTCTTGTCAGTTTTGAGTTGGTGTTCCCACCATCCTTCTTCAATATTATGATGCACCTGCTGGTTCACCTAGTCGAAGAGATTTCCATTCTCGGTCTTGTATTTCTACACAATATGTTTCCCTTGAGAGGTTCATGGGAGTCTTAAATAAATATGTTCGTAACCATGCTAGGACAGAAGGAAGCATCTCCAAGGGCTATGGAACAGACGAGGTCATTTAATTTTGTGTTGACTTTGTTCCTGACCTTAGGCCGATTGGTCTTCCTCAATCGCGGTATGAGGGGAGACTGACTAGAAAGGGTACTCTAGGAAGAAATCAATAATATGTAGGGACGGACATTCTTACACAGAAGCACATTACACAGTTCTACGGAATTCTATCTTGGCAGCCCCATATATCGAGGAACACAAGAAAATCTTACGCTCCAACAACCCCGGAAAGCATGACTCTTGGATTAGAGATGAACACATGAAGAGTTTCGGCGGCTGGTTGCAACATCTCATAAAAAACAACACTCTTGGAGATCAGCTATACTTGTTGTCTAGGTCACCATCTTCGACTATATCGACTTTCCAAGGGTACGAGATAAATGGGTATACATTTTACACGATCGCCCAAGATAAAAAGAGCACCAACCAAAACAGTGATGTCCGCTTTGATGCAACAGACAACAATGGGTCAAAGACCACATATTATGGTTACATAGAGGAGATATGGGAACTTGACAATGGACCTACTTTTAAGGTCCCCTTGATTCGGTGCAAATGGGTCAAGCTGGCAGGAGAAGGGGTTGAGGTAGATAAGAAATCCGGAATGACATCGTTGGATCTCAACAATCTTGGGTACTTAAACAAACCATTCGTCCTAGCCAATGATGTGGCTCAGGTTTTCTATGTGAAGGACATGTCTACCAAACCTAGAAAAAGAAAAATAAGAAAAATAATACATTCTTTCAGGAAAAAGAAACATCGTGGGAGTGGAGGACAAGACAGACATGTCAGAAGATTATGATAAGTTTCATGAAATTCCGCCCTTCACAGTGAAGGATGACCCAAGCATCATGTTAATGAATGAATATTCTCCATGGATACGGCGGGATAAAAAAGGAACACATGCGAAGAAATGATGTGTAATAATTGTAACATTTTATGAGTGAAGATGCTCCATGTGTCCATTTTATAGTGTTGTCTGCAAACCATCTTGAGTGTGTTAGTCCCGTTTTGTGGCTGGACCGGGACTAAAGGGGGGCCTTTAGTCCCGACTCATACTTACCATTAAGATCTAATCTCCAAACGCGTGTGGTCACATATTAGGGAGTGCCTCTATGACCAGTTTCTTGGAGATGCCGGACGACTGGGCTCCGGCGCCATCTCCCTGAAACTGGCCATAGTGGTGTCCTTGCTCTTGCACACCATCTTGCAGATTGTAACTTCTCTAACTAGATCAATACGCCTGGGAGCTAACTAATTTCACATATTAGGGAGTGCCTCTATGACCAGTTTCTTGGAGATGCCGGAGGACTGGGCTCCGGCGGCATCTCCCTGAAACTGGCCGTAGTGGTGTCCCTGCTCTCGAAAACCATCTTGCATCTTGTAAATTCTCTAACTAGATCAATACGCCTGGGAGCTAACTAATTTCACATATTAGGGAGTGCCTCTATGACCAGTTTGTTGGAGATGCCGGAGGACTAGGCTCCTCCGGCATCTCCCTCAAACTGGCCATAGTGGTGTCCCTGCTCTTGAAGACCATGCATCTTGGAGATGCCTCAAACTGGCTGGAGGACTGGACTCACAAGGATGCCTATTTATAGTACAAGCAGCTCGGCATAGTGTCGACACTCACGATATAATGTCGACACTCACCCCCAATTATTAGTGCTGACTCATGTTTTGTCCTGGTTGGTGTCTCAAACCGGGACTAAAGTTTCATCTTTAGTCCCGGTTGGTGACACCATCCGGGACAAGGTACAAGCCGCACGACATAATGTCGACACTCACCCCTATTATTAGTGCTGCCTGGACCAGTCTGCCGCAATCCCTTCAGTCGCGGTTGGTTTCTCCAACCGGGACTAAAGATGAACCTTTAGTCCCGGTTGGAGACACATGCTTGGTTTATTAGTTTCAATACATTTATTGGTTTCAATACTACGGCATTTTGATTATTGTAGGCAGGTAGAAAAACAGTATTTGATCACCTGAGCGAACTCACAAGAATACAACAACATCATATTTAGTCCTGGGACTAGGTAACACTCACGACATTTATTAATATAAAAAACCAGGACAAACCGGGACTAGCTAACAGTAAGGACTAAAGGTGCCCCTTTAGTCATAATCATGCCTAGTCCTATAGTACGCAGCTTCAGGGTCTTCTTCGTCATCGTCATCATCACCTGCCACTCCGGGCATCCTCAGCCCAGCCATGGCATATATCGGGGGCACCTGCCACTCCGGCCTCTGATTCACGGCGGGCGGGGGAGGGGTCTCCTAGAAGACGATGCCGCTACCGCCGGGTGGGGGAGGGGCCTTCTTGTGGCTCTGTGGCGGGTGGACTTGTGGGCAACGCAGGCGAGGATGGTCTCCCCCGGTGATGTAGCGCATCACTCCGATGATAGTACGGTTCGCCCACCACAGACGGCGTCCGGCTTCGTTGTGGTTCACCGGGGGCGGGCCATCATCGTACCTGGCGAGCTCCCTTTCCCACCTATTTGTTGGAGATATGCCCTAGAGGCAATAATAAATGTAGTTATTATTATATCTTTGTGTTTATGATAAATGTTTACATTCATGCTATAATAGTATTAACAAGGAAACATTAATACTTGTGTGATTTGTAAACTTAAATTGAAGTCCCTAGTAAAGCCTCTATATAACACTAGCTTGTTGGTTAATAAATGATTGTGGTTTCCCTATCATGAACATTGAGATGTTATTAACAACAAGATCATATCGTTAGGAGAATGATATGGTGGACATACTCCTATAGATAAGCGTAGCATAAAGATCAAGTCATTTTAATAGTTCAATTGCTATATGCTTTCTGATACATAGTAACCTAATTCCTTCGACCATGAGATCATGCATATCACCTTCACCGGAAGGATTCTTTGATGACATCAAACACCACACCGTAACTGGGTGGCTATAAAGGTGGCATTGAGTGTTCAGAAAGTATTGGTTGAAACACATGGATCAAGAGTGGGATTTATCCATCCATATGACGGATAGATATACTCTGGGCCCTCCCGGTGGAATGTCATCCAATTAGCTTTCAAGCATGTGACTGGTTCACAAGGGATCACATATCACGGGAACGAGAAAAGAGTACTTATCAGTAACGAGGTTGAACTAGGTATGCAGAGATACCGATGATCATAACCTCGGATAAGTAAACTATCATGAGACAAAGGGAAATTGGTATCGTATGTAAGTGGTTCATTCGATCGCAAAGTAATCGTAGAAATATGTGGGAGCCATATGAATTTCCAGATTCCTCTATTGGTTATTGTTCGGAGAAGTGTCTCGATCATGTCCGCATAATTCACGAACCGTAGGGAGACACACTTAAGGATTCGACGTTGTTGAGTAGTTATGGAATGATGAGTAAGAGACCTAATGTTGTTCGAAGTCTCGGATGGGATCCGGGATATCACAAGGAGATCCGGAATGGTCCGGAGAATAAGATTCATATAAGGAAAGTCCTGTTTCGGGGTTGGAGAATGGTTCCGGTGTTTTCATCGGGAATGTTCTAGAAGGTTCCGGAATGTCCGGCACTCCGGAAGGGAAGGGTACATGAATGTGTCATAACAAGTTGGAATGATTGCATCATGTACTAGGTGTCATCACTGAACAAAATAAAGGGTTTAATCAAATCCTAGTTTGAAAAGTCAAACGCCAATTTGAAAAGTCAAACGACTATTTTGTGAGGTGGAGGGAGAGTAGGAAACCTACTTGGGGAGGAGTTCCCTCCCTCCACCGCCGGCCCACTTGGAGACCGAGTTGGGGAGGGACTCCCCTCCCCTTGGCGCGCCCCCTCCACCTATATAAGGAGGGGCAGGGCTGCCCCTCCAAGCACACAACACACACCCCGCAAACCCTAGCTCCTAGCCGCCGGCGCCGCCACCTCCTACTATCGCCGCCGCCTAGGCAAACCCTAGCCGCCGGCCTTGCTCCTCCTTGGTGCATCTAAACCCTAGATCGCCGAGGATCTCTCTCATAGTCCACCATACTCGCTCCGGCTTAAGGCAAAGCCCTGCGAGATCTCCCTTCTACTTCTGGTACCACGCCGTCGTGCTGCCGGAATCGCGAGGAGAGTGCTACAACCTCCGCTGCCTGCTGGAACAAGGGAGAGGAAGGTCTTCGTCGAGTACCGAACGTGTGACCGACTGCGGAAGCGCTGCCAGAACACAGCGCCGGAAGGATCGTCTACGCGATCTTGAGATCGGAAAGAGTACGACTACATCACCCACGAGAATCCGCTTTCGTTAAACACTTTGGAATCTTCGAGGGTGAGTTATTCCATCGATTCGTTGCTTCAATCTAGTAGATAGATCTTGGCTTGTTTGTTTGTATGCGGTAGAATTTTTTTGTTTTCCATGCTACGAACCCCTACACTATTAGCGAAGAAGGCATTCCAGGTGTCGTAGTTGTCGGGATCCCACTGGGGATCCATCCGCTGCTCCGGCGTGAGCTCGTGGTAGAAGTGGTTCGTGATGGTCTCCTGGCGTGCGGAACCTTGAGGGACAAGAGGGACAGGAACCCCTCCAGCGCTCATCATCCAGCCGGTAGCCCAGTGGACAAGGGTAGCTGGAGGCGCACAGCGCCTTGATCTCCTCGAGGGTCAGAAATGGCGGGAAGCTTTGGGAAATGGCGGGAAATATCTTTAGTACCGGTTAGTGACTACAACCGGGACTAAAAGCTCTCGTAAAAAGGAAAGGGCGGGAAGCGGTGGGAAATGGCGGGAAATATCTTTAGTCCTGGTTAGTGACTACAACCGGGACTAAATGGATATTATATTAAGATTCTTTATATTTTTATTATAATAATAATAGACATATTATTTGTTTTCTTTGGATTTTTACAATAGAAGATATGATTTTCCAAAGTTTTATATTTGATTTGAATAAAACAAGAAAATTTACAAATGAAATAATTTATAAATGATGCAAACAGATGTATGGATATTATATTAAAATTCTTTATGTTTTCTTACAATAATAGACATATTATTTGCTTTTTTGGATTTTACAATAGAAGATATGATTTTCCAAAGTTTTATATTTGATTTGAATTAAAAAAGAAAATTTACAAATGAAATAATTTATAAATGATACAAATAGATGTATGTATATTATATTAAAATTCTTTATTTTTTTCTTACAATAATAGACATATTATTTGTTTTCTTTGGATTTTTACAATAGAAAATATGATTTTCCAAAGTTTTATATTTGATTTGAATTAAAAAATAAAATTTACAAATGAAATAATTTATAAATGATGCAAACAGATGTATGGATATGATATTAAAATTCTTTATATTTTTTGATAATAATAGACATATTATTTGTTTTATTTGGATTTTTACAATAGAAGATATGATTTTCCAAAGTTTTATATTTGATTTGAATTAAAAAAACAAAATTTACAAATGAAATAATTTATAAATGATGCAAACAGATGTATGGATATTATATTAAAATTCTTTATATCTTTATGATAATAATAGACATATTATTTGTTTTATTTGAATTTTACAATAGAAGATATGATTTTCCAAAGTTTTATATTTGATTTGAATTAAAAAAGAAAATTTACAAATGAAATAATTTATAAATGATGCCAACAGATGTATGGATATTATATTAAAATTCTTTATATTTTTCTGATAATAATAGACATATTATTTGTTTTATTTGGATTTTACAATAGAAGATATGATTTTCCAAAGTTTTATATTTGATTCGAATTAAAAAAGAAAAATTACAAAAAACAAACTAGTCGTGGGTCGTGGCTCGACCCGAGACTAGAGGGTGCCTGCGCACGCGAAAACGAAGCGCCGAAAAAACACACTAGTCCCGGGTCGTGGCTTAACCCGGGACTAAAGGGGGGGTCTTTAGTCGCGGGTTAAGCCACGGCCCGGGATTAGTGACCCTCTAGTCCCGGGCGGTGGCTGGACCCGGGACTAAAGGGGAGGGTCCCTATATATTCTGCATGCCACCGCCGACGACCAGCACTTGGCATTCTCGACGAAGACGAAGCACACACAGACGAAGACGAAGCACGGAGGGGAGGTGCTGTCCGATTCCACCGCCGCTCCATCGTGCGTGCTCCGTCGTGTCGCCGCTCCGCTGTGCTCTCCGTCGTTTCGTGCTACCGCGCGTTGCCTCGCCGCCTAGCCGCTCCGATGTGCTCTCCGCCTTGCCGTGCCGCCGTGCGCCGCCTCGCCGCCTCGTCGGGCGATGCCTCGTCGTGTCGCCGCGCGTCGCCCCGCCGTGCCGTCACGTGCTGCCGCCGGCGTCGATCGGTGAGAGCTCGAGGGAGGGGTACAGGCGGGTGTAGTTTTTTTTGTAGCTAGGGTTATTAATTATAATTAGAATTATTGTTTTAGTTATTACGATTAGGATTTTAGGATTATTGTTTAAGTTATTTTTTTGTTTTAGTTATCAGCTAGGATTCTATTGTTTTACCACAATTAATATTAGGATTATTATAATTAGGATTATTGTTTTACCACAAATAATATTAGGGTTATTGTTTTTTTGTTTTAGTTATTAGGATTATTGTTTTACCAAAAATAATATTAGGGTTATTAATTAGGGTTATTGTTTTTTGTTTTAGTTATTAAGATTATTGTTTTATCACAAATAATATTAGGGTTATTAATTAGGGTTATTTTTTGTATTAGTTATTAGGATTATTATTTTACCACAAATAATATTAGCGTTATTAATTAGAGTTATTAGGGCTATTGTTTTTTGTTTTAGTTATTAGGGTTATTGTTTTTTCTAACCTGTTTAACTCTCTTTCTGTTATAGTTAATTAAGTCATGGATCCATCCGAAGATCCTAGTCGCATTGGTGAAGGTTTTCTTCAGGGCATGATAAGAGGTGAAATTACTCTTAATATTAGTACCAGTGAAGATATTTTGCTCGAGGAAGAGATATCCTCATATCTGAATCCATCCGGTGATGGACTAGAGGAAAACCTAATGTACCAAGGGAAAGACCGGATGGACGAAGGGCAAACAAATAACAACAATAATTATGGCCCCTCGACAGGATCCGGCGAGGTACATATATATATATAAAGCCTCGTGTTACCTCTATTCATTAACTGATCTAGATATATATTAATCACTCTCTCTTCTTCTTTTAGCCCACCGGATCGAAGCAATCGACAACTCAAACGAAACGAGGGCCGAACAAAAAGTTGGATGGTAATCAGAGGTTCAGCATCGAAGAAATAGATGATGATGGTGAACCGATTGCTCTAGAGAAGCACCAGAGGATGTTTACAAATCAATGTGGGGTGCTTGTTAGGGACAACCTGCCGATCACCATCAAAGAATGGAATAAGTCAAAGAAACCCGGTGAAGAATCCAACAGCTATGTCACCGATGATGCCAAAGATGACCTTTGGTAGAAGCTCATAGCGCATTTCATACTACCTCCAGAGTATAAAGAATTTGAGGCAGATGGTATTACCCCAAGGCTGGGTGGGCTTGAAAATAGAGCGAAAGTCAAGGAGTGGGATCTGAGCAAGATGGATGAACTGTACGGAACCACAAGAAAAGTTTATACGTGAAATATGTCGCGAAAAAGAAAACTCCAGACTTCAAAGGAGTAAACGAGAAGTTGAGAGAACAGTGGCCCGATTTTGTACAATACAAGCAATCTGATAAACCAAAGGCAAAGTCGGCAAAGAATGCGTTAAATGCTACCCAAAAGAAATACCATCATAAAATAGGGACAGGTGGCTACAAGAGTGTCGTCCCTAGGTGGGAAACTATGGAGAAGGAAATGAGGGCTAGAGGCGTCACTCCTAGTACAGATGGATGGCCCGAGAGGTCAAAGCATTGGTGTTACGGGCACGGGGGATCGTTGGACCCAGAAACAGGGAAGACATTATTTCATGAAAAAATTCTAAAACCCTCCCAAGACCGTGTTCAAGCAATGAACGATGCTCAATGGGATTGTTCCATCCCGAGAGAGAGAACGACGAGCTGACACGCGCCCTAGGGAATCCTGAAAAGGGAGGACGAACACGAGGCAAAGGCGTCGATGTCTCGTGGAACAAAGGGTCTCCTCAGTATGATGCCAGTTACAGAAGCCGTCAGAGAAATAAGGACCGGGAGGCAGACCGGATCTCCAGGGTAGAGCATGACCTAGCTGATCTGAAGAACCTCATGCAAGAAATTAGACAAAGGCCACTGTCGTCAACTCACCCGCAGGCTGATGATCCTGCATTGGATCTTAGCCAGCGGAGAAGCAGTGTGGCTTTCACGGAGGTCCGGGCTGATGATCAAGCACTGCTGGATGATCCACCGGCTCCTCGCTACCCCGTGGATGATGTCAGAGAGATGGCACAATGTGAGCTACATCAGCCAATGAACAACCTGTCCTTCAAGGTGGCGATCGACACTGCTTTACCTTGTCTACCTGGAGCACTCCATCATTCACTTATGATTCCACCTGGCTATGCTCGTGTCACGGTGGATGACATAGTGGAGGATTTTGCGGACCTAAAGATTGACATCGCTACGCCTGAAGGCCTTACGAAACTAGGAGATGTCAAGCGCAACATCATTCTATGGAAGAAGAAGTACATCAAGTTTCCAGGCTCGGCGCCAAGGCCACCGACTCCGAGGAATCCAAGTCCACCCCGCATCGAATATCGTCAACCTCCAAGTCCACCCCAACCCGATTATCGTCCCTCCAAGTCCACCTCGCCCCGCTGACGATCGCCGCAGCAGGAGTACATCAACTTGATCTCCGCCTCCGCGCAATACTCGATCTCCGCCTCCGCCTCCGCCTCCGTGCAGTACTACTACCTCGTCGAAGAAACGAAAGGTCGATGCTCCCCCGCGCCCCACATCAAAGAAAGGTCAAACGGCGAAGATAGTCGACATCCCGCCGGCTCTTCCAAAGAGACCTTATGACAAGACCGATGAGGAAACTAACGCGGATGTGGCTGGCCAAGTTAAGGCGCATTTTGCACCTAAAAAGCCTGAGCCAAAGACAGTATATGATGAAAAAAAAGTAGGCTAGGTCCTTTCTTGATCAACCATCCCAGATATCGATGAATCTGGAATCAGACTATGACCAGGAGATTATTAAGCAAGCACAGAAGAAAAAAATCACAAGTGCAAAAAGCGGGAAGCAAGTTGCCTAGATCGGAGCACAGAAGAATCAATCGGTCGCCCCGCTCAAAGTCATTTCAGACCTCGGCAAGGCCTTCAGAGCTGAAATGGATATGGACATGCAAATAATGGACCCGAGAGCCCGTAATAATGCTGCACTAATGGGCATCACTGTATCGCCAGGCCAACACACTTGCTACCGAAGCAAATATGTCTCTTGGTCAATATTTAAGCTATGAAGATACGCCAGTGGGTCAGATAGTACGGAAGTATGTCCAAGGGAAGCCTCTAGTCAGTAATGAGTAGCTCGCGCGTCTATCCACACATATGAGAAATCTGCACGAATGGTACATGTCGCAAGCAGAAAAAAAAGCATCAGAAAGACTGGTTTCCGGTGGACGTTAGAAAGGAGCATCACTTCAAACCATACTCGATACAGGTTCAAATGACCAAACTGTTTCAATTATACAACCAGCGCGCCCTCGACAAATCTATCATTGGTTGCTACTGTCTGTAAGTGATTTATTTCTATAATTAAGTTTGTAGCTCAGATCGTTCATTGCATTGAATATATTATCCTAACTATATATCTTTTTGTATGATATTATATTCTGCAGAATGAAGATGCTTGAATACAAAAGAGCTAGAAGATATGACGTTGGATTCATTGACCCATATATCGTTAATGAATATATGTTAAAGAATCACCCTAAGGACGTGGAGGAAGACCTCTGCAGGTTCTTAACCGAGGATAATTTTGTTAAGGAAATACTATTTCCTTACAACTTCAAGTAAGTGTTTCTATCTTGTACACATTTTATTTTTGCTTACTCGATGAGCTATGCATGTATGCTTATGTAAACGTCCGCAGATTCCACTAGATCTTGCTAAACATTCAAGTTGACAAGTCCCTAGTTGAAGTCCACGACTCATTAAGTTGGGACCAAGAGCAGTGGAGCAACATGAAAGCAATGCTCCATAAGTAATTTCAATCATTATCGCATTATATCGGCCTCTTTCGTTCATTTCATGATATCAAGTAACTAATAACTCCTTTGTTCATTTTCTTTGTCGAGCAGGTGTTGGACACGGTTCAGACAAAAAATACCAGGTCCACTCAAAGAGAAGCTAACTTATAAAATGGTGAAGAGTTTACATCAGCCACCAGGAACTCATTTATGTGGATACTATGTCTGCGAGTACATCCGCGAGTTGACCAGTGAGCGGAAAGTTGACTCACATTATATTTATGGTTTGCGGGAGAAACTAGATCCAGACCAGCGTATAAGAGCAATTCAAGAGGAGTTGGCGGGATTTATGATGAAGGAGGTCCTTGATGTACAATGAGAGCATTATGCGGATGACATGGAACTCGATTTGCCTTAGTGATCTCCATGTAGTTGATATGATATATATATATATATTCATCAATGACCATGTAATTTCAAAACATTTCTTCCTTTTGATATATATATATATATATATATCATCAATGTATGCTTGCAAGGGATCGATTAATTATATAGATGCATCAACGTGTACTGTGTATGTACTAGCGTAGAATATGTGTACTGAAATATATGTTTGAAATTATAGTGAAACATAAAAAGAAAAAGGAACGAAATGGCAAAAAAAAGAAAATACACAATCTCGAAACACACAATTCTCTGCCGCGGTAGGAAACCTTATAGTCCCGGGTGGTGTTACGGCCCGGGACTAGAGGATTTCCACCCCCCGCGGCGCCAAAACAGCCACGTGACTGTTATTAGTCGCGGGCCGTAGCGAGCCAGGACTAGAGGGGGGCCTCTAGTCCCGTTTTGGCAGTCCTGGGCACAAAACCGGGACTAGAGCCAGTTGCGGCCCAGGATTGGAGGCCCTTTTTTCCACCAGTGTGTGTCCCCACGGGTGAGAGCTGAGCTGGCAGCAAAAACCCTCGCCGGCCACGGGTTACCGCGACGAGGTCGTGCGGTGGGTCCAATTCGCATGTGAGAGCTGCTCTCGCAGATGGTATCTGTACACGTATTACCGGCCGTGCTCCATGCATCACAAAAACAATATTTTTGCATCGATTTCAACTGTTTTCAAGGTTGTATTTTGTTAATAATACTTTTATATTCAGGAACTACACGATTTTTTTTATCTTAAGCGTCCAGAAATATTTTTTTGGAAATATGTGATGTCCATTCATAAATTCCTCATACATTGATTTCACCGAGAAGACACATGAAGAAGTGACCTTCCAAACAAATATATCCGGTTCGTCAGTCAAATACACTAACATTATTCTTCGACATAAGTTAGGCCACGCCACTCATTTTTTTCCTTGATAGTGCCCTATTAAAACCTATGTTTAGAAGTATTTGGGATGAGACAATATGGACTAGGGTATCGGTTAGCAAGGCAGCTTTGCAGGTACCGATCAGCAGGATAGTTTTCCACACCAAGTGTCCAACTTGAAAGTTTTTCAGTCGGACTTTCTTATTGTAGGTCCTTGCTACCCGCAACTTATCTTTCTCGATGTCTCGTAGAGCCACCAAGCACTTACCAGCCACTTCATCGATGTTGTACATCATTGAATTATAGTAGTTCTCAGCCAATAAACCGTTATGTTAAGCAAATCTCAAGCCTGCTAGATTCACCTCTATGGGTAAAATGACTTCTTATCCCTAGAATAAGTCGAAGAGAATAACTTTAGCAACTTCATTCCTTGAGATTCGGTGATCCCACAATGCTCTAGATAATACCTCATGCCACCTTTTAGGATGATCTTGAATCTTAAGGATGGCAGTGGAGGATACCCGCTACCATCTTTAGTACAAAAAAATGAACTAAGTTTTGATAAATTATCACTTTTTTGATAAAACTAGTTTATTTTTCTGAACTAGACTAAAATTGAGGGTACCCAAAAGGTTCCAAACTGTCATCTCTATTGAATATTTTATTTGATAAGCTTGATCAAAACCTTATATTGGTGGATTCGTCTTGTCCATTAGCTTAAAAATAGTAAGGAGATTAAATGAGCATCTTGATCCCATATGATTCGGCAAACTGTTGCACTTCCTCCACCATGGAGGCTGTATCTTGATGGGCGTTAGAGTTTGTGGTATGCCGAGTCGGTGAACAATGTACTCAGTGATGAACCGGATCACCTCCTCATGGGTCATCTTCTGGAAAGGTATTGCTTCAGACCATTTGGTGAAATAATCAATGGCTACCAGCACAAATCAATGCCCTTTCAATGATGGTGGGTATGTCATGCCAATGAAATCTAATTCCCAGCCAATGAAAGGCCACGTTTTGATAATGGTATTAAGCATAGAAAAGCCATCGCCAAATGGATACTCCCAAACTTTTGGCATGGATTGCACCCTTTGTAATATAAGAAACAATCATTGATCATCGTTGGCCAATGGAATTTAGCATGTTGGAGCATCCAGTTCATCTGATGAGGTGACCGATGAATCCCACAAAAACTGTCATGTATCTCTCCCATGGCAACCTTGGCTCGATCTCCGGCTAAACACTTTAGTAAGAGACCATTAGTTGTTCGGCGGTACAATTGATCATCAATCAAGGTATACTTGAAAGCCATTAGTCGGTTCCCATCGAGACCTCCTAGAACAGCTTCTGAATCCTTTTGGATCCTTCCTTTCTCTTGGTGGGTTTGTTCCTTGACTCTCTCCTGATTCCGACTTGGAACCGAAGGCGTATGCTGAGTTCTTCACCCATAACCAACGAAAAAATAACGCGTTTATTTGTTCTTTTTTTTGCGAAAACGCAACAGACTGTTGCGTTTCATTTCATTGGATAGGTAGAATAGGCTCAGTTACACCAGCCTCGTGAGAGGGAAAACACGAAAATAAAACATGACTCGATGAACATCCATGAAATCGGGAGCAACACATGCAGCCCTTTCGCTCCGGCTCTAGCCCAAAGCTCGACCTCCTCCCTAATGCTGGTCAATAGGAGCTGCCGTGAAGGCTGGACGTGGTTGAAGACGCAGTTGTTCCATTGCTTCCAGATCATCCAGGGAGTGAAAAGGGTGATTGTTGCGAGCCCCTTGCGCATGGGCTTGGGCAGCGTCTGGTGCACCGCCTGCCACCGGTCGAACAAGGAGTGCTCATCGCGTGGTGGCGCGCAGGGCGGTCTAAGCCACGAGAGCGTGTCGTCCAGAACTGTCGCGAGAAGGAGCACTCCATGAACAGATGGTGCATAGACTCGGGCAGCTGGTCGCAAAGCAAGCATCTGGCGTGGTGCTGCAGGCCGCGGCGCTCAAGTCCGTTGGCCATCAAACAGCGCTTCTGCGCTGCGAGCCAGTGGAAGAACTGACGCGCGGCGGGGCCCAGGTCTTCCAGATTAAACTCCAGCATTGGGACAGGAGGGCTCCGTGGAACATGGTCTCGTAGCAGGATTTGGCAGTGTATGTGCCGTCCGTGCTCCATCTCCAGATTAGGCGATCGGGTTCCTGGGTGAGCGTCGTGCCTCAAACCTGTTGCCATAGGCAGAGGTATTGGCTGATCTCGTGGCTGCCGACCGTGCCCAGGATGTCTCTGGCCCAGGCGTTGGCGTTGAGCCCCTCGGCGACGGTTCTGGTTTTGCGACGCCTCTTGGGGATGCAAGCATAGAGCTGGGGCGCGATCTCACAGATGGCCCGGCCATCAATCTAGCGGTCCTCCCAAAAGAGGGCTCTCTGGCCATTGCCAACTTGCATGGTGGTGGAGGCGAAGAACATGGCGCGTTCGGCAGGGGAGGGTTGCAGCTTCAGCCCTGCCCATGCGCGGCTGTCGTCGGTGCAGGAGTGCCATAGCCACTTAAGTCTGAGCGAGATGCCCCTCTTCTCCAAGTCGTGAACGCCAAAGCCCGCTGATACGTCGGAAACGTATCTATATTCTTTTATGCTCCATGCTTGTTTACTATCTACTTTGCTTTGTTTTGTATTCACTTTGAGGTATTTTTATACACTTTCTCGTACTAACCTATTAACAAGATGCCACAGTGCCAGTTGCATGTTTTCTTCTGTTTTTAGTTCCAGAAAGGTAGAAAATCAATATTCTCGGAATTGGACGGGACAAAAGCCAAAGTTATTATTTTTCCCAGACTAACACGGAACCACGAAGCAGAGCCGGAGGGGGGCACAGGGTGGCCGCGCCCCCTAGGCGCGGGCAAGCCCTGGAGGCGCCCACAGGGGGTGTGGGCCCCCTGGACCCCCACCGACCTTGATTCCTGCGCCTATAAGAAGCCTCCGACCCAAAAACCCTAGGGCATCCAGAAGAAATCCACAAAAACCTTCATAGCACCGCTGCCACCGAAGGGGAGATTCGGGGGATAGAAAGTCTCTATTCCGGCACCCTGCCTGGACGGGGAAGTGCCCCCGGAGCCATCTCCATCGATCTCCATCGCCATCTTCATCACCGTTGTTGATTCCCATGATGAGGAGGGAGTAGTTCTTTCTCGAGGCTAAGGGCTCTACCGGTAGCTATGTGTTCATCTCTCTCTGTATGCATGGTCATATTGTGATCATGAGCTTTGTAATCAAGTAGATCTACCTTGCTACTCAAGTGCTTTAATAGATCTCTGCTCTTCCCATGTGTGTGAAAGGGACAGCGTGCATGCCATGGTGGCACTTAGGTTTGACTCTACATAAATACTCTTTGTGCTTTAATAGATCTATGTTTTTCCCCACGTGTGTGAAAGTGACAGCGTGCATACCGTGTGTGGCACTTTGGCTAGATTGAATATTTGTTATGAGTTATATTTGGAGTTGGATGTCTCTATGAAATTGTGGTGTTTGTTGGAACCATCTAGCGCTCAAGGTGATAGTGTGGGGTTATGTAGATTGGGGAAGGCCCTACCGTTGATTAGAGTGTTCAACCGGAGAGTAGTTAAGAGTAGTATCATGAAGAGAGGATATTTATATGAGAGAGTGTTCACTAGTGAAAGTATGATCCCTAGGCCTTGTTTATAAGCATTGAAACACCGTTTGCTACTAGATATGTTGCATGTTTGCTTGCTTCCTTCTTGTTGCCTTTAGTCTTTACCTCACCGTCAAGCTCTTTTCTGGCACCGTTACCACTTGTATTTCACTATCTCTTCGACGAACTAGTGCACCTATATTGGGTGTGTTGGGGACACAAGAGACTTCTTGTATCTTGATTGCAGGGTTGCTTGAGAGGGAATACCTTTGACCACTTCCTCCCTGAGTTCGGTAAACCTTGGGTGATCCACTTAAGGGAAACTTGCTGCTGTTCTACAAACCTCTGCACTTGGAGGCCCAACAACTGTCTACAAGAATAGAAGTGCATAGAGATCAAGCTCTTTTCTAGCACCGTTACCGGGGAGGTAAGGTAAAAGGTACTCACATCCTTCGGTGTGAGTGCTCGAAGTTATTTCCTTTAGATTCTGCAATTGTGTCTTTTTGTTTCTTGTTTTCACTAGTTAGTTTAATGGAAAAAAGCAAAAAAATTAGAGAGATTTATAGTGTTTATCTTGAGTTAGGACATGAAGTGTTTGAAGAGAAAATTAAAAAACTGGAGCTTTATTTTCATGCTAATAGCAATGTTATTAGTATGAATTCTTTGAACACCATTGTTACTAATGGTATGGAAACGTCTAAGCTTGGGGAAGCTAGTTTTTATGAGAAAGATCTTTTTAGCTCCCCAGCTTTAGGGAAGAAAAATTGCTCTGATGATACTTTATCTCCCATACGTGGCAATTCTAATGATACTTGTGATATTTTAAATCCACATACTAAAAGTTTCCCTTTTAAAATACCTATTGAAATTGTTGAACGTGTTATGAATAACTGCTATTTTGGAGATGGAACTGTCCATGCTAGTGATCATTTACTCTTTATACATGAATTATGCGAGTTGTTCAAGTGTGCAGGTATTTCAATGGACCAAGTTAAGAGGAAGTTATTCCCTTTCTCACTTAGGGACAAAGCAAGGGAGTCGTATGAGCTACTAGATGATCCTCATCATTTGGAGTGGAAGGAACTTGAATCTCTCTTTTATTCTAAATTTTATCCTTCTCATGAAATTCATAAAGATAGGAATTATATTTATAATTTTCATCCTCATGAGGGAGAAAGTATTGCCCAAGATTGAGGGAGACTGAAGTCACTAATGCTCAAATGTCCCATTCATGAGCTCCCCAGTAATGTTGTTATCAATAATTTTTATGCAAGGCTTTCAGGACATTACAAGGACTATCTGGATACCTGTTTAGAGGGATCCTTCACAAGTAAGGAGGTCATTCACAAGTAAGGAGGTCAAGGCTAAGTGGGATCTTCATGAAACAATTCAAAGCAATACCGAAGGTTGGGATAATGACAAAGGTAAAAACTAGGTATAAACTATGAGTATGATTGCCTTAAGTCTTTAGCTCAAATTGCTAATTTTCAAGAGCTTAGTGCTAGAAATGGTATTGATCCTCAAATTCTTGTTAAATATTATGGAGCCTTTGCTTCGCATATTAATGCTCCTAAAGAAAAGTGGGACATGTATCATGGATAATTTTTTTTAAATAATACATTTTTTATTCAATTTCACAAATAATAGACGAAATCAAAAAATTGCAAATCTAACGGACCATCGTCCGTTGAAAACACGAAGGTGGTGGTTCATCTTTTGAAAAGACGAAGGGGGTGGTTCGTCCAACCTGACGAACCACCCCCTTCGTCTTTTCAAAAGACGAATCACCACCTTCGTCTTTTCAACGGACGACGGTCCGTTAGATTTGCAATTTTTTGATTTCGTGTATTATTTGTAAAATTGAATAAAAAAATTGTATTATTTAAAAAAATTAGCTGTATCATGAACCTTTTAAAGACACTTGCATGGAAAATGAAAATATTATTAATGATTGCAATAAACATGCTCAAACTTCTGAAAGTACTATTTCTTATAAGCATGTTAATTTTTGTGGTATGGATAGACCTTGTGAGAAGAATCAAACAGAAGAAGAATATTGTATCACCCACTAGAATAAAAAACTAGAAAGTGGTATAAGGCTCTAGATGATCTTGGTAAAAAAGTTTGTGCCCTCTATCCTTTTATTTGTGAACTTTGCTTTGAAGTGGGTCATTTCAATTTTCAATGCTTAGGCCATAATAATCCTGCAAGTTTGTATTGTGATAACGTGATCACTGATAATCAACATGATGGACTTACATTATTTTTGGGGTGTGAAGAGTTATCAAGAAAAACCTCTTTGACAGACGTGAGTCTTTTGATATGAATAGCGTCCTGCATGGTTGTCATCTTTATTGTGTTGAAAACTGCCATGCAAATACTTACATACAAAATCTTATAAAATATGATATTTTACCAAATTATGACAGGGCTGATATGTGTTTTGATCTTATTAATGAAACGGAGGAATCCTCCAAAGTTTCGTGTACTGTCTCTAACAATAAACCAGGGTATGTGGAGAATCTTCCTTTCAAGCCTCTCCTTCATAAAGAGGAGAAGGATAAGAAGAATAGGAGTAAAAGGAGAGAGGAAACAATATCTTTCCCTAAGCATGTTACTCCTATCATAGTTTTTGCTGATGAGTCTGAACTAGATGATGTTCCTATGCCTGTTACCTATATTAGTGATTATGATTGGGAAAAGCACACTACTTTTGATATTGAAAATCTCTTTGGTACCAATTATGAAAATGATGATATTAATAATTGATGTGCTATCAGTGCTATCCATGTTCCTTCCAATGATGATATGTTTATAAATGAACACACTTGGGAGGATATTTATTCTATTGCTTATGATGATTACAATGATGAGTATGATATTTTCAGTCCACCTACTATTGAGGAGGAAATTTATTATGATTACAATATGCCTCCTATATTTGATGATTATGGTGATGAGAATAATAATGATAGTTATTTTGTTGAATTTGCTCCCACTCCGATTAATAAGAATGACTATGCTTATGTGGAGAGTAATAATTATTATATGCATGTGGCTCATGATAAGAATGTTTTATGTGATAGTTATATTGTTAATTTTGTTCATGATGCTACTTAAAGTTATTATGAGAGAGGGAAACATGGTCTTATGCATCCCAAAAATATTAAGTTTCCCCTCTTTATGTTGAAAATTTTGAAGTTGCATTTGTCTTGCTTCCCTATGCCTGTTGCTTTGTGCTTTCATGACTTGTTTATTTAAAAGATTCCTATGCATAGGAAGTGGGTTATACTTAAATGTGTTTTGAATTTCTTCTTGATGCTCTCTTTTAAATCAATTCATATTTCTTATGTGAGCATCTTCTCAAACTATCAAGCCTAAATTAAAGGCATTAAAGAAAAGTACTTGTTGGGAGATAACCCAAGAGTTTTCTTGAGTCTTGGAAGTTATTACTTCTGTAATGACCTCTCCTTATCCTTTTTTTTGTTTGCGTTTTGTGCCAAGAATGACCTCTAATGAGAGGGAAGTAAGATTTGGGGAGTTGCTGTCCCGAAACATATTTCTATCCTCCACCATAAAAATTCGTGAGGAGTCTTTGTAACTTGGATTGAGCTCACAATTTACGAATAAATTCCCCAGTATGTTAGCTAACTTACGTTAGTTCAACACTTTTTGATTTGAGCAACATAAGGTCTTCAAAAAAATCGGTTTCTACCTGGTGGTCTGTTTTGACAGATTTGTGCCATTATTTGCATTTGCTTCTTATTCATTTCTTTTGGGGTTCTTTTTGGAAAATTGAGATTTTTGAAGGAGTTGATACTGTAGCTTGTGTTTTTAGTGAAAAGTTTTGTTGTCCCAAAGCTTTGCCAGATGTCTAATATCTTTTGAATACACTAATGTTGCTAATGAAGATTGTGTGAAGTTTTGTATGAAGGAAAAATTTTAGGTGTAGAGAGAGAATGATGTAATGAGATGAAGAGTGGAAAAAGGCTCAAGCTTGGGGATGCCACCCCGGTGTCACCCCAAGAAATATCCAAGAGGTACACGCGTCAAAGCTTGGGGATGCCTTCCTTCTTCATTAATAAAAAGCTCAGGTCTTTCTAGACACTTTGTTTTTATTGTGTCATGCATTGTTGTGTTGTTCTTGGAGCGTCTTAGTTTTCGTTTTTGGTTTTCGTTTGCTTATTTGATTGATTAAGTTGGTTGGTTACACCACACTTCTTTTGGAGAGAGACACACTCTGTTTCCATTGCCTAGAACACTCTAGTTTTCACTCTTATTGTTTTGTGAGTGTTCACTTTTGCTAGCACTGCGTTTAGCTTTAGTTTTCATGTGCTTTTAGCTTAGAACTTTTTAGTTCTTCTTTGTGGATTTGTGATACAAGCTCACTTATCTTTATTGATTATTATCTTTGTGAGTTGTTTCAAATAAATTGTTTGGTGTTGGAAAAGAGTAGGAAGCTTCATGCTTAAGTGGTACAAAAGGGAGCTTGCATTGACTGTGACTTAGACTTTAGCCTGACATGCTAGGTGTTGTTTTGACCTTATGCTTAGTGATTATTGTTGTAGCATGTCTTGTTCCAAACAATTGGGATTGCTTAGTGTGCCTTGAAGGAATCATGCGTTGTTTTAGCATGCAAAAGCATAGTATTGTGGTATTCTCTTTTGATGTTTTACTTGGGTTGACTTGGCACATGCTCACACCATGTTATGACTATGACAAGTAACCATAGCCTCTATGATCATTTAGTCCTTGACTTGTAGTACCACTGTATGCTTTGATTAGTAAGGTTTTGTTGCTCTACATGATTGTGGCCATTATTGCTCTCTTAGTTGGTCGCTCCCAGTCTTTTGCTAGCCTCCACTTGTATGAGTAAGTTATACTCATGCTTCAAACTCCCAAGAAACCAAGTTATCCCAAAGTGTCCACTATAAACTCCTATGCATGGTGTGTTACACCATTCCAAGTATATTCTTGTTTTCAGCTATCTTCCAATTAAAAACTATTTTGTTCTGTGAAAACTTAGTGATTAAAGCCCTCACGAACTTGATGGCACACTTTATATTCTTTGCCCCTAATAAACTAGAACCATTGTGTCATCTGTGTTGTATATGCTTGCACTTATACGTTGGAATTAGCAGAACTGTGCTACCACGGGGAACATTTTCAACATTGCACTTGTACTTTGTACTCAGTTGATATCATGCTCTTTTGTCTATGGATGTCACCGGTGTGAAATAAAGAGGAAACTTGTAAGTCCATGGAGTTTGTATCCTGTGTTAGAGAAACGCCTGGGCCTCTAGCCTAAGCCATGCCTAATCATGGTGGAAACTTGCAGCATCACCATAGTGACATATATGAAGCATTATTCTTATAAAAAAGAGACACATTGAGAAAAGATGAAAGAGAGAAAAAAAGAACCATATTCCCATGGTAAATAAGAAGATTGCTGAGATGCTCATTGTCTGCTTGCCTTGTTATTTTGGTTATGGGATAGCTCCTATACCATGTGGAAGGGGTACCCCGTGGCGATTCTCAATGATATGCAAATACTTAAAATGACAAGAACTTACAGGTGACTGAAGTTGAGTAGCATGAGGTGTGGCCCTTGTATTCAAGGGACTTGAGATTGCAAACTTATACTTCATCAAGCATATACTCTAGCTTTGACACTTTAACCTTAATCACTTCAAGATGCTTATGATAGGGGCAATGAGGGCTGAAAGCTAACAGGTACCATAATTTTTGGAAGCTCTTTTTGAAACTTGAAATCCCTGCTTTCCTTTATAAAAGGACTTTCTTCCTCCATTATTTGAGTCTCCACCTTCTACCTTTAGGCACCATTAAGAGAGCATAGTTGTCACTCTGTGTGAAGTGTCCCAAAGCTTATTGATTGATGCATATTGTGATATTAATTGTTCTCGTGCTACTTGTATCTAGTCACTCTTATGAACATTGAAGGTGTCCTATACATCTATTTGCTACTCCATGAGGGACAAGATGAATGCCACTATGCTATGTTTTCTGTATGTGAAACAAACAAACGTTTTTCAATGCATGTTATTCATGATCTTAGTTTGTAGCCTTTCATGTTGCATGCATAGTTACTTTGTATTAATATAAGAACTCCATCTTTCATTCTCATGTTTAGAGTTCTTTGATCCCAGCTTTCAATGCTTGCAAATGGTTTGATCTTGGTTTTGATGGTGCATGCCACCTCAAAAATTATTCTTTTTATCACTTACCTACTCGAGGACGAGCAGGAGTTAAGCTTGGGGATGCTTGATACGTCGGAAACGTATCGATAATTTTTGATGCTCCATGCTTGTTTAGTATCTACTTTGCTTTGTTTTGTATTCACTTTGAGGTAGTTTTATACACTTTCTGGTACTAACCTATTAACAAGATGCCACAGTGCCAGTTGCATGTTTTCTTCTGTTTTTGGTTTCAGAAAGGCAGAAAATCAATATTCTCGGAATTGGACGGGACAAAAGCCAAAGTTATTATTTTCCCTAGACCAACACAGAACCACGAAGTAGAGCTGTAGGGGGGGCACAGGGTGGCCGCACCCCCTAGGCGCGGGCAAGCCCTGGAGGCGCCCACAGGGGGGTGGGCCCCCTGGACCCCCACCGACCTTGATTACTATGCCTATAAGAAGCCTCCGACCCAAAAAAACCTAGGGCATCCAGAAGAAATCCACGAAAACCTTCACAGCGCCGCTGCCACCGAAGGGGAGATTCAGGGGACAGAAAGTCTCTGTTTTAGCACCCTGCCGGGACAGGTAAGTGCCCCCGGAGCCATCTCCATCGATCTCCATCGCCATCTTCATCACCATTGCTGATTCCCATGATGAGGAGGGAGTAGTGCTTCCTCGAGGCTAAGGGCTCTACCGATAGTTATGTGTTCATATCTCTCTCTATGCATGGTCATATTGTGATCATGAGCTTTGTAATCAAGTAGATCTACCTTGCTACTCAAGTGCT
Source organism: Avena sativa (assembly GCA_916181665.1). Lineage (NCBI taxonomy): Eukaryota > Viridiplantae > Streptophyta > Magnoliopsida > Poales > Poaceae > Avena > Avena sativa. Next base: position 335,398,948 of record OV702280.1, on the reverse strand, counting down.
TTAATAGATCTCTGCTCTCCCCATGTGTGTGAAAGTGACAGCGTGCACGCCATGGTGGCACTTAGGTTTGAGTCTATATAAATACTCTTTGTGCTTTAATAGATCTATGCTTTTCCCACGTGTGTGAAAGTGACAGCGTGCATACCGTGTGTGGCACTTTGGCTAGATTGAATATTTGTTTTATTTGGAGTTGGATGTCTCTATGAAATTGTGGTGTTTGTTGGAACCATCTTGCGCTCAAGGTGACAGTGTGGGGTTATCTAGATTGGGGAATGCCCTACCGTTGATTAGAGTGTTCAACCGGAGAGTAGTTAAGAGTAGTATCATGAAGAGAGGATATTTATATGAGAGAGTGTTCACTAGTGAAAGTATGATCCCTAGGCCTTGTTTCTAAGCATTGAAACACCGTTTGCTACTAGATCTGTTGCATGTTTGCTTGCTTCCTTCTTGTTGCCTTTAGTCTTTACCTCGTCGTCAAGTTCTTTTCTGGCACCGTTACCACTTGTATTTCACTATCTCTTCGCCGAACTAGTGCACCTATATTGGGTGTGTTGGGGACACAAGAGACTTCTTGTATCTTGATTGCAGGGTTGCTTGAGAGGGAATACCTTTGACCACTTCCTCCCTGAGTTCGATAAATCTTGGGTGATCCACTTAAGGGAAACTTGATGCTGTTCTACAAACCTCTGCACTTGGAGGCCCAACAACTGTCTACAAGAATAGAAGTGCGTAGACATCACCCGCCCATGGAGAGCGGATGACACACGCGGTTCTAGTTGACATGGCAGCTCCCACCGTTGGCCTCCTTGTGCCCCTCCCAAAGGAAGCCGCGCTCGATCTTTTTGAGTTGTCTGATGATGGAGTTGGGTGGATCAAGCACCAGAGTTGGTGAAGGGGGATAGCGCTGAGCACGGACTTCAGATAGGTGAGTCTCCTAGCTTTGTTCATGATCTTCGCTTTCCAAGTGGGCAGGCCAGCAGCAACCTTCTCCACGAGCAGCTGCAGCTCCGCAGCGGTGGGGCGACTGATGGTTAGGGGGATACCTAGGTAAGTCAGGGGAAGCTCCACCACGGGGAAGCCAAGGATCTCAACGACTGGCAGCGCCGTGTCGGGGTCTCAATTGAGCAGGGAGGCAGAGATCTTGGAGAAATTGACCTCTAGGCCCGACGCCTCCCCGAACAGCTGTAGGATCTCCTTGATGGAGATTGTCTCAATCTCCATGGGGCGACAGAAGAGAATGACGTCGTCGGCATAGAGGTAGAAAGTAGGGATCTGGCGGCTAGGATGGAGTGGCTGCAAGATGCCGGTGTCAACTGCGTACTGGATGAGGCGGCTCAGCGCGTCCATAGCGGGTACGAACAGCTGCGGCGAGAGGGGTCACCCTGTCGCAGCCCGCGGTGGTGCCAAATCGGTGGGCCTAGTTCGTCGTTGATGAGCACCTTGTGTTGGCTGTAGAGAGTAGGATCGTCAGCCAGTCGATGAAACGGTCGCTGAATCCGTAGCGCCGGAGCACCTCGAACAGGAAGGCCCATGAGAGAGTGTCAAATGCGTGCGCGAGGTCGAGCTTGAGGAGGATCCGTGATGCGCGCAGCTGGTGAAGCGATCTGGCTGATTGCTTGACCAGGATGTAGTTGTCGTGGAGGCTCCTTCCAGGTATAAAGGCGTTATGGTTCTTGCTCACAAGCCGGTCTAGTTTGGTGGCGAGGCGCAACGATAGCAGCTTTGCAAAGGCCTTGGCGATCAGGTGAATCGGGCTTATGGCCGGTAGTCATGCAGGGCCTTGGCGTCATCACTGGCAATGGTTACTGCTCTAGTGTGCAAGGTACTTTGTGGACTTATCACGACAACTTATCGTCTATCTATTATAACAAGATCTACTACGACAAACTTTATCCAGCTCTGGTGGTGGAGGGGCGAGGACAGCGGCGTCCCTTTGGCTCGCACTAGTGATTGTAGTCATCTAAAAGGATACGGATGTTGCCTAGAGGGGGGTGAATAGGCGATTAAAACTTTTCCGAGAGTGGCTCGACAAAGGCGGAAATAAACTAACATTTACTTTGTCAAGCATAACCTAGAATAACTAGGGTTCACCTATGTTCACCAACAACTTATGCTAAGCAAGTCAAACAACTAAGTGATAGCAAGATATATACTTCAAGCACGAAGGCTATCACAAAGTAAAGTGCATAAGTAAGAGCTCGGGTATAGAGATAACCGAGGCACGCGGGGACGATGATATTTTACCGAGTTCCTCCCAACATGGAGTACGTCTCGTTTGGAGAGGGGGTGGTATCTAACCACCTACGCCACAAAAGGCCTCTCTTATTCTCCGGTGAATCTTAACCCAACGGGATCGATCCACACTTCCACTATAGGTGCACTTGTCGGTGGAAAACCGGAACCTCTCACAAGGTTGGGGCACTTCTCCACAACTTAATTGGAGGCTCCCAACAAACGCCACCAAGGCCACAACCTGCAATACCAACAAACCGTCTAGGGTTCCAAGAACCCAAGAGTAAAAAGCTTCTCAACTTTCACTCACCAAATCCTTCGGGGAGAACTCAAACTGATGCACCAAATGCAAATGGCAAGAACACGAGTAGTGCTCAAATCCTTTTCTCCCAAATTCCACCAAAGCTACAAAAGCTTGTGGGGGAATAAGAGAGGAAGAACAATGGAGGAAATCCACAAAAGACTCCAAGATCTAGATCCCAAGATGTTCCCCAAACTTAGAGGAGAGATGGATTGGTGGGATTGTAGATCTAGATCTCCTCTTTCAAATCCCTAAAGTGTATGCAAGAATCATGAAGAGGTCCCAACCTTCAATAAGGTAGAGATCCCTGTGTTTACAATGCTGTCCCTGGATCAATAGCTAGCATCCACAGTTAAGATGTAATATCAAGAAACAAAGGTCATAATACAACTTTATAACCAGGAATAAAATAACTTATTACATCTTACATAGCTCATTTGGATATCTCATTACAATGCAGCAGAAATAACTATAGCATGGGGTCCTTCATCTTCAAAGTGCCACAGGCAATCATGTTGGTTGTAGACTTGTAATCCTAATCAACACATCTCACTAACATTAAACAAACCTTCAACATATTAAGTTATGACCACAAGGGTCAATACATTTGAATTGTATTGGCAAGTGATACTATGGTAGTATAGTGGAGTCTATCATCTATATGCATTTGGCTAAGTGGAGCTTAGGCTTGCTTTGCTCAAAATAGATTTTCCTTATCATTTGAAAACACTAAGTGTTTGCTTGACAAAATCACCCAAGGCATCTCCCAATAGAAATTGGTGATCCTTCAACCCTTGTTTAACCACAAGTTTTTAACTTAGAAATTTGGATGAGGAGATTCTTGATAGCTTCCATGCCTTGATGCTAAAATTGTCCTTTTCCAGGGACATGGCTAAGTACTTAGATTTTACACTCTACAGAGGTGGTGCACTTTCCCCACAAGACTTGGTTTCACCAAGACAAGATCTTTCAGAAGCCTTCCCTTAGACCAGAATGGACGCGTTCCAACCTATCATCCCCTACCACCAACTATCAATTTGGCTAAGTTATTGCAACCTATATGATCTAGGCAGAGCCCATAATGCCATGTGGTTGCACTTGAAGCTTCTCAACATTTGACATCTCAAATCTCTTTGTTCCTGGGTGGCTTTCCACAAGTGAGATACCAAGTTTTCTCTAGTATACTGGACTTGGTGATGCCCAAGTTTTCCCCAGCATACTGGACTTGCATAACCACTCAACACAAACAATTCTTTCTATTCCACCCAGGTGATTTATTCACTTAGTTGTTTTATTAAACAAAAACACAAGTCCTTGACTTAGAAATATTCCATAGCATGAATATAATCCACCCTTGTTTTCTACTAGCTAAGCTAAGAATGATAGTAGTAGGAATCTTAACTTAGGAAATTTCTACTAAAGTTTCATCTACTAGGATTTCCCATGGCATAGTTTATACTTAGCAAAAATTCCATGCAAGTCCTACTTAGAAATATCACTAATGCATAGTGAAAATAATGGGACAAAAGTATGAAGCATCACTTGCCTTTTTGGTAGAGAATATAAGTTCACTCCTTGATCTTGCAATATTCACACTCTTCAAATTCCACTACAATTCAATCAAGCAAGCAAGAATTCAATCTACCATTCAAGCAAACAACACATAAAATAATAGAAACAAAGCAATGCATGCAAGCATTCCAATGATTGTTTTATTTAGAAAAGTGTTTTCTAATAGGTTATAAACATTTGAAAACACCTATTTGTCATTTTATAAAAGTGGCAAAACTATTTGCAAAAGATTTTACCTATAAACCATTTTTAAACCAAATCAATATTTGATGTGGTTGAAAATGATTTTTAACAAAGCAATAATTTTTATAGGGTTAAATATATTTTTAAATCATAAAACTTGGTGTTTGGGGTCAGAGAGTTTAATCCAAATCATTTCCCAAAGATTTTCTCCAAAAATTATTTTTAACATATAAACAATATTTGTATTTGACTATAAATGCTTTAATTCAAGGATTTATTATCTTGCTTCACAAAATATGTTTTTGAATCCACAAGTTGGCTTCTATGGTCAGTAGGTTCAAAACAATCCATTGGACAAAGGTTTTATCACAAAAATCATTTTAGAATGAATTTTATATTCAAAATATGCCTACACAAGTTTCTGCAAAAACAACCAATTTAATAGAATCAATTTACTAAAAAAAGTGCATGGTTGGATAGGGTTTGTCTTGCTGATTCCATTGATATAAAATTTACAAAATTTGGATATGTGGATCAAAAGTTATGAATTATGCAAGTTTGAACATCTATTAGAATAGTTTCTGTTTTAAAAACAAAAGGCTGGCCACGCGTCTTGTCCTGATTGGTCCATACCGGTTCGTGTGGATCGTGCAACGTGGGACGTTGGATTTTAAGGAGATCGAGCGGCACATGATAAAACTTGCCCCTTTGATTAGTTGTTCTATCATGTGCTTTCGATCAAGATCCAACGGCCAGAGATGTCTAACCTAAAACGGGCGGCGCTAGCGGCGGCGACTGGCGGCGGCGCGCTCTGTTGGTGACGCTGCCGATGAACTATGACGTGCGGGGAGGTGTGAGGATGCTCACCAGAATCGCCATGAAGTACTGATTCTCGTCGCTGCTTTGGTTGGCCAAGGGGAGCACAGAGACGTTGACGATTGCTCGCCGGAGTCCGCACGACATCGGGCACGCTCTGGTCGTCGTAGTTGGTGAGGCTACAGGCCACCCGAAGGCAAGAGGGAGGTGTCGTTAGAAGCGGGCGAGAGTGTAGATCACAGGAGTGTCAACAGGGGAAACAGGGGCGGACGGAAGATACCTGGGGAGTTCGTCGGAGTCCAAGCCGAAGATAGTGGCGAGCGGCGTTGAGGTTGCCGATGCTAGGGAGCTTGCGCGGCTGAGCTCGGAGTACTGGAAGATGCGCTAGAGGCCAGGGAGTGTGCTCGTGTGGTCGAGGGGGCGAGGCGCGACGGCGGCTGGCCGGAATTCTCACCGGAAGACGTCGGAGGCAGTTGTGGTTCCGAGCAAAATCAGAGCAGCCTGGTGGCGGTGAGAAGTTGGCGTCTGAGGGGAAAAGTAGAGGGAAGAGAGGCGCTTATGAGGGCGAGGTCGCGGGGCTGTTTAATCGCGGCGTTTACTGCGAATTACGCCGGCAATCAATCGGCAGCAACGGCCGGGGAAGGGCGTGGTCTTCGCGCGCGGGTGAGAACGAAGGGGAGCTGTCGGTGGGGCTCAGCAGTCAGCGAGAGAGAGAGGGGGTGGGGACCAGCGGTCAGTGACAGCGCGGGTGGAAATCTGAGTGAAATAAAACTATTCGCTCGGGGAGTGAGGGAGTGGGCTGGACTGGGCTAGCTGGGCCTGGTCTGGTTGGGCTGGTTCTGTTTAATTTTTTTTGTACTCATTCTTTTTCCCTTTTCTTTTTCTATTTATCTGTTTTGATTTTGTTTAATCAATTCAAACAACTAATTGAATTTAAACTTCAACTAAACTTTGTGTATTTTCAAATACTGATTATTAATATATTCTGAAGTCAAATTTAGAATAATTCTTTTATTCTTTTTAGGGTCTTTTATTTATTTTATAAATAGACTTTTGTCTTTATTTAAAATAGGTTTTAATGTGTTTTAAAACTTTATTTAAAATCCATATTTTTACCAAACCTATTCAGTAGGTTTTATTTATTTATTAGGGTGTCAAATAATTCACTTTGAATTATTTGGAATATTTTTAATATGATTTATAAATCATTTTAAATTGGGTATTTATCTTTATTCCAATGAAATTAATTATGGGTTTAATTCCATAAATTTTATTTAGTTGATTTCTTTGATCCCATTTAAGTTAATTGAATGACTTTTAATCCACTTGGGTAAATTCCAAATACTATTTTCTCATGATTTAATTAATCATTCATATTAGAGATTTGTCTTTAATCAAATCGAAATAGAATTTGGCTAATGCCATTTTATTTTATTTGGAAAAATTCTTTATCCTTTTATTTTATTTGAATTTGGATTATATTCATTCCATCTGCTTATGGATTAGGACAAGATTTAATTTGGTCTTTAAATATTCCTCATTTAATATTTCTTTCTTTATCTTATAAAATCCATATCTATTTATTTAGAGATCCAAACTTGGTGATTCCAATTTGTATAATTTTATTTAATCTTTGTTTATCCTTTTAAATGTCTTTAGGATTATTTGCTCACCATTTGGTATGGATTTTTAGATAGGTGCTTTATTAGCTTTGGAAATTTAATTTCTTTATCTTATTAAATTCATAAGATTTTATTTATGGCTCCAAATTGAATGAAATCAAATTCTATGGTTTTATAATATTTCTATTTGTTATTCTTGATAATTTATAAATGTTTGTTGATAAAAATTTTATATGGATCAAATCCATGGTCTTAGAGATATCTTGGAGATGATTTTATTCCATTAGGGTTTTAGGGTTTTGGTTTATTTCCAAGTGTTTAAGTTCCAAGATGCACTTATGTAGAATGCAATTCACTTGATTTGAATTTAGTTGGATTCAAACATTACTCAAGTTTGTTCAAGATGGGATTTTAAGTTTCCAATTAGAAATAAAAAGTTTCTTTTCACCCTAAATTTCAACAAAAAAAATTTCACATTACAAAATTTGGAAAATTTTGGGATGTGACAGGCTACCACCCTTAAAATAAATCTCGTCCCGAGATTTGGGAAGGATAGGGGGTTACAAGTTGGCTCAAAGCAACTAGGGTACTACCACCCTTAAAAATTTTCCAACTAGATTACTTCTTGGCTTGCTTGGGATCTTGTTGAAACCTCTCTAGGCAAACATCTGCATAGTGTCCTTTGTTTCCACACTTGAAACATGTGACAAGGCTGAGATCCTTCATAGTCTTGTTTATCTTGTGTTTCATCTTTTCTGGACAATTGCTTGCATAATGTCCTTGATCACCACAATTGTAACATGTGACAAGATTGAGTTCTTCACGTATCTTCTGTGGACAAGTTGACACATAATGGCCTAGCTCTTTGCAGTTGTTGCACCACACTTGGCTAATCTCCTTATATTTTTGTTTCTTCTTAGGACATTCATTGGCATAGTGTCCCATCTCTTTGCAATGGCAACATTGCACTTGGCTTTTGTCCTTCTTCTTCTTGGGTTTCTACAAAGCTAGGAGTGCTTCTAGTTCATGTTCTTCATATCTCACCTCAAAGGTGGGAAAGTTTCCTGGTCTCCTTAATCTTTTCCTTGGGTAATACATATGTCTTCTCTTTGGTCCATCAAATTGAGTCATATTGCATGGGGGTGCAAGCTGAGATTTTCCTTTGTCTTCATGGGGGTTCACAATCTGTTAACGCACTCCACCTTGTTTCCTTTGTTGAACTATGGAATAGATGGGGCATTGGATAGGACATGATTATTTCCTTCACATAGGAAACAAGTAGCTTGAGATGTGGGGCATTGATTAGTTGGAGGTTTCTCTTCACAATTGGGGCATTGATCTTCATGCTCTTTGGAAGTGTGATCCTTGACTCCACAAATATTGCAGGCTTGAGTTCCTTCTAGAATATCATCCTTGACATCCTTGTTGTCACAAACTCCTTGGGAAAGGTTGTCTCCCATGTTGATCATTTGATTTGTCACCTTTTGCATCAATTGAGTTTGGGTTTCCAAAAACCTTTGCATGGTTGGGTGTAACTCATTGTTGTTGGCTAAAAACTGAGTTGTCACTTGGTTCAACTGGGTTTGGCTTACTATGAGTTCTCTCATGTTGATCTCTTGGTTGTTGTTGTTTTCACCATCCTTGATGTTGGAGTTTCTTGGAGTATTCATCTGTTTGGGTGGGATTGGGATTAGAATAGGCAAAAGATTTCTAAGGAGTTAATTCTAATCACACACATCACAATTCACACAAGCAATTTGCAAGCAATCACAAACAAACATTCCACTCAAACAACAAGTTTCAAGCACATTTTTAGGCAATAAAATATTTTTTCTACACCACATAAGTTGGTGGGTTTAATTTAAACTAAATATGGTGGTCCAACTATATGGTTCACTTGAGATCATTCCATCCTTATTTGTTGTTTCTTCATGAACAAGATCTTTGTATCCTTGGAGAATTTCTTGAATCTTGGTCACAAAACTTCAAAGGTGATGATGGTTCCTTCTAAGTTGTGTTTCCTTAGTCTTCAATTCTTGAGTAACATTTCTTGTCTCACTTGTAGTCCTTAGTGATATCCAAGTTGAAGTCCTTGTTGAGAATAAGGTTGAAATCACTTGAGTTGGTGAAGTCATTTGTTCATGTTGAAGTCTTTGCTCATGTTGAAGTCTTTGCTCATGGTGGAGGATTTGTCCATCAAGTTTGAAATAGAAGAGATGTAGAATCAAAACTAAAAAGTTGAGGAAAGAGTTTACAAGATTGTTTGCAAATAAGTTTTGGAACAAATACAACTCCTATTTTTTCTAAGGGGTTTTGTCCAATCCTAGGGTTACAATCCTACAGGCAACACAGTGCTCTGATACCATCTGAAGAGGTCCCAACCATCAATAAGGTAGAGATCCCTGTGTTTAAAATGCTAGTCCCTAGATCAATAGCTAGCATCCACAGTTAAGATGTAATATCAAGAAACAAAGGTCATAATACAACTTTATAACCAGGAATAAAATAACTTATTACATCTTACATAGCTCATTTGGCTATCTCATTACAATGCAGCAGAAATAACTATAGCATGGGGTCCTTCATCTTCAAAGTGCCACATGCAATCATGTTGGTTGTAGACTTGTAATCCTAATCAACACATCTCACTAACATTAAACAAACCTGCAACATAATAAGTTACAGCCACAAGGGTCAATACATTTGAATTGTATTGGCAAGTGATACTATGGTAGTATAGTGGAGTCTATCATCTATATGCATTTGGATAAGTGGAGCTTAGGCTTGCTTTGCTCAAAATAGATTTTCCTTATCATTTGAAAACACTAAGTGTTTGCTTGACAAAATCACCCAAGGCATCTCCCAATAGAAATTGGTGATCCTTCAACCCTTGTTCAACCACAAGTTTTTAACTTAGAAATTTGGATGAGGAGATTCTTGATAGCTTCCATGCCTTGATGCTCAAATTGTCCTTTTCCAGGGACATGGCTAAGTACTTAGATTTTACACTCTACAGAGGTGGTGCACTTTCCCCACAAGACTTGGTTTCACCAAGACAAGATCTTTCAGAAGCCTTCCCTTAGACCAGAATGGACGCGTTCCAACCTATCATCCCCTACCACCAACTGTCCATTTGGCTAAGTTATTGCAACCTATATGATCCAGGCAGAGCCCATAATGCCATGTGGTTGCACTTGAAGCTTATCAACATTTGACATCTCAAATCTCTTTGTTCCTGGGTGGCTTTCCACAAGTTAGATACCGAGTTTTCCCCAGTATACTGGACTTGGTGATTCCCAAGTTTTCCCCAGCATACTGGACTTGCATAACCACTCAACACAAACCATTATTTCCATTCCACCGAGGTGATTCATTCACTTAGTTGTTTTATTAAACAAAAACACAAGTCCTTGACTTAGAAATATTCCATAGCATGAATATAATCCACCCTTGTTTTCTACTAGCTAAGCTAAGCATGATAGTAGTAGGAATCTTAACTTAGGAAATTTCTACTAAAGTTTCATCTACTAGGATTTCCCATGGCATAGTTTATACTTAGCAAAAATTCCATGCAAGTCCTACTTAGAAATATCACTAATGCATAGTGAAAATAATGGGACAAAGGTATGAAGCATCACTTGCCTTTTTGGTAGAGAATATAAGTTCACTCCTTGATCTTGCAATATTCACACTCTTCAAATTCCACTACAATTCAATCAAGCAAGCAAGAATTCAATCTACCATTCAAGCAAACAACACATAAAATAATAGAAACAGAGCAATGCATGCAAGCATTCAAAGATTGGTTTATTTAGAAAAGTGTTTTCTAATAGGTTATAAACATTTGAAAACACCTATTTGTCATTTTATAAAAGTGGCAAAACTATTTGCAAAAGATTTTACCTATAAACCATTTTTTAAAACAAATCAATATTTTATGTGGTTGAAAATGATTTTTAACAAAGCAATAATTTTTATAGGGTTCACAAAATATAATTTTAAATCATAAAACTTGGTGTTTGGGGTCAGAGAGTTTAATCCAAATCATTTCCCAAATATTTTCTCCAAAAAGTATTTTTAACATATAAACAATATTTTTATTTGACTAAAAATGCTTTAATTCAAGGATTTATTCTCTTGCTTCACAAAATATATTTTTGAATCCACAAGTTGGTTTCTATGGTCAGTAGGTTCAAAACAATCCATTGTCCAAAGGTTTTATCACAAAATAATTTTAGAATGAATTTTATATTCAAAATATGCCTACACAAGTTTCTGCAAAAACAACCAATTTAACAGAAGCAATTTACTAAACAAAGTGCATGGTTGGATAGGTTTTGTCTTGATGATTCCATTGATATAAAATTTACAAAATTTGGACGTGTGGATCAAAAGTTATGAATTATGCAAGTTTGAACATCTTTTAGAATAGTTTCTGTTTTTAAAACAAAAGGCTGGCCACGCGTCTTGTCCTGATTGGTCCATACCGGTTCGTGTGGATCGTGAAACGTGGGACATTGGATTTTAAGCAGATCGAGCGGCACAGGATCAAATTTACCCCTTCGATTAGTTTTTCTATCGTGTGCTTCCGATCAAGATCCAACGGCCAGAGATGTCTAACCTAAAACGGGCGGCGCTAGCGGCGGCGACTGGCGTGGCGCGCTCTGTCGGTGATGCTGCCGATGAACTAGGACGTGCGGGGAGGTGTGAGGATGCTCACCAGAATCGCCATGAAGTACTGATTCTCGTCGCTGCTTTGGTTGGCTAAGGGGAGCACGGAGACGTTGACGATTGCTCGCCGGAGTCCACACGGCGTCGGGCACGCTCTGGTCGCCGTATTTGGTGAGGCTACAGGCCACCCGAAGGCAAGAGGGAGGTGTCGTTAGAAGCGGGCGAGAGTGTAGATCACAGGAGTGTCAACAGGGGAAACAGGGGCGGACGGAAGATACCTGGGGAGTTCGTCGGAGTCCAAGCCGAAGACAGTGGCGAGCGGCGTTGAGGTTGCCGATGCTAGGGAGCTTGCACGACTGAGCTCGGAGTACTGGAAGATGCGCTAGAGGCCAGGGAGTGTGCTCGTGTGGTCGAGGGGGCGAGGCGCGATGGCGGATGGCCGGAATTCTCACCGGAAGACGTCGGAGGCAGTTGTGGTTCCGAGCAAAATCGGAGCAGCCTGGCGGCGGTGAGAAGTTGGCGTCTGAGGGGAAAAGTAGAGGGAAGAGAGGCGCTTATGAGGGCGAGGTCGCGGGGCTGTTTAATCGCGGCGTTTACTGCGAATTAAGCCGGCAATCAATCGGCAGCAACAGCCGGGGAAGGGCGTGGTCTTCGCGCGCGGGTGAGAACGAAGGGGAGCTGTCGGTGGGGCTCAGCAGTCAGCGAGAGAGAGAGGGGGTGGGGACCAGCGGTCAGTGACAGCGCGGGTGGAAATCTGAGTGAAATAAAACGATTCGCTCGGGGAGTGAGGGAGTGGGCTGGACTGGGCTAGCTGGGCCTGGTCTGGTTGGGCTGGTTCTGTTTAATTTTTTTTGTACTCATTCTTTTTCCCTTTTCTTTTTCGATTTATCTGTTTTGATTTTGTTTAATCAATTCAAACAACTAATTGAATTTAAACTTCAACTAAACTTTGTGTATTTTCAAATACTGATTATTAATATATTCTGAAGTCAAATTTAGAATAATTCTTTTATTCTTTTTAGGGTCTTTTATTTATTTTATAAATAGACTTTTGTCTTTATTTAAAATAGGTTTTAATGTGTTTTAAAACTTTATTTAAAATCCATATTTTTACCAAACCTATTCAGTAGGTTTTATTTATTTATTAGGGTGTCAAATAATTCACTTTGAATTATTTGGAATATTTTTAATATGATTTATAAATCATTTTAAATTGGGTATTTATCTTTATTCCAATGAAATTAATTATGGGTTTAATTCCATAAATTTTATTTAGTTGATTTCTTTGATCCCATTTAAGTTAATTGAATGACTTTTAATCCACTTGGGTAAATTCCAAATACTATTTTCTCATGATTATTTAATCATTCATATTAGAGATTTGTCTTTAATCAAATCGAAATAGAATTTGGCTAATGCCATTTTATTTTATTTGGAAAAATTCTTTATCCTTTTATTTTATTTGAATTTGGATTATATTCATTCCATCTGCTTATGGATAAGGACAAGATTTAATTTGGTCTTTAAATATTCCTCATTTAATATTTCTTTCTTTATCTTATAAAATCAATATCTATTTATTTAGAGATCCAAACTTGGTGATTCCAATTTGTATAATTTTATTTAATCTTTGTTTATCCTTTTAAATGTCTTTAGGATTATTTGCTCACCATTTGGTATGGATTTTTAGATAGGTGCTTTATTAGCTTTGGAAATTTAATTTCTTTATCTTATTAAATTCATAAGATTTTATTTATGGCTCCAAATTGAATGAAATCAAATTCTATGGTTTTATAATATTTCTATTTGTCATTCTTGATAATTTATAAATGTTTGTTGATAAAAATTTTATATGGATCAAATCCATGGTCTTAGAGATATCTTGGAGATGATTTTATTCCATTAGGGTTTTAGGGTTTTGGTTTATTTCCAAGTGTTTAAGTTCCAAGATGCACTTATGTAGAATGCAATTCACTTGATTTGAATTTAGTTGGATTCAAACATTACTCAAGTTTGTTCAAGATGGGATTTTAAGTTTCCAATTAGAAATAAAAAGTTTCTTTTCACCCTAAATTTCAACAAAAAAAATTTCACATTACAAAATTTGGAAAATTTTGGGATGTGACAGGCTACCACCCTTAAAATAAATCTCGTCCCGAGATTTGGGAAGGATAGGGGGTTACAAGTTGGCTCAAAGCAACTAGGGTACTACCACCCTTAAAATTTTTCCAACTAGATTACTTCTTGGCTTGCTTGGGATCTTGTTGAAACCTCTCTAGGCAAACATCTACATAGTGTCCTTTGTTTCCACACTTGAAACATGTGACAAGGCTGAGATCCTTCATAGGCTTGTTTATCTTGTGTTTCATCTTTTCTGGACAATTGCTTGCATAATGTCCTTGATCACCACAATTGTAACATGTGACAAGATTGAGTTCTTCACGTATCTTCTGTGGACAAGTTGACACATAATGGCCTAGCTCTTTGCAGTTGTTGCACCACACTTGGCTAATCTCCTTATATTTTTGTTTCTTCTTAGGACATTCATTGGCATAGTGTCCCATCTCTTTGCAATGGCAACATTGCACTTGGCTTTTGTCCTTCTTCTTCTTGGGTTTCTACAAAGCTAGGAGTGCTTCTAGTTCATGTTCTTCATATCTCACCTCAAAGGTGGGAAAGTTTCCTGGTCTCCTTAATCTTTTCCTTGGGTAATACATATGTCTTCTCTTTGGTCCATCAAATTGAGTCATATTGCATGGGGGTGCAAGCTGAGATTTTCCTTTGTCTTCATGGGGGTTCACAATCTGTTGACGCACTCCACCTTGTTTCCTTTGTTTAACTATGGAATAGATGGGGCATTGGATAGGACATGATTATTTCCTTCACATAGGAAACAAGTAGCTTGAGATGTGGGGCATTGATTAGTTGGAGGTTTCTCTTCACAATTGGGGCATTGATCTTCATGCTCTTTGGAAGTGTGATCCTTGTCTCCACAAATATTGCAGACTTGAGTTCCTTCTAGAATATCATCCTTGACATCCTTGTTGTCACAAACTCCTTGGGAAAGGTTGTCTCCCATGTTGATCATTTGATTTGTCACCTTTTGCATCAATTGAGTTTGGGTTTCCAAAAACCTTTGCATGGTTGGGTCTAACTCATTGTTGTTGGCTAAAAACTGAGTTGTCACTTGGTTCAACTGGGTTTGGGTTACTATGAGTTCTCTCATGTTGATATCTTGGTTGTTGTTGTTTTCACCATCCTTGATGTTGGAGTTTCTTGGAGTAGTCATCTGTTTGGGTGGGATTGGGATTAGAATAGGCAAAAGATTTCTAAGGAGTTAATTCTAATCACACACATCACAATTCACACAAGCAATTTGCAAGCAATCACAAACAAACATTCCACTCAAACAACAAGTTTCAAGCACATTTTTAGGCAATAAAATATTTTTTCTACACCACATAAGTTGGTGGGTTTAATTTAAACTAAATATGGTGGTCCAACTATATGGTTCACTTGAGATCATTCCATCCTTATTTGTTGTTTCTTCATGAACAAGATCTTTGTATCCTTGGAGAATTTCTTGAATCTTGGTCACAAAACTTCAAAGGTGATGATGGTTCCTTCTAAGTTGTGTTTCCTTAGTCTTCAATTCTTGAGTAACATTTCTTGTCTCACTTGTAGTCCTTAGTGATATCCAAGTTGAAGTCCTTGTTGAGAATAAGGTTGAAATCACTTGAGTTGGTGAAGTCATTTGTTCATGTTGAAGTCTTTGCTCATGTTGAAGTCTTTGCTCATGGTGGAGGATTTGTCCATCAAGTTTGAAATAGAAGAGATGTAGAATCAAAACTAAAAAGTTGAGGAAAGAGTTTACAAGATTGTTTGCAAATAAGTTTTGGAACAAATACAACTCCTATTTTTTCTAAGGGGTTTTGTCCAATCCTAGGGTTACAATCCTACAGGCAACACAGTGCTCTGATACCATCTGAAGAGGTCCCAACCATCAATAAGGTAGAGATCCCTGTGTTTACAATGCTAGTCCCTGGATCAATAGCTAGCATCCACAGTTAAGATGTAATATCAAGAAACAAAGGTCATAATACAACTTTATAACCAGGAATAAAATAACTTATTACATCTTACATAGCTCATTTGGCTATCTCATTACAATGCAGCAGAAATAACTATAGCATGGGGTCCTTCATCTTCAAAGTGCCACATGCAATCATGTTGGTTGTAGACTTGTAATCCTAATCAACACATCTCACTAACATTAAACAAACCTACAACATAATAAGTTACAGCCACAAGGGTCAATACATTTGAATTGTATTGGCAAGTGATACTATGGTAGTATAGTGGAGTCTATCATCTATATGCATTTGGATAAGTGGAGCTTAGGCTTGCTTTGCTCAAAATAGATTTTCCTTATCATTTGAAAACACTAAGTGTTTGCTTGACAAAATCACCCAAGGCATCTCCCAATAGAAATTGGTGATCCTTCAACCCTTGTTCAACCACAAGTTTTTAACTTAGAAATTTGGATGAGGAGATTCTTGATAGCTTCCATGCCTTGATGCTCAAATTGTCCTTTTCCAGGGACATGGCTAAGTACTTAGATTTTACACTCTACAGAGGTGGTGCACTTTCCCCACAAGACTTGGTTTCACCAAGACAAGATCTTTCAGAAGCCTTCCCTTAGACCAGAATGGACGCGTTCCAACCTATCATCCCCTACCACCAACTGTCCATTTGGCTAAGTTATTGCAACCTATATGATCCAGGCAGAGCCCATAATGCCATGTGGTTGCACTTGAAGCTTATCAACATTTGACATCTCAAATCTCTTTGTTCCTGGGTGGCTTTCCACAAGTTAGATACCGAGTTTTCCCCAGTATACTGGACTTGGTGATTCCCAAGTTTTCCCCAGCATACTGGACTTGCATAACCACTCAACACAAACCATTCTTTCCATTCCACCGAGGTGATTCATTCACTTAGTTGTTTTATTAAACAAAAACACAAGTCCTTGACTTAGAAATATTCCATAGCATGAATATAATCCACCCTTGTTTTCTACTAGCTAAGCTAAGCATGATAGTAGTAGGAATCTTAACTTAGGAAATTTCTACTAAAGTTTCATCTACTAGGATTTCCCATGGCATAGTTTATACTTAGCAAAAATTCCATGCAAGTCCTACTTAGAAATATCACTAATGCATAGTGAAAATAATGGGACAAAGGTATGAAGCATCACTTGCCTTTTTGGTAGAGAATATAAGTTCACTCCTTGATCTTGCAATATTCACACTCTTCAAATTCCACTACAATTCAATCAAGCAAGCAAGAATTCAATCTACCATTCAAGCAAACAACACATAAAATAATAGAAACAGAGCAATGCATGCAAGCATTCAAAGATTGGTTTATTTAGAAAAGTGTTTTCTAATAGGTTATAAACATTTGAAAACACCTATTTGTCATTTTATAAAAGTGGCAAAACTATTTGCAAAAGATTTTACCTATAAACCATTTTTAAACCAAATCAATATTTTATGTGGTTGAAAATGATTTTTAAGAAAGCAATAATTTTTATAGGGTTCACAAAATATAATTTTAAATCATAAAACTTGGTGTTTGGGGTCAGAGAGTTTAATCCAAATCATTTCCCAAATATTTTCTCCAAAAAGTATTTTTAACATATAAACAATATTTTTATTTGACTAAAAATGCTTTAATTCAAGGATTTATTCTCTTGCTTCACAAAATATATTTTTGAATCCACAAGTTGGTTTCTATGGTCAGTAGGTTCAAAACAATCCATTGTCCAAAGGTTTTATCACAAAATAATTTTAGAATGAATTTTATATTCAAAATATGCCTACACAAGTTTCTGCAAAAACAACCAATTTAACAGAAGCAATTTACTAAACAAAGTGCATGGTTGGATAGGTTTTGTCTTGATGATTCCATTGATATAAAATTTACAAAATTTGGACGTGTGGATCAAAAGTTATGAATTATGCAAGTTTGAACATCTATTAGAATAGTTTCTGTTTTTAAAACAAAAGGCTGGCCACGCGTCTTGTCCTGATTGGTCCATACCGGTTCGTGTGGATCGTGAAACGTGGGACATTGGATTTTAAGCAGATCGAGCGGCATAGGATCAAATTTACCCCTTCGATTAGTTTTTCTATCGTGTGCTTCCAATCAAGATCCAACGGCCAGAGATGTCTAACCTAAAACGGGCGGCGCTAGCGGCGGCGACTGGCGGCGGCGCGCTCTGTCGGTGATGCTGCCGACGAACTAGGACGTGCGGGGAGGTGTGAGGATGCTCACCAGAATCGCCATGAAGTACTGATTCTCGTCGCTGCTTTGGTTGGCTAAGGGGAGCACGGAGACGTTGACGATTGCTCGCCGGAGTCCGCACGGCGTCGGGCACGCTCTGGTCGCCGTAGTTGGCGAGGCTAGAGGCCACCCGAAGGCAAGAGGGAGGTGTCGTTAGATGCGGGCGAGAGTGTCGATCACAGGAGTGTCAACAAGGGAAATAGGGGCGAACGGAGGATACTTGGGGAGTTCGCCGGAGTCCAAGCCAAAGACGGTGGCGAGCGGCGTTGAGGGTGCCGACGCTAGGGAGCTTGCGCGGCTGAGCTCGGAGTACTGGAAGATGCGCTAGAGGCCAGGGAGTGTGCTCATGTGGTCGAGGGGGCGAGGCGCGATGGCGGCTGGCCGGAATTCTCACCGGAAGATGTCGGAGGCAATTGTGGTTCCGAGCAAAATCGGAGCAGCCTAGTGGCGGTGAGAAGTTGGCGTCTGAGGGGAAAAGTAGAGGGAAGATAGGCGCTTATGAGGGCGCGGTCGCGGGCTGTTTAATCGAGGCGTTTACTGCGAATTACGCCGGCAATCAATCAGCAGCAACGGCCGGGGAAGGGAGTGGTCTTCGCGAGCGGGTGAGAATAAAGGGGAGCTAGCGGTGGGGCTCAGCAGTCAGCAAGAGAGAGGGGGGAGGTGGGGACCAGCGGTCAGTGACAGCGCGGGTGGAAGTCTGAGTGAAATAAAACGATTCGCTCGGGGAGTAAGGGAGTGGGCTGGACTGGGCTAGCTGGGCCTGGTCTGGTTGGGCTGGTTTTGTTTAATTTTTTTGTACTGATTCTTTTTCCCTTTTCTTTTTCTATTTATCTGTTTTGATTTTGTTTAATCAATTCAAACAAATAATTGAATTTAAACTTCAACCAAACTTTGTGTATTTTCAAATACTGATTATTAATATATTCTGAAGTCAAATTTAGAATAATTCTTTTATTCTTTTTAGGGTCTTTTATTTATTTTATAAATAGACTTTTGTCTTTATTTCAAATAGGATTTAATGTGTTTTAAAACTTTATTTGAAATCCATATTTTTACCAAACCTATTCAGTAGGTTTTATTTATTTATTAGGGTGTCAAATAATTTTCTTTGAATTATTTGGAATATTTTTAATATGATTTATAAATCATTTTAAATTGGGTATTTATCTTTATTCCAATGAAATTAATTATGGGTTTAATTACATAAATTTTATTTAGTTGATTTCTTTGATCCCATTTAAGGTAATTGAATGGCTTTTAATCCACTTGGGTAAATTCCAAATACTATTTTCTCATGATTTAATTAATCATTCATATTAGAGATTTGTCTTTAATCAAATAGAAATAGAATTTGGCTAATGCCATTTTATTTTATTTGGAAAAATTCTTTATCCTTTTATTTTATTTGAATTTGGATTATATTCATTCCATCTGCTTATGGATTAAGCCAAGATTTAATTTGGTCTTTAAATATTCCTCATTTTATATTTCTTTCTTTATCTTATAAAATCCATATCTTTTTATTTAGAGATCCAAACTTGGTGATTCCAATTTGTATAATTTTATTTAATCTTTGTTTATCATTCTAAATGTCTTTAGGATTATTTGCTCACCATTTGGTATGGATTTTTAGGTAGGTGCTTTATTAGCTTTGGAAATTTAATTTCCTTATCTTATTAAATTCATAAGATTTTATTTATGGTTCCAAATTGAATGAAATCAAATTCTATGGTTTTATAATATTTATATTTGTCATTCTTGATCATTTATAAATGTTTGTTGACAAAAAATTTATATGTATCAAATCCATGGTCTTAGAGATATCTTGGAGATGATTTTATTCCATTAGGGTTTTAGGGTTTTGGTTTATTTCCAAGTGTTTAAGTTCCAAGATGCACTTATGTAGAATGCAATTCACTTGATTTGAATTTAGTTGGATTCAAACATTACACACGTTTGTTCAAGATGGGATTTTAAGTTTCCAATTAGAAATAAAAAGTTTCTTTTCACCATAAATTTCAACAATTATTTATTTTGTTTATTTTTTATTTTTTTTCACAGTACAAAATTTGGAAAATTTTGGGATGTGACAAATCAAGAGAGGGATTGAAGGGGGAGCAGGCTCAAGAGGGTCAAGAATGGAGGAGAAAGCCTATAAAACTCGAGCCTAAACATTGGGGAAGAAGGGCCCCATTTTATAGGCCCACAGATTTCTGACCGTTTTCTGCCCGTTGGGGACTTGCCAGACCGGAGACTCCGGTGTACAGACCGGAGACTCCGGTCTACACCGGAGATTCCGGCCCAACCTCCGGACCACCTATCAGAATGTCCCAGGCTGAATTCTGGAGCCCCCTCCGGGGACTCCTGCGGAAACTCCGGTCCACACCAGAGACTCCGGTCCACGTACACCGGAGACTTCGGTCTAAACCAAATAAGAGGAAAACTTCAAATGGCGATATCTAGAGTTTGGAAACTCTGATTGACCCGAAACCAATTTTATTGGAAAGAGGACAACAAGAGGTACCCAACAAAAAGTGAAAATATTGGATACCACCAATAGAGAACATTTCATGTATTATAAAGTGAGATACCTCTCTTGGTGAGAAACCAGAAAACCTCAAAGATCAAAAACGCAATATGATATAAAAGGGAAATCGTTTTTTGATGAACTAGAGCTTGTTATGAATATTACCACAAGCTCTAGAACCTCACATGGATAAGATCCAAATAACAACCAAGAAAGGATGATGCTAAGTATGCAAAGGTTTGAGATCTCTCGAAAACATATGATCGAGTTACTCACTTGAGAGCCCCTCTTGATAGTACGGTTATCTATCCTATAAACCGGTCTCTCCAACTAACACCACGAGACCGGTAAGAAGGAAACCCTATCAAGATCATACCTTTGCCTTGCGCATATTCCACTTGATTATGATGTAGACGGTCTTGTCCTTCTCAAGATGGAACACCTTTCTTGATTGCTCTTGTACGCACTTGCTTGATGAAGACTTGCAAGTTACTCCCCCGTACAACATGGGGAAACCTTTACTTTGACCTTGTCTTCATCGATCCATGATCACCGAGAATGGCAAGCTTTAAGCATGAGATCTTCTAGATATTGCACATATTTAGCTTGCACATCATTTCTCCTTTTCTTCATTATGTTGATGCCTTTAAGGTACAACAGAGATATTACTCCATCTTATTCTTCAAGACATACTTGCCATAGCTTTAACTCTCATATGACCAATCTGTGGACCATTCTTTGAACACCTTGGTCACCACATGATCTTCTTCACTTCTTCTCCAAACCTTGAAGCCAACATATGGTTCAAGCATTGCCTATGGACATTTCCTACAAGTATAACTCGATACAAGCATTCCATAGAGATTGCCATTAATTACCAAAACCACACATGGGGGCCCATATTTTCTTTCATCATCGCTAGGTGACCCAGTGACCTATTAACAATTTTTATATTTTTATGGTTCTTTCTGTAACACCCCATCCAACAATAGGCCCCGGGGTTGTCACTCCTGGCAGCTTGCTAGGATCTCTAGACTAGTCCCACAGACCAACACTAGTCTTTTCCGCGCACTTTGTTCTTACTCGCGTGCACCCAGTATCCACTTTCTGGTCGACCACTCTTCCTAAAATTGCTTTAGACCAAGCACGCTTAACCTCAGAGTTCTTTTCAGATGAGCTTCTAGAAAATAAGTTGCAACTTGTTGATATGAATATCCTATCAATCCTATTAAGCCATGAACCAGGATCTCACATACACCCACCCTTAGAAGATCGATGCTCTCATCGATCAACCACAAGTCAGGAACGTCCCCTCTTGGCACACATCTGTACATTCAGTGTCGGCACATGTGCCATGCTCCACATGTCCGCCACCAACCCGCACAAGCCGGTGTAACCGTGAGTATCGGCTCTGATACCACTTGTAACACCCCGTCCAACAACAGGACTCGGGGGTGTCACTCCTGGCAGCTTACTAGGATCTCTGGACTAGCATCACAGACCAACACTAGTCTTTTTCGCACATTTTTTCTCACTCATACGCACCCGGTACCCATTTGCCGGTAGGTCACCCATTCTCAAATTGCTCTAGACCAAACATGCTTAACCTCGAAGTTCTTTTCGACGAGCTTTCGAAAAAGAAGTTGTAACTTATTAATATGGGTATCCTATCAATCCTATTAAGCCATGTGCTAGGATCTCACACTTTCTATTATTGTTGATGATTTTTAATAGGTTGGTGGAATTTCACAAAAAAAAAATCGATGTTAGTGAATTTGACAGACGAACCGGATATATTTTTTCTGGAAGCTCACTTCTTCATGTGCCTTCTCAATGATATCGATGTATGAGGAATTTATGAATGGACATCACAAATTTACAAAAGATACTTCTAGAAGCTTAAAATCCCACTTAAGATAAATAAAATCGTGTGGTTTATAAAAAAAAGACAACCTTGCAAAACGGTTGAAATCGATGCAAAAATGTTATTTTTGTGATGCAATTGTTTTTATCATGTCCGTGTTGTACAATCTGTTTGGCATATTGTTTTTTTTTCACTTACAATATTCCATCAGTTACCAATATCACAAATATATTTGGAAGTTAGTTAAATAGAGATAGTGAAGGAAAATAAAACTAAACTACGCATAGATGTTTGCGCTTTATGTTGGTCTATATGAAAGCGTAAAAACAATGTCATTTTTAACAAGACTAGAGTTTAATTTTTTTTACAGATTATTCTTACGGCTTCATACTGGATCCAGCTTTGATATATTCCTTATTCGGGTGGATCAGCGGGAAATTATGATTAGCGGATACAACTTGTTGTTGATGGTCGCTCACGATACCTACAGCCATGCAGGTTGGCACCGTGCTAATAGATTGAGAGACGTCTAGCTGTTATATGCTTATGGTTTTTTCTTATCTTTTGGAGGTTGGTTTTTGTATCGACCCATCTGGGAGGTCCAGTCTCGGGTGAAGCAGATGGCCTTGTCTCGTCGTATGGCCGCGTCCGCCCTGCTCCTCCTGGTCCTCCTCGTCGCTAGTAGATCAGCTTCTCAAAGCAACATCTGCACAGCCAGTGGCGGCCGCAGCGCCCCTCCAATGCCCGGGCTTCTGGCCGGCCAGCAAAGCTTATTTTCATCAAAAAATGACTAAATTTTTTATTTTAGGTCTTCATTTTTATCGTCTGTCCAGACTTTAAAATATTCTTGGATCCGCCATTGAGCACAGCCGCTCTTTCGCTTGCATGATCTGATGTGTGATCCAGTGCAATGTTGCCACGCGCGCATTGTAAATTAAATGGGTGATGATTGATGCAGAGGTCAGGATTTTTATCGTCCATCTCAAAAAAAAAGAAACTCAGAGAAAACATCACCACCGTCATCACACTAATATAACAAACCAAGTGGTTTTAACTAAGCGATAGATGAAGCCAAATACATACCTCGTCGTTGTCCACTGTATAACCCCCTACAGCATCAGCATCATATGCCCTCATCCACTTCCTTGGATACATCGTCGATCGACGGGGTATTCTTACGCCGAGCCGCAACAAGGCGCACTGCATAGGCTTCGCCGTGTGAAGACACAAACGGTCCCTGTCCAGCAAAAGAGTAATCCGACTATCCGAGTGGCCTAGTAGGGCAGTAGGATATACGCCGGTCAGGTGCCGAATCGTGGGGCACATTCCCGCATATTGGGGGTATATCTCCTCGAGCTGCCGCGTCGGCCAAAGGCTACCCCGCGCTTCCTTGTCCCCTTGCGTCCAGCCCCCTGCCTCGCTTCCAACTATGATCCGGTCTGCACTCGTTTTCTGCAAGTTCAAAAACACTCGCTTTCTGCAAACTTGCAGTTCATTCAGTTGAGCAAATACGTCTGTATCTGATTCGATGCTCGAATATGCCGCGCTGGAAATCTCTGATATGGATTCTTCTGTCCGAACGGTTTCAGTTTCGACAAAGCCCTGCCCTTTCTTTTATGGAAAACAGCGAGCGATCGAGCTCCCTCGCCGACCTGCATTAGAGAAAAACTGCCGAAGCTCGATCGGTTCTCAAAGCAAACAACAGAAAGAAAACAAGGACATCAAAGGTTCATCCTTAGCCATGAGGTGTCTCTGCTGCTTGTTTATTTAAATTACAACGTCTGGCTAGCTAGCTTCCAAAATTAGGAAGGCCTTTTTTCCTTCTTGTAAGAGAAGGGGCATCTCTCCATGGATTTTGCATTGGAATACGCACACAAGCTAAACCAACAGTTACAAAGTTGCTACAAGGAACTCTGATAGGGTGACTATGTTCACAAGCCTGATTTGAGATATTTTGATTATGCATTGAAATATTTTTTCTGATAAAGAAAGTATATTAATATCAAGTGCTCCCTTCGTCCCAAAATGCCAAGTTTATACACAAAAAATATGAATATTTACAATACCGAATCAATATCAATAGATTCTCCATAGAGTATATTTTAAAAATATATCCATTTTATATTGCATATATAAATATTGTTTTCTAAATATTTGGTCGAAATTAGTAAGATTTAACTTTTGACTAAACCTTAGGCGTTTTATATTTTAGGACGGAGAGAGTAGATATCAATTACATCCGGTCTTTACAATAACAAAATGTCAAGAGTTAGTCAAGACATCAACAAGAAGAAGAAAATAAGAAAAAACATGGCACCTGCCAAAGCGATTAGTGACTCAGCACCAGCATGGCACTGCCAAAAAAATGCCGATTGCTAGGCTCACAGTTCCGACGTACACGATTTTGTCATGGACATCGTCACGCAAACAAAACCGTATGCACGTCATGTTGTGAAGTATCATCTTTCCCCATCCATTATTTCACCAAGAGACATCTGCTCGCGTGCACGGTCTTGACATGGACATCGCCATGTGGCCAAAATCCGTGCATCGGCGAAGCACACTATCATGCCACCGTTGTCATTTCCGCTTCCAGCATCACTCGACAATCTTGAACTCAACATGTGTCGTTGAGGTATTTCTCAGGCCGTGGTGTGAGCGATACTGCCCAGGAAGCCCAAGCCCATCCGAAAGAAGCTGCTCCTCGGCCCAGGCGCACTCGCCAACTTCCAGCCCGGTTGGCTGGCTCTGAATGACAGTTGTAATATTTCGTATGTGTTTCTATTAATAGGGGATTAGAAAGGAGAGAGAGATAGGAAGGAACGAACGGCTTGGCCGGTGGCCAGTTGATACACGGCGCTCGTGGTGTTAGTCGAGCGAACCCCCACCTGTAATCGAGATCGAGACCCAAATTCGAAAATTACAAGGAAGATAGAGATCGAGTGCTGACATTCTGGTATCAGAGCCACAATTTTTCTCCTCCCTCCTTCCACCTCAGATCTGGAGTTACCCAGTCATACCCACCACACCCGTTTCGTTAGCCGGCGGCGAGCGGAGATCATGGCGAGCATGTCACCCGAGGTGAAGGCGATGTACGAGACACTGAAGGCAGCGACGACCGGTGAATTCGAGAAGCGCTTCACCGAGTATCAGCGCACAGCGACGGCCGCGTTCAAGCTCCTTGTCGACGACGCCGTCAGCAAAATTGACGAGACCAACGAGCGCATCGACGTCGTCCGCACCGACCTCCGATCTGACATCGGCGAGCTTCGTCAGGCAATTGGACGCGTCACCATCCTCGACCCCGACAAGTCTATTCCGGGCGGTGACGGGTTCGGCCCAAACGGGCGTCGTGTTGACTCATCACACCGGGGGCAGGGACAGCTCTATGTCCCTCCTCCGATCAAAGGTGCGCGAGATTCCCAAAACTCCCCTAAAATTCCTACTTCTGATTCTGCACTTGCGTCTCGTGGCATTGGTTCTGACGTCTCCTCAACTTTTCCTCGGGATTTGCCGAGATTTGATGGTTCCAATCCTCGTCTCTGGCAAACTCGTTGCGAGGACTCGTTCCAGATTTGGGGCACTGCTTCTACCTATTGGCTTTCTCTAGCAACTGCTCAGTTCGAAGGTCCAGCTGCTCGGTGGTTAGAATCAGTGCAGAGCCGTTATCCTCACATCTCATGGCCTGACTTTTGCTCTCTGTTGCTGGCTCGTTTTGGGCGTAATCAACACCAGGCATTGCTCCGCGCCCTGTTTCGTATTACTCAGACTAGCACTGTTGCAGATTATGTCGAGCGTTTTTCTGAGCTTATTGATCAGTTGTCAGCTTATGAATCTGCTCCGGATCCATTGCACTATGTCACACGGTTTTTGGATGGCTTGCACCCGACAGTTCGAGTGTCTGTGGCTATACAGCAGCCTTCCGACCTTGATACTGCTTATGAGCTGGCTCTCCTTTATGAAGAACTTGGGGATGGCAGTAACCATTGTAACCGTAATTGGGTTCCCGCTTTGCCAAATCCACAGCAGCTTCGTGCCCAAGCATTACCTTTGCCTCTGCCTCCTCCCCGGCCACATGCTCCTCGTTTGCAGGATGATGCTAAGGTGGGCGAGCCACGGAAGCCTGTGGAAGATAGGGATAAATGGTCTGCTCTTCGTGCTTACAGGAGAGCAAGGGGATTATGCTTCACTTGTGGGGAGAAGTGGACTCGAGAACATCAATGTCGCCAGTCTATACAACTCCATGTGGTTCAGGAGATGATTGATTTTATGACAGCTACTCCTGATGAATCAGTTCCAGAAACTGTTGAAGCACCGGCTCCCTTTATGGCTCTCTCTGCTGCTGCTATTGGTTCTACTTCTGCCGTTCAAACTCTGAAATTACCAGTCACACTTCATGGGCGTCAGTGCATGTTTCTAGTGGATTCTGGAAGCTCCCATTCCTTCCTCAATACAGATTTGGCTGCGGTACTTTCTGGTGTTGTTATTTTGCCTGTTCCTGCAAAAGTTCAGGTTGCAAATAGGGCTATTCTTGATTGCACGCATCATATTCCTGTTTGCCCTTGGTCCTCTAATGGTTATGAGTTTTCCTGTCAACTCAAGCTTTTGCCTCTTGGTAGCTATGATGGTATTCTGGGAATTGATTGGTTGATGTCCCACAGCCCAATGCAGATTCATTGGCGACAGAAATGGATGCAATTCCATTATCAGGGTACCACTATCACTCTCCATGGAGAAACTTGCAATCGTTTTGCTTATACCTGTGTCAAGTTGTCTCTTGTTACCGAGTCTGTGCCTGAACATTCTTCGAGTTCTGAATTCCCTGCAATCCAACAGTTGTTGTAGTCGTTTGAGTCGGTTTTTGACACTCCAGTTGGTTTGCCTCCCCGACGGCATTATGACCATGCTATTCCCCTGGTCCCTGGTGCTCGTCCTGTCTCCATCAGGCCTTACCGTCTGGCTCCGTAACTTAAATCTGAAGTTGAAAAACAGATATCTGAAATGCTGGCCTCAGGTGTCATACAACGCAGTAACAGTGCCTTTTCCTCGCCTATCATTGTTGTTAGGAAAGGGGAATCAGACTGGAGGCTTGTCGTCGACTACTGGCAGCTTAATGCCCTTACTGTTAAGGGTAAATATCCTCTTCCGGTCATCGATGAACTTCTCGATGAACTCACTGGTGCTAGTTGGTTCTCTAAACTTGACTTGCGTGCCGGGTTCCACCAAATCCGCCTAGCCCCCGGTGAGGAATTCAAGACAGCTTTCCAGACGCACCAAGGTCACTACGAGTTCAAGGTAATGGCCTTTGGTTTAACTGGCGCTCCTGCTACGTTTCAGAGTGCGATGAACGCCACTCTCGCTCCGGTGCTACGGAAATTTTCCCTTGTCTTCTTTGACGATATCCACGTTTACAGCAAGAGTCTTGTGGATCATGTTGATCACCTCCGCCAAGTTCTTGCCATTCTGAAGGACAACCATTGGCAGGTCAAGCGATCCAAGTGTGCATTTGCCCACCGGGAAATTGCCTATCTCGGTCATGTGATTAGCGGCAGCGGCATGGCTACTGACCCAAGTAAGATTGCCACTATCCGCGATTGGCCCACGCCTGTTTCAGCTAAGGAGGTGCGCAGTTTCCTTGGTCTTGCCGGTTATTACCGCAAGTTTATTCGCCATTATGGGGTTATCAGCAAACCACTCACCAATTTGCTTCGGAAGGGTGTCCATTTCGTCTGGTCCCTGACCATGATGTTGCCTTTCAGACTCTGAAACAAGCGTTGATTTCTACGCCTGTCCTTGCCTTGCCAGATTTCTCTCAGGCTTTCGTTTTGGAAACGGATGCTTCTGACGGAGGTATTGGCGTTGTCTTGATGCAGAATGATCACCCTCTTACGTTTGTCAGTCGCGCTTTGGGTCCCCGAAATCAAGGGCTTTCTGTTTATGAGAAGGAGTATCTCGCTATTCTTCTTGCCATTGATCAATGGCGGCCTTACTTGCAACTTGGAGAATTCGTCATTCGCACGGATCAGAAAAGCCTGGCGCATCTGTCAGAGCAACGTCTTCATACTCCGTGGCAGCAGAAAGCTTTGACTCGTCTCATGGGCTTGCATTATCGGATTGTGTACAAAAAAGGAGTGGATAATCGAGCCGCGGATGCTCTCTCGCGTCGCCCTCGTGCGAATCAGCAGGTCCTTGCTATTTCTGAGGCACTGCCCCTCTGGTTGCAGCAGGTTACTACCAGCTACTCTGATGATGAATTCACTCAGAAAATCATTCAGCGGTTGGTCCTGGATTCCTCGGCTTATCCTCAGTTTCAGTTTCAAAATGGCATTCTCAGGAAAAAAAGGGCGAATCTGGGTTGGTGCTAATCCTGCGCTACAAGCCAAAATTGTTCATTCCTTGCATGATAGTGCTCTCGGTGGCCATTCTGGTTTTCCCGTTACTCACCGTCGAATTTCTCAGCTTTTTGCTTGGCAAGGAATGAAGCTCTTTGTCAAAAATTGGGTGCAGTCCTGCTCTATTTGCCAGCGTGCCAAGCCAGAACGTGTCCACTATCCTGGTTTACTCAAACCACTCCCTACTCCTGCTGGTGTCTGGGAGATTGTCTCAATGGATTTTATCGAAGGACTTCCTACTTCTGGTGGCTACAATTGCATGGTAATTGACAGTCTGTCTAAATTTGGCCATTTTATTCCCCTTCGCCATCCTTTTTCTGCTACTATTGTTGCGGAAGCATTCATGGGCACTGTTTTCCGTCTCCATGGTATGCCGCTGTCTATTATCTCTGACCGAGACCGGATTTTCACTAGCAAATTTTGGACTGAACTATTCAGATTATCGGACATCCAGCTGCGTATGAGTACCTCTTATCACCCCCAGACTGACGGACAAACAGAGCGGGTCAATCAGTCAGTTGAATGTTTCCTGCGCTGCTTCTCCCATGCTCATCCTTCTCGCTGGGCTAAGTGGTTACATTTGTGTGAGTTTTGGTATAACAACAATTGGCATTCCTCCTTGGGCAAGACGCCGTTCCAGGTGGTATATGGTCGCCAGCCCCGGTATTTTGGTATTGCTCCTGTTGATACCATCGCTTCTTCTGACTTGGACCAGTGGCTCTCTAGCCGAGCTGTCATTCAGGCCTCAGTTCAACAGCATTTGGTTCGTGCCAAACAACGGATGAAGCAGCAGGCCGACAAAAACAGGACAAAGCGCTCTTTTGCTGTTGGTGATCGCGTTTATCTGAAGATCCAACCGTATGTTCAGTCGTCCTTGGCCTCTCGCACCAATCAGAAGCTGTCCTTCCGTTACTATGGTCCTTTTGACGTATTGGAGAAAGTTGGGTCCCTGGCTTACCGGTTGAATTTGCCGGAATCCAGCAAAATTCATCCCGTGGTGCATGTATCCCAGCTGAAGCTGACTCTGGGTCCTAATCAACAGGTAACTCCTGATTTGCCTCGGCCCAATGCTTCTTTTCAGGTTCCAGTAGCGGTCCTGCAGCAGCGTGTCGTGCAGCGCGGGTCTTCTTCCATTATCCAGGTTCTGGTGCAGTGGAGTGGCTTTGCTGAAACCTTGGCCACCTGGGAGGATTATGACGCCATCCGCCAGCAGTTCCCGCGTTCTCCGGCTTGGGGGCAAGCCGCTTCTCAACACGAGGGGAATGTGAGCGATACTGCCCAGGAAGCCCAAGCCCATCCGAAAGAAGCTGCTCCTCAGCCCAGGCGCACTCGCCAACTTCCAGCCCGGTTGGCTGGCTCTGAATGGCAGTTGTAATATTCCGTATGTGTTTCTATTAATAGAGGATTAGAAAGGAGAGAGAGATAGGAAGGAACGAACGGCTTGGCCGGTGGCCAGTTGATACACGGCGCTCGTGGTGTTAGTCGAGCGAACCCCCACCTGTAATCGAGATCGAGACCCAAATTCGAAAATTACAAGGAAGATAGAGATCGAGTGCTGACACGTGGTCGACATGCCGATGGTGCCGTGAATAACTTTCCTCCGCCAGCACCAAAGAGTCGAGGCGACATTGCCGTGGTCGAACATGCCGATGGTGCCAACAAAAGGCAAGGCTTCATCTTGCCTCATCCCGCAACCATACACGGCGGTGGCGCCACACCCAAGACCAGTTTGTACATCGAACGGGAGGCACCGAACCACAGGGGAGAGGCTCGTCAATGGCACTACCAAAGCCCCATGATTACATTATTTACTGAGAAACACAGGGAAATTAGGGGGCTAAGACTACGTACAGATGGAACTGAAGCATGATTGCATGGCACATGTCATCGTTGCTAGGAAAGAATGAGTCTATTAAACTTGGTCATCTATATATCTTGTTATTATACTTGAGGTTCTAGAGATTGAGATTCTTTCCATTTCTTCTCCGTTACTTTCATGGATCAAGTTTGTCTCTATGTACATCTCACTAGGGAATATAAGTCTCGCAAAGTGAATCTCGCGGTTGTTTGTGAAAATTTTGATCCGGCTATTACCAGATGATGAACTTTCTTCTTTATAATGAATTTCTAGCAACTGTCCCAGTTATATGACTTTGGGAACATTTTCTTGTAGAAAGTTTCTCTCCCGGCCGTAAAGAGGATTTAATTAACGTAAGAGCAGCTTACTTATATATGCACAGTTAAATTATTTTTTCATGTTTCTTACTCAACATGTCATACTGAAACGTGCTTATAGCCTCCCTCAGAAAAAAAAAGGTTGTAACCAATAATGGATGTTTATTAATGAGATCTCTTTATTAATTAGTAATCCCATGTTGGTCACCGTGCATTAGCATTCTAAACAGCGACATATATATTCCTTGCTACATATAGGATTGACATTTCATACGAGGAAGCGATTTTACAAATTGCTATTGACTAGTTGGTACAGTATGTTATCTAAAACTAGAAGCTGACATATCTGAAGTTTATTGAAGTGGTGTTCAATTGTATAAGGGAATGCAAGTCAACATGCCACCAAACGCATCCTCCCCCTGGTAGGATGTGAAGCAACCTCTTCAACAATGCGGGATACGACTCGACTCAACTCTGTTGCTACCTATATTTATTTGTGTTCCCTATGTTGCCAGTCACTCTTTGATCCAGATTCTCCTAGTTCTCTAATCTATAGGAATCACGATCCAATCTTGCGTTTTTAATTTCTGTGTTTTGACGCCCTAGGAACCAAAGAAGCACTTCTATGCTGTTACCCTTTTGAGCATTATCCTTGACAATAGGAAGAACATTTGACTTGGGAGGGACTAGTTATAGTAGCAGATTAACAATGCTCCTGCTAGGGTAGTGGTTGTGTTGGCAAGATCGAATTGAGATTCTTGGATTCTGGACCATGTATATCGATCGTGTAGCTTATAACATCCTCTCTTTTTTTGCGAATAAGCTTATATTAACATCCTGTTGACCGAGCAATCAGATCACATGAATAAATAAAGCATGACTACATGGTGCATGTCATCGTTCCCAGAAGATAACTAGGAAATCATCGAAGTCATCGACCTTTGCTGTTATTATAGTATGAGCTGAGATTCTTTCCATTTGTTCCTCGTTACAGTCACACATCAATTTTGTCTCTAGGAAAATCTCGCGAGAAAACAAATCGAAATAGACGAATAGCGTGCAGGACACTATTATGACATATGTGCATATTGTACGGGCTACGTATGATTAGAATATTACCGCTACGTGTTTCTTCGGTTTTAACACGTATGTACTATGTACTGTACTACTCCTGATTTTACGATGACTGCTAGTATAGTCTATCTGACAGTATCCGTTTGCACTGACGCAAGTTAATCTTTCTTTGTTAACAACGTCAGTAGTTTCCGGCAGAGCGAAAACGTTCATGTGTAGTACCAGTATGTGTATCTTATCTGCCAAATCTTGAGAAGAATGCAAGATACCGGTTGTTGTTTCCGTGGAGACAATCTTCCGCTTGCTTGAGTAAATAAATCTGCCCCGGTCGGTAGTAGTACCAACTAACTAACTGAATACATAACCTGTAACGTCCAATTTTTTATTTTCTTGCTCCCCTAGTTTTATCCGAAGTACTAGGAGTAACTAAGAACACTGCATACCGAATTGTGGCCAATTTAATATAGACTCGCATACGTCTCAGGCGTTTGAGTCGGTCTCCTGGCGTAATGTATAATAAACTTAGTTACAGCCCACTTGCAACTAGAAACAAACTCTATTGTAACTAAAAAAACTCACTTACAACTGAAATATCTTAATTGCAACCCACAAAGAACTCTCATGGTAGCATGAATCACGATGCAAATCCAACGAGTATAGAGAGCATCTGAGCATAGCAAAACCGATTTAATATACTCCATATTTTCTTGACACATGACAAGATCATAGTAAAAATCATCAATATGCCTATACTAATAGTAGACGGTAACTACGGAACCAAAGTGCCAATTGTTCGTCTGCCCGGTATCCGGCACGAAGTTTTCACTGTAGGAAAGCATCATACGAAGGTTTTAAGAAAAAACAACTCAACTTCCTGATTGAGTTAATTGCAGAAAACCATCACAATTGCATGATAAGTTTGAAAAACCATTGGGTTACAATATTTTTACAAAAATCCATTGAGATTGCGCTGGACGCTTTCAATGTGCACTAATGGGTAGGTTTAGTCATGATAACAACATTTCAGACAAGGAGACCCACTGTCAAGGCTGATGTGGCAAGGAAAAAAGGCCAAAGGAGCCAAATAATAGAAGGGTATGCTCAGGCGCGGGGCGCCGGGGGGGGGGGGGGGGGGAGGGGGCGAGTTCATGCGCGAGGAGAGCAAGCTATGTCGCGAGGTGGGCGAGCTTAGGCACGAAGTGGTGCGGGCCTGGTGGGAGGGGGGCAGGCGAGCTCCGGCAGGGGATAGGGTAGGCGAGCTCCAACGGCAGCGAGGAAGGCTCTAACGCGGACCTAGGGTCGTCGAATGCCTGGCGGTGAAGCCTGGTCGCCAGAGTACCCCATGTCTGGTGTCGACGATGGATTTAAGAGAGAGATAGAGGCGAGAGAAGAGGGGGTAGGAGAGAGGAGCCACGTCACCACCTTGCAATCTTGGTCTCCACCTTGCCATGTCACCCCTGACAGTGGGGTCCTCCGCCAGGATAGTGGTTATCGTGGTAAAAACGTGGCATCAGTGCACATTGAGGACGTCCAGCGCTGTGCTTGTGGATTTTTGCAAAATTTGTGTAACCCCGGTAGTTTTTCAAACTTGTCACGTAATTATGATGGTTTTTTAATTAATTCTCCTATTTTATTTAGGGCACACTTGCGATAAACCAGCAATTCCTAGTTGAAGCGTGCCGCGCGCTCTCCGCCTCGTCTCCTGGCAAAAAACACAGAATTAAGCTAAAGTCGAAAAGAAAACACAAAATAACCTGCTTTAAAGATTTCATAATATAACCTATAAGCATGGCGCCCTACCAGACGGCTCCATGGTCAGTAGGACGACGCCGTCTGAAACGGCGCCATGGTACCCATGACGCTCCAATCAACGGCGCCATATATCGGTCCGACGTGGCGGTCGTTGTGAGGCTCAGGCCCGCATTGATAGGATGGCTCCATGGTAGACAGCGCCATTCTGTCAAGCATGGCTCCTCGGCCGACGGCGCCATACCACTTTGCATTCAACCCAGCCATGCATGTATCACATTATCAGCCCCGTCGATATTAGTGTATTCTGATTCTATTTCGGTGCATGCTCACCTATATATGGCATTGTGACTACATGAACGGAATGTAACACTCCGGCTTCTCCGGACCAGCGGCTGTCACTCCTGAAAACTCAATATGATCTCTAGACTAGCCCCATAGACCAACACTAATCTTTTATGCGCACTTTGTCCTCACTCGTGTATACCCGGTATCCACTTTCCGGTCGGTCACTCATCCTTAAATTACTCTAGGCTAAATACGCTTAACCTTAGAGTTTTTTTAGATGAGCTTCCGGAAAAGAAGTTACAACTTGTTGATATAATTATACTATCAATTTTATTAAGCCATGCGCCAGAGTTTCACGCGAAAGCACTGTACCTATATTGCTCGCTTACTTGGGATCACGTAGAACCAGCTCAAGCCTGGTCCGACGGATGAGATGCATGCATGCATATGGTACTGTACTCTATGCATGAATCACATGGTACGATTCTGTTGGAGATATGCCCTAGAGGCAATAATAAATGTAGTTATTATTATATCTTTGTGTTTATGATAAATGTTTACATTCATGCTATAATAGTATTAACAAGGAAACATTGATACTTGTGTGATTTGTAAACTAAAATAGAGTCCCTAGTAAAGCCTCTTTATAATACTAGTTTGTTGGTTAATAAATGATTGTGGTTTCCCTATCATGAACATTGAGATGTTATTAACAACAAGATCATATTGTTAGGAGAATGATATGATGGACATACTCCTATAGATAAGCGTAGCATAAAGATCAAGTCATTTTAATAGTTCAATTGCTATATGCTTTCTGATACATAGTAACCTAATTCCTTCGACCATGAGATCATGCATATCACCTTCACCGGAAGGATGCTTTGATGACATCAAACACCACACCGTAACTGGGTGGCTATAAAGGTGGCATTGAGTGTTCGAAAGTGTTGGTTGAGACACATGGATCAAGAGTGGGATGTAACACCCTCAGAATCGGACCTATGAAGTTTTAGCGAAACCCGCTAAACCCGCATAGAAACGATTCAAAGGTGCCCACCAGGCACTTTCGTGCGGGTGGAAAACGAAGTAATAACATTACACAACAGTCCTCGATGGGACCCACAGAACAGATATATATATAACAGCGACTCAAAGAGTCAAGAATACATATATAATATACAAAGATCCAAATCACCTTGAAAATGATAGAGAGTCCGACTACGGACAAGATGCAAATGGGGCTAAGAGCCTTGAAGAATAACCAATGGCGTCCATAACCCTGCCCAGGCCAAGCCGGAAGGGTAACCCTGCTAACGACGTCGATCTCAAAACCTGCTTAAACAAAAGGGGTGCCGACAAAGGGCAAGGAAAAAGAGGAGCGTCAGTACTGAGGCCAGTACACGGCGAGACTAGAATTCGGCGGTCCTCGCCTACACAGGTATGGTGGACTGAAGCGGCAGCGGCAGCATGCACTAAACAATCTATAGAGACTCGATACAACTGTCGGATATCAGAGAGGGGTAAGAAAGACCTATTCGGAACCAACCTGATCCTACCATCAGACAAACCCATCCTGGTGTTTCCCCCTCGAGACCAAACGAGGAAGTCAACCGAGGAACTCACACAGTTGGCAGTTTTATTTATTCAGTTATCGTTGCGGCAATTTACTAGTCAAATATAGATGGTCATCCTGGTAAAATAAGCAGTGGGCAGCTTTAGTTAACCATTCCGTGGTAGTTGCGGCACTTACTAGTCAAATTCAATTAGCATGAGATAACCCAAAAACCCAGCAGTTGTTGGTAGTTTTTATTTAGCCATTCCATTATAGTGAAGCTGATTACTAGTCTTTATAAAGTCAAATTTATAGCACTACTTTAGTTATAGTTGTCTATGATCGAGATACTGTGCTCCAAGTCGTCCATAACCGCGGACACGGCTTTCAGAAAGTTTTACCCGGTCGGGGTGCACCAATAGCAACACACACACGATCAACCTCGGAAAAACCAAATCAAAACCCAACGAGGCTTTCACGACAAAGCAATCACAGGATTCAGAAATATTTCAGGGGGCCACCCCTTAAAGTAGACCCGCAACGAAGTCGGCCGGCTCCGAGACAGCCTCAAGGTTTGGGTGGACGGCTGTGAACGACTGGGAACCCAAAACTGAGCTTGTCGACACCGCGGAATCGTGTCCCGATCCTAAACAGTACAGTGTGCTCCTCGCACAATCGTAAATAAAGCAGTAAAGCATGGCATAAGTACAGGATAGTAATAAAACCCCAAACTAGTTTGTGGCCCCAAGAAATAAGACTGAATCAAGCTCTGGCTAAGGGGGGCCCATAATTCCCCGTATGTGGATAGCGCGATAAATCAAGGAACAGGTATCAAGCACTCGGGGTCCTACGGGACACAAGTGGACGGTTAACAACCAAATAACATCTATTGCCCACCTGTGCCTCTGCTTACCTACTTCAATTTTAGTTGTTAAACAATAATTAAAGTGAGCAATAAATAAACCATGATCCTCTCCAACATTAAACATGCGGCAATGCTCCAACAACTGTGGCACTTGACGACACGCAACAGCACTTGAGCAAGCGACTACGACGCGCAAGTCCAACTATCTACCAAACAACAGGTAATAGGAGGTGTCCAAGGCGATATAAGACTGCAAGGGATATCACGGGTACGGAAACTAGAGCATCGCAACACAGATAGCAATAGATCAACAGGAGGGAATAAATACTATAAAAGTAAGATAGGTAGAAAGGGGGAGATGCTCGCCTGAAAACATTGTCGAAGGTTCAACCGAAGAGCGGGTCGACACTCGCATCAACTCATCGGCATTATCCGCGAAGAAGCAAAACACTAGAATAAACACCGGATGCAATATTTAATACTACGACAAAAGATCGGGCATGATGCATGTATGATGTATGACATGGCAAAAGTGCGATTAGGTCATATTAAGCGGAACCGGGGTCCCGACAATTAATTAAACGGTTCAAGTTATTTAGAACCCCCGCAATTTAAATGTTGTATTAACATGGCCAAAATATAGCACCGGTTCGCTACATCAGTTTAAATGAGGCCGATATGAGACTAGATTTGCCTGCATATGGGCCCCATATTTAATTATAAGGTGAATCGGCATAAGGCCCCCAAACCACATGATATGCATGCGAGATGAACAATTATTATGCAATAGGTTGTAATATGTTATAAAATAGGGTTTCGGGAAGGGGTTCACACATTAGAGGGCCTCGACGAACTTGGGGTTCCGGGGGGTTCAGGGTTCGACAGGGTTCGGGGTTCGACAGGATCGTTCTCGGATAACTGAGGTAGGTCTTGTCGCATCCGGGAGGAGGACTTGGTTCGGTGTCGGGGGCGCATCGGACTCGCCCCGGTCGGTGTCGATCTTGTCGTCGCGAAGATCTTGTCATGTCCCCGTATCGGGTCGGTCTTGGCGTCTGGGGTGAAGCACTCGGCGTCCTCGAGGGAGTACTTGTCGCACATGTGGTCTTCGGGTTCTATGATGATGACCTTGTCGTTTCGATGTCGGGGTCTCGAAATCCATGAAGAGAGCCTTGTCGCCCTTGGGTGAAGAACATGTCATCCCGTGGGTCCGTGTAGAAGTGCTCGATGATCCATGACGGAGGTCTCCGGGTTCGGCTTCGAGTCCATGAAAGAGATCTTGGGGTTTTCTATGTCGACGACCTTGGGTACCATCTTGTTCACCGGTGGCGAGCTTGGGATCTGCATCAGGGCCTTCGCTTTCCACCTAGTACATTCTTCTAATCCAACAGCATCGAGCCGATCTTGTCGACAAGGGGAACTTGACGCCTTATCCTTGCCCTCCATGTTCGATTGTTTGTCATGGTATAGAGCGCCACCGAGGAGAACGGAGGCGGTGCCTGGCATCCACGCGAGGACGCCGAGCTCCGCTGCGGGGAGGGGCCAACGGGCTCCAGGGCGGCGAGGGTGGTCGCTGGCGTCAACCTGGCTGCAGACGACGGGGGCTTGGGCGCGAGACGGACAGACGGGCCAGAGGCGCTGACGGCGAGGTCGGCCGACATCGACACGCCGCGGCAAGGAGGCGGGCCGAGGTGGTCGCGGACGGCCGCTCGGGGAAGCTTCTGCGGGGACGGAGGCGAGCCGGGGCGTCGCGGGTTGGGGCGGGGCGACGAGCGCGGACGGCCGCTCGGCCGGAGGGCGCGCGCAGAACGCCGGAGACGGCGAAGGGCGCTGGCGGCGGACGGGACCCGCGCGGCGAGGCTCGAGGCGGAGAAGGCGGCGAGCGTGGCTCGACGGAGGCGGGGCCGACAAGGGCGGGCGCGCGTGAGGACGAGGTGGGGGAGAAGGCGACGGGGAGGCGGCCTCCGGCGGGGTGAGGCCGAGCGGGGGCGGCGGCCTGGGCGCCAGAGGGGAGGCGGCGGACGACGGCACTAGGTGGCGAACGGCGGAGCGAGCCGGCAGAGGGGAGGCCGCGTCCGGCTGTAGAGAGGAGGGGGGAAGAAGGGCGAGGTCGGGGGAGGACAGTGGGGCGGTGGATGCTGGGGGAGGAAGGAGAAGGGTCGTGGACGGTGGGGAGGCGCGTGGGAGACAGAGGGAGGGTGCGGGAGGAAGGAGAGAGGAGGGAGCAGGCGGGGTCGGGTGGGCCAGAGAGGTGGGGCTAGGGGGAGAGGTGGGGCGCGGGACAGGGGGAGAGGCCAGGCGGGTGGGGGCTGCTGCGGGCCTGCGGTGGGACCCAGGGGCGGTGAGGGAGAGAGAGAGTGGGTAGGCTGGGGAAGGGTTTGACCAGGGGAGGCAGGTGGGGAGGGAGTGGGGCTGTGGGGTGGAAGTAGTGACGTGGCAGCTAGGGAGTGGTGGAGGGAGTGAGAGAGGTGAGGTGGCGAGAGCGGATTGGGTGGGGTGAGGTGGCTGGAGGGGTGGGTAGATTAGGACTGGTAGGAATAGATTTTTGGGTGGACCGTTTGTAGGTAGTCTGGACCGATTTTATTCTGGGGGTGGTCGTTCGGGTCGAATCGGCCCGTTCGACTGCCCCACTAAAAATAATTAACTATTTTATTTATTTCAAACCGGGCTTTTGCAAACCGATAGCAGACAAAACAAAATATTCCGGGACCCGGGTTTTGCGTTTGAACAAAGACGGGGCGTTTTAGAAATCACAAAAATAGGTTTTTCTGCAAATAGTTTTATGCAAGCAAATGCAAGATGATGACGATGCTCAAATGCAATGTGGCATGATGACATGAGCATGCGGTCATGATGATGCAATGCACAAAAACAACGCGATTTTCTAGTAGTGGTTTTTCGGGATGCCACAATTCGACACCACTAACAATGGATCTCGCCCTCGAGATCCGCCTCATGGTACCGGAAGGAAGGTCGGCGATCTGCGTCTTCTCGCTTCGTGTAGATCCTCGCGACACCACTAACAAGGGTTCCTTCTTCATCTTGAAAATGGCGACACCACCAACAAAGGGTCGTTGTTCACGTTCGTCAAGAGAACACTCCGGATAACAACGGACGAAGTTAAAGGTAAGGCCACCTCTAACTTCCATGGAAGGAGTAGAATTGCATCGATCCACCATTTGATATACAAAGCAAATGATAAGAGTAGTGGTATGGTCGCGACTCCATCCCGCACTCAAAGCATTACTATGTACACGAATAGACAGATTATGCAACCAACCCTCAGGATTCAGACTGAAGATCTCGACAAACGAGGTTCGGAAACAAAGGAGTGATGCAGACTCTGCATCGGACCCAGCGTGGATGATGTCGTCGCGTCGGAAAACACCGAAAGGCACGAGAAGGAACAAAGAGAAGTCCACCATACGAAGGGTTCCTCGGATAGCAGGAAGACCAGATGTAGCAACACCGTTACCGAAGGAGGAAGCGAAACCCTGAAGGTACGACGGATCCCCACCACGAGAAATCCTGGACTCGAAGAGAGAGAAGAGAGTAGATTCCAAACACGCAGAGGTGAGAGGAGAGCAGCAGAGGGGTAAGGAGTAAAATCAGACCTAATCAGAACTATCCAACCGATTTTTCCAAAATAGTTTTGACACTCTACTTCGGCCGTTAGCTAGGTTATCCTACAGGCTAGACTTGTGGGGTATCTCAACTGCTGAGCTCTGATACCACTCTGTAACACCCTCAGAATTGGACCTATGCAAGTTTTAGCGAAACCCGCTAAACCCGCATAGAAACGATTCAAAGGTGCCCACCAGGCACTTTCGTGCGGGTGGAAAACGAAGTAATAACATTACACAACAGTCCTCGATGGGACCCACATAACAGATATATATAACAGCGACTCAAAGAGTCAAGAATACAGATATAATATACAAAGATCCAAATCACCTTGAAAATGATAGAGAGTCCTACTACGGACAAGATGCAAATGGGGCTAAGAGCCTTGAAGAATAACCAATGGCGTCCATAACCCTGCCCAGGCCAAGCCGGAAGGGTAACCCTGCTAACGACGTCGATCTCAAAACCTGCTTAAACAAAAGGGGTGCCGACAAAGGGCAAGGAAAAAGAGGAGCGTCAGTACTGAGACCAGTACACGGCGAGACTAGAATTCGGCGGTCCTCGCCTACACAGGTATGGTGGACTGAAGCGGCAGCGGCAGCATGCACTAAACAATCTATAGAGACTCGATACAACTGTCGGCTATCAGAGAGGGGTAAGAAAGACCTATTCGGAACCAACCTGATCCTACCATCAGACAAACCCATCCTGGTGTTTCCCCCTCGAGACCAAACGAGGAAGTCAACCGAGGAACTCACACAGTTGGCAGTTTTATTTATTCAGTTATCGTTGCGGCAATTTACTAGTCAAATATAGATGGTCATCCTGGTAAAATAAGCAGTGGGCAGCTTTAGTTAACCATTCCGTGGTAGTTGCGGCACTTACTAGTCAAATTCAATTAGCATGAGATAACCCAAAAACCCAGCAGTTGTTGGTACTTTTATTCAGCCATTCCGTTGTAGTTGTAGTACTTACTAGTCAGATACAAAGGTCGCAGTCGATAACCCAAGCAAGCAATTGTGGGCAGTTTTTATTTAGCCATTCCATTTTAGTGAAGCTGATTACTAGTCTTTATAAAGTCAAATTTATAGCACTACTTTAGTTATAGTTGTCTATGATCGAGATACTGTGCTCCAAGTCGTCCATAACCGCGGACACGGCTTTCAGAAAGTTTTACCCGGCCGGGGTGCACCAATAGCAACACACACACGATCAACCTCGGAAAAACCAAATCAAAACCCAACGAGGCTTTCACGACAAAGCAATCACAGGATTCAGAAATATTTCAGGGGGGCACCCCTTAAAGTAGACCCGCAACGAAGTCGGCCGGCTCCGAGACGGCCTCAAGGTTTGGGTGGACGGCTGTGAACGACTGGGAACCCAAAACTGAGCTTGTCGACACCGCGGAATCGTGTCCCGATCCTAAACAGTACAGTGTGCTCCTCGCACAATCGTAAATAAAGCAGTAAAGCATGGCATAAGTACAGGATAGTAATAAAACCCCAAACTAGTTTGTGGCCCCAAGAAATAAGACTGAATCAAGCTCTGGCTAAGGGGGGCCCATAATTCCCCGTATGTGGATAGCGCGATAAATCAAGGAACAAGTATCAAGCACTCGGGGTCCTACGGGACACAAGTGGACGGTTAACAACCAAATAACATCTATTGCCCACTTGTGCCTCTGCTTACCTACTTCAATTTTAGTTGTTAAACAATAATTAAAGTGAGCAATAAATAAACCATGATCCTCTCCAACATTAAACATGCGGCAATGCTCCAACAACTGTGGCACTTGACGACACGCAACAGCACTTGAGCAAGCGACTACGACGCGCAAGTCCAACTATCTACCAAACAACAGGTAATAGGAGGTGTCCAAGGCGATATAAGGCTGCAAGGGATATCACGGGTATGGAAACTAGAGCATCGCAACACAGATAGCAATAGATCAACAGGAGGGAATAAATACTATAAAAGTAAGATAGGTAGAAAGGGGGAGATGCTCGCCTGAAAACATTGTCGAAGGTTCAACCGAAGAGCGGGTCGACACTCGCATCAACTCATCGGCATTATCCGCGAAGAAGCAAAACACTAGAATAAACACTGGATGCAATATTTAATACTACGGCAAAAGATCGGGCATGATGCATGTATGATGTATGACATGGCAAAAGTGCGATTAGGTCATATTAAGCGGAACCGGGGTCCCGACAATTAATTAAACGGTTCAAGTTATTTAGAACCCCCGCAATTTAAATGTTGTATTAACATGGCCAAAATATAGCACCGGTTCGCTACATCAGTTTAAATGAGGCCGATATGAGACTAGATTTGCCCGCATATGGGCCCCATATTTAATTATAAGGTGAATCGGCATAAGGCCCCCAAACCACATGATATGCATGCGAGATGAACAATTATTATGCAACAGGTTGTAATATGTTATAAAATAGGGTTTCGGGAAGGGGTTCACACATTAGAGGGCCTCGACGAACTTGGGGTTCCGGGGGGTTCGGGGTTCGACAGGGTTCGGGGTTCGACAGGATCGTTCTCGGATAACTGAGGTAGGTCTTGTCGCATCCGGGAGGAGGACTTGGTTCGGTGTCGGGGGCGCATCGGACTCGCCCTGGTCGGTGTTGATCTTGTCGTCGCGAAGATCTTGTCGTGTCCCCGTATCGGGTCGGTCTTGGCGTCTGGGGTGAAGCACTCGGCGTCCTCGAGGGAGTACTTGTCGCACATGTGGTCTTCGGGTTCTATGACGATGACCTTGTCGTTTCGATGTCGGGGTCTCGAAATCCGTGAAGAGAGCCTTGTCGCCCTTGGGTGAAGAACATGTCATCCCGTGGGTCCGTGTAGAAGTGCTCGATGATCGATGACGGAGGTCTCCGGGTTCGGCTTCGAGTCCATGAAAGAGATCTTGGGGTTTTCTATGTCGACGACCTTGGGTACCATCTTGTTCACCGGTGGCGAGCTTGGGATCTGCGTCAGGGCCTTCGCTTTCCACCTAGTACATTCTTCTAATCCAACAGCATCGATCCGATCTTGTCGACAAGGGGAACTTGACGCCTTATCCTTGCCCTCCATGTTCGATTGTTTGTCCTGGTATAGAGCGCCACCGAGGAGAACGGAGGCGGTGCCTGGCATCCACGCGAGGACGCCGAGCTCCGCTGCGGGGAGGGGCCAACGGGCTCCAGGGCGGCGAGGGTGGTCGCTGGCGTCAGCCTGGCTGCAGACGACGGGGGCTTGGGCGCGAGACGGACAGACGGGCCAGAGGCGCTGACGGCGAGGTCGGCCGACGTCGACACGCCGCGGCAAGGAGGCGGGCCGAGGTGGTCGCGGACGGCCGCTCGGGGAAGCTTCTGCGGGGACGGAGGCGAGCCGGGGCGTCGCGGGTTGGGGCGGGGCGACGAGCGCGGACGGCCGCTCGGCCGGAGGGCGCGCGCAGAACGCCGGAGACGGCGAAGGGCGCTGGCGGCGGACGGGACCCGCGCGGCGAGGCTCGAGGCGGAGAAGGCGGCGAGCGCGGCTCGACGGAGGCGGGGCCGACGAGGGCGGGCGCGCGGGAGGACGAGGTGGGGGAGAAGGCGACGGGGAGGCGGCCTCCGGCGGGGTGAGGCCGAGCGGGGGCGACGGCCTGGGCGCCAGAGGGGAGGCGGCGGACGACGGCGCTGGGTGGCGAACGGCGGAG
This sequence comes from Avena sativa, assembly GCA_916181665.1. NCBI lineage: Eukaryota > Viridiplantae > Streptophyta > Magnoliopsida > Poales > Poaceae > Avena > Avena sativa. Next base: position 335,355,405 of record OV702280.1, on the reverse strand, counting down.
CGAGCCGGCAGAGGGGAGGCCGCGTCCGGCTGCAGAGATGAGGGGGGAAGAAGGGCGAGGTCGGGGGAGGACGGTGGGGCGGTGGATGCTGGGGGAGGAAGGAGCAGGGTCGTGGACGGTGGGGAGGCGCGTGGGAGACAGAGGGAGGGTGCGGGAGGAAGGAGAGAGGAGGGAGCAGGCGGGGTCGGGTGGGCCAGAGAGGTGGGGCCGGGGGGAGAGGTGGGGCGCGGGACAGGGGGAGAGGCCAGGCGGGTGGGGGCTGCTGCGGGCCTGCGGTGGGACCCAGGGGCGGTGAGGGAGAGAGAGAGTGGGTAGGCTGGGGGAGGGTTTGACCAGGGGAGGCAGGTGGGGAGGGAGTGGGGCTGTGGGGTGGAAGTAGTGACGTGGCAGCTAGGGAGTGGTGGAGGGAGTGAGAGAGGTGAGGTGGCGAGAGCGGATTGGGTGGGGTGAGGTGGCTGGAGGGGTGGGTAGATTAGGACTGGTAGGAATAGATTTTTGGGTGGACCGTTTGTAGGTAGTCTGGACCGATTTTATTCTGGTGGTGGTCGTTCGGGTCGAATCGGCCCGTTCGACTGCCCCACTAAAAATAATTAACTATTTTTATTTATTTCAAACCGGGCTTTTGCAAACCGATAGCAGACAAAACAAAATATTCCGGCGACCCGGGTTTTGTGTTTGAACAAAGACGGGGCGTTTTAGAAATCACAAAAATAGGTTTTTCTGCAAATAGTTTTATGCAAGCAAATGCAAGATGATGACGATGCTCAAATGCAATGTGGCATGATGACATGAGCATGCGGTCATGATGATGCAATGCACAAAAACAACGCGATTTTCTAGTAGTGGTTTTTCGGGATGCCACATGGGATTTGTCCATCCATATGACGGATAGATATACTCTGGGCCCTCTCGGTGGAATGTCATCCAATTAGCTTGCAAGCATGTGACTAGCTCACAAGGGATCACATATCACGGGAACGAGAAAAGAGTACTTATCAGTAACGAGGTTGAACTAGGTATGCAGAGATACCGACGATCATAACCTCGGATAAGTAAACTATCGTGAAACAAAGGGAAATTGGTATCGTATGTAAGTGGTTCATTCGATCGCAAAGTAATCATAGAAATATATGGGAGCCATATGAATTTCCAGATTCCTCTATTGGTTATTGTTCGGAGAAGTGTCTCGATCATGTCCGCATAATTCACGAACCGTAGGGAGACACACTTAAGGATTCGACGTTGTTTGAGTAGTTATGGAATGATGAGTAAGAGACCGAATGTTGTTCGGAGTCTCGGATGGGATCCGGGATATCACGAGGAGATCCGGAATGGTCCGAAGAATAAGATTCATATAAGGAAAGTCCTGTTTCGGGGTTGGAGAATGGTTCCGTTGTTTGTATCTAGTAGATAGATCTTGGTACATAGTTGTTCCCATCGTAGGAAATTTTTTGTTTTCTATGCTGCGAACCCTACAGTGGTATCAGAGCCGGATCTATGCGTAGATACTTTGCACGGGTAGTACACATATGAGTATGTGGGCGATGATGATCATTTTATTGCTTCTTAGTTGTACTTTGGATATTGGTGGCATAGTGGGATGAAGCGGCCCGGACAAACTTTACATGTCCTCGCACATGAGACCTGTTCCACGCTTGACATGCAACTATTTTTGCATAAGTGGCTAGCGGGTGTCTGTCTCTCCTACTATAGTCAATATCTAATTTGCAACGAGTTGTCAACAATTTGGTTATCCTCGTTGTGGTTCATGTTCGTAGGTAAGAACGGTTCTATCTTCGAAATCCCTAAGCCACGTAAAACTTGCAATGGATAAATTAGAGGCGTCTAGTTTAGATTGTTGCTGGGCTAGTGTTATGATATGGTGATGTTGTAAGTAGAAGTATGAGATGATACTCTTACAACACACATAGCATGTAAGTTCCATAGACCTTGGCCTTACACATAAAGGTATGATAGTGATCATACCACGGTGCACATGATGGAGATCATATGCGGGAACCATATCATTTCACTTATAAACATGTGATGTTTTGATTGCATCTTATATTGCTTGTTTGGCGTTTAATTAGCATAATAAGATGATCCCTCATTTAAATATCAAGATAAGAATGTGTTCTTCCTTTAGTATGCACCGATTATGTTCTCTTCGCTCCAAGACATCACGTGATGATCGGGTGTTTTTGGATCCACGACCATATTTCGGGTGTAAGACAGTTACACACGCGAATACTAAGGTTCTTACTTGGCGAGCCTAGCATGTACAGACATGGCCTTGGAACACGGACCGAAAGGTTAAGCATGAGTCATATAGTAGATATGATGCCCATTTGATGCTCGCCTTTGAAGCTACGCCGACTCACGTGATGATCGGACTTGGTGTAGTGGATTTGGTTCATGTAATCACCAAAAAGGCACGAGGGATGTCATTTTTGAGTGGGAGTTCATTTCTAATTTGGATTAGTAGAACTCAATTTATCATAAATTAAATCAAAGTGAATTTGCATAATTTTTTGTAGTCATTGGCATTCGTTCACCACCTTATGCATAGTTGTAATTGAGATAATAGAACTATAGAATTCTGGATATATACTTTACGAACTGGTATCGTATTGTGTTGAGTGTCAATATAAAGTTTAAAGTCCTATTGCAAACTTTCAGCAAACTCTATTTACTCCGTGAAATTTAATAGTTAGTATTAAATCAAGAGTTACAATTCCAGTGTTAGTATCTTAAGTATCATGTTTGCCTCCATGATTCTTGATTGTTTTAATATCAAGTTTATCTAGGAGCTGAAAGAATTGTTTCAGAAACCATCATGTGTGACAGATATAACGATATCTGAAACAATGTTTTGGTTGCAATATGATAGAGTATAATATATGTTCTCATATTGGATGAGAATTTGCGAAGGTTGGAGATGCTAGACATCCTAATCATCCAAAAGGGTTTTGGAAAGTAATGTTATACTCATGATTCACCTTTATAAGCTACAGTAGCTTGATCATGAAAGTCGTCATGATAAGGATGAATAGAAGATGTATGTAAAGTGTTTACTACACTAAAAGATTACTAAAGAATGGATTTTAAAAGAATATCGATCATTTTGATGATGGTGATCTACTTCAAAGTGCAAGTCCAAAGGTATTATTATTTGAATATACACGCTTTGGACTACGTGTCATGTATATGGCGCCACTTTTGATGTTGATAGATTTTTTTAAAACGGAAAAGGAAATGCTGAAAGAGAATCTATAAAATAGATTTGGCAGAAAAGAAAAGATTGGAAATATCCAATTTTGGTATATGGATGATATACATGTTATGGTTGTATTCTTTGCTTGTTAAACAATGTGGTTCTTGGGTATTGGATACCGAATTGGTTGGTATGAAATTTCATACGGAACGACGCAATTCATGAACCACAATGGCCTAAGTAACTAGCAAGAGAATATGTGATAATGTTCATCGAGAACAAACAAACCGTTGTTTGTATTTCTCGTTGACATCAAAGCTTGACTTCAAGATTTGTTTTAATAATTGTTATTTGAATCAGGTATTATGAGAACAAAGGTTGTTCAAATAATTACCGTATTCCATATAAGATGGATGATTTACAAATCTAGTTGGAGAAATCACATCCATAAAACCTAATGCTAAAATGTCGCAAGACAAATGATTGAAAGATCACTTACGAAGTGATATCGCTGTTTAAATTATATTGGAAAGAAAACATGAAGAATCTCCATATTCATGGATTTTTGGAGTCTTTGATTTGATCAAGTGACGCTTGTGAGACTTTTCTCGGGATAATTAAAACTTCGTTCAAAGGCCAAAGAAGAACGAACGACTAAAATATTGGAATTTATACATATCGATGTATGTAGTCCATTATGATGTATAGTCGTAAGCGATGGTTTCAACTTCATATACTTTCTCCGGAAATTTGAGTGAATATTCACTTAATGAGAAAGAAGTGTGAAATATTTGAAAATGTTCAAAGACTTTCAAGATGAAGTGAAAATCATTGTAACAAGAAAATAAATGATTTATGGTTTTATCATAAGGGATTTATTTGAGTTACAAGTGTAACAAGAAAAATAAATGAATTATGATTTATCATAAAGGGATTTATTTGAGTTGCAAGTTTAGCAAAACACCTAGATTTACATTTCCAGAAACACCATAGGAGTATGGAGTGTTTGAGATTTGTAATGAAACCTTGTTTGACAAGGTTGGATCAAAGGTGTTATTCATAAAACTGCCATTATGTTTTGAAAGATTAAAGCTTTAGAGACTACCGCTTTTACACTGAAAAGAGCTCCATCTTGATCCGTTGAAATGACACCATGGAAGTTATGGTTTGGGGTAAGACCCAAGTTGTAATTTCTTAAATTTTGGTATGCTAAACATAAGTAAGATGTTTACAACAGAAGTCGGATGAGCATGTCTTTGTAGGTTATTTCGAATAACAATTGGTTATTCCTCCATAACACCAAGGACAAAAGGGTTTGTCGCTTGAAACGTGAAGTTTCTTGAAGAAGGAATTTTTCGTAAAAGTTAAGTGGGAGGACAATAGAACTTTGATAAGGTTAATGAACCTTAGCTAAATGTGCTGAGTTGCGCAGCACCGGAAAATGTTCCGGAGGCAGCCATAATGCTCATAGCTTATGTGCCTCAAAGGTTGCGGTGACGGAGGTCTTAAGTTCCTATTGAACCAAGTAGGTCGGTTAAACAATCAAATGCTAAGATTTGAGAGTAAATCATTATTGTTTGACAATGATGAACCGAATACATACAAAGAAGCGATGATGGGCCCTGACTCCGTCAAATGGCTTGAAGCCATAAAATCCGTGATAAGTCCATACACGATAAATCAAGTTTTGAACTTGGAAGACCCTCTGGAAAGGTGTAAAAACCTATCGGTCGTATTTGGATCTATAAAGAAACAGACATGGATGTTTCACATCTATGAAATAGTCGACATGTCGTAAAGTATCTTACGACAATGTTCAAGGAGTTGACTATGATAAGATTTGATCTTTCATAGCGATATTTAGTCTGGACGGATTAAAGTAGCAACCACTACATATAATTTGGTATATGGTAGATGAATAAACAAAGAAAAATTCTTCTAATAGAATGGTTACCTAGGACGTGTACAAGACACAGTCCAAAGGGTTTTGTTAAATTCAAAGGATGCTAAAAGGGCATGCAAACTTCAATGGTTGAAGTAAGCATCGCGGAGTTGGAATCTTCACCGTGATGAAAAAGGAGTTTTCATCTGGAGACGATGAAGATGCTTGCATTTGCAAGAAATTAAGTGGGAGCGCTGAGACATATTTCTAATACATTATGTGAAGGACATCTTGTTGATTAGAAATGATGTATATTTTATTGACAAAGGTTAGGGATTTCATTTTGATGAAAAACTTAGGCAAAACCCGAATATTTAGCATGAATGTCTATACTGGATAGACTGTGAAGATAATATGGTTGTGCCAAACGTACATATATGAGATATTGAAGGAGTTCAATATAGAAACAACAAGAAACGATTCTTGTCGCATGGAAAGGAATTTAATCAAGATTCAAGTGTATCGACACTTGATAAGTGAAACAAGATTCAAGTGCTTTGACACTTGATGAGTGAAATCACGAGAATGTTTTGATCAATCATACGATGATATGTACACATCCAGATATGTCCTATGCTCTAAGTGTTATGAGCATATACCAGAATGAATCATAAAATGATCATTGGACGATAGTGAGGATATTCTTATGATCTTTTTGAAAGAACTAAGAATATATTTGTGTAGAGGTGACAAACAATTACAAATAGTTCATTGTAAAGCGTTACATTGATACTAGTTTTGTCACAAGATACAAATTAAGTTTATCTCAAGTTAAACTATGGGTGGCACAATGTAATGGAAAGGAGATTCCATGATGGATTTGGATGAATTCCAAAGTTAATACATTGTGACGGATACTACAACAAAAGGCTAAGTATATGACTGCTATAGTAGCAGCAAAGGAGGGAATTTGTGTCAAGTAGTTTGTTATCAAACTAAGGTGTGGTTCGCAACGGGCTAACACTAAAGATATATTGTATGACAATAGTATCGACGTGTTTTAACCCCAAGGAACTAAAGGTCTCACCAAAAGACCAAATTTATACAATGCCATCTCATTGGAGAATGAGTGATGCGTGAAGACGCAAAGACATGCAAATACACACGGAGTTGAAAGCGTCAGATCCGTAGATTATGTTAACCACTTGCAATTGCGTATATGGAACACCAGAAAGCCATAGGTGTTCAATACGCAAAGTTCTCAAACTATATTATTGTCTCTAGTGCAAGTGGGAGACTGAAGGGAATATGCCCGAGAGGCAATAATAAAGTGGTTATTATCGTATTCCTTATTTATGATAAATGTTTATTTTACATGCTATAATTGTATTAATACGGAAACGTTAATACATGTGTGTTTAATAAACAAAAAGGAAGTTCCTAGTTATGCCTCTCTTATAAACTAGCTCGTTGATTAACAACATGATGAAGGTTTCCTGATCATAGACATTGGATGTTGTTAATAACGAGGTCACAACATTAGTGTAATGGTGTGATGAAAATTCATCCGAAGTATAGCATTACGATCAAAGTCATTGAGTTTATATTGCTATAACAACTTACGAAGTGATCCTAATCCTTAGACCATGAGATCATGTCAATCACTAACACCGGAAGAGTTTCTTGATAACATCAAACGTCACACCGTAACAGGGTGATTATAAAGATGGATTCAGAACTAATAAAGTGTTATGTTGAGGCCCATGGATCGAGATTGGAATTTTTTCATCCCGATGACGGATAGATATGCTCTGGGCCCTCTCGGTGATATCACATTGATTAGCTTGCAAACAAGTGATTTGATCACTAGAATGTTATATCACGGGAACGAGAAAAGAGTGCACGTCGGTAACGAGATCAAACTAGGTATGGAGATACCGATGATCGAATCTCGGACATGTAATATATCACGAAACAAAAGGATTAAGATACTAGCGTAAAAGGTTCCGACGATCACAAGAAAGTCATCGTTGAATGTGTGGGAGTCAGTATGGGTCTCCAGATCCCGCTTCTGATTATTGATCCGAGAGGGGTCTCGATCATGTCCGCATTATTCACGAACCGTAGGGTGACACACTTAAGAGACACCGACATCCAATTGGAGCAAAATTTTCATGCCAAAAGAATAAACAAGCGCAGGAATTTATTTCACTAGATACCGAAACAGGTTTTCGGGTGAAATTGCATAAAGTAGTTATGCATGTGAAATGGAATTCTAGCAAGGGGTTATTTGTGAATGTTTGTCATTAAAGTAATTGACAAAATTCTGAATAAAATAAAAGAGTTTTATTTAATGAGAGTTTGCATTAAATTTGGTGGAAATTTAATGGGAATTTGAGTGGACTTTTGAGTGGAGGGAATTTAAAGGGCATTTTGTGAGTGGAGTGTCCACCCACATGAATGAAGGAGGGGAGGGGGCAGCCCCCATGGCCGGCTGTAACACCCTCAGAATCGACCCTATGCAAGTTTTAGCGAAACCCGCCAAACCCGCATAGAAACGATTCAAAGGTGCCCACCAGGCACTTTCATGCGGGTGGAAAACGAAGTAATAACATTACACAACAGTCCTCGATGGGACCCACAGAACAGATATATATACAACACGACTCCATGAGTCAAGAATACAGATATACAGAACAAAGATCCAAATCACCTTGAAAACGATAGAGCGTCCAGCTACGGACAAGATGCAAATGGGGCCAAGAGCCCTGAAGAATAACCAAATGGCGTCCATAACCCTGCCCAGGCCAAGCCGGAAGGGTAACCTGCTAACGACGTCGAAACCTGCTAAAACAAAAGGGGTGCCGACAAAGGGCAAAGGAAAAAGAGGAGCGTCAGTACTGAGGCCAGTACACGGCGAGGCTAGAATTCGGCGGTCCTTGCCTACATAGGTATGGTGGACTGAGCGGCAGCGCAGCATGCACTAAACAACCTATAGAGACTCGATACAACTGGCGGCTAACAGAGAGGGGCAAGAAAGACCTATTCGGAACCAACCTGATTCTAACACCAAACAAACCCATCCTGGTGTTCCCCCTCGATACCAACCGAGAAAGTCAACCGAGGGACTCACACAGTTGGCAGTTTTATTTACTCAGTTATCGTTGCAGCAATTACTAGTCAGGTATAGCTAGTCATCCTGATAAGATAAGCAGTGGGCAGTTTTAGTTAACCAGTCCGTTGTAGTTGCAACACTTACTAGTCAAATACAATTAGCATGAGATATCCCAAAACCCAGCAGTTGTTGGTACTTTTATTTAGCCATTCCGTTGTAGTTGCAATACTTACTAGTCAGATACAATGGTCGCAAGCGACAACCCAAACAAGCAATTGTTGGCAGTTTTATTTAGCCATTCCATTATAGTGAAGCTGATTACTAGTCATTATAAAGTCAAATTTATAACACTACTTTAGTTATAGTTGTCTATGATCGAGATACTGTGCTCCAAGTCGTCCATAACCGCGGACACGGCTTTCAGAAAGTTTTACCCTGCAGGGGTGCACAAATAGCAACACACACTCGATCAACCTCGGAAAAACCAAATCAAAACCCAACGAGGCCTTCACGACAAAGCAATCACAGGATTCAGAAATATTTCAGGGGGCCACCCCATTGAGTACACCCGCAACGAAGTTAGCTGACTCCGAGACGGACTCAAGGTTTGCGTCAATGGCTGTAAACGACTGGGAACCCGAAAATGTGACTGGGCTTGTCGATACCGCGAAAACACTCCGCTTACCTAAACAGTACAGGTGCTCCTCGCACAATCGTAAATAAAGCAGTAAAGCATGGCATAAGTACAGGATAGTAAATAAAACCTCAAACTAGTTTGTGGCCCCAAGAAATAATAATGAATCAAGCTCTGGCTCAGGGGGGTCCCATAATCCTCCCGGATGTGGATAGCGCGAATATTCAAGGAACAGGTATCAAGTACTCGGGGTCCTACGGGACACAAGTGGACGGTTAAAAACCAAATAACATCTATTGCCCACCTGTGCCTCTGCATTACCTACTTCAATTTTAGTTGTTAAACAGTAATTAAAGTCTTGATCAACTCCAACAATAAACACACGGCAATACTCCAACAACTGTGGTACTCGACGACACGCAACAACACTTGAGCAAGCGACTACGACGCGCGAGTCCAACTATCTACCAAACAACAGGTAATAGGTTGTGTCCAAGGCAGTATAAGGCTACAAGGGTTATCACGGGTACGAAAACTAGAGCATCGCAACACAGATAGCAATAGATCAACAGGAGGGAAATAAATACTATAAAAGTAAGATAGGTAGAAAGGGGGAGATGCTCGCCTGAAAACATTGCCGAAGGTTCATCCGAAGATCGGGGCGAAGCTCACATCAACTCAACGGCCTTATCCGCGAAGAAGCAAAACACTAGAATAAACACCGGATGCACTATTTAATACTACGGCAAAAGATCGGGCATGATGCATGTATGATGTATGGCATGGCAAGGATGCGATGCAATTAGGTCATATTAAGCGGAACCTAGGGGTCCCGACAATTATTCAGATGGTTCAAGTTATTTAACTACCCCGCAATTTTAATTGTTGTCTTAACATGGCAAAAGATAGCACCGGTTCGCTACACCAATTTAAATGGAGTCCGGAATAAGACAAAGATATCCCGCATATAGACTCCATATTTAATTATGCGGTGAATCGGCATAATGCCCCCAACCCACAGACAGGTATGCATGCAGGAACAAATTAATATGCGACAGTTTTATATCTAGCATTTATAAAATAGGGGCTCGGGAAAAGGTTCACACATTAGGGTTCGGCGATCTTGGTTTCGGGGGGTTCGGGGTCGGGTCTCAGGGTTCAGGGTTCGACGGGATCGGTCTCAGATAACGGAAGTAGATCTTGTCACATCCGAGAAGAAGGACTTGGTTCGGCGTCGGGGCGCATCGGACTCGCCCTGGTCGGTGTCGATCTTGTCGGGCCCGCGTATCAGGTCGGTCTTGGCGTCCGGGATGATGAACTTGGCGTTCTGCGTCGGTTTCCTTACAGTCCGTGTTCTCGAGCATCGCATCCGGGAAGGAGTACTTGTCGCACATGTGGTCTTCTGGTCCGGAGTCCCAGTCATGGCGTCCCATTGTAGATCTTGTTGATGGTCCCGCAAAAGCCACCGGGTTCGGTCTTGGTTCCATTGTCGATGGCGATCTTGGCGGAACACTTCGAGTGGCGAAGATCTTGAGGTTCCAAGGGTTCGGGTTCGGTCTCGGTTTCACGGTTCAATCTTCGGATTTCGGGATCGGATTCTTTGGATCCTTGCCGAAGATCTTGGCGATGTCACAGACGGCTACAGCTGAATGGTCTTGGCGTTCCACCGAACACTGACAAACTTCATTGGTACTGCAGATCTTGGCGTCGGACGCACGACTGTGCTACGAGGATGCACAAGATCTCGCTGCTTGAGACACGGGCGTGCTTGACAGGGACTTGGTGTTGTGCAAACAGCCACAAGAGGTGCCTTGCGATGCTGCTACCAGAGGACGTCTGCAACTGCTGAGAACATGCTGCCCTTGGCTAGCTTGCAGGAGACGCGCGTACAGAGCCGCGGCCGACGGAACACGCGCTCGCGGGAGGGCTCGCACGTCGAGGCAGCGGGGGCGGAGGGCGTCTCGCGGACGGGCGACACATGCCGAAGAGAGGAGGCGCCCGCGGGGAGAAGCGCAGAGGGGTCCAGCGGCGGGTCTGGCCGAAGGAGGCGGGCTCGACGGGAACGGCGGCGAGGCCGAGGTCGTCGCGGTGGCGGCGGCCCGCGGTGGTTGAGCGGGGCCGACGGGGAGCTCACGGAGTAGATGGGCGAGGACGGCAGCAGCAGCGCTTGTGGCGATGGCGGAAGGCGTGGCGCCACTGGCGGGCTTGGCCGGATGCCGAGGAGGGTCGGCCGATGCGGGCTCGAGCGGGCAGGTGAGGGGAGCAAGGTCGACGGCAGGGCGGCTCCCTAGCAGCGGTGGTTGGAGCAGAGGGGACCGGAGGCTCGAGCGGAGGCGGGGCTCTGGCCGGATGCAGCCGCACGCAGGCGGACACGGGAGGGGCCGGGGCCGGGAGGAGAGGAGGGGGCGGCGCAGGAGGGGGAGCATCGCGAGGAGAGGAGGTCCGCTGGCGGTGGGGAGGAGCAAGGACGAGCGGTGGGGTGATTGCAGAGGAGGTAGGCAGCGGCGCTGGGTGGAAGGGAGAAGCTTGGGGGAGAGGAAGGGGACGGCTCTGCGGGGGGAGAAGGAAGCGTGCGTCAGGGACGCTGGCGGGTGGGGCCAGGGGAGTGGGTCGGGGCTGGGTGCGGTGTGTGTGGGTGTGTTCGGGGTGGTGAGAGAGGGAGTGGGGGTGGACAGAGGTGGGGATGGTGGTCGGTGTGCGTTGTGTGCGTGTGGGGCCAGGGTGGCAGGGGTTGTGTGGGTGTAGAGGAGGTGGGCCGGGGGTTGGTGAGATGGCGGCATAGGATAGGATAGGGGGAAGAGAGTGGTGAGGTGGCGGCAGACTATTGGGTGGGGTGAGGTGGAGGCAGAGTGGGTAGAATAGGATTGGGTAAAAAAAAGGTTTAGGGGGGACTGGTTTAGATATTTATTTGGGGTAGTAGACTGCTGCCAGCTGGGCCTTTTGGGCCTGGCCGGTGGCGGCCTTCCCCGGACAAAACAGATTTATTATATTTTATTATTTTTCTTTGTTTTAAATCAAAACATTTGTAAAAGGGTTTTAGACAAACCAAAGGTCCGGACAGATCTAGGGTTTGGATTTGAACAAAGAGGAGAATATCTAGAAAACAAAATAGGCTTTTAGAAAATAGTTTCAGACAAACAAATGCATGATGATGATGACGATGCTCAAATGCAATGTGGCATGATGACATGAGCATGCGGTCATGATGATGCAATGCACAAAAACAACGCGATTTTCTAGTAGTGGTTTTTGCGGGATGCCACAATTCGACACCACTAACAATGGATCTCGCCCTCGAGATCCGCCTCATGGTACCGGAAGGAAGGTCGGCGATCTGCGTCTTCTCGCTTCGTGTAGATCCTCGCGACACCACTAACAATGGTTCTTTGTCCATCTTGAAATCAGCGACACCACCAACAAAGGATTGTTTATCCCGTTCGTCGAGAGAACACTCCGGAGAAACAAAGGACGAAGGTAGAGGTATCCAAAAGGTAAGGCGACCTCTAACTTCCACGGAATGAGTATAATTGCATCGATCCACCGACTCAATGTACAAGAGCGAATGATAAGAGTAGTCGGATGGTGATCAGTCCATCGCGCACCCAAACCATTACTCTGCACACGAATAGGCGGATTATGCAACCAACTCTCGGAATTCAGACTGAAGATCTCGACAAACGAGGTTCGGAAACAAAGGAGTGATGCAGACTCTGCATCGAATCTGGCGTAGATGATGTCGTCGCGTCGGAAACACCGGAATGCACAAACAAGGAACAAGGAATGGTACCACAGTAGACGGATTCCTCAGACAGCATGAACACCGGATGGTAGAACACCGTTATCAAAGGAGGAAGCGAAACCCTGAAGGTACGACGGAACCCAACCACGAGAAATCCTGGACTCGAAGAGAGAGAAGAGAGCGGATTCAAAACACGCAGAGGTGAGAGGAGAGCAGCAGAGGGGTAAGGAGTAAAATCAGACCTAATCAGAACTATCCAACCGATTTTAAAAAAAATAGTTTTGACACTCTACTTCGGCCGTTAGCTAGGTTATCCTACAGGCTGGACTTGTGGGGTATCGTAACTGCTGGGCTCTGATACCACTCTGTAACACCCTCAGAATCGACCCTATGCAAGTTTTAGCGAAACCCGCCAAACCCGCATAGAAACGATTCAAAGGTGCCCACCAGGCACTTTCGTGCGGGTGGAAAACGAAGTAATAACATTACACAACAGTCCTCGATGGGACCCACAGAACAGATATATATACAACACGACTCCATGAGTCAAGAATACAGATATACAGAACAAAGATCCAAATCACCTTGAAAACGATAGAGCGTCTAGCTACGGACAAGATGCAAATGGGGCTAAGAGCCCTGAAGAATAACCAATGGCGTCCATAACCCTGCCCAGGCCAAGCCGGAAGGGTAACCTGCTAACGACGTCGAAACCTGCTAAAACAAAAGGGGTGCCGACAAAGGGCAAAGGAAAAAGAGGAGCGTCAGTACTGAGGCCAGTACACGGCGAGGCTAGAATTCGGCGGTCCTCGCCTACATAGGTATGGTGGACTGAGCGGCAGCGCAGCATGCACTAAACAACCTATAGAGACTCGATACAACTGGCGGCTAACAGAGAGGGGCAAGAAAGACCTATTCGGAACCAACCTGATTCTAACACCAAACAAACCCATCCTGGTGTCCCCCCTCGATACCAACCGAGAAAGTCAACCGAGGGACTCACACAGTTGGCAGTTTTATTTACTCAGTTATCGTTGCAGCAATTACTAGTCAGGTATAGCTAGTCATCCTGATAAGATAAGCAGTGGGCAGTTTTAGTTAACCAGTCCGTTGTAGTTGCAACACTTACTAGTCAAATACAATTAGCATGAGATATCCCAAAACCCAGCAGTTGTTGGTACTTTTATTTAGCCATTCCGTTGTAGTTGCAATACTTACTAGTCAGATACAATGGTCGCAAGCGACAACCCAAACAAGCAATTGTTGGCAGTTTTATTTAGCCATTCCATTATAGTGAAGCTGATTACTAGTCATTATAAAGTCAAATTTATAACACTACTTTAGTTATAGTTGTCTATGATCGAGATACTGTGCTCCAAGTCGTCCATAACCGCGAACACGGCTTTCAGAAAGTTTTACCCTGCAGGGGTGCACAAATAGCAACACACACTCGATCAACCTCGGAAAAACCAAATCAAAACCCAACGAGGCCTTCACGACAAAGCAATCACAGGATTCAGAAATATTTCAGGGGGCCACCCCATTGAGTACACCCGCAACGAAGTTAGCTGACTCCGAGACGGACTCAAGGTTTGCATCAATGGCTGTAAACAACCGGGAACCCGAAAATGTGACTGGTCTTGTCGATACCGCGAAAACACTCCGCTTACCTAAACAGTACAGGTGCTCCTCGCACAATCGTAAATAAAGCAGTAAAGCATGGCATAAGTACAGGATAGTAAATAAAACCTCAAACTAGTTTGTGGCCCCAAGAAATAAGAATGAATCAAGCTCTGGCTCAGGGGGGTCCCATAATCCTCCCGGATGTGGATAGCGCGAATATTCAAGGAACAGGTATCAAGTACTCGGGGTCCTACGGGACACAAGTGGACGGTTAAAAACCAAATAACATCTATTGCCCACCTGTGCCTCTGCATTACCTACTTCAATTTTAGTTGTTAAACAGTAATTAAAGTCTTGATCAACTCCAACAATAAACACACGGCAATACTCCAACAACTGTGGTACTCGACGACACGCAACAGCACTTGAGCAAGCGACTACGATGCGCGAGTCCATCTATCTACCAAATAACAGGTAATAGGTTGTGTCCAAGGCAGTATAAGGCTACAAGGGTTATCACGGGTACGAAAACTAGAGCATCGCAACACAGATAGCAATAGATCAACAGGAGGGAAATAAATACTATAAAAGTAAGATAGGTAGAAAGGGGGAGATGCTCGCCTGAAAACATTGCCGAAGGTTCATCCGAAGATCGGGGCGAAGCTCACATCAACTCAACGGCCTTATCCGCGAAGAAGCAAAACACTAGAATAAACACCGGATGCACTATTTAATACTACGGCAAAAGATCGGGCATGATGCATGTATGATGTATGGCATGGCAAGGATGCGATGCAATTAGGTCATATTAAGCGGAACCTGGGGGTCCCGACAATTATTCAGATGGTTCAAGTTATTTAACTACCCCGCAATTTTAATTGTTGTCTTAACATGGCAAAATATAGCACCGGTTCGCTACACCAATTTAAATGGAGTCCGGAATAAGACAAAGATATCCCGCATATAGACTCCATATTTAATTATGTGGTGAATCGGCATAATGCCCCCAACCCACAGACAGGTATGCATGCATGAACAAATTAATATGCGACAGTTTTATATCTAGCATTTATAAAATAGGGGCTCGGGAAAAGGTTCACACATTAGGGTTCGGCGATCTTGGTTTCGGGGGGTTCGGGGTCGGGTCTCAGGGTTCAGGGTTCGACGGGATCGGTCTCGGATAACGGAAGTAGATCTTGTCGCATCCGAGAAGAAGGACTTGGTTCGGCGTCGGGGCGCATCGGACTCGCCCTGGTCGGTGTCGATCTTGTCGGGCCCGCGTATCAGGTCGGTCTTGGCGTCCGGGATGATGAACTTGGCGTTCTGCGTCGGTGTCCTTACCGCCCGTGTTCTCAAGCATCGCATCCGGGAAGGAGTACTTGTCGCACATGTGGTCTTCGGGTCCGGAGTCCCAGTCATGGCGTCCCATTGTAGATCTTGTTGATGGTCCCGCAAAAGCCACCGGGTTCGGTCTTGGTTCCATTGTTGATGGCGATCTTGGCGGAACACTTCGAGTGGCGAAGATCTTGAGGTTCCAAGGGTTCGGGTTCGGTCTCGGTTTCACGGTTCAATCTTCGGATTTCGGGATCGGATTCTTTGGATCCTTGCCGAAGATCTTGGCGATGTCACAGACGGCTACAGCTGAATGGTCTTGGCGTTCCACCGAACACAGACGAACTTCATTGGTACTGCAGATCTTGGCGTCGGACGCACGACTGTGCTACGAGGATGCACAAGATGTCGCTGCTTGAGACACGGGCGTGCTTGACAGGGACTTGGTGTTGTGCAAACAGCCACAGGAGGTGCCTTGCGATGCTGCTACCAGAGGACATCTGCAACTGCTGAGAACATGCTACCCTTGGCTAGCTTGCAGGAGACGCGCGTACAGAGGCGCGGCCGACGGAACACGCGCTCGCGGGAGGGCTCGCACGTCGAGGCAGTGGGGGCGGAGGGCGTCTCGCGAACGGGCGGCACATGCCGAAGAGAGGAGGCGCCCGCGGGGAGAAGCGCAGATGGGTCCAGCGGCGGGTCTGGCCGGAGGCGGAGGGCTCGACGGGAACGGCGGCGAGGCCGAGGTCGTCGCGGCGGCGGCGGCCCGCGGTGGTTGATCGGGGCCGACGGGGAGCTCACGGAGTAGATGGGCGAGGACGGCAGCAGCAGCGCTTGTGGCGATGGCGGAAGGCGTGGCGCCACTGGCGGGCTTGGCCGGATGCCGAGGAGGGTCGGCCGATGCGGGCTCGAGCGGGCAGGTGAGGGGAGCGAGGTCGACGGTGGGGCGGCTCCCTAGTAGCGGTGGTTGGAGCAGAGGGGACCGGCGGCTCGAGCGGAGGCGGGGCTCTGGCCGGATGCAGCCGCACGCAGGCGGACGCGGGAGGGGCCGTGGCCGGGAGGAGAGGAGAGGGCGGCACAGGAGGGGGCGCATCGTGAGGAGAGGAGGTCCGCTGGCGGCGGGGAGGAGCAAGGACGAGCGGTGGGGTGATTGCAGAGGAGGGAGGCAGCGGCGCTGGGTGGAAGGGAGAAGCTTGGGGGAGAGGAAGGGGACGGCTCTACGGGGGGAGAAGGAAGCGTGCGTCAGGGACGCTGGCGGTTGGGGCCAGGGGAGTGGGTCGGGGCTGGGTGCGGTGTGTGTGGGTGTGGTCGGGGTGGTGAGAGAGGGAGTGGGGGTGGACAGAGGTGGGGATGGTGGTCGGTGTGCGTTGTGTGCGTGTGGGGCTAGGGTGGCAGGGGTTGTGTGGGTGTAGAGGAGGTGGGCCGGGGGTTGGTGAGATGGCGGCATAGGATAGGATAGGGGGAAGAGAGTGGTGAGGTGGCGGCAGACTATTGGGTGGGGTGAGGTGGAGGCAGAGTGGGTAGAATAGGATTGGGTAAAAAAAAGGTTTAGGGGGGACTGGTTTAGATATTTATTTGGGGTAGTAGACTGCTGCCAGCTGGGCCTTTTGGGCCTGGCCGGTGGCGGCCTTCCCCGGACAAAACAGATTTATTATATTTTATTATTTTTCTTTGTTTTAAATCAAAACATTTGTAAAAGGGTTTTAGACAAACCAAAGGTCCGGACAGATCTAGGGTTTGGATTTGAACAAAGAGGATAATATCTAGAAAACAAAATAGGCTTTTAGAAAATAGTTTCAGACAAACAAATGCATGATGATGATGACGATGCTCAAATGCAATGTGGCATGATGACATGAGCATGCGGTCATGATGATGCAATGCACAAAAACAACGCGATTTTCTAGTAGTGGTTTTTGCGGGATGCCACACCGGCGGCCACCCCTTGGGTGCCCCCCTCCTCCTATAAAAGGAGCCCCCCTCCTCACTTGTCTCTCACACCTCCTCGTGAAGGATCTCTCTCCCCCTCTAGAATTTATTCCCCATGGTCTCGGACTAGCGAGATACATGTTCCCGGTGGCTTTTCGGCAAGAAAGAGTTGTGCTTCCGCTGCATCGCTGGAGCGAGGAGGCGGAGGTTGCTCGGTGCCTCGAACGTGTGTGCGAGCACGGATGCGCTGCTGTTTTGCGGCGCTAGGACTTCCTCTCGATCTTGAGATCGGCAAGAGATCGTCTACATCAACCACGAGTTTGGACT
The DNA here is from genome assembly GCA_916181665.1 of Avena sativa. NCBI lineage: Eukaryota > Viridiplantae > Streptophyta > Magnoliopsida > Poales > Poaceae > Avena > Avena sativa. The sequence continues at coordinate 335,337,613 of OV702280.1, read as the reverse complement.
CGTTAAGCTTTGTCGGTCTTCAAGGGTATGTTCTCTACGGATATACATCCGCCTATTGTTTGTATCTAGTAGATAGATCTTGGTACATAGTTGTTCCCATCGTAGGAAAATTTTTGTTTTCTATGCTACAAACCCTACACTACAACCTCCGCTGCCTGCTGGAACAAGGGAGAGGAAGGTCTTCGTCGAGTACCGAACGTGTGACCGACTGCGGAAGCGCTGCCAGAACGCAGCGCCGGAAGGATCGTCTACGCGATCTTGAGATCGGCAAGAGTACGACTACATCACCCACGAGAATCCGCTCTCGTTAAACACTTTGGAATCTTCGAGGGTGAGTTATTCCATCGACTCGTTGCTACAATCTAGTAGATAGATCTTGGCTTGTTTGTTTGTATGCGGTAGAAATTTTTTGTTTTCCATGCTACGAAACCCTACAGTGGTATCAGAGCCGTGTCTATATGTAGATCTGTTGCACGAGTAGAACACAATGGTCATTGTGGGCGTTGATGCTTTTGTTGTCGATTGCTTCTTGTGTACTTTGCATCTTGCGGGATGGTGGGATGAAGCGGCCCGGGCTAACCTTACATGACATCGTTCATAAGACTTTCTCCACGCTTGACATGCAACTTGTATTGCATAAGTGGCTTTGCGGGTGCCTGTTTCTCCCAACATAGTTAAGATTCAATTTACAACGGGTGATTGACAATACTAGTATCAATGTTGTGGTTCTTGTTCATAAGTTAGATCGACACTTATTGAAAGCCCCAAACCACGTAAAACATGCAAAGAAAGTAGAGGCATCTAACTTTGTTTTGCAGGGGTGTGCTGTGATGTGATATGGCCATGATTGTGATTATATTTGATGTATGCAATGTTCCTTATTGTAAGTTGGCAACCGACAGGAGCCATATGGTTGTCTTTAAATTATGTTAAGACCCGCGTGTCTATTCAAAGTAGTTGTAATAGTTGAAGCCGGTGGACAACAACCATGGAGCAGCGTCATTGACCTTGATGCAATGCCGGTGATGATGGAGATCATGTTCGTGCTTGAAGATGGAGATCGGAAGCACAAAGCAGAAAGGCCATATCATATCACATATTATGAATTGCATGTGATGTTAATCCTTTATGCATCTTGTATTGCTTAGTTAACGATGGTAGCATTATAAGATGATCCCTCATGCACATGAATTTCAAGTTCTAAAGTGTTCATCCTTAGTAAGCACCGTTGCTAAAGCTTGTAGTTTCGAAGCACCACGTCATGATCGGGTGTGTTAGATTCCGCAAGTGTATACAACGTGAGCAAGCCAGATTTGCTCATGCGGAAGCTAAGGTTTGATCTTGATGAGCCTAGCATGTACAGACATGGTCTCGGAACACGAATCACCGAAAGGTAAAGCATGAATCATATAGTAGATATGATGAACATGTTGATTGTTCGCCATTGAAGCTGCATCAACTCTCGTGATGATCGGTGTTGATGTGGTGGATTTGGTTCGTGTGATCACTAAAACAATGTGAGGGATATTGTTTTGAGTGGGAGTTCACCTAGATTAATTTAACTATTAATTAGAACTCAATTTGTCATAAACTTAGTCTAAACTATTGCAAATATGTTGTAGATCAATGGCGGCCCCTACCATCAATTTTAATGCGTTCCTAGAGAAAGAAAAGTTGAAAAACAATGGAAGCAACTTTGCGGATTGGTTCCGCAATTTGAGGATTGTCCTCACAGCTGGTAATTTGACCTATGTGCTGGATGCACCGCTGGGTGACCCACCTGCAGCTACTGCTACCGATGAAGTAAAGAATGTTTACCTCGCTCGGAAGACTCAGTACTCCACAGTTCAGTGTGCTATCTTGTATGGTTTAGAATCGGAGCTTCAGAAAAGGTTTGAGAATTCAGACCCACATGATATTGTCCGTGATCTCAAATTGATCTTTGAGACTCACATGGCAATTGAGAGCTATGAGGCTTCTGAAAAGTTCTTTAACTGCAAGATGGAAGAGGGCAGCTCCGTCAGCGAGCATGTGCTTAAGATGTCTGGGCACGCAAACAAACTTCAAAGCTTGGGTATAGTGATTCCTAATGCTTTGGGGATTTATCGTGTCCTCCAATCACTACCACCAAGTTACAAGAACTTTGTGATGAACTACAATATGCAAAACATGAACAAGCTGTTGCTAGAACTCTTCGCCATGTTGAAATCTGCAGAAGTGGAGATCAAGAAAGAGCACCAAGTGTTGATGGTCAATAAGACCACCAAATTCAAGAAAGGCAAGTCTAAGAAAAAGGGACACTTCAAGAAGGGTGGTAAGAAAGTTATCGCACCAACGAAGAAGACCAAGGCTGGACCTAAGCTTGATACTGAGTGCTTTAACTGCAAGGGAGAAGGTCACTGGAAGCGGAATTGCCCAAAGTACTTGGCGGATTTGAAGAACGGCAAGATCAAGAAGAAAGGTATATCCGATATACATGTTATTGATGTGTATCTCACTAGTACTCGTAGTAGTGCCTGGGTATTTGATACTGGTTCGGTTGCTCATATTTGTAACTCGAAATAGGTGTTGCAGAATAAACGAAAGCTAGCGAAGAACGAGGTGACGATGCGCGTGGGAAACGGATCAAAGGTTGATGTGATCGCGGTCGGCACACTACCTCTTCATCTACCATCGGGATTAGTTTTATACTTAAATAATTGTTATTTGGTGCCTGCGTTAAGCATGAACATTATATCGGGATCTTGTTTATTGCGAGACGGTTACTTGTTTAAGTCCGAGAATAATGGTTGTTCGATTTATATGAGCAATATGTTTTATGCACATGCACCTTTGATAGATGGTCTATTCTTATTGAATCTCGATAGTGGAAATACACATATTAACAACATTGAAGCTAAACTTTTGAAATCGAGCGATAACTCGACCTATATGTGGCACTGTCGTCTTGGTCACATTGGAGTGAAGCGTATGAAGAAACTCCATTCCGATGGACTTCTTGAATCACTTGATTTCGAATCACTTGAAAGATGTGAAGCATGTCTGATGGGTAAAATGACTAAGACTCCATTTTCTGGTATGATGGAGCGAGCTACAGACTTATTGGAAATCATACATACCGATGTGTATGGTCCAATGAGTGTAGCATCGCGCGGTGGTTATCGTTATGTTCTTACCTTCACGGATGACTTGAGTAGATATGGGTATATCTATTTCATGAAACATAAGTCCGAAACTTTTGAGAAGTTTAAGGAATTTCAAAGTGAGGTTGAGAATCAACGTAACAAGAAGATTAAATTTCTGCGTTCTGATCGTGGAGGTGAATATCTAAGTTACGAGTTTGGCGAGAATTTGAAGAAATGCGGAATACTTTCACAATTGACACCGCCGGGAACACCACATCGTAATGGTGTATCCGAACGTCGTAATCGAACTCTCTTAGATATGGTTCATTCTATGATGTCACTTACAGATTTACCGCTATGATTTTGGGGTTATGCATTAGAAACAGCCGCATTCACTTTAAATAGGGCACCATCTAAATCCGTTGAAACGACACCGTACGAATTATGGTTTGGGAAGAAACCTAAATTGTCGTTCCTTAAAGTTTGGGGTTGCGAAGCCTATGTAAAGAAGTTACAGCCGGACAAGCTTGAACCCAAAGAGGAAAAATGCGTCTTCATAGGATACACGAAGGAAACTATTGGGTATACCTTATATCATAGATCCGAAGGCAAAATCTTCGTTGCCAAGAATGGATCCTTTCTAGAGAAGGAATTTCTCTCGAAAGAAGTGACTGGAAGGAAAGTAGAACTCGACGAGGTTGTCGAACCTTCTCTCGAACTTGCGAGTAGCGTAGCACCGGAAGTAGTTCCTGTGATGCCTACACCAATAAGAGAGGAAGCTAATGATGATGATCATGAAACTTCAGTTGTAGTTGCTACAGAGCCTCGCAGGTCAACGAGAACTCGTACCACTCCTGATTGGTATGATCCCGTTATGAATGTCATGTTGGTGGACAACACCGATAACCCTGCGACATATGAGGAAGCGATGATGAGCCCAGATTCCAATAAATGGCAAGAAGCCATGAAATCCGAGATTGGATCCATGTACGAAAAACCAAGTATGGAATTTGGTGGAATTACCAGATGGCCGGAAGGCTGTCGAGAACAAATGGATTTTCAAGAAGAAAACAGATGCTGATGGTAATGTTACTGTCTATAAAGCTCGACTTGTCGCAAAAGGGTTTCAACAAATTCAAGGAGTTGACTACGATGAGAGTTTCTCACCAGTAGCGAAGCTAAAGTCTGTGAGGATTATGTTAGCAATCGCTGCATATTATGATTATGAGATATGGCAGATGGATGTCAAAACAACATTCCTCAATGGAGACACTGATGAAGAATTGTATATGATGCAACCCAAAGGTTTTGTCGATCCTAAAGATGCTAACAAGGTATGCAAACTTCAACGATCCATCTATGGATTGAAGCAAGCATCCCGAAGTTGGAATCAACATTTTGATAAGGTAATCAAAAGTTTTGGTTTTATACAAACTTATGGAGAAGCTTGTATTTACAAGAAAGTGAGTGGGAGCTCTGTAGCATTCTTAATACTATATGTAGATGATATATTGTTGATTGGGAATGATGTAGACCTTCTTAATAGTGTCAAGGAATATTTGAATAATAGTTTTTCAATGAAGGATCTTGGCGAAGCAGCTTACATATTAGGCATAAAGATTTATATAGATAGATCGAGACGCCTAATATCATTGTCACAAAGTACATATTTGGACAAAGTTCTAAAGAGGTTTGGAATGGAAGATAGCAAGAAAGGGTTCTTGCCCATGTTGCCCAATACGACCTTGAGTAAAACTCAAAGTCCGACAACGGCAGAAGATAGAGAAAGGATGAGTAAGACTCCCTATGCCTCAGCCATAGGATCTCTGATGTATGCCATGCTATGTACTAGACCCGACATTGCATATGCTGTTAGTTTGACTAGCAGATATCAAAGTGATCCAGGAGTGGATCATTGGACAGCGGTCAAAAACATCCTTAAGTACTTGAGAAGAACTAAGGATATGGTTCTTTCTTATGGAGGTGATGAATAGCTCGTCGTTAATGGTTACACCGATGCTAGTTGGAACACCGATCCGGATGATTCTAAATCACAATCTGGATACGTATTTACTTTGAATGGTGCAGCAGTTAGCTGGAGGAGTGCAAAGCAAAGCGTTGTGGCGAGATCTTCAACTGAATCGGAATACATGGCTGCTTCGGAGGCTTCACAAGAAGCGATATGGATGAAAGAGTTCATTATAGAGCTGGGTGTGGTTCCAAGTGCGCTGGACCCAATGTCTATCTACTGTGATAACATGGGCGCCATAGCCAATGCGCAAGAACCAAGGTCACACAAGAAGCTGAAGCACATCAAGCTACGTTTTCACACTATTCGAGGACATGTCCAAGATGGGAACATAAAGATTTGCAAAGTACACACAGATCTGAATGTGACGGATCCGTTGACTAAACCTCTCCCGAGGGCAAAACATGACCAACACCAAACTGCCATGGGTATTCGGTATATTACCATGTAATCTAGATTAGATGACTCTAGTGCAAGTGGGAGACTGTTGGAGATATGCCCTAGAGGCAATAATAAATGTAGTTATTATTATATCTTTGTGTTTATGATAAATGTTTACATTCATGCTATAATAGTATTAACAAGGAAACATTGATACTTGTGTGATTTGTAAACTAAAATAGAGTCCCTAGTAAAGCCTCTTTATAATACTAGCTTGTTGGTTAATAAATGATTGTGGTTTCCCTATCATGAACATTGAGATGTTATTAACAACAAGATCATATTGTTAGGAGAATGATATGGTGGACATACTCCTATAGATAAGCGTAGCATAAAGATCAAGTCATTTTAATAGTTCAATTGCTATATGCTTTCTGATACATAGTAACCTAATTCCTTCGACCATGAGATCATGCATATCACCTTCACCGGAAGGATGCTTTGATGACATCAAACACCACACCGTAACTGGGTTGCTATAAAGGTGGCATTGAGTGTTCGGAAAGTGTTGGTTGAGACACATGGATCAAGAGTGGGATTTGTCCATCCATATGACGGATAGATATACTCTGGGCCCTCTCGGTGGAATGTCATCCAATTAGCTTGCAAGCATGTGACTGGATCACAAGGGATCACATATCACGGGAACGAGAAAAGAGTACTTATCAGTAACGAGGTTGAACTAGGTATGCAGAGATACCGACGATCATAACCTCGGATAAGTAAACTATCGTGAGACAAAGGGAAATTGGTATCGTATGTAAGTGGTTCTTTCGATCGCAAAGTAATCGTAGAAATATGTGGGAGCCATATGAATTTCCAGATTCCTCTATTGGTTATTGTTCGGAGAAGTGTCTCGATCATGTCCGCATAATTCACGAACCGTAGGGAGACACACTTAAGGATTCGACGTTGTTTAAGTAGTTATGGAATGATGAGTAAGAGACCGAATGTTGTTCGGAGTCTCGAATGGGATCCGGGATATCACGAGGAGATCCGGAATGGTCCGGAGAATAAGATTCATATAAGGAAAGTCCTGTTTCGGGGTTGGAGAATGGTTCCGGTGTTTTCATAGGGAATGTTCTAGAAGGTTCCGGAATGTCCGGCACTCCGGAGGGGAAGGGTACATGAATGTGTCATATCAAGTTGGAATGATTGCATCATGTACTAGGTGTCATCGCTGAACAAAATAAAGGGTTTAATCAAATCCTAGTTTGAAAAGTCAAACGCCAATTTGAAAAGTCAAACGGCTATTTTGTGAGGTGGAGGGGAAGTAGGAAACCTACTTGGGGAGGAGTTCCCTCCCTCCACCGCCAGCCCACTTGGGATCCGAGTTGGGGAGGGACTCCCCTCCCCTGGCGCACCCCCTCCACCTATATAAGGAGGGGCAGGGCTGCCCCTCCAAGACCTACACCACGCACCCCACAAACCCTAGCTCCCAGCCGCCGGCGCTGCCACCTCCTGCCGCCGCCGCCTAGGGAAAACCTAGACGCCGACTTGGGAAGCTCCAAGCCCTATCCGCCGGCCCTAGACCCTTCTCCTTGGTGCGTCTAAACCCTAGATCGCCGAGGCTCTCTCTCATAGTCCACCATACTCGCTCCGGCTTAAGGCGAAGCCCTGCGATATCTCCCCTCTACTTCCGGTACCACGCCGTTGTGCTGCCGGAATCACGAGGAGAGTGCTACAACCTCCGCTGCCTGCTGGAACAAGGGAGAGGAAGGTCTTCGTCGAGTACCGAACGTGTGACCGACTGCGGAAGCGCTGTCGGAACGCAGCGCCGGAAGGATCGTCTACGCGATCTTGAGATCGGCAAGAGTACGACTACATCACCACGAGAATCCGCTCTCGTTAAACACTTTGGAATCTTCGAGGGTGAGTTATTCTATCGACTCGTTGCTACAATCTAGTAGATAGATCTTGGCTTGTTTGTTTGTATGCGGTAGAAATTTTTTGTTTTCCATGCTACGAAACCCTACAGATCCATCAATACAAACCAAATGCAATTCTTGATTAATACGTTGCACATCACTTGGTTATGATCGAGTAAATATATATAACTGCGTAGTGTACTAATCTGCTAAGAACTACTACTCGATCATGATCGATTAATATATGCAACCGCCGCCCACCATGGTGGCCGCACGTTAGCGCCACCGAGAAAGTCCTCGCAAGATCGCCTCTAATGCTGCCACCACAACACCTCCTTCTCCCCAAGACCTCGATCTGCGCCATCCGGAAGATGATGGGCCTGGATGGATGCCCTAGGCCCACGGCGTGATGCCACCGCTTGAAGAAACTGCAGGAGCACCCGCCGTCGCATGGCCGAGGTCGCCACCCGGACCTCCGCCCCTGACCCGCTCCATCGACATCGCCGCAACTGGCCATTCGAAGAAGACCGCCACAACCGCCACCCCTATCACCTTAGGTACTAGGGGGACGCCGCCACCGCGGCCGACGCCGGCGGCAATGGCGAAGGGATGGGATCTAGAAGAGGGAGGTCGGCGGCGACGGAATCTGGGGGCCCTCCGACGGCGCCTAGGGGTCGCCACAGGAGGGTTACTTGAACTTTAATCCTTATTTTTGAATGTATCTATATATTAAAATACGTTTAGATACATTCAAATCTAGACAAACCCATATTAGTTATTTTTGAACGGAGCCAGGGAGTACTATACATAACATACTGCAATCCGTCTAATACAGTTACGATTATTTATATGTTGCCACGTCTACGACTGTACATGTATGGTATCTGCACCTCGAAGCTAGATTAATATGAAGTCAATCGGTCATCTCTGCATGCATGGCAGAGCTAGAGCAAGACCTTGGTATGTACGTACAGTAGTGCAAAGCAAACTGTCGTAGTTCGTTTGAGGGAATATGTGCAAAGTAGTACTAGATCATGCATGGCTGGATTGAATGCAAAGTGGTATGACGCCTACCATGGAGCCATCCTATCGAGGTGGGTCTGAGCCTCACGATAACCGCCACGTCGGACCGATATATGGCGTCAATGATTGGAGCGTCATGGGCACCATGGCGTCGTTTCGGACGGCGTCGTCCTACTGACCATGGAGCCGTCTGATAAGACGACAAGAAAATATGTTAGATTATAAAATCTTTCTAAAAACAGATTATTTTGTGTTTTCTTTTCATGGTTAGGTTAATTCTGTGTTTTTGCCTCGTCTCCTCCGCGACGGCCCGGCAGTGTGGCCGTCTCACGCCCCGAAGAGGGGTGCAGTCTGCGGGCAGAGTTGACGGCGTCAAGGGAGTGGCACACGTACGTACACGCGGTCTCGGATTCTCGGTCCCACCGGCCATGGCGAACCAAGAATTTGCCACGTGTTCTACCATGGCACGACAGCACAGTCAAACTACCCTCCTAGTCCTAGCTACTTGCCGAGTTCGCGTGCTTGTCCGCTTGTGTACAGTCAGGTCAGAAGTAAAAAATCTGGACGGCAGGGACCATGTGTGGTAGTAATAAACAACGTAGGGATCAGTACAATGTCTCAGCAAAAAAAATTAGAGTAAATAATCTGTATCACTCGACAGAGATGGTCGAAGCTCCGAAGTTGTCATCACAGTTTGTAGCCATGAACTCATGGTTAAGATTAAGTTGGAGTTTACACCGAAGTCCTCCACTCCATAAATCTGACAGGAAGATGAGTATGGGCCTGCTAAATCTGGCGATGGCAGAGCTCTTGCTAGTCCGATATGGTACGGTTGGTGTCCTAAAAAAATGCTGGTTGTAAAAGCTTGGCTATTCTAAGATTTTTAATTTCTGTACATGGGTTGTTTTGACATGTCGCATTCTCTTGTTTGTTTTACTGCGTACACAACACAAGGGGTTTCCAATCTTGCATAGGTTGTTCTGATGGTGTAGTAATGATATAGGCTTTTTTTTTTTTTTGCAAAGGCTGCATCATGTTGCATAGTTGTTTCCGCGGTGTTATGTTGCCATCAATTGTCTCAAAGATAGTGTGGCCAATTAAAAAAAATCAAACATGAATGTGTTTAAAATGCTACACCATTTTGCAAGGTTTTTTGACAGACCACACAAAAATTATCATGATAGTGTCACCTATGCTCAAAACAAAGTTCACATGTTGTGGTAGCGTCACTTATGCAAGAGAAAAATGTTTCGCATGCGATTTTGATGTTGTAGTGATAGCAAAATCACCACTTAAGTCAGATAAAGTAACAATATCACCGCAACGATGCCTGCGTAGCACTAGCAAAAGTGTTTCCGCAAGGCCAAAGATTGGGATGCAACAACCATATTTTGTCGGATGGAATAAAAACTATGTCGCCAAATTCATATTTATAAATACTTACTGTCAGTAACTTGCGTCTTAATGATTTATCAACTCATCAAACTAAACCAGTTACTACCCCTAAAAGAATATAAAAATTACCGTGAACATCAAAAGGATGCTAATCTATAGTATACAATTTATTAAGTTGTGTGAGCCTCATAACTAGTCAACCACGTTTCTCTCTCAAAAAAACTAGTCAACCATGCCAACGTGAATATGTTCATTCTCCACACTATTTTCTCTTGCCTACTACTACTAGTATGGAGGGTGCTCAGAGTATTTTCTTCTATAAAAGTATGCCACCAAGGGCTAGTCATGCTGTTTTTTTAAGTTTGTGTTTATATTATGCTTCCCCCGTTTTAAAATATATATTTTTAGCCTTTTTCTTGTAACGCATGTACCTAAATATATCTTATTATGACCCTCAAAAAAAATCTATACATATTGCGTCGAATCTATACATTAAATATGTCTAGATACATGTATTTTTAAAAATAAAAAATATTTTATATTTTATTTAAAACAGAGGGTATTTGTCGAAAGGAAAGTTGGGCGCTTTTGATTTTCGTTTGGATTGGCAGCGATCCAAGAGCCGAACTTTTCTTTACCGTGACCGTTTCTCTGTCCGCCTCGAAACCCCACGGGCGGGGCTGCCTCTGCGGCGGAGACACCAACCTTGCCCCCACCCCACCACGCCGGTAATTTCAGGGGGATTCGGAGAAGAATATGCTCGCCCATTCCCTAGGCGGCGGTAACTAAAGACCAACCCCCCAGCTCGTCGCCCCTCCCTCCGCGAGGTCGCCGTCGCCGAGACCCACCCCTCCGGTTTGTCGCGACGCCCTTGGCCACGGCGCGGAATCAGGCCCGTATTTAAAGCCGTCACCGCGCCAATGGCACACCCCAACCCCGACGGAGGCTGCGCCTGCGACTGCGTGGGGAGCTGCCATTTGGCGCCAACACGCCGCTTCCTGCTGCACCCCGGACGCCCGCCCGCCCGCCCGCCCGCCCGGGCACTACAGGTATCATTTTTCCCCTTTCACCTTGCTCAATCCACTCTTGCCATTTTTCGCCTCCGCATTGTACTGTCCTGCGTCTGCGTGGCCGTGATTTCTACTGAATCGGAGGGAGCGAGCAACCACCTGGGTTTCCTCATTTAGGTTTCTGGTAAATAATCATGTTCTCGCGAGGTAGTTTAGTTCTTACCCATTCCGGTTCATGGTGGAGCCGTGGAGGGATTCAGGGCTGTTCAGTTCGTCGACGCAGTGGCATGGCTATGGAGTATGCGAGTGAGCTGTGCCTGACATGTATGATGTATCTTCTCTCTGCTCGTCGATCTTCAGTACTGTTCTCTATCTACTGCTTTTGATCAGTGCATTACTCCTCTGCTACCTCTGCCTCATATTCCAGTTATGTTAGGATCGAGCCTTTTTGTTCTTCCCTTTGATTTGGCGAGAATTTGACGTTGCTGGATCAAGTACTGGTGTTCGGTTCTAGTTGGAGTTTTCTGACGAAGACGACTGCAATTTTCAGCAAGAGTAACATCATGATTTGGTTTATTTGGTATTGGCATGCATACAAAACCACACGCTTATCGAAATGCTTTCCGGGGAGTGCTTGTATCAAATTCAGATGTTGTCTTGGTGAGCAAACTGTGTTCCCACAGTTTCTCTACCAGGAAACGCACACAAAATAGATTAGTACATTGTGAACCTTGATGTTGTTCTTGACTGAAAAAGTTTTATGATATGTTACGACAGTACTTGTTTGGTTCTTACGGCTGTTTCGAAGTTTCCAAGATATGCTCTGGTATTTTTTTTTTTATGTTTCATAATCACTATGTCAATTTTAAATGAGGTTACAACCACTGGGCGATCATCAGTTAGCAATTTCTTGTTAGCCATCGAGCTAGTATCTTAAATAGCAGCATATATATTCCTTGCGATGTATAGGATTACATTTCATATGAGGAAGTAACTTTACAGTTTTCTGTGCACTAGTTGCTGTGTTAACTAAAATGTTAGCTGATATACCTGAAGTTATATTTTCAAGTGCTCATTGTGAAAAGAAAGCATGTCAGCATACCCACAAGTTATTTTCTTATCATATATGCGTTTGAAAACAAATAGTTAAAACAAAAAAAAAATGTTGAATAAGTACTAATATCATGAATTTTTGTGAAATTTGACAGGTTGATTTGTCAAGAGTCACAATTGGTCGAAAATGGGCCCGAAGAAATCAATAGACGATAAACTCTCTAAGTTCCATCCAAGTTTGCCAGTAGACACTAGAATTGGCATAGTGGGTGCAGGGCCAAGTGGTTTATCAGCAGCATATGCACTAGCCAAACTCGGTTACTGCAATGTAACTGTGTTTGAGAAACGCCAGACTGTTTCAGGGATGTGCGAGTCCATTGACATCGAAGGTGAGAAACTTACTGACTGCACCCTTATTCAGTTACCATTTTCTGCACTGTTGTAGTTATGAATGACAATTGTATTCAGGAAGAACATATGATTTGGGAGGACAAGTTATAGCAGCAAACAGTGCACCTGCTATAACTCACCTAGCAAAGGAGGTAGGAGCTGAATTCGAAGAGATGGATTCACACAAGCTTGCTCTGATTGACAGTCAAACTGGAAAATTTCGAGATCTTGAAGTAGCTGACGACTATGTATCCATGATATCTCTGACGCTAAAACTGCAGGTGAGATTTGCAGTACAAGTGTGATTAGAAATTACTAGGTAGAAAATAGATACTCCGTATTATATTTAGTACAAAGGCTAGTTTACCTTTGGTATCACTCACTCTGTTGTTTACATGTGCTTCTTTGGTAAATCTTATAGGATGAAGCAAATAAGTCAGGCCGAGTGGGCATTCATGCTCTTAGTGGATTGGCGTCTGACCCAACTCTTCAGTTTTTGAAGCAACATGGAATAAATTCAGTGCCAAAATCTGTAGCCTATGGCTACACAGCTTCTGGCTATGGTTTTGTTCAAGACATGCCCTATGCTTTCATTCAAGAGTTCACTAGAACCTCTATGGCTGGCAAAATACGACGTTTTAAGCATGGTTACATGAGCATGTGGGAGAAACTAAGTCAGTCATTACCATTTGAAGTTCTTTGTGGCACCGAGGTTCTGAGAGTCAAGCGCAACAGCTGTGGTGCAATTGTAACCATCAAGGCGAACAATGGTGATGAGCAAGTTATGGAGTTTGACAAAATTATATTCTCTGGCGCTCTTGGTTTTAAGAATGGCAATACATATCGATCCTCTAGTCTCACTGGTGAGCATAATTTAATTTCATCATTGTTTAAAGTTAGCGTTTCAGCTGTCTGATTAGTTTGTATGCTCTTTCATTCAGATGGAGAAAATGAAGTGGTGGAACTGAATGATCTTGAAATAGAACTATTCAGTAAGGTACAGACAGTTGACTACTATACTACTGTTGTTAAGGTTCTTGGATTTGAGCACATGCCAAAGGGATTTTACTACTTTGGAGAATTCATGGAGGATCCAGCAACAATAGGGCAACCAGTGGCAATGCAAAAATTCTTTGATGACACAGACATTTTCTTGTTCTGGTCTTATGGGAATTCAGCAGACATCAAGGGTTCATTTGTGGCTAAATGTGTGACCGACATCGTGAGTTCTATGGGAGGCACTGCTCAGAAAATGCTTTTGCAGCGGCGGTTCAAGTATTTCCCCCATGTCAGCAGTGAAGGTATAGAATAACAGCAGTGTCACTAATATTCAAGTGTTTTATTTATTTTTCCATATTCCAACCGTGGTGATTTCTTGCCTTGCAGACATGAAAGATGGATTCTACGAGAGGTTTGAATCTCAGTTGCAAGGCTTTCAGAACACCTACTATGTCGGAGGTCTGCTAGCATTTGAGCTCACCGAAAGAAATGCTTCATACTCCATTGAGACTGTTTGTAAACACTTCGCTGTTGATGTTGAGCAAACAGTGACTCCTTATGTCAAGGTGAGCTACAAAATACTGTCACGATATATTTGAGCTATCACCACTCTCATCATATTTAGAAAACAAACTGTGCTCACGTTTTTCAATTATTGTTTCCACAGAGATTATTTCCTCTGTCCCGCAACAGCAACCCTTCACCTCCTAGAGATCTTGGTGAGCTTGAAGGTGTTCAGTTTCCCGACCTTCCATCCCTGGATGGATATTTGCAATACTGGGGAACTCACAGAGTCACTAAGAAGAATGCCATCTATACTTGGATCAATGAAGAAGGGAAAATCATGAATCAGAGAACCTACCAGGAGCTTCATGAGAACGCATCTCACATTGCACACAAACTATTGACAAGCACGAAGCCCATTATCAAGCCTGGTGACAGAATTATCCTTATTCATCTCCCTGGTTTGGAGTTTATTGATGCATTCTTTGGGTGCATAAGAGCAGGAGTTATACCAGTCCCAGTTATTCCCCCTGATCCAATGCAAAGGGGTGGACAAGCACTTCTCAAAGTCGAGAATGTCTCTAAAGTGTGCAGCGCTGTGGCAATTCTATCAACCTCTTCATACCATGCTGCTGTACGTGCAGGTTATGTCAAGAACATTGTTACTCTAGCAAAGAGTCAGAAATGCTCAGCACAGTGGCCTGACCTCCCATGGGTTCATACTGATTCTTGGATAAAGAACTACCGGAGAAGTCCAGACACCTTCAACTCAGACAATGTTTTATCTATGATGACCAAGCCCCAGCCGAGTGACTTATGCTTTCTGCAGTTCACTTCGGGTTCCACTGGTGATGCCAAGGGGGTGATGATAACTCATGGAGCACTGATCCACAACGTGAAGATGATGAAAAAGGTGTATCGGAGTAGCTCAAAAACTGTCCTTATCAGTTGGCTTCCGCAGTACCATGACATGGGGCTAATAGGGGGGATTTTCACTGCTCTTGTAAGTGGTGGGACTTCCATTCTATTTTCACCGATGACATTCATCAGGAACCCCCTCCTGTGGCTGCAAACAATGAATGACTACCATGGAACCCATAGTGCAGGTCCAAACTTTGCATTTGAACTGGTGATAAGAAGGCTTGAAGCCGAGAAGAGCAAAGTATATGACCTCTCTTCAATGATCTTCCTCATGATTGCGGCAGAGCCAGTAAGGCAAAAAACTGTCAAAAGGTTCATAGAGTTGACTCAACCTTTTGGCTTTTTGGAAGGTGCTCTTGCACCTGGATATGGGATGGCTGAGAACTGTGTCTATATTTGTTGTGCCTTTGGTGAATGCAAGCCGGTCCTCATAGATTGGCAAGGAAGAGTTTGTTGTGGGTATGTTAAGCAAGATGATACAGATATTGACATCAGAATTGTTGATGCAGACTCTTTGACCGAGCATCAAGATGATGGTGTTGAGGGTGAGATATGGATCAGCAGTCCTAGTTCTGGAGTTGGTTATTGGGGCAATCAGGAAATGAGCCAGAAAACTTTCTGCAATCAGCTGAACAACCACCCCAATAAGATGTTCACAAGAACTGGTGATTTAGGACGGATCATTGACAGAAAACTTTTTATTACAGGAAGGATCAAAGATCTTATCATTGTTGCTGGCAGAAATATTTATTCTGCAGATGTAGAGAAGACAGTGGAAAATTCTTCCGAGGTCCTGCGACCAGGATGTTGTGCTGTGGTCGGTGTCCCGGAAGAAGTTCTTACTCAGAAAGGCATCTCAGTTCCTGATTCTTCTGATCAGGTTGGAGTTGTGGTGATTGCAGAGGTTAGGGAGGGTAATATGGTCTCAGAAGAAATTATCGACAGCATCAAAGCACGTGTGGCGGAGGAGCATGGTGTAACTGTTGCATCTGTCAAGCTTATCAAGCCTAGAACCATATCCAAGACAACATCTGGGAAGATACGAAGATTTGAATGCATGAAGCAGTTTGTTGACAATAATCTTAGTTTGGCCAATGGTAACCGTCCATCTAAGAAGAGTCTTTTCCGGTCTCTCACAACTGGAACAGGCACAGAGAGAAGGAGGTCGTTCTTGAAGCAGAATGTTGGTCCCACCATTCATCCTCGGCATGAGAGCCAAGTGAAAAGCTCCAAGGAGATAACTGACTTTCTGACACAGTTAGTATCAGATCAATCAGGTATCCCAAAGGACAAAATTTCTCCAACAGCGAGCCTACCTTCTTATGGCTTTGATTCAATTGCAGTGGTCCGAGCAGCTCAGAAGCTCTCAGATTATCTCGGCACTCCTGTTGGAGCCATTGACATATTTGCTGCAAGCTGCATTTCTGAGCTTGCTAGCTTCTTGGAGAATTTGTTGAATAAGTCGCAACCAAAGTTGGTGCCTCAGCCCAAAAGCAATGGGAAAAATTCTGAGGAGATTATTGAGTTTCTGACACAGATAGTGTCAGATCAATCAGGTATTCCAAAGGACAAAATTTCACCAACAGGCAGCCTCCCTTCCTATGGTTTTGATTCTATTGCAGTGGTCCGAGCAGCCCAGAAGCTCTCAGATTTTCTCGGTACTCCTGTTGGAGCGATTGACATCTTTGCGGCAAGCTGCATCTCTGAGCTTGCTAGCTTCTTGGAGAACTTGTTGCCCAAGTCACAACCACCGTTGGCATTTGATGTATCTTGCTCGACAGAGGATGAGAGTTTACTGGCTCCCATAGATGTCACTGCCAATTTCAGTGTGCTTGCTACTGGGGTTCTCCAACTCCTGGCTCTTACCTATGTGTGTTTCATGTTGCTACTCCCAGCATACCTCGCAAGTTCAGCATACATGAGTATGCTCTACCCGGTCAATCTGGTAGAATCATCACTGATGAACTATCTTTGTTCTTTGGTCATGGCACCTATTGCATGGATTTGTTATGTCTTGCTCACCTCCTTATCACTGTCTATCCTGGGGAAGTCAGTCCTTCAGCCAAATTATGCTCTGACCCCTGATGTTTCAATATGGTCAATTGACTTCGTGAAATGGTGGGCACTGAACAAGGCACAAGGGTTTGCTACAAAGATGGTAGCTGTTCATCTAAAGGGAACAATCTTCTTGAATTATTGGTTCAAGATGCAAGGGGCTCGGATAGGATCATCTGTTGTTATTGACACAGTAGACATCACGGACCCATCCTTATTAGTAGTTGCAGATGGTGCAGTGATTGCAGAAGGTGTTCTCATTCAGGGCCATGAAGTCTGTAATGAAGTGCTAAGCTTTAGGCGTATCAGGATTGGCCGTGAGGCATCTGTTGGTCCTTATGCGGTGCTTCAGAAGGGCACTATTGTGGATGATGGTGCTGTGATCCTACCATTGCAGAAGACTGAGCCAGGGAAATCAACACATCAGACTAAGAGAACTTCTGCAGGCAAGAAGGTAATTAGAATATCTATAATTCCGTAAACTATGCTAAACACCTTAGTTAATGCAGTACTAATTAGCTAGACTTTTTTTTATCAAGGAGGCCATGCACTGAAGCACAGTTGTTACTGGGCATAGAGAATTCATGTAATTGAGCATGTTTTGCTGTTATGTGACTGTCTAATTTTTCTTGCAGGAAGAAACAAGGAAAGCATCCATGCTTCTTGAACACCTCGTTTGCATCTATGCAGTTGCTTTTCTAGGTGCTCTGTCAAGTGCAACCGTCTACATGTTGTACACTCACTTCTCCAGCACTGAGGCTTCACTTCAGCACTTCTCCTTTGCCTGCATCGCGGGTTCATTCCATTGGTTACCAGCTGCCATCGCAGCTTATCCTGTGATTGTCCAGGAGACACCCACAAGCGCATTGACATTTGCTCTCTCCATCGCCTTCGCCTACTTGAGCTACGGTGTCATCCTCAGTCTTCTCACCAGCATAGTCAACACTGCTCTTGCTACAATGACTGGAAAGAAATATGTGAGAACAAGCTTGATCCAGCGGCGTATAAACATCGCTGTGCACCTCAGGTTTGCAAAGATGCTATCTGGAACTGAAGCATTCTGCATGTACCTGAGACTTCTTGGAGCAAAGATTGGCAGGCATTGCTCAATCCGGTCCATCAATCCAGTGGCGAATCCTGAACTGATCAGCATCGGTGATGGGGTCCATCTAGGTGACTTCTGCAACATTGTTCCAGGGTTCTACTCCGGTAAGGGGTTTACTGGTGCAGAGATAAAGGTCCAGGAGAACACCATCGTTGGCAGTGGCAGCCTGCTCCTCCCTGGCTCAGTCCTCCAAGGGAATGTCATCCTTGGAGCACTTTCTGTGGCACCAGAAAATTCCCTTCTCCAGAGAGGCGGAATCTACGTTGGGGCACAATATTTGACCTTGGTGAAGAATACCTTGCTTGCAGAAGATGAGCGGATTGAAATGATGGACCCAATGTACAAGAAGATCGTTGGGAACCTTTCAGCAAACCTGGCGATCACCACCATGAACGTCAAGTCAAGGTACTTCCACCGCATTGGCGTAAGCGGACGGGGTGTCCTGAAGATGTACCAAGACATACCATCTCTACCCAAGCACAAGTTATTTGGCGCCGGCAAGTCTTTCCCAGTGATCGTCCGGCACAGCAACAGCCTCAGTGCAGATGATGATGCAAGACTCGATGCGCGCGGCGCAGCAGTGCGCATTCTCTCAGATGATGGTGAGGTGCCTCTTTTGGACCTTACACTGAAGAGCGGCAAAGCATTTTACGCACGCACAATCGCCGACTTTGCCACTTGGCTGGTCTGTGGTCTGCCGGCGAGGGAAGAGCACGTGAAGCATGCTCCGCACATCCGTGACGCTGTCTGGACGTCCTTGCGGGACACCAACTCCTACACCATGCTGCATTACTACTCCAACATATGCCGGCTGCTGCGGTTTGATGAAGGGAAGGAGATGTATGCAAAGTTCAAGCTTCGTCCTATTGATCAAGACATCCCAGAGGAGTCCGGTATGGTGGCGCCAAGGGGCATCTTGCCACCAGAGACCGGTGCAATCCCAAGAGACGAGAGTGACACGCGCCCTTTGCTCTTCCTTGCTGACGACTTCCGTCAGAGGGTGGAAGTTCCAGAGGGGGTGCGCTACGTCTTCCAGCTGCAGCTCAGGGAGGTCCCCTCCGACGACCCCACCTGCGACATCGCCCTTGACTGCACACGGCCATGGGACGAGGACGAGTTCCCGTACATCGACATCGGAGAGATAACCATTGACAGCAATCTTCCAGCAGAGGAGACGGAGAAGCTCGAGTTCAACCCTTTCCTCCGGTGCCAAGAGGTGGACGTCATCCCGGCGACGTCCTGCAAGCAGAGCGCGTCCATCGACCATGGGCGCTCCCTGGTCTACGAGATATGCCAGCGCCTGAGGAATGGCGAGCCGCTGCCCGCGTCATGGGCAGCATTCCTTGAGCAGTCCGACACCAAGATCAACCTGTCAGGCTGCCCAGTGGCCGCGGCGATGCACACAGGATCCAACGCCGGCGATGCCAGCGAGACCAAGGTGACGCTAGCCAGGACATGGTACAAGTCGCTCTGGGCCACGCTGTGCCAGCCTCTGCTGCAAACACTGGTGCCATACTTCGTCCTGGGCCTGGTCATCTACCTCCCGTTCCGGGGCCTCCTCGCCACTGCCGCTGCCACTGGCACGCCGCTCTACTGGCTCCTGCCGGTCTTCTGGGCCGTGTCAGGCCTCGCCGCCATGGCCACATGCGCAGCGGCGAAGTGGGTCCTGGTCGGTGTGAGGGCCGACGGCGACGCGGTGCACATCTGGGCGCCGCAGGTGTTCCTGGACACGGTCTGGCAGGCCATACGGACGGCCACGGCGGAGTACTTCGCGGAGCTGACGTGCGGGTCCGTGCTGTTCGCGGCGTGGATGCGGATGATGGGGTCCTCGGTGGCTGTGGCCGAGGGGGTCTACGTGGACTCCATGGGCGCCCTGCTGAACCCGGAGATGGTGCACCTGGAGCAGGGCGCGAGCGTGGGTCATGACGCGCTGCTGTTCGGGCACGTGTACGAGGGCGAGGCCGGCAAGGTGAAGTTCGGCACTGTCCGCGTCGGGGAGGATGGCTTCGTCGGCAGCCGGGCGGTGGCGATGCCGGGCGTCAAGGTCGAGGACGGCGGCTACCTCGGCGCTCTGAGCCTGGCCATGAAGGAGGAGATAGTCAGGCACAAGCCATAGTCGAGGGCGAGAAGCATGTGTGTGCTCCTTTTGATTCAGCCAGCTGCCCCTGTCGGCTTATCGGTGTCTGTATATAAGATCTTATTAGCTGATAAAAGATCATTAGTGATGGTGGCTGCTAGAAGATGGAATAATTGAGTTTAGCATTATTAAAGTGAAATAATAAGTCAATCATCACCATTATCGTGGTTACTCGCGTACCTCCTTTCTGGTTACATGGATCTATGGATTTCTTGCGATTTCACTTTTCAGGTAAGAGCATATCCTTGTGATTTATCCTTGTGATTTGCAAGATAAAGATGAATGCAGGACAGATGCTTTTTATACAAAGTACTTGTAAGAAGCATATCAACCCTTTTCACTTTGCCTGCTTTTACAGGATATGCCGTTTTAGGGCAATCCTCTTTTTTTTTTAAAACTCTTCTACTATGTCCGTTTTGGGTTAATCCTCTTTTTTTTAAGCGCTTATACTATTGCAATATATAGCAGTTTGTAAGAGCATCTCCACTCGCATTCTTAGGAGGGCAATCGCCCGGTCGTGTTCTTAGACGTCCACTTTTCTTCGGATTTAGCCCAGTTTATGTCCGGGATTCCTAGGCCGAACCCGGAGCGTTGGGAACGCCGGATGAAGCGAAAAAAGGTGGGTCAACTCATTCCCCACCGAGGTTGGGCTCCATGGCACATACGAAATATGCGTCACAGAAAGTGAGGGTAGACCCCACCACAGAATCTTGTTGACCAATCATTTGTGTCACATACGTCTATATGCGTCACAGAAAGTGATGTTTCTGTGGCGCATTTAGATGTATGCGCCACATAATGTTGAAAACAAATACCACCCCCAACTCTGGATCGCCTTTTAACTTTTGTAAAAAATAAACGAAAATGAAAAAAATGCAAAAAAAATAAATCCTTTGAGATGTAGTTATATTTTGGGGTATAGTTGTAGGGAAATTGAAAAACATAAATTTCGATGTATTTTGCAAAAAAAAGGTCATGTCACGGTAAAACGGTCATAACTTTTGCATACGATGTCGAAAAAAAAATTTAATATACCAAAATGATCGTCTCGAAATTTCCTACTCGATTGAAGCTTTACAGATTCCCCAAATTCGAAAAGAGTAAAAACTTATAGCAAAAAAAGATTTTTTTCCTGCAAAAAAGGGGGAGAAACTTCTATGGCGCATTGCTCCCATATGTGCCACAGAAGTCTTGGGTGGGATTCGAAATTTGAATCCCGTCGCCCCTTCTTCCTCTTTTTTCTCCTTTTCACCTCTTCCTCTCCTCCACACTTCTCCTCCCTCCACTTCTTCTCTCCTTCTCCCCTTCTCCTCCCTATTCTTCCTCCTCCTTCACCCCGATGAGCTCCTCCTCCTCCATCCTGGTGAGCTCCTCCTCCTCCTCCACCCGGTGAGCTCCTTCCTCCTCCTCCTCCACCCCGGTGAGCTCCTCATCCTCCTCCTCCTCTACCCCGGTGCTCCTCCGACGACGACGACCACCTCCAGCTACTTCCTCTTCCGGTGACCCCCTCCTCCTCCTCCTCCTTCTCCTCCTCCTTCTTCGGTGGTGGCCTCCTTATCCTTCGGCGGCCCCCTCCTCCTCCTCCAGTAGTAGCATACTTCTCCTTCGGCGAGCCCCCTTCTCCACCCACCTTCGGGCTAGCCCTCCTCCGGTGACCCCCACCTCCGGCCAGATCTAGCCAGCTTTTTGATGCTCCATGCTTGTTTTGTACCAACTATCTTATGTTTTGTCTACACTTTGAGGCATTTCTATACATTTTCTGGAACTAACCTATTAACAAGATGCCACAGTGCTAGTTCCAGTTTTCTATTGTTTTTGGTTTCAGAAAACATTCTCGGAATTGGATGAAACGAAAGTCAAACTTCCTATTTTTCAGAGGCGAAGACGGAATCCAGAGGTTAGAGGGAGGCGCACCCTAGGACGGCCACACCTAGCCCAGGCGCGGCCAAGGGGGCGTCGCCCTATGGTGTGCCCCCTGGAGCTCAACCGACCTTGCCCCTTCGCCTATATAAACCCCCGAGGAGAAAACCCTAAGTACCCGATCAGAAATCCACGAAAAATTCCGTAGCCGTCGCCACCATCGTCCCTAGATCGGGGGATCTGAAGCTCTTCACGGCACCCTATCGGAGAGGGAAGATCATCCCGGAGGCCTTCTTCATCACCATGCCAGCCTCCGTAGTGATGCGTGAGTAGTTAATCCTTGGACTATGGGTCCATAGTAGTAGCTCGATGGTTGTTTCTCCTCTTTTGTGCTATCATGTTCAGATCTTGTGAGCTTCCTATCATGATCAAGATCATCTATTTGTAATCTTACTTGTTGTGTTTGTTGGGATCCGATGGATATTGAGTACTACGCCAAGATTGATTATTGATTCTATCATGTCTATGTTATTTATGATCTTGTATGCTCTCTGTTGCTAGTAGTTACTCTGGCCAAGTAGTTGCTTGTGACTCCAAGAGGGAGTATTTATGCTCGATAGTAGGTTCATGCCTCTAGTAATATGGGGGAGTGACAGAAACCTTTAAGGTTGTAGATGTGCTGTTGCTACTAGGGAGAAAACAACAATCCTTTGTCCAAGGGCAATTGTATTGTTTACTTTACACACATTGCTTAATGCAATTATCTGTTGCTTGCAACTTAATACCCGAGGGTTGTTCGGATGATATCCCGGAGTTAGATTATTATTCATAGATACAGTTGGATTACGGTCTATTTATTATATTGTAATGCCCAAACGAATCTCATAGAAATCATCATGCCATGTACATGTATTGTTATGAATTCTCTATCTGTCAATTGACCAACTGTAATTTGTCACCCAACATGTTATTTATCTTATGGAGAAAGTATCATAATTTTTGATAGGGGCAATGAGAGCTCAAAGCTAGTAAGTATCATAATTTTTGAAAGATCTTTATGAAACTTGAAATCCCTGCTTGCCTCTGCGAAGGGCCCTTCTTTTTTACTTTTTGTTGAGTCTCCATCTTCTATCTTTATGCACCAATTAAGAGAGCATAGTTGTCATTCTTAGTTCAATGTGCATTGTCCCAAAACTTGTTGATTGATTCATAATTATGGTATTGCTTGTTCTTAAATTATTTGTATCTAGTCACCCTTATGAACTTTGAAGGTGTCCTATGCATTTATGTTTTGCTACTCCATGAAGGACAAGATGATTACCACTCTTGCTATGTTTTCTATATGTAAAATAAACAAATATCTTTCAAAGCATTATTCATGATCTTTTGTTTGTGTGCCTTTCATGTTGCAACATAGTAGGGTTCGCAGCATAGAAAACAAAAAATTTCCTACGATGGGAAAAACTAAGTACCAAGATCTATCTACTAGATACAAGCAACAGGTGGATATAAATCCATGGAATACATACCCTCGAAGACCGAATAGCGTTAACGAGGTTGTACTCGTGGATGATGTAGTCGAATGCTTGACGATCGAGAAGAAGTCCATCCGGTCCAGCAGGTCCAGCACCATCCAGCCCAGCACCGCAAAGCAGTGGTGCATCCGTGATCGCACACACGTCCGGGTACCCCGACAACCTCCGCGCCCTCGCTCCAGCGAAGCAGCGGAAGCAACAAATCCTTCCAGAAAAAGCCACCGGGAACATGTATCTCGCTGATCCGAGACCATGGGGAAATTCTAAAGGGAGGAGAGAGATCCTTCACGAGGAGGTGTGAGTGAGAGAGAGGGAGAGGGGCTTCTTTTATAGGAGGAGGGGGGCACCCCAAGGGGTGTGGCCGGTGGCCATGGTGGCTGCCCCCACCCCTTCCTCCATTATATGGGCGGAGCTCCCACTCAAAATTAGCCCCTTCATTTTTCCACTCAAAATCCCACTCAAAAATCCCATTAAATTTCCACCAAATTTAATGCAATCTCTCTTTAAATAAAACTCCTTTTATTTATTCAGAATTTTGTCAATTACTTTAATGGACAAACATTCACATATAACCCCTTGCTAGTATTTTTTTCACATGCAGAAACACTTTTAGCAATTTCACCCGAAATAGTTTCAGTATCTAGTGAAATAAATTCCTGTGCTTTCTTTTTCTTTCTCTGGCATATCATTTGCTCCGAATGGTGTCGGTATCCCTTAAGTGTGTCATCCTACGGTTCACGAATAATGTAGACATGATCGAGACCCCTCTCCGATCAATAATCAGTAGCGGGACCTGGAGATCCGTACTGACTCCCACACATTCAACGATTACTTCTGTGATCGTGTGAACCTTATACGCATGTAACTCAATCCCTTTTTCTCGCGATATATTACATGTTCGAGATTCGATCATCGGTATCTCCATACCTAGTTTTATCTCGTTACCGATATGTACTCTTTCCTTGTTCCCGTGGTATAATATTCTAGTGATCAAATCACTTGCTTGCAAGCTAACTAATGTGATATCACCGAGAGGGCCCAGATTATATCTCTCCGTCATCGGTATGGAAAAATTCCACTCTTGATCCATGAGCCTCAACATAACACCTTCGTAGCACTAAACCCATCTTTATA
The DNA here is from genome assembly GCA_916181665.1 of Avena sativa. NCBI lineage: Eukaryota > Viridiplantae > Streptophyta > Magnoliopsida > Poales > Poaceae > Avena > Avena sativa. Next base: position 335,313,029 of record OV702280.1, on the reverse strand, counting down.
ATCACCTTGTTACGGTGTGACGTTTGATGTTATCAAGATACTCTTCCGGTGTTAGTGATTGACATGATCTCATGGTCTAAGGATTAAGATTACTTCGTATGATGTTATAGCAATATAAACACAATGACCTTGATCGTAATGCTATACTTCGGATGAATGTTCATCACACCATTCCAATAATGTTGTGACCTCGTTATTAACAACATTCAATGTCCATGATCAGGAAACCTTTGATCATCTTGTTAATCAACGAGCTAGTTTATAAGAGAGGCATAACTAGGAACTTTCTTTTTGTTCATTAAACACACATGTATTAATGTTTCCGTATTAATACAATTATAGCATGCAAAATAAATATTTATCATAAATAAGGAATACGATAATAACCACTTTATTATTGCCTCTCGTACATATTCCCTTCACTTACCTACTCGAGGACAAGCAGGAGTTAAGCTCGGGGATGCTTGATACGCCATAAACGTATCAATAATTTTTGATGCTCCATGCTTGTTTTGTACCAACTATCTTATGTTTTGTCTACACTTTGAGGCATTTTTATGCATTTTCTGGAACTAACCTATTAACAAGATGCCACAGTGCCAGTTCCTATTTTCTGCTATTTTTGTGTAGAGGGAGTGTCCCAACCTTTATTAACATAAGGTGGTGTCCCCTGTGTTTACAATGCTAGTCCCTGGATCAATAGCTAGCATCCACAGTTAAGATGTAATATCAAGAAACAAAGGTCATAATATAACTTTATAACCAGGAATAACATAAGTTTATTACATCATACATAGCTCATTTGGATATTACATTACATTGCAGCGGAATAACTATAGTCATGGGGTCCTTCATCTTCAAAGTGCCACAGGCAGACATGTTGGTTGTAGACTTTGTAATCCTAATCAACACACTTCACTAAATCAATCAATCCTGCAACATAACAAGTTACAGCCACAAGGGTCAATACATTTGAATTGTATTGGCAAGCTTCACTACTATGTGGAATATAAGTGGATCCTATCAATACATGCAATTTTTTGGCTAAGTAGAGTTTAAGGCTTATTTGCATAAAGTAATATTTTATCCTATCTTTTAAAAATGGTTTTGGTCCTTTGTCAAATCTCCTTTTCAAAATTCCTTGAACTCCTTGGTAGAAACTCAAGTGTTCAAGTTCTTGTCAAAATTCCCTTGAGCTACTTGGTATCCCCAAGTGCAACAAGTTTTATCAAAATCTCATGAGTTCCTTGGTAACCCCAAGTGTTCATGTTTTCAACAAAATCTCTTGAGTTCCTTGGTAACCCCAAGTACATCAAGTTTTGTCAAAGTCTCTTGAGCTCCTTGGTAACCCCAAGTGCATCAAGTCCTTAAAAGTTTTCTTTTAGAAATTAGAATGTAGAGATCTCCCATAGCTTCAAACTTTAGTTGCTCAGTATTGTCCATAACCGGGGACACGGCTAAGTACTTAGATTTTATTATCTTCTGCAGAAGGAGTACACTTTACCCACATGTCACAATCCCATCTTGTTGCCACCAGTGGCCACTGGATTAGTGCTCACCAAGATGGAGTACTGGCAGATTGAGAATGTGACGAAGTCTTTTCAAAGGGTCCTCCCATACACCATTGCTAGCTTGCCTTCAGCACCCATGTAGGATTCCAGGTCCCCATGTCCAGTTAACTGAAGACAGTGCATGGGTCTTCCCAATGTAGTTGACTAAGCCAGAGCCATAATAGCATGTGGTTGCACACGAAAGCCACAATTGGAGAAACATGTTCAATCTCTAAGTTTCCTGGGTGGTTTCCTTTGGAGCACAACACAAAGAGATTGCCATAGACATGGTTCCTTTTGTTGCCAACTTCTCCAAAACTTAAAGTATCCTTGGCCACCCAGGTGGTTCATTGAGTCCTTGTTTTATTATATAAAACACAAGTCCTTTTCTCAATCTTTATAAAATCTCAACATGTATCTCTTTTCAAAATATAGCATGGCTAAGCATGTAACAACTACATTGTCTTCACTAAGGAATGTATAGAGTATCCTATTAGGATTTAGCATAGCATAAGTATAAAATTATTTTCATGCATGTTTCAAAATCCACTAAGTATAATGAAAATAGTAGGACTTTAGATGATAGTGTCACTTGCCTTTTTGGAAGGGAATGATGGTTCACTCCTTGATCTTGCTAGTCTCACACTTTGCTAACTTCACTACAATCAATCAAGCAAACTCAAAATCAACTAGCATTCCAAACCAATAATCAATCAAACAATTTCACACACATAAAACAATGGGATCTAAGTCATGCATGTAAGCATGCAAGAGATGGTTCTATTTGCAAAGGTGGTCTCCTCTAGGCTTATAAATTTTGTAAAGTCCAAGGTGGTCATTTTTCAAAGTGGCAAAGTCATTTGCAAAAAGGGTTTTGTCCATAAACCATTTTTAAATCATTTCATTATTTTATGTGGTGGAAAGCATTTTTTTTATAAAAGCAACAACTCTAAGTGGTTCACCAAATAAGTTGTTGTTTCTCAAACTTGGTGTTTTGGGTCAGTAGGTTTGATCCAAATCATTTTCTCAAAGTTTTCTTTCCAAAAACATTTTCATAACAAAAACCATTATTTTTAATTGGTTAGAAATGGACTAAATTAGTAAATCCATCCTAAACTTCACCAAATCCATTTTTAAAACCATGGGTTGGTTCCTAGGGTCAGTGAGTTTTCAACAAACCATTTTGCAAAGGTTTTAACCCTAAAAACATTTTTAAATAATTTTTCTAATCTAAACAAGCACACAAAAGTATCTGCAAAAACAAGCAAACTAACAGATACTATTTACTAAACCAAAGGCATGGTTGGCTAGGGCTTGTTCCACTGATTCCAATGATACCAAATTTGCAATTTTTGGACGTGTGGATCAAAAGTTACAATGGTTTGAAAATCACAATCTAATCTGATTTCAAAAATCAGTTCTAGCCAAAGTCTGGCCACGCGTCGCGTCGTCATTCGCTGGTACCGGTTCGGCCGGATCGCGTAGTTGCAGCCATTGGATCTAATCAGATCGTGCGGCACAGGACGCGTACCCCTTCGTGGTTAAGTGATCTAATCTTGCTCGCCCGATCTAGATCCTACGGCGCTGGTCTGCTTGACCAAATGTGAGCGGCGCCGACGGTGGCTAGCGGCGGCGCACGGCCAGGCGGTGGCGCTACGGCGGTTTTAGGAAGCAAAGAATTGCTCGCCGGAGTGGAGAAAGACGTCAGGTGGCTCTGGTTGCTGTCAAGGGCGACGCTGCAGGTCACAAGGGGGCAAACCGAGAGTAGGGTTAGATGCGCATGGTCGAGGCGAGTGAGGGAGCGTGAACGAGGAGGCGCGGGGCGGTCTGGTTTACCTGGGAGTCGTCGTCGCAGTTGAAGACAGACGGCGGCGCTCAAAGCTTGGTCGGAGTCGACGCTCAGGGACGCCCGTGGTCAAACGAGGGGCACGGATAGATGCGTCAGGAGGTGAGGAATCTCCTAGTGCGCTCAGGGAGGCACGGGGCAGTGTTGAGTCACCGGAATCGGCACCGGAGTGTCGTCGGAACAGAGGGAGTGCCAAGCCAAATTGAGGCAGCCTCGGGGCAGAGAGGGAGTGGCGACAGAGGGGAAAGGAGGAGAAGACGCTGGAGTTTTAACGTGCATGGTCAAGGCGAGTAATGGTGGCCGCGTTAAGCCGAATTAAGGCCGCGGAATCACTGCAGGAAACGGCAACGAGGGGAGGAAGAACAGGTCGCGCGGGTGGAAACGACGACAGCGTTTGTGGAGCCTACCTGGCAGTGAGGGGAGAGAGAGGGGTTTGGGGCCACCAGTCATTCACTGCACGGGTCAGGAAACGAGTGCGAAGCGTTTTCTTCGGGGAGGGGGAGCTGGGCTGTTTGATGGGCTTGTGGGCTTGGCCGGCTGGGCTGGGTCTGGTTCTATTTTTTTCTTCCTGAAACTTTTTCTTTTTCTATTTCCAAATTCTGTTTTGAAATTCAAACAACACTCAAGCATTCAATTTGATTCAAACAATCACCAAACTTTGTAACTTTGAATTTGGTTCTGTTCAGTAACATAAACCAATTCCAAATTCAAAATAATAATAATTTTATTTTAGGGTCCATTATTAATTAAATAAATAGACCATTGTTATTAAATCAATGGGTTTTGTTTTATTTAAAAACCTCTTTTGAAATCTAAATATTTTTAAAACCAAATCAGTAGGTTTTATTTAAGAATATAAAATATTTGGAAAACTTATTTATTTTAAATAAATAAACAAGTTTTGATGTTTTGGAAATAGTAAAAACCTTTATTAATAAAACTTGGATATTAAATCCTTATTAATTTTTTTTAAAAAAAACCCTTTACTATTTTTATCAAAACAAAACATTTTATTTCAAAGGCTTGGCCAAGGTTTAATTTGGCTCTATAAAATAGTCTTTATTTATAAATCCATGTTTTCTTTTGAAAACCAAATCCTTTTATTTAAAAGATCCAAAACCTTTTATTTTCCTTATTTAAATGTTTAACTCTTTAAATCCCTTTGGGATTTTATTTGATCCAAATTGGTTTGAAGTTTCAATTGAATTCAAAATGTTTCTTCTGCCCCTGAAAATCAAACAAAGTTTTATTTTATTCATTTATTTTTACATTACAAGATTTGGAAAATCTTGGGATGTGACATTTTGGTTTCAGAAAATCTAGTAAAGAAATATTCTCAGAATTGGATGAAACGAAAGACATGTAGGGGTTCGTAGCATGGAAAACAAAAAATTCTACCGCATGCAAACAAACAAGCCAAGATCTATCTACTAGATTGTAGCAACGAGTCGATAGAGGAACTCACCCTCGAAGATTCCAAAGCGGTTAACGAGAGCAGATTCTCGTGGGTGATGTAGTCGTACTCTTGCCGATCTCAAGATCGCGTAGACGATACTTCAGGTGCTGCGTTCCGGCAGCGCTTCCGCAGTCGGTCACACGTTCGGTACTCGATGAAGAACTTCCTCTCCCTTGTTCCAGCAGGCAGCGGAGGTTGTAGCAATCTCCTCGCGATTCCGGCAGCATGACGACGTGGTACCAAAAGTAGAGGGTAGATCTCACAGGGCTTCGTCTTAAGCCGGAGCGAGTATGGTGGAGCAAGAGAGGTACTTGGCCATCTAGGGTTTAGAAGCACCAAGGGGGGAAGCTTGTCCGGCTGCTAGGGTTTGGGAACACCCCAACTCGGCGAGTTGGTGGTGCCCTAGGCGGCGGCAGCAGGAGGTGGTGGCGCCGGTGACTTGGAGGCTAGGGTTTTTGGTGTGTGGGAGAGGGGCAGCCCTACCCCTCCTTATATAGGTGGGAGGGTGCGGCTTGGGAGGAGGGAGTCCTCCTCCAACTCCTCCTCCTTGGCCGGCGGGTTGAGGGAGGATACTTCCTCCCCAAGTAGGTTTTCTACTCTCCCTCCACCAAGCAAACTTGTCGTTTGACTTTTTCAAATTGGCGTTTGACTTTCAAACTAGGATTTGATTTCTCCCTTTATTTTGCCCAGCCAAGTGACCTAGTACATGATGCAACCATTCCACATTGTCATGACACATTCATGCATCCTTACCCTCCGGAGTGCTGGACCTTCCGGACCCTTCTAGAACATTCCTGGTGAAAACACCGGAATCATTCCCAAACTCCGAAACATGACTTTTCATTATATGAATCTTATTCTCCGGACCATTCCGGATCTCCCCGTGATATCCCGGATCCCATCCGAGACCCCGAACAACATTCGGTCTCTTACTCATCATTCCATAACTACTCAACAACATCGAATCCTTAAGTGTGTCTTCCTACGGTTCGTGAATTATGCGGACATGATCGAAACACTTCTCAGATCAATAACCAATAGAGGAATCTAGAAATTCATATGGCTCCCACATATTTCTACGATTACTTTGCGATCGAATGAACCACTTACATACGATACCAATTTCCCTTTGTCTCACGATAGTTTACTTGTCTGAGGTTTTGATCATCGGTATCTCTGCATACCTAGTTCAACCTCGTTACCGATAAGTACTCTTTTCTCGTTCCCGTGGTATGTGATCCCTTGTGAGCCAGTCACATGCTTGCAAGATAATCGGATGAAATTCCACCGAGAGGGCCCAGAGTATATCTATCCATCATATGGATGGACAAATCCCACTCTTGATCCATGTGTCTCAACCCATACTTTCCGAACACTCAATGCCACCTTTATAGCCACCCAGTTACGGTGTGGTGTTTGATGTCATCAAAGCATCCTTCCGGTGATGGTGATAAGCATGATCTCATGGTCGAGGAATTAGGTTACTATGTATCAGAAAGCTTATAGCAATTGAACTATTAAAATTACTTGATCTTTATGCTACGCTTATCTATAGGAGTATGTCCATCATACCATTCTCCTAATGATATGATCTTGTTGTTAATAACATCTCAATGTTCATGATAGGGAAACCACAATCATCTATTAACCAACAAGATAGTATTATGAAGAGGCTTTACTAGGGACTCTAATTTAGTTTACAAATCACACAAGTATTAATGTTTCCTAGTTAATACTGTTATAGCATGAATGTAAACATTTATCATAAACACAAAGATATAATAATAACTACATTTATTATTGCCTCTAGGGCATATCTCCAACAGTCTCCCACTTGCACTAGAGTCAACTAATCTAGATTACATGGTAATATACCCAACACCCATGGCAGTTTGGTGTTGGTCATGTTTTTCCCTCGGGAGAGGTTTAGTCAACGGATCCGCCACATTCAGATCTGTGTGTACTTTGCAAATCTTTATGTCACCATCTTGGACATGTTCTCGAATAGCGTGAAAACGTAGCTTGATGTGATTCAGCTTCTTCTGTGACCTTGGTTCTTGCGCATTGGCTATGGCTCCCATGTCATCACAGTAGATAGACATTGGGTCCAACGCACTTGGAACCACACCGAGCTCTGTAATGAACTCCTTCATCCATATCGCTTCTTGTGAAGCCTCCGAAGCAGCTATGTATTCCGATTCAGTTAACTGTTGCACCATTCATCCGCCACAACGCTTTGCTTTGCACTCTCCAGCTAACTTCTGCACCATTCAAAGTAAATACGTATCCAGATTGAGATTTAGAATCGTCTGGATCGGTGTTCCAACTAGCATTGGTGTAACCATTAACAACGAGATGTTCATCACCTCCATAAGAAAGAACCATATCCTTAGTTCTTCTCAAGTACTTAAGGATGTTTTTGACCGCTATCCAATGATCCACTCCTGGATCACTTTGATATCTGCTAGTTAAACTAACAACATATGCAATGTCGGGTCTAGTACATAGCATGGCATACATTAGAGATCATATGGCTGAGGCATAGGGAGTCTTACTCATCCTTTCTCTATCTTCTGCCGTTGCTAGACTTTGAGTTTTACTCAAGGTCGTATTGGGCAACATGGGCAAGAACCCTTTATTGCTATCTTCCATTCCAAACCTCTTTAAAACTTTGTCCAAATATGTACTTTGTGACAATGATATTAGGCATCTTGATCTATCTCTATAAATCTTTATGCCTAATATGTAAGCTGCTTCGCCAAGATCTTTCATTGAAAAAATATTATTCAAATAATCCTTGACACTATTAAGAAGGTCTACATCATTCCCAATCAACAATATGTCATCTACATATAGTATTAAGAATGCTACAGAGCTCCCACTCACTTTCTTGTAAATACAAGCTTCTCCATAAGTTTGTATAAAACCAAAGCTTTTGATCACCTTATCAAAACGTTGATTCCAACTTCGAGATGCTTGCTTCAATCCATATATGGACCTTTGAAGTTTGCACACCTTATTAGCATATTTAGGATCAACAAAACCTTTGGGTTGCATCATATACAACTCTTCATCAATGTCTCCATTGAGGAATGCCGTTTTGACATCCATCTGTCATATCTCATAATCATAATATGCAGCGATTGCTAACATAATCCTTATAGACTTTAGCTTCGCTATAGGTGAGAAAGTCTCATCATAGTCAACTCCTTGAATTTGTTGAAACCCTTTTGCGACAAGTCGAGCTTTATAGACAGTAACATTACCATCAGCATCTGTTTTCTTCTTGAAAATCCATTTGTTCTCGAGAGCCTTCCGGCCATCCGGTAAGTCCACCAAAGTCCATACTTGGTTTTTGTACATGGATCCAATCTCGGGTTTCATGGATTCTTGCCATTTATTGGAATCTGGGATCATCATCGCTTCCTCATATGTCGCAGGGTCATCGGTGTTGTCCACCAACATGACACTCATAACGGGATCATACTAATCAGGAGTGGTACGAGTTCTCATTGACCTGCGAGGCTTTGTAGCAACTTCAACCGAAGTTTCATGATCATCATCATTAGCTTCCTCTCTTATTGGTGTATGCGCCACAGGAACTACTTCTGGTGCTGCGCTACTCACAAGTTCGAGAGAAGGTTCAACAACCTCGTCGAGTTCTACTTTCCTTCCAGTCACTTCTTTCGAGAGAAATTCTTTCTCTAGAAAGGATCCATTCTTAGCAACGAAGACTTTGCCCTCGGATCTATGATAGAAGGTATACCCAATAGTTTCCTTCGGGTATCCTATGAAGACGCATTTTTCCGCTTTGGGTTCAAGCTTGTCCGGCTGTAACTTATTTACAGAGGCTTCGCAACCCCAAACTTTAAGGAACGACAATTTAGGTTTCTTCCCAAACCATAATTCATACGGTGTCGTTTCAACGGATTTAGATGGTGCCCTATTTAAAGTGAATGCAGCTGTTTCTAATGCATAACCCCAAAATGATAGCGGTAAATCTGTAAGTGACATCATAGAACGAACCATATCTAAGAGAGTTCGATTACGACGTTCGGACACACCATTACGCTGTGGTGTTCCCGGCGGTGTCAATTGTGAAAGTATCCCGTATTTCTTCAAATGCTCGCCAAACTCGTAACTTAGATATTCACCTCCATGATCAGATCGTAGAAATTTAATCTTCTTGTTACGTTGATTCTCTACCTGACTTTGAAATTCCTTAAACTTCTCGAAAGTTTTGGACTTATGTTTCATGAAATAGATGTACCCATATCTACTCAAGTCATCCGTGAAGGTAAGGACATAACGATAACCACCGCGCGATGCTACACTCATTGGACCACACACATCGGTATGTATGATTTCCAACAAGTCCATAGCTCGCTCCATCATACCAGAAAATAGAGTCTTAGTCATTTTACCCATCAGACATGCTTCACATCTTTCAAGTGATTCGAAATCAAGTGATTCAAGAAGTCCATCGGAATGGAGTTTCTTCATACGCTTCACTCCAATGTGACCAAGACGACAGTGCCACATATAGGTCGGGTTATCGCTCAATTTCAAATGTTTAGCCTCAATGTTATTTATATGTGTATTACTACAATCGAGATTCAATAAGAATAGACCATCTATCAAAGGTGCATGTGCATAAAACATATTACTCATATAAATCGAACAACCATTATTCTCGGACTTAAACAAGTAACCGTCTCGCAATAAACAAGATCCAGATATAATGTTCATGCTCAACGCAGGCACCAAATAACAATTATTTAAGTATAAAACTAATCCCGATGGTAGATGAAGAGGTAGCGTGCCGACTGCGATCACATTAACCTTTAATCCATTTCCAATGCGCATCGTCACCTCGTTCTTTGCTAGCTTCCGTTTATTCTGCAGCACCTGTTTCGAGTTACAAATATGAGAAACCAAACCAGTATCAAATACCCAGGCACTACTACGAGTACTAGCAAGATACACATCAATAACAGTATATCAGATATACCTTTCTTCTTGATGTTGCCGTTCTTCAAATCCGCCAAGTACTTTGGGCAATTCCTCTTCCAGTGACCTTCTCCCTTGCAGTAAAAGCACTCAGTATCAGGCTTAGGTCCAGCCCTGGTCTTCTTCGCCGGTGCGGCAACTTTATTACCGCCCTTCTTGAAGTTTTCCTTTTGCTTAGACTTGCCTTTCTTGAATTTGGTGGTCTTATTGACCAACAACACTTGGTGCTCTTTCTTGATCTCCACTTCTGCAGATTTCAACATGGAGAAGAGTTCTGGCAACGTCTTATCCATGTTTTGCATATTGTAGTTCATCACAAAGTTCTTGTAACTTGGTGGTAGTGATTGGAGGACACGGTGAATCCCCAAAGAATTAGGAATCACTATACCCAAACTTTGAAGTTTGTTTGCGTGCCTAGACATCTTAAGCACATGCTCACTAACGGAGCTGCCCTCTTCCATCTTGCAGTTAAAGAACTTTTCAGAAGCCTCATAACTCTCAACTGTCGCGTGAGCCTCAAATATCATTTTGAGTTCACGGACAATATCATGTGGGTCATGGTTCTCAAACCTTTTCTGAAGCTCCGATTCCAAACCATACAAGATAGCACACTGAACTGTGGAGTACAAATTCTTTCGAGTGAGGTAAACATTCTTTACTTCATCGGTAGCAGTAGCTGCAGGCGGGTCACCCAGCGGTGCATCCAACACATAGGTCAAATTACCAGCATTGAGGACAATCCTCAAATTGCGGAACCAATCCGCGAAGTTGCTTCCATTGTTTTTCAACTTTTCTTTCTCTAGGAACGCATTAAAATTGATGGTAGGGGCTGCCATTGATCTACAACATATTTGCAATAGTTTAGACTAAGTTTATGACAAATTGAGTTCTAATTAATAGTTAAATTAATCTAGGTGAACTCCCACTCAAAACAATATCCCTCACTGTCACATCCCAAGATTTTCCAAATCTTGTAATGTGAAAAATAAATGAATAAAATAAAACTTTGTTGATTTTCAGGGTGAGAAGAAACTTTTTGAATTCAATTGGAAACTTTCAAAAACCTATTTGGATCAAATAAAATCCTAAAGGGATTTAAAAAGTTAAATAAACAATAAACTTCAAAATATTTAAAATTATATTTTGGATCTTTTAATAAAAGGATTTGATTTTCAAAAGAAAAGGAGGATTTATAAATAAGGATTATTTTATATAGCCAAATTAAACCTTGGCCAATATTTTGAAATAAATGTTTTGTTTTGATTAAAAATAGTAAATGTTTATTTAAATAAAATAATAAGGATTTACTATCCAATTTTTATTTAAATAAAAGGTTTTACCATTTTAATTAAAACATCGAAACTTATTAAATTAATTTAAGTTTTCCAAGTATTGTATATTCTCAAATAAAACCTACTGAAGTGTTTTGGTTTTATTTTAGATTTCAAAATAAATATCTTAATAAAACAAATCCTATTTGAGTTAAATGAATAAAGCCTATTCATTTAATTGTTATTGGACCCTAAAATAAAATGTTATTTTATTTAAAAACAAGTTTTCCATTTCCAAATAAAAACCTACTGATTTGGTTTTGAAAATATTTGGATTTCAAATGGAGATTTTATTAATTAAATCAAACCCTATTTTATTAAATAACTAAAGATCCATTTTATTTAATTAATGAATGGATCCTAAAAAGAATAAAAATATTATTTGGTTTTGGAATTATGGTTTATGCTACTGAACAGAACCAAATTCAAAGTTACAAAGTTTAGTGATTATTTGAATTGGTTTGAATGTTGTTTGATTGTTTGAATTTCAAAAACAGAAAAAGAATTAGAAAAGGAAAAAGGTTTCAGGAAGAAAAAAAATGGATTTGGACCTAGCCCAGCCGGCCAAGCCCACAAGCCCAGCAAACCAGCCCAGCTCCCCCTCCCGAAGAAAATGCTTGGCACCAACTTACCGACCCGAACAGACGCTGACCGGTGGACCCTCTCACTCACTCGCTGACCAACCGACCCCACATCCCCAGCCATCGTCTTCAAGCGCGACCCCGTCGCCCTGCCGTTGCAGCGAGTTACTCCGACGTTGATTACGCGTTGATGGAGGCTTTGATTCCTCCCAGAGACCATGCTCCCTTAAACGCCCTGGCCTCCTCTCCATTTCCCCTCTGTCTCCTCCCCCAAGCACGCCCCTAGGCCGCCCCAATTCCTCCCCGAGCACCTCTGACTCCGACGACCTCCCTTGCCAATTCCGGTAGCACCGCAACGCCCCCTGCCTCCCCGACCAAGCTCACATCCTCTCCAAACCCTGGCGCATCTCTCTGTGACCTCATCTCGGCCGCGAGTGCCCTGCAAGCTCGACAGCGTCACCCCGATCCAGCGCCGCCGTCTGTCTTCAACTGCGGCGACATCTCCCCGGTAAACCAGACCTCTCCTCTCTTCCCCGTGGACACGATGATGATCGCCATACACTTGAGAACCTAACAGTACCTTCCGTTTGTCCTAGGGTGCCCCCTATCCTCGCCCTCGATGACCTCCAGCGCCGCCCGAGGCCCAGCTCATCTCCGGCGAGCAATTTAGGACAGCCACGTGCGCCCCTTCACCAACCAGTACCACGTTGAGCATCAGCAAGCGTCAACGATTTTGGTGAGCTACCCCTCTACTCCCCTTGCCTCCTAAATCACCGGCGGTGACCTCGCCTGAGCGCTGCCGCCAGAGCGCCGCCGCCAGCGCCGCCACTTTGTGGTCAATTAGATCAGAGCCATTCGTTTTAGATCGGACGCGTAGGAACCAGCGACTTAAACGAAAGGGTATGCATTGATCAGAGCCGCACAGATTCCTTTTAATCCAACGGTCTGCAGCATGATCCACACTGAACCGGTATGGACCAATAGAAACATCACACGTGGCATGTAGTTGATTTAAAAGACAGATTTTGATCTATTAGATTTCCAATTTTGTAAATTTCACAACTTTTAAACCACACGTCCAAAAATTGCAAATTTGGTATCATTGGAATCAGTGGAACAAACCCTAGCCAACCATGCCTTTGGTTTAGTAAATAGTATCTGTTAGTTTGCTTGTTTTTGCAGATACTTTTGTGTGCTTGTTTAGATTAGAAAAATTGTTTAAAAATGTTTTTAGGGTTAAAACCTTTGCAAAATGGTTTGTTGTAAACTCACTGACCCTAGGAACCAACCCATAGTTTGGGAAATGAATTTGTTAATGTCTAGGATGGATTAATTGATTTAGCCCATTTCTAGCCATTTAAAAATAATGATTTTGTTGTGAAAATGATTTTGGGGATAAAATCTTTGGCAATTGGTGTGATTTGAACCTACTAACCATAGGAAACACTTTGTGGATTCAAAAATGTATTTGGTGAAACAAAATAATGATTCTTTGATTTAAAACCATTTCTAGTCAAATAGAAATGTGGTTTATTTATTAAAAATGGTTTTGGAAGAAAACCTTTGGAAAATGTTTTGTTTGAAACTCTCTGAACCCAACCACCAAGTTTTAAGGTTTGGAAACATATTTGGTGAACCCTATAGGTTAATGCCTTAGTAAAAATATTTCTACACCACATAAAATGATGCTTTGTTTTGAAAATGGTTTTTGAAGTGAAATCCTTTGCAAATGACTTTGCCACTTTACAAAATGACCATTAGGTATTTTCAAATGTTATGACCCATTAGGAACCACTTTTTCAAACAAAACAAAGCTTGGCATGCTTGCATGCATTACTTTGACTTTGTCATTTTATGTGTTGTTTTGCTTGATTGGTAGATTGAGTTTGTACCTTGCTTGATTGAATTGTAGTGACTTGAAGAGTGTGATTGTTGCAAGGACAAGGAGTGAACCCATACTTTACCAAAAAGGCAAGTGATGCTTCATACTTTGTCCCATTACTTTCACTATGCATTAGTGATTTTTCTCTAAGTAAACTTGCATGGAATTTTGCTAAGTATAAACTTTGCTATAGGAAAACTAGTGGATGAAACCTTAGTGGAAAACTTCCTAAGTTAAGATTCCTATTACTATCAAGCTTAGCCTAGCTAATAGAAAACATGGGTGGAATATATATATTCACACTATGGAAAAATATTCTAAGTCTGAGGACTTGTGTTTTGTTTAAGAAAACAACTAAGTTAATGAATCACCTGGGTGGAATGGGACTTGCTTGGTGGTTTGGTTGAGTGGTTACACAAGGCCAGGGAACTGGTGAACCTTGTGTATCTCACTTGTGGATTGCCACCCAGGAACAAAGAGATTTGAGATGTCAAATGTTGAGAAGCTTCAAGTGCAACCACTTGGCAATATGGGCTCTGCCATGATCATATAGGTTGCAAGAACTTAGCCATATGGACAGTGGGTGGTAGTGTTTGATAGGTTGGAGCGCGTCCATTTTGGTCTAAGGGAAGGCTTCTGAAAGATCTTGTCTTGGGAAACCAAGTCTTGTGGGGAAAGTGCACCACCTCTGCAGAGTGTAAAACCTAAGTACTTAGCCATGTCCCTGGTAAAGGACAATTTGAGCATCAAGACATGGAAGCAATCAAGAATCTCATCATTCAAATTTCTAAGTAAAAACTTGTGGTTTGAACAAAGTTAAAGGATCTTCAAATCTTTGATTGAGAAAAATGGTTTTGTCAAAGCAAAAACTTAGTGTTTTCAAAATGTTAAGGAAAAGTCTATTTTGAGCAATGCAAGCCTCAACTCCACTTAGCCAAATGCATATAGATGATAGACTCCATAATACTACCATAGTATCACTTGCCAATACAATTCAAATGTATTGACCCTTTGTGGCTGTAACTTGTAATGTTGCAGGTTTGATTGTTTTAGAGAAGATTGATTGATTAGGATTACAAAGTCTACAACCAACATGTCTGCCTGTGGCACTTTGAAGATGAAGGACCCCATGCTTATAGTTATTCTGCTGCAATGTATTGTAATAGCCAAATGAGCTATGTAAGATGTAATAAAATTATGTTATTCCTGGTTATAAAGTGTATTATGACCTTTGTTTCTTGATATTACATCTTAACTGTGGATGCTAGCTATTGATCCAGGGACTAGCATTGTAAACACAGGGGACTCCACCTTATATTGTGTAAAGGTTGGGACACTCCCTCTACACTCACGTTGTTTTAGTGATCACATGAACCAAATCCACCACATCAAAACCGATCATCACAAGAGTTGATGTAGTTTCAATGGCGAACAATCAACATATTCATCATATCTACTATATGACTCATGCTTTACCTTTCAGTGATCCGTGTTCCGACACCATGTCTGTACATGCTAGGCTCGTCAAGGTCAAACCTTAGCTTCTGCATGAGCAAATCTGGCTTGCCCACGTTGTATACACTCGCAGAATCTAACACACCCGTGTTGGAGATATGCCCTAGAGGCAATAATAAATATAGTTATTATTATATCTTTGTGTTTATGATAAATGTTTACATTCATGCTATAATAGCATTAACAAGGAAACATTAATACTTGTGTGATTTGTAAACTAAAATAGAGTCCCTAGTAAAGCCTCTTTATAATACTAGCTTGTTGGTTAATAAATGATTGTGGTTTCCCTATCATGAACATTGAGATGTTATTAACAACAAGATCATATCGTTAGGAGAATGATATGGTGGACATACTCCTATAGATGAGCATAGCATAAAGATCAAGTCATTTTAATAGTTTAATTGCTATATGCTTTCTGATACATAGTAACCTAATTCCTTCGACCATGAGATCATGCTTATCACCATCACCGGAAGGATGATTTGATGACATCAAACACCACACCGTAAATGGGTGGCTATAAAGGTGGCATTGAGTGTTTGGAAAGTATGGGTTGAGACACATGGATCAAGAGTGGGATTTGTCCTTCCATATGACGGATAGATATACTCTGGGCCCTCTCGGTGGAATGTCATCCGATTAGCTTGCAAGCATGTGACTGGCTCACAAGGGATCACATACCACGGGAACGAGAAAAGAGTACTTATCAGTAACGAGGTTGAACTAGGTATGCAGAGATACCGACGATCAAAACCTCGGATAAGTAAACTATCGTGAGACAAAGGGAAATTGGTATCGTATGTAAGTGGTTCATTCGATCGCAAAGTAATCGTAGAAATATGTGGGAGCCATATGAATTTCCAGATTCCTCTATTGGTTATTGTTCGGAGAAGTGTCTCGATCATGTCCGCATAATTCACGAACCGTAGGGAGACACACTTAAGGATTCGACGTTGTTTGAGTAGTTATGGAATGATGAGTAAGAAACCGAATGTTGTTTGGAGTCTCGGATGGGATCCGGGATATCATGAGGAGATCCGGAATGGTCCGGAGAATAAGATTCATATAAGGAAAGTCCTGTTTCAGGGTTGGAGAATGGTTCCGGTGTTTTCATCGGGAATGTTCTAGAAGGTTCCGGAATGTCCGGCACTCCGGAGGGGAAGGGTACATGAATGTGTCATAACAAGTTGGAATGATTGCATCATGTACTAGGTGTCATCGCTGAACAAAATAAAGGGTTAAATCAAATCCTAGTTTGAAAAGTCAAACGCCAATTTGAAAACTCAAACGGCTATTTTGTGAGGTGAAGGGAGAGTAGGAAACCTACTTGGGGAGGAGTCCCCTCCCTCCACCGCCGGCCTTGGAAGCCGAGTTGGGGAGGGACTCCCCTCCCCTGGCGCGCCCCCTCCACCTATATAAGGAGGGGTAGGGCTGCCCCTCCTAGCACACAACACCACGCCCCGCAAACCCTAGCCCCGGCGCCGCCACCTCCTGCTGCTGCCGCCGCCTAGGCAAACCCTAGCCGCCGGCCTTGCCTCCTCCTTGGCGTGTCTAAACCCTAGATCGCCAAGGCTCTCTCTCATAGTCAACCATACTCGCTCCGGCTTGAGGCGAAGCCCTGCGAGTTCTCCCCTCTACTTCCGGTACCACGCCGTTGTGCTGCCGGAATCGCGAGGAGAGTACTACAACCTTCCCTGCCTGCTGGAACAAGGGAGAGGAAGGTATTCGTCGAGTACCGAACGTGTGACCGACTGCGGAAGCACTGCCGGAATGCAGCGCCGGAAGGATCGTCTACGCGATCTTGAGATCGGCAAGAGTACGACTACATCACCCACGAGAATCCGCTCTCGTTAAACACTTTGGAATCTTCGAGGGTGACTTATTCCATCGACTCGTTGCTACAATCTAGTAGATAGATCTTGGCTTGTTTGTTTGTATGCGGTAGAAATTTTTTGTTTTCCATGCTACGAAACCCTATAGTGGTATCAGAGCCGTGTCTATATGTAGATCTGTTGCACGAGAAGAACACAATGTTCATTGTGGGCGTTGATGCTTTTGTTGTCAATTGCTTCTTGTATACTTTGCATCTTGCGGGATGGTGGGATGAAGCGGCCCGGGCTAACCTTACATGACATCGTTCATGAGACTTGCTCCACGCTTAACATGCAACTTGTATTGCATAAGTGGCTTTGCGGGTGCCTGTTTCTCCCAACATAGTTAAGATTCAATTTACAACGGGTGATTGACAATACTAGTATCAATGTTGTGGTTCTTGTTCGTAAGTTAGAACGACACTTATTGAAAGCCCCAAACCACGTAAAACATGCAAAGAAAGTAGAGGCGTCTAACTTTGTTTTGCAGGGGTGTGCTGTGATGTGATATGGCCATGATTGTGATTATATTTGATGTATGCAATGTTCCTTATTGTAAGTAGGAAACCGGCATGAGCCATATGGTTGTCTTTAATTTATGTTAAGACCCGCGTGTCTATTCAAAGTAGTTGTAATAGTTGAAGCTGGTGGACTACAACCATGGAGCGGCATCATTGACCTTGATGCAATGCCGGTGATGATGGAGATCATGTTCGTGCTTGAAGATGGAGATCGGAAGCACAAAGAAGAAAGGCCATATCATATCACATATTATGAATTGCATGTGATGTTAATCCTTTATGCATCTTGTATTGCTTAGTTAACGTCGGTAGCATTATAAGATGATCCCTCATGCACATGAATTTCAAGTCCTAAAGTGTTCACCCTTAGTAAGCACCGTTGCTAAAGCTTGTTGTTTCGAAGCACCATGTGATGATCGGGTGTGTTAGATTCCGCAAGTGTATACAACGTGAGCAAGCCAGATTTGCTCATGCGGAAGCTAAGGTTTGATCTTGACGAGCCTAGCATGTACAGACATGGTCTCGGAACACGGATCACCGAAAGGTAAAGCATGAATCATATAGTAGATATGATGAACATGTCGATTGTTCGCCAATGAAGCTACATCAACTCTCGTGATGATCGGTTTTGATGTGGTGGATTTGGTTCGTGTGATCACTAAAACAATGTGAGGGATATTGTTTAGAGTGGGAGTTCACCTAGATTAATTTAACTATTAATTAGAACTCAATTTGTCATAAACTTAGTCTAAACTATTGCAAATATGTTGTAGATCAATGCGGCCCCTACCATCAATTTTAATGCGTTCCTAGAAAAATAAAAGTTGAAAAACAATGGAAGCAACTTCGCGGATTGGTTCCGCAATTTGAGGATTGTCCTCACTGCTGGTAATTTGACCTATGTGCTGGATGCACCGCTAGGTGACCCATCTGCAGCTACTGCTACCGATGAAGTAAAGAATGTTTACCTTGCTCGGAAGACTCAGTACTCCACAGTTCAGTGTGCTATCTTGTATGGTTTAGAATCGGAGCTTCAGAAAAGGTTTGAGAATTCAGACCCACATGATATTGTCCGTGATCTCAAATTGATCTTTGAGACTCATGCGGCAATTGAGAGCTATGAGGCTTGTGAAAAGTTCTTTAACTGCAAGATGGAAGAGGGCAGCTCCATCAGTGAGCATGTGCTTAAGATGTCTGGGCACGCAAACAAACTTCAAAGCTTGGGTATAGTGATTCCTAATGCTTTGGGGATTTACCGTGTCCTCCAATCACTGCCACCAAGTTACAAGAACTTTGTGATGAACTACAATATGCAAAACATGAACAAGCAGTTGCCAGAACTCTTTGCCATGTTAAAATCTGCAGAAGTGGAGATCAAGAAAGAGCACCAAGTGTTGATGGTCAATAAGACCACCAAATTCAAGAAAGGCAAGTCTAAGCAAAAGGGACACTTCAAGAAGTGTGGTAAGAAAGTTACCGCGCCAACGAAGAAGACCAAGGCTGGACCTAAGCGTGATACTGAGTGCTTTTACTGCAAGGGAGAAGGTCACTGGAAGCGGAATTGCCCAAAGTACTTGGGGGATTTGAAGAACGGCAACATCAAGAAGAAAGGTATATCCGATATACATGTTATTGATGTGTATCTCACTAGTACTCGTAGTAGTGCCTGGGTATTTGATACTGGTTCGGTTGCTCATATTTGTAACTCGAAACAGGTGCTGCAGAATAAACGGAAGCTAGCGAAGAACGAGGTGACGATGCGCGTGGGAAATGGATAAAAGGTTGATGTGATCGCGGTCGGCACGCTACCTCTTCATCTACCATCGGGATTAGTTTTATACTTAAATAATTGTTATTTGGTGCCCGCGTTAAGCATGAACATTATATTGGGATCTTGTTTATTGCGAGACGGTTACTTGTTTAAGTCGAGAATAATGGTTGTTCGATTTATATGAGTAATATGTTTTATGCACATGCACCTTTGATAGATGGTCTATTCTTATTGAATCTCGATAGTGGAAATACACATATTAATAACATTGAGGCTAAACGTTTGAAATCGAGCGATAACTCGACCTATATGTGGCACTGTCGTCTTGGTAACATTGGAGTGAAGCGTATGAAGAAACTCCATTCCGATGGACTTCTTGAATCACTTGAAATATGCGAAGCATGTATGATGGGTAAAATGACTAAGACTCCATTTTCTGGTATGATGGAGCGAGCTACGGACTTATTGGAAATCATACATACCGATGTGTGTGGTCCAATGAGTGTAGCATCGCGC
Organism: Avena sativa; assembly: GCA_916181665.1. NCBI lineage: Eukaryota > Viridiplantae > Streptophyta > Magnoliopsida > Poales > Poaceae > Avena > Avena sativa. The sequence goes on along the minus strand of OV702280.1, from coordinate 335,293,176 downwards.
GGTGGTTATCGTTATGTTCTTACCTTCACGGATGACTTGAGTAGATATGGGTATATCTATTTCATGAAACATAAGTCCGAAACTTTCGAGAAGTTTAAGGAATTTCAAAGTGAGGTAGAGAATCAATGTAACAAGAAGATTAAATTTCTACGTTCTGATTATGGAGGTGAATATCTAAGTTACGAGTTTGTCGAGCATTTGAAGAAATGTGGAATAATTTCACAATTGACACCGCCGGGAACACCACAGCGTAATGGTGTGTCCAAACGTCGTAATCGAACTCTCTTAGATATGGTTCATTCTATGATGTCACTTACAGATTTACCGCTATCATTTTGGGGTTATGCATTAGAAATAGCCACATTCACTTTAAATAGGGCACTATCTAAATCCGTTGAAACGACACCGTATGAATTATGGTTTGGGAAGAAACCTAAATTGTCGTTCCTTAAAGTTTGGGGTTGCGAAGCCTATGTAAAGAAGTTACAGCTGGACAAGCTTGAACCTAAAGCGGAAAAATGCGTCTTCATAGGATACCCGAAGGAAACTATTGGGTATACCTTCTATCATAGATCCGAAGGCAAAATCTTCGTTGCCAAGAATGGATCCTTTCTAGAGAAGGAATTTCTCTTGAAAGAAGTGACCGGAAGGAAAGTAGAACTCGACGAGGTTGTCGAACCTTCTCTCGAACTTGCGAGTAGCGCAGCACCGGAAGAAGTTATTGTGGTGCCTGCACCAATAAGAGAGGAAGCTAATGATGATGATCATGAAACTTCGGTTGTAGTTGCTACAGAGCCTCGCAGGTCAACGAGAACTCGTACCACTCCTGATTGGTATGATCCCGTTATGAGTGTCATGTTGGTGGACAAAACCGATGACCCTGCGATGTATGAGGAAGCAATGATGAGCCCAGATTCCAATAAATGGCAAGAAGCCATGAAATCCGAGATTGGATCCATGTACGAAAACCAAGTATGGACTTTGGTGGACTTACCGGATGGCCGAAAGGCTGTAGAGAACAAATGGATTTTCAATAAGAAAACAGATGCTGATGGTAATGTTACTGTCTATAAAGCTCGACTTGTCGCAAAAGGGTTTCGACAAATTCAAGGAGTTGACTACGTCGAAACTTTCTCACCGGTAGCAAAGCTAAAGTCTGTGAGGATTATGTTAGCAATCAATGCGTATTATGATTATGAGATATGGCAGATGGATGTCAAAACAGCTTTCCTCAATGGAGACATTGATGAAGAGTTGTATATGATGCAACCCAAAGGTTTCGTCGATCCTAAAGATGCTAACAAGGTATGCAAACTTCAACGATCTATCTATGGATTGAAGCAAGCATCCCGAAGCTGGAATCAACGTTTTGATAAGGTAATCAAAAGTTTTGGTTTTATACAAACTTATGGAGAAGCTTGTATTTACAAGAAAGTGAGTGGGAGCTCTGTAGCATTCTTGATACTATATGTAGATGACATATTGTTGATTGGGAATGATGTAGACCTTCTTAATAGTGTCAAGGAATATTTGAATAATAGTTTTTCAATGAAAGATCTTGGCGAAGCAGCTTATATATTAGGCATAAAGATTTATAGAGATAGATCGAGACGCCTAATATCATTGTCACAAAGTTCATATTTGGACAAAGTTCTAAAGAGGTTTGGAATGGAAGATAGCAAGAAAGGGTTCTTGCCCATGTTGCCCAATACGACCTTGAGTAAAACTCAAAGTCCGACAACGGCAGAAGATAGAGAAAGGATGAGTAAGACTCCCTATGCCTCAGCCATAGGATCTCTAATGTATGCCATGCTATGTACTAGACCCGACATTGCATATGCTGTTAGTTTTACTAGCAGATATCAAAGTGATCCAGGAGTGGATCATTGGACAGCGGTCAAAAACATCCTTAAGTACTTGAGAAGAACTAAGGATATGGTTCTTTCTTATGGAGGTGATGAACAGCTCGTTGTTAATGGTTACACCGATGCTAGTTGGAACACCGATCAGGATGATTCTAAATCACAATTTGGATACGTATTTACTTTGAATGGTGCAGCAGTTAGCTAGAGGAGTGCAAAGCAAAGCGTTGTGGAGAGATCTTCAACTGAATCGGAATACATGGCTTCTTCGGAGGCTTCACAAGAAGCGATATGGATGAAAGAGTTCATTACAGAGCTCGGTGTGGTTCCTAGTGCGCTGGACCCAATGTCAATCTACTGTGATAACATGGGCGCCATAGCCAATGCGCAAGAACCAAGGTCACACAAGAAGCTGAAGCACATCAAGCTACGTTTTCATGCTATTCGAGAACATGTCCAAGATGGGGACATACAGATTTGCAAAGTACACACAGATCTGAATGTGGCGGATCCGTTGACTAAACCTCTCCCGAGGGCAAAACATGACCAGCACCAAACTGCCATGGGTGTTCGGTATATTACCATGTAATCTAGATTAGATGACTCTAGTGCAAGTGGGAGACTGTTGGAGATATGCCCTAGAGGCAATAATAAATATAGTTATTATTATATCTTTGTGTTTATGATAAATGTTTACATCCATGCTATAATAGTATTAACAAGGAAACATTAATACTTGTGTGATTTGTAAACTAAAATAGAGTCCCTAGTAAAGCCTCTTTATAATACTAGCTTGTTGGTTAATAAATGATTGTGGTTTCCCTATCATGAACATTGAGATGTTATTAACAACAAGATCATATCGTTAGGAGAATGATATGGTGGACATACTCCTATAGATGAGCGTAGCATAAAGATCAAGTCATTTTAATAGTTCAATTGCTATATGCTTTCTTACATAGTAACCTAATTCCTTCGACCATGAGATCATGCTTATCACCATCACCGGAAGGATGCTTTGATGACATCAAACACCACACCGTAACTGGGTGGCTATAAAGGTGGCATTGAGTGTTCGGAAAGTATGGGTTGAGACACATGGATCAAGAGTGGGATTTGTCCATCCATATGACGGATAGATATACTCTGGGCCCTCTCGGTGGAATGTCATCCGATTAGCTTGCAAGCATGTCACTGGCTCACAAGGGATCACATACCACGGGAACGAGAAAAGAGTACTTATCAGTAACGAGGTTGAACTAGGTATGCGGAGATACCGACGATCAAAACCTCGGATAAGTAAACTATCGTGAGACAAAGGGAAATTGGTATCGTATGTAAGTGGTTCATTCGATCACAAAGTAATCGTAGAAATATGTGGGAGCCATATGAATTTCCAGATTCCTCTATTGGTTATTGTTCGGAGAAGTGTCTCGATCATGTCCGCATGAGTATTTATGGAATGATGAGTAAGAGACCAAATGTTGTTCGGAGTCTCGGATGGGATCCAGGATATCACGAGGAGATCCGGAATGGTCCAGAGAATAAGATTCATATAAGGAAAGTCCTGTTTCGGGGTTGGAGAATGGTTACGGTGTTTTCATCGGGAATGTTCTAGAAGGTTCCGGAATGTCCGACACTCCAGAGGGGAAGGGTACATGAATGTGTCATAACAAGTTGGAATGATTGCATCATGTACTAGGTGTCATCGCTGAACAAAATAAAGGGTTAAATCAAATCCTAGTTTGAAAAGTCAAACGCCAATTTGAAAAGTCAAACGGCTATTTTGTGAGGTGGAGGGAGAGTAGGAAACCTACTTGGGGAGGAGTCCCCTCCCTCCACCGCCGGCCTTGGAAACCGAGTTGGGGAGGGACTCCCCTCCCGTGGCGCACCCCCTCCACCTATATAAGGAGGGGCAGGGCTGCCCCTCCTAGGACACAACACCACGCCCCGCAAACCCTAGCCCCGGCGCCGCCACCTCCTGCTGCCGCCGCCTAGGCAAACCCTAGCCGCCGGCCTTGCCTCCTCCTTGGCGTTTCTAAACCCTAGATCGCCGAGGCTCTCTCTCATAGTCCACCATACTCGCTCCGGCTTAAGGCAAAGCCCTGCGAGATCTCCCCTCTACTTCCGGTACCACGCCGTTGTGCTGCCGGAATCGCGAGGCGAGTACTACAACCTCCGCTGCCTGCTGGAACAAGGGAGAGGAAGGTCTTCGTCGAGTACCGAACGTGTGACCGACTGCGGAAGCGCTGCCGGAACGCAGCGCCGGAAGGATCGTCTACGCGATCTTGAGATCGGCAAGAGTACGACTACATCACCCACGAGAATCCGCTCTCGTTAAACACTTTGGAATCTTCGAGGGTGACTTATTCCATCAACTCGTTGCTACAATCTAGTAGATAGATCTTGGCTTGTTTGTTTGTATGCGGTAGAAATTTTTTGTTTTCCATGCTACGAACCCTACAACCCGATCATCACGTGGTGTTTCGAAACAACGAGCTTTAGCAACGGTGCCTACTAAGGATGAACACTTTAAAACTTGAAATTTATGTGCTTGAGGGATCATCTTATAATGCTACCGTCGTTAACTAAGAAATACAAGATGCATAAAGGATTAACATCACATGCAATTCATAATATGTGATATGATATGGCCTTTCTTCTTGTGCTTCCGATCTCCATCTTCAAGCACGAACATGATCTCCATCATCACCGGCATAGCGTCAAGGTCAATGGCGTCGTTTCATGGTTGTCGTCCACCAGCTTCAACTATTACAACTACTTTGAATAGACACGCAGGTCTTAACAGAATTTAAAGACAACCATATGTCTCCTGCCGGTTGCCAACTTACAATAAGGAACATTGCATACATCAAATATAATCACAATCATGGCCATATCACATCACAGCACACCCCTGCAAAACAAAGTTAGACGCCTCTAATTTTCTTTGCATATTTTATGTGGTTTGGGGCTTTCAGTAAGTGTTGTTCTAACTTACGAACAAGAACCACAACGTTGATTCTTGAACTATCAAGTGCCCATTGTAAATTGGATCTATACTATGATGGGAGAGACAGGCACCCGCAAAGCCACTTATGCAATACAAGTTGCATGTTGAGCGTGGAGCAAGTCTCATGAACGATGTCATGTAAGGTTAGCTCAGGCCGCTTCATCCCATCATACCGCAAGATGCAAAGTACACAAGAAACAATTGATAATAAAAGCACCACTACCCACAATGACCATTGTGTTCTACTCGTGCAATAGATCTACATATAGACACGGCTCTGATATCACTGTAGGGGTTCGTAGCATGGAAAACAAAAAATTTCTACCGCATGCAAACAAACAAGCCAAGATCTATCTACTATATTGTAGCAACGGGTCGATAGAGAAACTCACCCTCGAAGATTCCAAAGCGGTTAACGAGAGCAGATTCTCGTGGGTGATGTAGTCGTACTCTTGCTGATCTCAAGATCGCGTAGACGATCCTGCCGGCGCTGCGTTCCGGCAGCGCTTCCGCAGTCGGTCACACGTTCGGTACTCGATGAAGACCTTCCTCTCCCTTGTTCCAGCAGGCAGCGGAGGTTGTAGCACTCTCCTCGCGATTCCGGCAGCACGACACCGTGGTACCGGAAGTAGAGGGGAGATCTCGCAGGGCTTAGCCTTAAGCCAGAGCGAGTATGGTGGAGCAAGAGAGGTGCCTTGGCGATCTAGGGTTTAGAAGCACCAAGGGGGGGGAGCTTGGCCGGCGGCTAGGATTTGGGAACACCCCAACTCTGCGAGTTGGTGGTTCCCTAGGCGGCGGCAGCAGGAGGTGGTGGCACGACGACTTGGAGGCTAGGGTTTTTGGTGTGTGGGAGAGGGGAAGCCCTACCCCTCCTTATATAGGTGGGAGGGTGCGGCTTGGGAGGAGGGAGTCCTCCTCCAACTCCTCCTCCTTGGCCGGCGGGTGGAGGGAGGAGACTTCCTCCCCAAGTAGGTTTCCTACTCTCCCTCCACCAAGCAAACTTGCCGTTTGACTTTTTCAAATTGGCGTTTAACTTTCAAACTAGGATTTGATTTCTCCCTTTATTTTGCCCAGCCAAGTGACCTAGTACATGATGCAACCATTCCACATTGTCATGACACATTAATGCATCCTTCCCCTCTGGAGTGCCGGACCTTCCGGACCCTTCTAGAACATTCCTGGTGAAAACACCGGAATCATTCCCAAACTCCGAAACAGGACTTTCCTTATATGAATCTTATTATCCGGACCATTCCAGATCTCCTCGTGATATCCCGGATCCCATCCGAGACCCCGAACAACGTTCGGTCTCTTACTCATCATTCCATAACTACTCAACAACATCGAATCCTTAAGTGTGTCTCCCTACGGTTCGTGAATTATGCGGACATGATCGAGACACTTCTCCGATCAATAACCAATAGAGGAATCTGGAAATTCATATGGCTCCCACATATTTCTACGATTACTTTGCGATCGAATGAACCACTTACATACGATACCAATTTCCCTTTGTCTCATGATAGTTTACTTGCCCGAGGTTTTGATCGTCGGTATCTCTGCATACCTAGTTCAACCTCGTTACCGATAAGTACTCTTTTCTCGTTCCCGTGGTATGTGATCCCTTGTGAGCCAGTCACATGCTTGCAAGCTAATCGGATGACATTCCACCGAGAGGGCCTAGAGTATATCTATATGTCATATGGATGGACAAATCCCACTCTTGATCCATGTGTCTCAACCCATACTTTCCGAACACTCAATGCCACCTTTATAGCCACCCCAGCTACGGTGTGGTGTTTGATGTCATCAAAGCATCCTTCCGGTGATGGTGATAAGCATGATCTCATGGTCGAAGGAATTAGGTTACTATGTATCAGAAAGCTTATAGCAATTGAATTATTAAAATGACTTGATCTTTATGCTACGCTTATCTATAGGAGTATGTCCATCATAACATTCTCCTAATGATATGATCTTGTTGTTAATAACATCTCAATGTTTATGATAGGGAAACCACAATCATCTATTAACCAATAAGCTAGTATTATGAAGAGGCTTTACTAGGGACTCTAATTTAGTTTATAAATCACACAAGTATTAATGTTTCCTGGTTAATACTGTTATAGCATGAATGTAAACATTTATCATAAACACAAAGATATAATAATAACTACATTTATTATTACCTCTAGGGCATATCTCCAACAAGCCAAACTTCCTATTTTTCAGAGATGAAGACGGAGTCCAGAGGCCATAGGGAGGCGCACCCTAGGGCAGCCACACCTAGCCCATGCACGGCCAGGGGGGCGCCGCCCTATGGTGTGCCCCCCTTAGACCTCAACCGACCTTGCCCCTTCGCCTATATAAACCCCCCGAGGAGAAAACCCTAAGTACCCGATCAGAAATCCATGAAAAAGTCCTTAGCTGCCGCCACCATCGTCCCTAGATTGGGAGAGATCTGAAGCTCTTCCTGGCACCCTGCCGGAGAGGGGAGATCATCCCGGAGGCCTTCTTCATCACCATGTCAGCCTCCGAAGTGATGCGTGAGTAGTTCATCCTTGGAATATGGGTCCATAGCTGTAGCTAGATGGTTGTTTCTCCTCTTTTGTGCTATCATGTTTAGATCTTGTGAGATGCCTATCATGATCAAGATCATCTATTTGTAATCCTACATGTTGTGTTTGTTGGTTTCCGATGGATATTGAGTACTACATCAAGATTGATTATTGATTATATCGTGTCTATGTTATTTGTGATCTTGCATGCTCTCCGTTGCTAGTTGTTACTCTGGCCAAGTAGTTGCTTGTGACTCCAAGAGGGAGTATTTATGCTCGATAGTAGGTTCATGCCTCTAGTAATCTGGGGGAGTGACAGAAACCTCTAAGGTTGTAGATGTGTTGTTGCTACTAGGGAGAAAACAACAATCCTTTGTCCAAGGGAAATTTATTGTTTACTTTACACACCTTGCTTAATGCAATTATCTGTTGCTTGCAACTTAATACCCGAGGGTTGTTCGGATGATATCCCGGAGGTGGATTATTAGTCATAGATGCAGTTGGATTACAGTCTATGTATTATGTTGTAATGCCCAAACAAATCTCATAGAAATCATCATGCCATGTAAATGCATTGTTATGCATTCTCTATATGTCAATTGCCCAACTGTAATTTGTTCACCCAACATGTTATTTATCTTATGGAGAAATGATGACCCACAAGTATAGGGGGTGTATCGTAGTACTTTTGATAAATAGGAGTGTCAATCCCAACGAGGAGCAGAACATGCTGAATAGTGGTATGGAGCAGGAAATCCCTGTGAATACTTAGCAAATGGAATTTTAGTGGTTTTCTGACAAGGCAACAGAACAAGGAGCAAGTAACAAGAGTAACGAACAAACGGAGCAAGTGGCCCAATCCTTTCTTAGCAAAGGACAAGCCAATGGAAATACTTATAAGGACCAAACGTTCTCGAGGACACATGGGAATTCTGTCAAGTGTTTTTGCTGCAAATAGCTGAGTACTCTCCTTTGGTGTTTGTAAGTGTTGTGTGGGTGAACCTGTGCTAACATACTGCCCTTCCTAGGACTAATACATACTTGTGATTAAACCCCCTGCAAACATCCGTAACTACAGGAAAGTAATTAACATATAAATCTAACCACAACCTTAAACTCTAAGATCCTACACTCCCTTGTGCAAAGGTGTCCTAACGGGGGTTCAGGTTTCTGTCACTCCGGCAACCCCACAATTAGTAGCCAAATACATAATGCATTCCCCTAGGCCCATGGTGAAGTGTCATGTAGTCGACGTTCACATGACACCACTAGAAGAATAGCACCACAACTTAAATACTAAACCATTGAATAATAACTCATCACAGATTCACTACTAACAACATGACTTCTCCCATGTCATCAAGAACTAAAGGAGCTACTCACAAGATATCATATGGATCAAGATCAAAGATGATATGATAATGGATAACAATCTGAACATAAACAATAATCCAATGGTTCCACTCACAAGCATCAACTACAATAGTAATCAACACCGGGAAAGTTTCCCCTAATGAACTAAACAATATCCAACACAATTGTTACAGCGGGACGGAGTGGTGATGATGGTGCTGGTGGAGATGATGGTGTAGATGATGATGATCCCGATGAAGCCTAGCTTGATGATAGTGTTGATGGCGACGGTCTCCCCTCTCCGGGAAGGAATTCCCCTGATAGAAATCTGTCTACCGGAGAGATATTTATCTCTCGGTGTTTTCCGCCTCCCAGAGGCGGCGGGAGTCTATCTGTGGTCGCCCCCCAGGTGTTAGGGTTCCGTAGGGAAGATATAGGCGATGTGGCGGAGTCAGAGGCCGAACAGGTGGGCCACCCACCCTAGGCACGGGGTCAGGTGGGCTCGCGCCTAGGGGGTGTGGGCCCCCTGAGGCCCCCCTTCGCTCCTTCTTCTAGCTTCCTTCGTCTTCCGGTAAAATAATATGTTTCCATATTTTTCTGGTATTTTTCTGATCTTCGCGAAATTGCACCGAAATGCCGTCTTTTCCATCAGAATCCAGACTCCGGCAGTCCATCCTCTAGGAATCATCCAACATGCATAAACAGATAAAAATCCATAAGTAATACCTCATAATAAGACAAATATCAATGAATAGAGGTAAATTATGATATAGAATGATGATGCAAATTGGGCGTATCAACTCCCCCAAGATTAGACTTCGCTTGTCCCCAAGTGAATACTGAGCTTAGTAAACATGTCCACAGGTTTATGGAGTGAATTTTCAATAAAATAATACGAACAAGAAGCATCACACTTACCATTGCACAACTCAAAGAAGAAAGCAACTCACCATTATATAACTTAGCTTGCGGCCAAGTACAACAGTCACAATAGATATGCATAAAGATAAATCATAATTGGAATTGGCAAACTCGTTCTTGGTCAGAGAACACCTGGCAAATAGTTTCACAAAGGCTTTTTTGTAGAGGTTTCAAAACAGGAGCACTCTTTGCTCAAAAAGGTTTTTCACAAGTGGAGGATTTCAAAGTAATACTCAATAGATAAGAGTTTTTGTGCAAACAAGGAAGATGAATAACATGATTGAATAAATCACCATATGAATGCTTGAAACACAACAACTCAAAAGCTTGCTGGAGATAGAGAGGAAGTAGGTTTACTGACTCAACTGGTAACTGGTAGAAAGGTCCCTTCTTAGAGGGTAGCAGAGATTACAAGTCATAAAGAGCTTCCAAAAGATTATGGTACTCACTAGCTTTGAGCCCTCATTTCCCCTATCATAAGCATCTTGAGATGATTAAGGTTAAAGTGAACAAAGATGGAGTATATGCTTGACGAAATATAAGTTGGCAATCTCGTGTACCTTGAATATGAGGGCCACTCCTCATGCATACTCAACTTTGGGTCTAGGTAAGTTCTTGTCATTGTAAGTATTTGCATATCATTGAGAACCGCCAACGGGGTACCCCTTGCACATGGTACAGGAGCTTTCCCATAACCAAAATGACAAGGAAAGCAGACAATGAGCTTCTCAGCAATCTTTTTATTTACCATATGCATAGCTTTTTATTGAGGATGCTTCATAGATGACTCACTATGGTGATGCTGCAATTTTCCACCATGATTAAGCATGGCTTAGGCTAGCGGCTCAGGCGTTTCTCTAATACAAAGTACAAACTCCATGGACTTACAAGTTCCCTCTTTATTTCACACCATTGACATCCATAGACAAAAGAACACGATATCAACTGTGTATAGAGTACAAGTGCAATGTTGAAAACGTTACCCGTGATAGCACGGTTTTGCTAATTCCAACATATAGATGCAAGCATATACAACTTCGATGTTCACAATGGTTCAAGTTTATTAGGGGCAAGTAAATAAAGTGTGCCATCAAGTTCGTGAGAGCTTTACTAACTAGTTTTCACATAACAAAATACTTTTTAATTTGAAAGGTATATGAAGCTTGAGAATTTACTAGGAATAGCAATAGCTATTAGGTAGATATGGTGGACACAAGTGGCAAAAGTTTTTGGTTCAAAGGGTTTTGGAAACATGAGAAGTATGCCTTCTCAAAACAGGTTTTTGGCTAGCAAGGCTGGGTAGCAAGCAAGAGAGTTGAAATCAGCAAGCAAACATACAAGTAACAAAGCCAAACATGCAATCTTCCTTGAAGACACAAAAGATTCTTAAATAAAGAATACTAAGCTTATGAGTCAACAAGAAAGAAAACAAATGATACCAAATACTTGTAAGCTTTTTTCTTTCCTTCTTTTCTTTCAAACTAATGCCACTGACCAGAACCCAGTTTGCCAAAACAAATTTAGATCCACTTGATGATCCCAAAGTGGTGCCAATACTGAGCAACAAGATCCATCATATAATAGAGATTGCAAACTAAAAATAAGAAGTGCAAATAGTAAAAGATGAGACTTCTCATTAATATTCAATAAAGGCACTCACACCAAAGGATACATAGATAATCAACTAAAGGAGAGATACTTCCACATGCAAACCAAACTATAAGATAATCCCTCTACCACATATATGAATCCACTGAAAAGGTAAAAGATAATAGATAGTGGTGGTGATACCGTGGCACTCCCCAAGCTTGGAACAAGCCAATGGGATGCCAAACCTGATGACGAATCACTCCTTCAGTGGTGGTGTTCTTCCAATTCTATATCCACGGGATTCTTGCCTTTGTCATTGGCGGAGGCCATGGTGCTCTAAACTTGAGAAGATTTCCTGACAGAAACAGATCGAAACAAAAACACGACAAGAACACGATGCAAGAACCTCGGGGAACTCAGGGGGTTATATATTACGAAGTTTCAATGCATAAGGAAAGTGTTGACACAGAAACGGAGTGGAGACGGAGTTCGGGGGAGTCAAACCCCTCCAGGCGCGGCCAGGCTGGGCCCACGCCTGGGGTGGGTTTGTCCATCCTGGGATCCGTTTCCACTTCAGTTTCGTCCCGTAACTTCCCTTATGTATTAAGAACATCAAAAATATAAAAAGATTGGAGTTTCACGAACCTTCTATTTTCACCACTTTTACCTATTCAAGGATGAACTCTGCAGTTTCTGGTGTTTGGTTCTTGATAAATTCTTCTAGAGTGACCATTTGAATGACATCCACTTCTTCATTGTAAGAATCTCCAGAAATACAATGTTTTAGTCTTTGACCATTAACCACCTGTGTTGTGTCATCCTTCAGAGAAGAGATTTTTATGGCACCTGAACGGTACACTTCCTTGATAACAAAAGGTCCTTCCCATTTGGAGAGTAGTTTCCCTGCAAAAAATCTGAGACGAGACCTATACAAAAGAACTTTCTCACCAACATGAAACTCCCTTTTGAGAATTCTCCTATCATGCCATCTTTTTAGTTTTTCCTTAAAGAGCCTAGAATTTTCGTAAGCTCCCCTCTCCACTCATATAGATTACTTAAATCGAGCAGTCTCTTCTCACCAGCAAGTCTAAAATCTCTATTCAACTCTTTCACTGCCCAATAAGCTTTGTGTTCTAATTCTAAAGTCAAGTGACAAGCTTTCCCATAGACCATTTTTTAAGGAGACATCCCCATAGGATTTTTATAAGCAGTTCTATAAGCCCACAAAGCGTCATTCAACTTTTTAGCCCAATTTTTTCTAGACCTATTGACAGTCTTTTGCAAGATAGATTTAATTTCCCTATTGGAGAGTTCTACTTGCCCACTAGTTTGGGGGTGATAGGCTAAAGCTATTCTGTGGTTTACATCATACTTAGCGAGAGTTTTTCTAAAACCCCCATGAATAAAATGTGAGCCTCCATCAGTCATGAGATATCTAGGTACACCGAACCTAGGAAAAATGACATCTTTGAGCATTTTCCAAGAGGTCTTACCATCAGCACTTCTCGTAGGTATGGCTTCTACCCACTTTGTAACATAATCAACAGCAACAAGAATATGAGTATACCCTTTTGAAGGAGGAAAAGGCCCTATAAAGTCAAATCCCCAACAATCAAAAGGTTCAATAATAAGAGAATAATTCATAGGCATTTCATTACATCTAGAGATGTTACCTCTCGTTGGCATTCATCACAGGATAAGATAAACTTCCTTGCATCTTTAAAAAGAGTAGGCCAATAAAATCCAGATTGTAAAACCTTCTGTGCAGTCCTATCCCCAGCATGATGTCCTCCATAAGCACTGCCATGACATTTTCTCAATATCTCTTGTTATTCAAATTCGGGAACACATCTACTCATACTGCCATCTACTCCTTCCTTATATAGGTGTGGGTCATCCCAAAAGTAATGCCTTATATCATAGAAGAATTTCCTTCTTTTTTGGGATGTAAAGGTTGGAGGCAAATACTTGGAAACAATAAAGTTAGCATAATCAGCATACCAAGGATTCTCATGTGAACTTACCCTTATTGCAGCTACCCGATCATTTGGAAAATTATCATTAACAGGCAAAGGGTCAAAAGAAATGTTTTCCAAACAAGATAAATTATTAGCAACAGGATTATCAGCACCTTTCCTATCCACAATATGCATATCATGTCATGGCATTGCCGACGAGTACGCCATGGAGGGGTCTGTAACACCCTCAGAATCGGCCCTATGCAAGTTTTAGCGAAACCCGCCAAACCCGCATAGAAACGATTCAAAGGTGCCCACCAGGCACTTTCGTGCTGGTGGAAAACAAGTAATAACATTACACAACAGTCCTCGATGGGACCCACAGAACAGATATATATATACAGCAGCAACTCAATGAGTCAAGATTACAGATATAATATACAAAGATCCAAATCACCTTGAAAACGATAGAGCGTCCAGCTACGGACAAGATGCAAATGGGGCTAAGAGCCCGGAAAAATAACCAATGGCGTCCATAACCCTGCCCAGGCCAAGCCGGAAGGGTGACCCTGCTAACGGCGTCGATCTCAAAACCTGCTTAAACAAAAGGGGTGCCGACAAAGGGCAAAGGAAAAAGAGGAGCGTCAGTACTGAGGCCAGTACACGGCGAGACTAGAATTCGGCGGTCCTCGCCTACATAGGTATGGTGGACTGAAGCGGCAGCGGCATCATGCACTAAACAACCTATAGAGACTCGATACATCTAGCGGTTATCAGAGAGGGATGAGGATGACCTATTCGGAACCAACCTGCTACTACCACCAAACAAACCCATCCTGGTGTCTCCCCCTCGACACCGATCAAGGAAGTCAACCGAGGAGCTCACACAGTTGGGATTTTTATTTATTCGGTTATCGTTGCAGCAATTACTAGTCAAGTATAGATAATCATCCTGATAAATTAAGCAGTGGGCACTTTTAATTAACCATTCTGTGATAGTAGCAACACTTACTAGTCAGATACAATTAGCATGAGATATTCCCAAAACCCAGCAGTTGTTGGTACTTTCATTTAGCCATTCCGTTGTAGTTGCAATATTTACTAGTCAGGTACAATGGTCGCAAGCGACCACACAAGCAAGCAATTGTTGGCAGTTTTAGTTAGCCATTCCGTTGTAGTTGAAGCTGATTACTAGTCATATCAGATACAAGTCAATTTATAACAGTAAACTTTAGTTATAGTTGTCTATGATCGAGATACTGTGCTCCAAGTCGTCCATAACCGCGAACACGGCTTTTAGAAAGTTTTAACCCGGCCGGGGTGCACAAATAGCAACACACACACGATCAACCTCGGAAAAACCAAATCAAAACCCAACGAGGTCTTCACGACAGAGCAATCACAAGATTCAGAAATATTTCAGGGGGCCACCCCTTTGAGTAGATCCCGCAACGGAGTAAGCGAGCTCCGAGACGGACTCAAGGTTGCGCCAATGGCTGTAAGCGACTGGGAACCCGAAAGTGTGGCTGGGCTTGTCGATACCGCGTAATCACTCCGCATACCTAAACAGTACAGTGTGCTCCTCGCACAATCGTAAATAAAGCAGTAAAGCATGGCATAGGTACAGGATAGTAAATAAAACCTCAAACTAGTTGTGGCCCCAAGAAATAAGACGGAATCAAGCTCTGGCTAAGGGGGGCCCATACTCCCCATATGTGGATAGCACGATAGATCAAGGAACAGGTATCAAGTACTCGGGGTCCTACGGGACACAAGTGGGCGTTCGGAAACCAAATGTTATCTATCACCCACCGATGCCTCTACTTACTTACTTCAATTTTAGTTGTTAAACAGGAATTAAAGTGAACGAAAATTAAAGCCGAGATCATCTCCAACATCAAACAGGTGGCATTACTCCAACAACCGTGGCAAGTGACGGCACGCGACAGCACTTGAGCAAGCGGCTACGACGCGCAAGTCCAACTATCTACCAAACAATGGTAATAGGATGTGTCCAAGGCAATATAGGGCTGCACGGTATATCACAGGTACGGAAACTAAAGCATCGCAACACAGATAGCAATAGATCAACAGGAGGGAGTAAATACTATAAAAGTAAGATAGGTAGACAGGGGGAGATGCTCGCCTGAAAACATTGTCGAAGGATCAACCGAAGATCGGGGCGAAGCTCACATCAACTCAACGGCCTTATCCGCGAAGAACCAAAACACTAGAATAAACACCGGATGCACTATTTAATACAACGGCAGAAGATCGGCATGATGCATGTATGATGTATGGCATGGCAAAGGTGCAATGCAATTAGGTCATATTAAGCGGAACCGGGGTTCCGACAATTAATTAGGTGGTTCAAGTTATTTAGAACCCCTGCAATTTAAATGTTGTTTTAACATGGCCACAATATAGTACCGGTTCGCTACATCAATTTAAATGAGGCCGATATGAGACTAGATTTGCCCGCATATGGGCCCCATATTTAATTATTAGGTGAATCGGCATAAGGCCCCCAAACCACAGACAAGGATGCATGCAAGTAGGACAATGTAATTATGCAACAAGTTGTTATTATATTATAAAATAGGGTTCTCGGATAAGAGGTTCACACTTTAGGGGTCTCGACGATCTTGAGGTTCTGGGGGTTCGAGGTCCGGTCTCAGGGTCCAGGGTTCGACGGTTTCGGGATCCGGTCTCGGCGGCTCGTTCTCGGATACAGAAGTGGGTCTTGTCGCTCCCAGGGTGAAGCACTCGGCGTCCTCGAGGGAGTACTTGTCGCACATGTGGCCTTCGGGTTCTATGACGATGTTCTTGTCGTTTCGATGTCGGGGTCCCGACGTCCGTGAAGAGAACCTTGTCGCCCTTGGGCGAAGAACATGTCATCCCGTGGGTCCATGTAGAAGTGCTCGATGCTCCATGACGGAGGTCTCCGGTTCGGCTTCGTTTTCCATGAAGGAGATCTTGTCGCTTGGTATCCGTGTGGGAGAACTTGAGGTCGATGGCGAACTCGTCCGGTAACGGGGTTTTCGGAGATCTTGGCGCGACACCGGTTACGGGGTGTCGCGGCTTGGTCTTCGCATGCATGTCGGCGTTCTTTGGGCTCCCGGAAGAAGTCCTTGATGTTTCCTGTCGTCGACTCCTTCGGAAGTGACAAGTCCGTGTTGGAGAGCTTGGTACTTGGTCATCGAACATCACATATCTAGTACCATCGTCAACCTCACTTCTCCATATCAGGCATCGGCCACACATAGCTCACCCAGGAGCTCCAAAGGGCATAGGCCAGGGAGACGCTGCAGGGGCCCGGCGCGCTAGCCGGCGGCGGGAGGCGACAGCGAGGTGGTTGGGGCTCAGGCCGGCGACGGGGAAGAGCTCGGGGACGCGGGGCCGGCTGCTGCGGGCGGGGCTGGCGTCGATCGCGCGGAGGGCGAGGACGGCGGGTTGCGCGGCGGTGAAGACCGACGGTGGGCGAGGGCGAGCGGAGGCGGATGGCCGGCGGTGGCGGTGGTCGACGCGGCCGGCGGCGAGCGGCGGGACCGCGTTGGCAGCGGAGGGGGAACGAGGTCGGTGGAGGCTCGACGGAGGGCGATGAACGGAGGAGGGGCCGACGCGGTCGGGCCCAGGGAGGAGCTCGGCCGCGCGGAGCTCGGGCGGCCGCGGGCGCGGAGGCTGCTGCGAGCGGGAGCGGAGGAAGGAGAGGAGACGGCCGGGCGAGCGACGGGCGCGGCGGGGGACCTAGGGGGCGCCGGAGAGGAGAGAGCGGGGCGGCGGGGCGCTGCGCGGCGGTTGGTCGGGGGCGGGCAGACGCCGGCGAGGGGGTGAGGGACGCGGGGACGGGGAGGACTGCAGGCGCGCGGAAGGCGGAGGGCGAGAGCGGCCGCGGCGGGGCAGGCGTTGCGGTGGAGGCCGGAGGCGGAGGGGAAGGGGGCAGCGCGTCGGGGGAGGCGACGCGGGCTGCTACGCGTGGGGAAGAGAGCCAGGGAGGAGGAGGGAGGTTGCGGGAGAGGGAAGAGGACGCGGGGGCACGGGCGGGGTGTGGCACTGTGGGTGGGGCCGGCTGCAGGAGGTGGGCCGGGGGGAGGCAGGCGCTGCGCTCGTGGGGCCCAGCTGCAGCGGCGTGCGTGTGAGTGTGTGGGGTGGGGTTGGGTGAGTGCGTCGTGTGCTGTGTGTGTTGGGGAGTGAGTGGGGTTAGGCTAGGTGGCAGCTTAGGAATGGTTAGAGGGGGAGAGAGGGTGAGGTGTCACTAGGGGATTGGGTGGGGTGATGTGGCCAAGGGGTGTGGGTAGACTAGATGGTGAACTTAGGAAAAAGGGGGCTGTTTAGGTGGTCCGATTTAAATCCTGGGGCGGTCGTTCGGGTCATTCGGCCCGTTCGACTGCCCCACCAAAAATAATATAAATTTTATTTGTTTTAATAACACCGTTTGCAAACCGAAAGCAGCCAAAACAAAATATCCCGGAGACCCGGTTTTGGCGTTTGAATAAGAGACGGGGCGTTTAGAAAACAAACCGGGCTTTGCGAAAATAGTTTTAAGCAAACAATGCATGATGATGACGATGCAATGCACAAATTCAACGCGATTTTCTAGTAGTGGTTTTGCGGGATGCCACAGGGTCCTCACAGTGCGTGTTTAGAGACGTGGGGGAAGGTGGACGGTTGACGGGTATGAGGTAACACAGCTTACCCAGGTTTAGATCCCACGAAGGTGGCAAAATCCTACTCCTGCTATAAATCACTATAAGGGCAATACGCCGAGTTACATGGATTGGTTCGTTGTGCGAGGTGTGTGCTAATAGCTACTTGATTATTTGAAGTTGCGCCCTAAAGACCATAGGACCGACTTATATAGTCGCCAGGTCCTAGGGTTACAGGGAAAAGTCCTTGCCGGACAGGTTACAGAATCCTACACCATATATTACTAGTCTTGTCTATCTTGCACTCCAAGGCTCCGGGTATGTCAGTGACTCCAACCGTAGCCTTCCTCTATCCGGCATGGGACTCCCTTATGGATCCATCTAACTGGGCCGCCCAGCAGGCCATGGGCCATGCTACCAACTTTGGGCCACCCGGGTTAGCCGGATAAGAGACATGCTATGAGGATACCCATATAGCATATCCCCAACACTAGACGCCGGAGAACTCTGAGATCTTGCGCCATCTTGCCTCTTCCCGTGGAATGCTCCGTCTAGATGGATGTCGGAAAATCGTCAAGCAATATCTTGTAGTCCTCCCAAAGAACCCTGCAAGGTTTTATCCGTCTTCAACACGTAAGTCGGAGAAATGCTGAATCTTCTATCGTACTCTTCCGTAGCCGGACTGGATCCGTCCATGTCGGAATCTTCTGATGTGACTTCTCATCTGCCTATGTTAGCTAGGGTGACGTAGGCTTAGGTCAGCGATGCCTCGTAACTCACATACGCAGAGAATGCAATGATGTCCGATTTTCCCGCGCGAGCGATACGAACCGTTGGCAGCGACGGTTGGAGACGTGGTGAAATTTCCTCGCACGTTCGCAAACACGTTGTCTACGCGGAAATCGTCTGATCAAGCTACACGAATATCGATGCTGGAGATGATAAATAGTAACCGTGGTGGAATTTTTAACTTTTACCTCATTCTCCCTGCATCGTCTTCTTCCTCCGGCGCGTGCCTCCTCGAGCTCTCCGCGCGAAACTCGCGAAAAACCCTAGCCTCAATCCGCATCAGTCACCTCCATACTCACTCCATGGCTAGCAGCAGCACTTCCCCTTCCATGGCGGCATCGAGTGAAGCCGTGGCGAAGCCGGCGAGCTCTGTCGTTGTGCCTTTAGAGGGCTTGGTCATCCCCGTCTCGGCGGTGGTTGAGTCCACCGGCGGCGACCATAATCCAGCAGCGCTGGAGCCGTTGGAGGAGGAGCTTGATTTGCACAAGGGCGACTGGCGCGGCTCAGACATCACCAATCGTGATATCTAGGAGATGATCGCCGAGGGCTACCTCCCTGCAACGGAGGGGCTCGCCTGGCGGGCGGCGCCGGCCGGCAAGGTGACACCTTCTCCCCAAGCCGGAGAAAAGGTGTACCTCAAAGCCCAACTAGTACGCGGCATCTCCCTGCCCATCTCCAACTTGTTCCTCTCCGTCTTGAACCACTATAGAGTCCAGCCCCAAAACCTTTCCCCCAACAGCATCCTAGCGCTCAGCAATTACGCGGCGCTCTGCGAGGGTTACTTAGGGATAAGTCCTAGGCTAGATCTCTTCGTGTACTTATTCACCGTCAAGCGTGAAGCCGGAGCTAGCAAGGATGAACTTAGGAACTGTGGCACCATAAGCTTCAAGATCCGTCCTGGCCAGCGGTTCCCCGACATCGTCGGCCATGAGTCCTGCAAGAATTGGCAGCGTAATTACTTCTACGGCCCAGATATCCCTCTGGCTGGCCGAGAAGTAACGTACCCGGACTTCGTAGACAGAGCCGCCGCTGAATCCTCGTCATGGAGATCCCAGGCCTCCCTTCCCTCCGACCTCGACGCTTCTCGTGCCATAAGGCGGATCGAATGGTTCGTAGAGACAGGTTTGACCGGCTTGGACCTAGCCATGTGCTGGTTCATCAGGCGAATCCAACCTTTGCAGCACCGCGCGAAGCTCATGCACGAGTATACCAGCGACATAAGGGATAGCCTCCGCATCTCTGTGGACAACTTCTCGAGTGACTCCGTCAAGCTCCGTCTTAAGGACATCGTCAAGGTGAAGGACAAGAAGCGTGGCTTCGTCATCACCTATGACATGTTCGTAGACGGCAAGTGCCCAAAGGTAACTGTTTATTTTCCGTGTATGACATATACTCCAGTTCTTCCGTCTAGCAACTGCCATCTCATCTAACACGGTGGTTATTCACTTAACAGCTTTGCGACATAGATGAGGATAGCATGGCGCCCAAAATCTATGGACCAAAGATGAAGGAAGTCACCATCGTGTCCGACGACGATGCTCCGGTGGCGCGAAAGCGGAAGAGCTCCACCTCTGACGCTGCCGACGGAGGCAAGAAGAAAAAGACGGAGGGTGGAGCCTCCAAGAAGACTACCGCCGCCCTGGAGGCGAAGAAACGAAAGATTACCGGGATCCCCTTTGCCAAAGCACCCCCACTTGTGTAAGCTTCTTTTCTTCCGACATTGTCTTTTCATCTGTCTTGCTCCTGTACTTATGCATTTTGCATGTTTCAGGAAGAAAGCCACGACCAGCCTGAAGAAGACCTCCAAATCATTAGGGGCTTCTAAAACCATCAAGGACATGCTGCATCGCGACGCATCTCCTGCCATCTCCCCTGCCACTCCCTCCGTAAAGCCTTCGCCTGCCCCGACAAGCTCACAAGCTAAGGAGGCATCTGGCCCTTCCGCCATGGAAGTGGACTCAGGTGCCTCTACCGAGGTTGCTGTTGTCGGCGAGAAGGCGACGCAGGAGAGTGCCGCCCACCAAATGGCTGAAGCTCCATCTAAGGATGCCATCGGTGGCGGTAAGGCGGTAGTGGAAGCAGGTACTTCTGTCGAAGGCGGCAGCCTTGCCCCCCAGAAACCCGTAGAGTTCCCGAAGATAGTCTACCGGCACTTACGCCAGGTAGCACTGCTCTGATTCCTGGTGCGGCGCCGACATCTCTGACGTGCGGTCTTGAGGAGCTCTTCCGACAAGAAGATATCTTGCGAGGAAACAACATATCCTTTGGCAAGCTGCTGGCCGAGAGCGCTACAAACCTCAAGATCATTGCACTTGTAAGTTTTAATTGCCTTTTGTATTTCATATGAGTATCCCACTGTAGCCCCCGAGGATGTAGACGGAAAACCATAGGTCTTTGCATCTAGATGCTCTAAGAGTAACTAAAGTAGAAAACTTCTCACTGTAGCCCCCAAGCATTTAGGAAGAATGAATTATTCCGACTAGATTCTTTAAGAGTAGCATACGAAGTGTTTGTAAATTTCAATACTATAGCCCCCAGGCCTCTAGTTGTAACTGAATTAGTTCCGACTAGATGCTTAATGAAAAGCTAAGCATATATCCCAGTTTAAAACTTTATACTATATCCCCAAGCCTCTAGTTGTAACTGAATTAGTTCTGACTAGATGCTTTAAAGGAAATCTAAGCATATTGCTAAGTCAAAAACTCTCGCTATAGCCCCCGAGCGTCTAGGTGGAAAATTTCCGGCTAGATGCTCTGAGCAGACCAAACAACGTCTTAACCTTGTCCTTTTTTCACAGAACGAGAATGCTCAGAGAGGCATGGCCAATAACAAGTACCAGAAAATGCGCGCAGACTTGGAAGCCGAAAAGGGCATCACCAAGAGCAAGCGTCTGTTTTCTTTTTCGCATTCTGACTTGGTTTTGTGCCCGTATTCTCCGAGTACTCACTGTGTACTTTGATTTCTCTGACTTGCAGAATATGTTGCCAAGGCCAAGGATATTGTCGAGCAATCCAAGCATATTCAGCAGCTGGATAGTGAGAACAAAATCCTTAAGGAGGAGAGGAAGGACATGCTGAAAATGCATGAGGAGTCAATGAAGGCCCTGCAGGACTCTGCCACCGAGGAGATCAATTGCTTGAAGGAGGAGATCTCGATCTTATGAGATCAGAACCTAGCTGCCGATGAGCAGAATCAACGCCATCATGAGGTGTATAAGCTCCTCCAACAAGAGAAACAATGCTTGGCGGACACCCTCTGGTAGGCTGAGTCCAGCATCTTCAGTAAGTTTTCTTCGTCTTGGATTTCTGTAGTCTAGATACTTTGAATTTTTGAACTCATGCGCTCCTTGTCGGAACTTGTAGCTCCTATGGGTTTGACCCGTTCGCCTCCTCTGGCCAAGGAATGCATGATTCTTGCCGGAAACTTCATCAACACCGCCATCACGCAAGCCAAAGAGATCTCCAAGCCCCTTCAAATTAATATCAAGGCATCGGACTCAGTGGCGAAGTACTCGGAGATTCTGTGCCGAGCCCCCGAGCATATCACAAGCTGGAAAGCTTCATGTGCACGGGCTGGTGCAAGGATGGCACTGTCAATGGTGAATGCACACTACGAAGATGCCGACATCGACACGGTGACCTTTAGCATTCCCGACGTAGACGATGATGGCAAAGAAATTAATCATGAGTCCATCTTGTCGTCACTAGCGGGTTATGACACCAGAGTCGCCGAGTTGGTTGACATCAACGTCTTCGTGCCTAGGAATACCATCGATGACGGCGACCAAAGCTCCTCTGAGTCTCTTCACACCGCCGACTTCGAGGGTGGTTCTCCTGCTGGTGATGACGCTGCTTCCAAGTCACCTACGCCAAAGGAATGAAGAACAACTTTGTAATATTTGTTTCACCTTTGGTGTATATGCGGAAAAACTTGTTTATGTAACTTAAGGAGAAAAACAATGGTTGTTATTTCCTGCTACTCAAGGACTAGTTTCCATCATGTATATATTTTTGAAGCAAGTGATGGCTTATCCATTACTTTGGTTCTTATGCTTGACTTTTTGTGAGTCGGAAGACTCGGTGTCGGAACCATGCGCCTAGGTGATGATGCCCAATGGCACCGTCAATAACCTAATCACAAAATCGCCGACAATAAGTGCCGAAAGTCACTACTCCAGAATCCACATAAAAACGACAAAGAACGTGTAGACCAGAAAACTTAAGCTAACGCCCATAGGCAGAATTTTCACAAGTGCAATCGCAAAACTTGTGCATAAAGTTTTACATGATCCAAAAATGAACACTAAAGGAGGTAAAAGACTCAGAAATATGAGTGAACCAGAGAGCTTTATTTCATTGATCATATAAGAGGTATACAATTAGATAAAAAATGCTAAGTGTAAAAAGGACGTAGTTGTGTTATGTTCCATGGCCGATCAAGCTCCGGGTAGTCATCATCTAGGTCACGTCGCTTACGCTTATGATCCTTGTTGGGTCTATCCTTCAGTTCACGATTGTCAATGAGGTAGTAAGACCCATTGAGTAGCGCCTTGCTTATGATGAAGGGTCCTTCCCATGGAGGGGATAATTTGTGTGACTGCTTCTGCTTAAGTCGAAGCACCAAATCCCCCTCTTTAAACGAGCGATGCCGAACACGGCGACTATGGTAGCTGTGTAGCTTCTGCTGGTAGATGGCGGATCTTTGGCATGCCAAAACGCGCTCCTCCTCGAGAAGGTCCACATCTAGGCGTCTGGATTCTTCAGCGTCATCTTCGTCGTAGGCGGCGACTCTTGGTGCATCATGAAGTATGTCGGAAGGTAGGATAGCTTCTGCTCCATATACCATGAAGTAAGGGGTGTAACCGGTGGATCTGTTGGGTGTAGTTCGTAAACTCCACAGCACATATGGTAATTCCTCCGCCCAAGATCCAGCTGATCTATGTAGCGGTGCCTCAAGACGTGGCTTGATTCCCTGCAGAATTAATCCATTGGCTCGCTCAACCTGACCATTGGATTGTGGATGTGCCACAGATGCAAGGTCAAGTCGGATGCATTTCTCCCAACAATAAGCCTCCACTTCTCCGAGTGACAAGTTGCTGCCATTGTCGGTGATAATGCTATGTGGGAGACCAAATCTCACCACCAAATCCCGGACAAACCTGAGGGCAGTTGCCCCACAAAGCTTTCTAATGGGTTTATATTCTATCCATTTAGTGAATTTATCAACTGCTACTAGCAGATGCGTAGACCCACATGGTGCCGTCTGTAACGGTCCCACCATGTCTAGCCCCCAGACTGCAAACGGCCAAGTTATTGGTATTGTTCGCAATTCTTCAGCAGGAACATGTGGTTGTCGGGCATAATACTGGCATCCTATGCATGTCTCAACCAGCTTGTCGGCGTCCGCCTTCGCGGTCAGCCAGTAGAATCCTTGCCGGAAGGCTTTCGCGACCAACGATCGAGGAGCGGCGTGATGCCCGCAATCTCCGAGATGGATTTCGCGTAGGATTTCCATACCTTCTAGCTGGGAAACACACTTTAGGTATACACCAGCAGTGCTCCTTTTATAGAGTTGCCCATTAATTATGGTATAACCCTTTGCTCGTCGTACTATTTGCCGTCTTTCGACCTCGTCGTCGGGCAAAGTTCCGTGTTCGAGATATTCCATGAATGGTTGTGTCCAAGCCGGAGGGACCTTTGTCACCATGTTGACAAAAGAGTCAGCTCTGTCCGGGTTGTCGATGTCGGCTCCCTTCACGGATGGTGTGCGTAGATGCTCTAGGAAAACTCCTGGCGGGATTCGCTTGCGATCTGATCCAAGCTTAGATAGCAGATCAGCCTCCTCATTTTGCTCCCTAGGTACATACTTGATTTCGTAGCCCAAGAAGCTCTTGGCTATCTCGTCCACTTCGTCTCGATATGCCGCCATCATAGGGTTCCATGCATTCCAGGTGCTAGCCACCTGCTAGGCAACCAAGTAGGAATCTCCACAACAAACTATGCGCTTGATGCCAATATCCTTGGCTACACGTAGTCCGTGAATGAGTGCTTCATACTCCACCATGTTGTTTGTAGCCTCGAAGTGGATCTGCAGAACATAGTGTAGCTTGTATCCTGTTGGTGACTATAGCAATACACCAGCCCCCGAGCCGTTGAGCAGCTTTGATCCGTCAAAGTGCATCACCCAGTACTCTGGTTCCGATAATGGAGTAGCATCTGGCATCTCCGTCCAATCTGCAACAAAATCCGCCAAGGCCTATGACTTGATAGGGCCGCGTCTCTTATAGGTGATCTCGAAGGCGGCAAGTTCAATGCCCCACTTCGCGACCCTTCCTGTGGCATCGTTGTTGTTGATGATGTCGGACAGTGGAGTCTTGCTCACCACTGTGATTGGATGCTCCTGAAAGTAATGCCTCAGCTTCCGAGAAGCAAGGAATACTCCATAAGCTATCTTCTGTGTGGCATCCCGCAAAAACCACTACTAGAAAATCGCGTTGTTTTTGTGCATTGCATCATCATGACCGCATGCTCATGTCATCATGCCACATTGCATTTGAGCATTGTCATCATCTTGCATTTGCTTGCATAAAACTATTTTCGAAAAAACCTATTTTTTTGTTTTCTAAACGCCCCGTCTTTGTTCAAACACAAAACCCGGGCCTCCGGATTATTTTGTTTGTCTGCTATCGGTTTGTAAAAGCCCTGTTTGGAATAAATAAAATAGTTATTTAATTTTTTTAGGGGCAGCCGAACCGGGCCAATCCGACACAGTCGGCCACCCCCAGTTCAGAACGGTCCACCCAAAATCCTAAAACTACCCAGTCCTATTCTACCCACCCCTCCTCCACCTCACCCCCACCAATCTCTGGCTGCCACCTCACCCTCTCCCTTCCCCCACCCACTCCCACGCCGCCACCTGGCCCAGCCCCCACTCCCTCCCCACCTGCCTCCCCTGGTCAAACCCTCCCCCAGCCGCACCCACTTCCCCCCTGGCCCCACATGCCAGCCCGCCCCCACTTCACTCCCTCTCCCCGACCCCACCACCCGGCCCCACCTCTCTGGCCCCAACCGCACCACAGCCCCGCTCCCTTCCCTCACGCCCCCACAGCCTCCTCCCTCCTCCTCCCTCGGGTCCCCTCTCCCTCACCGCTCCTCCCCGCTCCGGCGAGCCGCCGCTCCCCCGCCACGCTCGACCACGCCCCAGCCATGGCGCCACCGCCCGCGGCAGCCCCCCCCCGCTCCCGCCCCCGCCGGCCCGCACCTCCCCCACCTCCTCCCCTCCGGCCCACGAGCCGCCACCGCGCCTCGACCCCGCCGCCCGGCGCCATCTCCTCCGGCCGCGTCGCCCCACCGACCGCCCTCCGACCCCCTCGCCGCCGGCCGCCCTCCTCCCGAGCTTGCCGCGCCGCCGGCCTCCTCCGCCCCCCCTCTGTCGCCGGACCCGCGCTCGCCCCGGCCCCGCCTTCTCCTGGTCCGCCGCCGGCCGCGCCCCCTCGCCCTCTCCGGCGCGTCCTCCGGCCACCACCGCGCCGCCCACCTCGCTCGCCTCGCCTCCCCTCTGCTTCCCCGCGTCGGCCCCGCCACCGCCTCCGCAGCGCTCGCAGCCAGGAGCCGCCTCCGCCTGTCTCCCCTCCGCTCCGAGCTCCGCCGCTGGCCTCCTCGGCCGCGTGCCGCGCCGACCGCCGCCTCGGGCCGCTCGCCCCGAGCCCCTTCTCGCTGCTCCGCGTCCGCCAAGCCGGCCACGTCTTTCTCTGTCGGCCTCGCCCGCTCGTCAGCGGCTGCCCGGCGTTCCCGGTCTCCTTCGTGTGTGCGCCTACAAGGTCAAGCTCTGCATGCCTGTTGGTACATCGTGTTGAGGATAACGTGTTCAGTCCTCGATGTGGTGTTTTCCTCTGGACATGTTGTGTTTGGATGTTGCCTCTGTCTTGGTTTTGCAATTCTCTGTGTGGTTGCAACCTTGGTGCTACCAAGTCCAATACGAAGACCCTACCCCGATCTAAGTTGGCACGGACTGTCAAGTCGGATTCCGAAGCCGTTCCTAGAACCCGAAGACCGGTCCCGCCGAACGCCAAGATCTTCAGTCGGGTCCGAGGACATCGAGACCCCGGTGCGACAAGTACTCCTCCACGGACGCCAAGCTCGTCGAGGACCCGGAACGTCGAGTGCTCCTTTACGGATCCGAAGCCGCCAAGATCGCCGTGGAACGACAAGCACTTCACCCCGGACGCCAAGTCCGACCCGACCTGCGGACCCGACAAGATCTTCGCGACGATAAGAACGACACCGACCCGGAAGAATCCGATGCGCCCCCGACACCGAACCAAGTCCTGCTTCCCGGATGCGACAAGATCTACCTCAGTTATCCGAGAACGATCCCGCCGAGGCCGAACCCCAGATCCGAAACCCAGAGACCGAACCCCGAACCCCGGAACCAAGATCTGCCGAACCCTAATGTGTGACCCTTTATCCGAGCCCCTATTTTATAAATGCCATCTATATAACTTGTTGCATATTAAATTGTCATACTCGCATGCATATTGTGTGGTTTGGGGGCCTTATGCCGATTCACCTAAATTAAATGTGGGGCCATATGCGGACAATCTAGTCTTATATTGGCCTCATTTAAATTTGTGTAGCGAACCGGTAACTTATCTTGCCCTGTTATTACAACATTTAATTTGCGGGGTAGATAAGTAACTTGAACCGTTCAATTAATTGTCGGGACCCCGGTTCCGCTTAATATGACCTAATTGCATCGCATCTTTGCCATGACATACATCATACATGCATCATGCCCGATCTTTTGCCATAGTATTAAATAGTGCATCCGGTATTTATTCTAGTGTTTTGCTTCTTCGCGGATAAGGCCGTTGAGTTGATGCGAGAGTCGACCCGATCTTTGGTTGAACCTTCAACAATGTTTTCAGGCGAGCATCTCCCCCTTTCTACCTATCTTACTTTTATAGTATTTATTCCCTCTGGTTGCTCTATTGCTATCTGTGTTGCGGTGCTCTAGTTTTCGTACCCGTGAAATCCCTTGCAACCTTATATTGCCTTGGACACATCCTATTACCTGTTGTTTGGTAGATAGTTGGACTTGCGCGTCGTAGTCGCTTGCTCAAGTGCTGTTGCGTGTCGTTCGGTACCACAGTTGTTGGAGTGTTGCCGCATGCTTAAGGTTGGAGATGATCATGGCTTTCTTTATCGTTCACTTTAATTACCGTTTAACAACTAAAATTGAAGTAGGTAAGCAGAGGCACAGGTGGGCAATAGATGTTATTTGGTTGTTAACCGTCCACTTGTGTCCTGTAGGACCCCGAGTACTTGATACCTGTTCCTTGAATATTCGCGCTATCCACATCCGGGAGGCTTATGGGACCCCCCTGAGCCAGAGCTTGATTCAGTCTTATTTCTTGGGGCCACAAACTAGTTTGAGGTTTTATTTACTATCCTGTACCTATGCCATGCTTTACTGCTTTATTTACGATTGTGCGAGGAGCACACTGTACTGTTTAGGTAAGCGGAATGTTTTCGCGGTATCGACAAGCCCAGTTTTGGGTTCCCAGTCGTTTACAGCCATTGTCGCAAACCTTGAGTCCGTCTTGGAGTCAGCTAGCTTTGTTGCGGGTCTACTCAATAGGGTGGCCCCCTGAAATATTTCTGAATCCTATGATTGCTTTGTCGTGAAGGCCTCGTTGGGTTTTGATTTGGTTTTTCCGAGGTTGATCGAGTGTGTGTTGCTATTTGTGCACCCCGGCCGGGTAAAACTTTCTGAAAGCCGTGTCCGCGGTTATGGACGACTTGGAGCACAGTATCTCGATCATAGACAACTATAACTAAAGTAGTGCTATAAATTTGACTTTATAATGACTAGTAATCAGCTTCACTATAATGGAATGGCTACATAAAACTGCCCACAATTGCTTGTTTGGGTTGTCGCTTGCGACCATTGTATCTGACTAGTAAGTATTACAACTAAAACGGAATGGCTAAATAAAAGTACCAACAACTGCTGGGTTTTTGGGTTATCTCATGCTATATGAATCTGATTAGTAAGTGTTGCAAGTATAACGGAATGGTTGACTAAAATTGCCCACTGCTTATTTTATCAGGATGACTATCTATACCTGACTAGTAATTGCTGCAACGATAACTGAATAAATAAAACTGCCAACCGTGTGAGTTCGTCGGTTGACTTCCTCGTTTGGTCTCGAGGGGGAAACACCAGGATGGGTTTGTTTGGTGGTAGCATCAGGTTGGTTCCGAATAGGTCTTTCTTATCCCTCTCTGGTAGCCGACAGTTGTATCGAGTCTCTATAGGTTGGTTAGCGCGTGCTGCCGCTGCCGCTTCAGTCCACCATACCTATGTAGGCGAGGACCGCCGAATTCTAGTCTTGCCGTGTACTGGCCTCAGTACTGACGCTCCTCTTTTTCCTTTGCCCTTTGTCGGCACCCCTTTTGTTTAAGCAGGTTTTGAGATCGACGTTGTTAGCAGGGTTACCCTTCCGGCTTGGCCTGGGCACGGTTATGGACGCCATTGGTTATTCTTCAGGGCTCTTAGCCCCATTTGCATCTTGTCCGCAGTCGGACGCTGTATTGTTTTCAAGGTGATTTGGATCTTTGTACTGTATATCTGTATTCTTGACTCATTGAGTCGCTGTTGTATATATATCTGTTCTGTGGGTCCCATCGAGGACTGTTGTGTAATGTTATTACTTCGTTTTCCACCCGCACGAAAGTGCCTGGTGGGCACCTTTGAATCGTTTCTATGCGGGTTTGGCGGGAATCGCTGAAACTTGCATAGGGTCGATTCTGAGGGTGTTACATTCTGGTATCAGAGCTCAGCAGTTGCGATACCCCACAAGTCCAGCCTATAGGATAACCTAGCTAACGGCCGAAGTAGAGTGTCAAAACTATTTTTGGAAAAATCGGTTGGATAGTTCTGATTAGGTCTGATTTTATTCCTTAACCCTCTGCTATTCTCCTCTTACCTCTGCGTGTTTTGAATCCACTCTCTTATCTTTCTTCGAGTCCAGGATTTCTCGTGGTTGGGTTCCGTCGTACCTTCAGGGTTTCGCTTCCTCCTTTGGTAACGGTGTTGCTACAGCTGGTCTTCATGCTATCCGAGGAACCCTTCGTCTACCGTGGTACCATTCTTTGTTCCTTGTTTGTGCCTTCCGGTGTTTTCCGACACGACGATATCATCTACGCCAGATCCGATGCAGAGTCTGCATCACTCCTTTGTTTCCAAACCTCGCTTGTCGAGATCTTCAGTCTAATTCTGAGAGTTGGTTGCATAATCTGCCTATTCGTGTGCAGAGTAATGGTTTGGGTGCGCGATGGACTGATCACCATCCTACTACTCTTATCATTCGCTCTTGTACATCGGGTCAGCGGATCCAGCATTTTACTCCGTCCACGGAAGCTAGAGGTGGCTTTATTGGTTGATACCTCTACCTTCGCCTTTTGTTCCCGGGGTGTTCTCTCGACGATCACGGACAACGACCTCTTGTTAGTGGTGTCGCGAGGATCTACACGAAGCGAGAAGACGCAGATCGCCGACCCTTCTTCCAGTACCATGAGGCGGATCTCGAGGGCGAGATCCATTGTTAGTGGTGTCGAATTGTGGCATCCCGCAAAAACCACTACTAGAAAATCGCGTTGTTTTTGTGCATTGCATCAACATGACCGCATGCTCATGTCATCATGCCACATTGCATTTGAGCATTGTCATCATCTTGCATTTGCTTGCATAAAACTATTTTCGGAAAAACCTATTTTTTTGTTTTCTAAACGCCCCGTCTTTGTTCAAACACAAAACCCGGGCCTCCGGATTATTTTGTTTGTCTGCTATCGGTTTGTAAAAGCCCTGTTTGGAATAAATAAAATAGTTATTTAATTTTTTTAGGGGCAGCCGAACCGGGCCGATCCGACCCAGTCGGCCACCCCCAGTTCAGAACGGTCCACCCAAAATCCTAAAACTACCCAGTCCTATTCTACCCACCCCTCCTCCACCTCACCCCCACCAATCTCTGGCTGCCACCTCACCCTCTCCCTTCCCCCACCCACTCCCACGCCGCCACCTGGCCCAGCCCCCACTCCCTCCCCACCTGCCTCCCCTGGTCAAACCCTGCCCCAGCCGCACCCACTTCCCCCTGGCCCCACATGCCAGCCCGCCCCCACTTCACTCCCTCTCCCTGACCCCACCACCCGGCCCCACCTCTCTAGCCCCAACCACACCGCAGCCCCGCTCCCTTCCCTCACGCCCCCACAGCCTCCTCCCTTCTCCTCCCTCGGGTCCCCTCTCCCTCACCGCTCCTCCCCGCTCCGGCGAGCCGCCGCTCCCCCGCCACGCTCGACCACGCCCCGGCCATGGCGCCACCGCCCGCGGCCGCCCCCCCCCCCCGCTCCCGCCCCCGCCGGCCCGCACCTCCCCCACCTCCTCCCCTCCGGCCCACGAGCCGCCACCGCGCCTCGACCCCGCCGCCCGGCGCCATCTCCTCCGGCCGCGTCGCCCCACCGGCCGCCCTCCGACCCCCTCGCCGTCGGCCGCCCTCCTCCCGAGCTGTCCGCGCCGCCGGCCTCCTCCGCCCCCCCTCCGTCGCCGGACCCGCGCTCGCCCCGGCCCCGCCTTCTCCTGGTCCGCCGCCGGCCGCGCCCCCTCGCCCTCTCCGGCGCGTCCTCCGGCCACCACCGCGCCGCCCACCTCGCTCGCCTCGCCTCCCCTCTGCTTCCCCGCGTCGGCCCCGCCACCGCCTCCGCAGCGCTCGCAGCCAGGAGCTGCCTCCGCCCGTCTCCCCTCCGCTCCGAGCTCCGCCGCTGGCCTCCTCGGCCGCGTGCCGCGCCGACCGCCGCCTCGGGCCGCTCGCCCCGAGCCCCTTCTCGCTGCTCCGCGTCCGCCAAGCCGGCCACGTCTTTCTCTGCCGGCCTCGCCCGCGTCGTCAGCGGCTGCCCGGCGTTCCCGGTCTCCTTCGTGTGTGCGCCTACAAGGTCAAGCTCTGCATGCCTGTTGGTACATCGTGTTGAGGATAACGTGTTCAGTCCTCGATGTGGTGTTTTCCTCTGGACATGTTGTGTTTGTATGTTGCCTCTGTCTTGGTTTTGCAATTCTCTGTGTGGTTGCAACCTTGGTGCTACCAAGTCCAATACGAAGACCCTACCCCGATCTAAGTTGGCACGGACTGTCAAGTCGGATTCCGAAGCCGTTCCTAGAACCCGAAGACCGGTCCCGCCGAACGCCAAGATCTTCAGTCGGGTCCGAGGACATCGAGACCCCGGTGCGACAAGTACTCCTCCCCGGACGCCAAGCTCGTCGAGGACCCGGAACGTCGAGTGCTCCTTTACGGATCCGAAGCCGCCAAGATCGCCGTGGAACGACAAGCACTTCACCCCGGACACCAAGTCCGACCCGACCTGCGGACCCGACAAGATCTTCGCGACGATAAGAACGACACCGACCCGGAAGAATCCGATGCGCCCCCGACACCGAACCAAGTCCTGCTTCCCGGATGCGACAAGATCTACCTCAGTTATCCGAGAACGATCCCGCCGAGGCCGAACCCCAGATCCGAAACCCAGAGACCGAACCCCGAACCCCGGAACCAAGATCTGCCGAACCCTAATGTGTGACCCTTTATCCGAGCCCCTATTTTATAAATGCCATCTATATAACTTGTTGCATATTAAATTGTCATACTCGCATGCATATTGTGTGGTTTGGGGGCCTTATGCCGATTCACCTAAATTAAATGTGGGGCCATATGCGGACAATCTAGTCTTATATTGGCCTTATTTAAATTTGTGTAGCGAACCGGTAACTTATCTTGCCCTGTTATTACAACATTTAATTTGCGGGGTAGATAAGTAACTTGAACCGTTCAATTAATTGTCGGGACCCCGGTTCCGCTTAATATGACCTAATTGCATCGCATCTTTGCCATGACATACATCATACATGCATCATGCCCGATCTTTTGCCGTAGTATTAAATAGTGCATCCGGTGTTTATTCTAGTGTTTTGCTTCTTCGCGGATAAGGCCGTTGAGTTGATGCGAGAGTCGACCCGATCTTCGGTTGAACCTTCGACAATGTTTTCAGGCGAGCATCTCCCCCTTTCTACCTATCTTACTTTTATAGTATTTATTCCCTCCGGTTGCTCTATTGCTATCTGTGTTGCGGTGCTCTAGTTTTCGTACCCGTGAAATCCCTTGCAACCTTATATTGCCTTGGACACATCCTATTACCTGTTGTTTGGTAGATAGTTGGACTTGCGCGTCGTAGTCGCTTGCTCAAGTGCTGTTGCGTGTCGTTCGGTACCACAGTTGTTGGAGTGTTGCCGCATGCTTAAGGTTGGAGATGATCATGGCTTTCTTTATCGTTCACTTTAATTACCGTTTAACAACTAAAATTGAAGTAGGTAAGCAGAGGCACAGGTGGGCAATAGATGTTATTTGGTTGTTAACCGTCCACTTGTGTCCCGTAGGACCCCGAGTACTTGATACCTGTTCCTTGAATATTCGCGCTATCCACATCCGGGAGGCTTATGGGACCCCCCTGAGCCAGAGCTTGATTCAGTCTTATTTCTTGGGGCCACAAACTAGTTTGAGGTTTTATTTACTATCCTGTACCTATGCCATGCTTTACTGCTTTATTTACGATTGTGCGAGGAGCACACTGTACTGTTTAGGTAAGCGGAATGTTTTCGCGGTATCGACAAGCCCAGTTTTGGGTTCCCAGTCGTTTACAGCCATTGTCGCAAACCTTGAGTCCGTCTCGGAGTCAGCTAGCTTCGTTGCGGGTCTACTCAATGGGGTGGCCCCCTGAAATATTTCTGAATCCTATGATTGATTTGTCGTGAAGGCCTCGTTGGGTTTTGATTTGGTTTTTCTGAGTTTGATCGAGTGTGTGTTGCTATTTGTGCACCCCGGCCGGGTAAAACTTTCTGAAAGCCGTGTCCGCGGTTATGGACGACTTGGAGCACAGTATCTCGATCATAGACAACTATAACTAAAGTAGTGCTATAAATTTGACTTTATAATGACTAGTAATCAGCTTCACTATAATGGAATGGCTACATAAAACTGCCCACAATTGCTTGTTTGGGTTGTCGCTTGCGACCATTGTATCTGACTAGTAAGTATTACAACTACAACGGAATGGCTAAATAAAAGTACCAACAACTGCTGGGTTTTTGGGTTATCTCATGCTATATGAATCTGATTAGTAAGTGTTGCAACTATAACGGAATGGTTGACTAAAATTGCCCACTGCTTATTTTATCAGGATGACTATCTATACCTGACTAGTAATTGCTGCAACGATAACTGAATAAATAAAACTGCCAACCGTGTGAGTTCCTCGGTTGAGTTCCTCGTTTGGTCTCGAGGGGGAAACACCAGGATGGGTTTGTTTGGTGGTAGCATCAGGTTGGTTCCGAATAGGTCTTTCTTATCCCTCTCTGGTAGCCGACAGTTGTATCGAGTCTCTATAGGTTGGTTAGCGCGTGCTGCCGCTGCCGCTTCAGTCCACCATACCTATGTAGGCGAGGACCGCCGAATTCTAGTCTCGCCGTGTACTGGCCTCAGTACTGACGCTCCTCTTTTTCCTTTGCCCTTTGTCGGCACCCCTTTTGTTTAAGTAGGTTTTGAGATCGACGTCGTTAGCAGGGTTACCCTTCCGGCTTGGCCTGGGCAGGGTTATGGACGCCATTGGTTATTCTTCAGGGCTCTTATCCCCATTTGCATCTTGTCCGTAGTCGGACGCTGTATCGTTTTCAAGGTGATTTGGATCTTTGTACTGTATATCTGTATTCTTGACTCATTGAGTCGCTATTGTATATATATCTGTTCTGTGGGTCCCATCGAGGACTGTTGTGTAATGTTATTACTTCGTTTTCCACCTGCACGAAAGTGCCTGGTGGGCACCTTTGAATCGTTTCTATGCGGGTTTGGCGGGAATCGCTGAAACTTGCATAGGGTCGATTCTGAGGGTGTTACATTCTGGTAGTGCGAGTAATGCTGCTTGGACTCCGTCAAGACCTCGCTTACATAGTAAACTGGTCACTGAACTCCGTACTCATAGCCTGGTTCCTTCCGCTCTACCACGACGATGATGCTGATTACCCGGTTGGTTGCCGCCATGTAAATTAACAGGGGCTCGCCAGGCTCGGGCGCTGCAAGGATAGGTGCTGAGGAAAGAATCTCCTTGAGTTGCTTCAATGTTGCATCTTCTTCGTCCGTCCACGTGAATTTTTCCGTCTTCTTCAGCAACTTCTATAGCGGCAGAGCCTTCTCTCCAAGTCGGCTGATGAACCGACTAACTGCTACAACATAACCTGTTAATCGTTGAATGTCCTTTAGGCATGTCGGACAGTTTATGTTTAAGATTGCCTTGATTTTCTCCGGGTTGACCTCAATTCCACGCTGGGAAACGATGAAACCCAACAATTTGCCAGCTGGAACCCCGAAGACGCACTTCTTAGGGTTAAGCATCATGTTGTATTTCTGGAGATTATCAAAGGTTTCTTTTAAGTTGGAGATTAAGTCATTTGACTTTGTAGACATCACCGCGATATCGTCCACATAAGCGTGAACATTCCGACCAATTTGGTCATGAAGGAAACGTTGCATTGTCCGCTGGTACGTAGCACCTACGTTTTTTAGCCCAAGGGCATCATAACATAGCAAAACGTGTCGTATGGGGTAGCGAACGAAGTGGCCAATTGGTCCGACTTCCTCATCTTGATCTGGTGGTATCCTGAGTATGCATCGAGAAAACACAAAAGTTTCGAGCCAGCCGTCGAGTCAATGACTTGGTCAATGCAAGGCAAAGCAAACAGATCTTTGGGACATGCTTTGTTCAAGCCGGTGTAATCAACGCACATTCTTAATTCATTGGTTCCCTTTTTGGGGACAAGTACAGGATTGGCCACCCATTGGGTGTGAAGGACTTCTCGGATAAAACTAGCCTTAAGTAACCTAGCTATCTCTTTGCCAATGGCGCGTCTCTTCTCATCTCCAAAGCGTCGTAGAGGTTGTTTCACTAGTTTGGATTTTGGATCAATGTTTAAGCTGTGCTCGGCAAGTTCCCTAGGTACACCTTTCATGTCGGCAGGTTGCCAGGCAAAGATGTCCCTATTCTCACGGAGGAACTCGACGAGCGCGCTTTCCTATTTGGGATTCAGGTTTGTCCCAATTGTGGTGACCTTGGAGGCATCACCTACGACAAGTTCCACCGGCTTGGTCTCGATGGCGGCCTTGAACGCAGGAGCGGAGTCGGAGATTGGCTTCTTCGACGTGGGCATCTCTGAGTCATCAACCTTGCTCTGGATCTCTTTGAATTCTTCGTTGTAGAGGACAGCTTCTGCAACGGCTGCTTCATTGATCTCGCAGTCCCTTGCCTTGGTAAAGCTTTCGGATACAATGATGACACCATTTGGTCCGGGTATCTTGAGTTTGTTGTAGACGAAGCATGGTTTGGCCATGAACATGTGGAATATGTCGCGACCGAATATGACGTGGTACACGCTCTTGAAGGGGACCACCTCGAAGGTCATGCGCTCTTGGCGGTAATTATTGACATCGCCAAAGGCGACCTGAAGTGTAATGCACCCAAGGGAACGAGCCTCCCGACCAGGAACTACGCCATGGAAGATGGTGTTGGTCCGCCTTAGGTTTGCCTCTGTCAAGTTCATCTTCTGCAGTGTATCCAGGTACATGATGTTGATGCTGCTTCCACTATCCACCATACACTTGGTGAACTCCACGCCGTCAATCAGGGGGTTGATGACCATGGCGTACTGGTTCTCCATAGGGATAAGGTCTGGGTGGTCCGTCCTGCTCCAAGTTATTGGAACCTCCGACCAGCGTAGGTACTGGGGAACTAGGGGTTGAGTAGCCATTAGGATCCTTAGAGAGGTCTTCTGTTGTCGGACGGTGGGGTGTAACACCCTCAGAATCGGACCTATGCAAGTTTTAGCGCTTCCCGCCAAACCCGCATAGAAACGATTCAAAGGTGCCCACCAGGCACTTACGTGCGGGTGGAAAACGAAGTAATAACATTACACAACAGTCCTCGATGGGACCCACAGAACAGATATATATACAACACGACTCCATGAGTCAAGAATACAGATATAATATACAAAGATCCAAATCACCTTGAAAATGATAGAGCGTCCGACTACGGACAAGATGCAAATGGGGCTAAGAGCCCTGAAGAATAACCAATGGCGTCCATAACCCTGCCCAGGCCAAGCCGGAAGGGTAACCCTGCTAACGACGTCGATCTCAAAACCTGCTTAAACAAAAGGGGTGCCGACAAAGGGCAAAGGAAAAAGAGAGAGCGGTCAGTACTGAGGCCAGTACACGGCGAGACTAGAATTCGGCGGTCCTCGCCTACATAGGTATGGTGGTCTGCAGCGGCAGCGCAGCATGCACTAAACAACCTATAGAGACTCGATAAAACTGGCGGCTATCAGAGAGGGGCAAGAAAGACCTATCCGGACCCAACCTGATACTACCATCAAACAAACCCATCCTGGCGTTTCCCCCTCGAGACCAAACGAGGAAGTCAACCGAGGAACTCACACAGTTGGCAGTTTTATTTATTCAGTTATAGTTGCAGCAATTACTAGTCAGGTCTAGATAGTTATCCTGATAAAATAAGCAGTGGGCACTTTTAGGTAACCATTTCGTTATAGTTGCAACACTTACTAATCAGATACAATTAGCATGAGATATCCCAAAACCCAGCAGTTGTTGGCACTTTTATTCAGCCATTCCGTTGTAGTTGCACTACTTACTAGTCAGATACAATGGTCGCAAGCGACAACCCAAGCAAGCAATTGTTGGCAGTTTTATTTAGCCATTCCATTATAGTGAAGCTGATTACTAGTCATCATAAAGTCAAATTTATAGCACTACTTTAGTTATAGTTGTCTATGATCGAGATACTGTGCTCCAAGTCGTCCATAACCGCGGACACGGCTTTCAGAAAGTTTTACCCTGCAGGGGTGCACAAATAGCAACACACACTCGATCAACCTCGGAAAAACCAAATCAAAACCCAACGAGGCTTGCACGACAAAGCAATCACAAGATTCAGAAATATTTCAGGGGGCCACCCCATTGAGTACACCCGCAACGAAGCTAGATGACTCCGAGACGGACTCAAGGTTTGCGACAATGGCTGTAAACGACTGGGAACCCAAAACTGGGCTTGTCGATACCGCGAAAACACTCCGCTTACCTAAACAGTACAGGTGCTATCCATCGCACAATCGTAAATAAAGCAGTAAAGCATGGCATAAGTACAGGATCATAAATAAAACCTCAAACTAGTTTGTGGCCCCAAGAAATAAGAATGAATCAAGCTCTGGCTCAGGGGGGTCCCATAATTCCCCGTATGTGGATAGTGCGAATATTCAAGGAACAGGTATCAAGTACTCGGGGTCCTACGGGACACAAGTGGACGGTTAACAACCAAATAACCTCTATTGCCCACCTGTGCCTCTGCTTACCTACTTCAATTTTAGTTATTAAACAATAATTAAAGTGAACAATAAATAAAGCCATGATCATCTCCAACATTAAACATGCGGCAATGCTCCAACAACTGTGGTACTTGACGACACGCAACAGCACTTGAGCAAGCGACTACGACGCGCAGGTCCAACTATCTACCAAACAACGGTAATAGGAGGTGTCCAAGGCAATATAAGGCTGCAAGGGATATCACGGGTACGAAAACTAGAGCATCGCAACACAGATAGCAATAGATCAACAGGAGGAAATAAAGACTATAAAAGTAAGATAGGTAGAAAGGGGGAGATGCTCGCCTGAAAACATCGCCGAAGGTATATCCGAAGATCGGGTCGACACTCGCATCAACTCAACGGCCTTATCCGCGAAGAACCAAAACACTAGAATAAACACCGGATGCAATATTTAATACTACGACAAAAGATCGGGCATGATGCATGTATGATGTATGGCATGGCAAGGGTGCAATGCAATTGGGCAATATTAAGTGGAACCGGGGTCCCGACAATTAAATATATGGTTCTAGTTGTTTAGATACCCCGCAAGTTAAATGTTGTCTTAACATGGCAAAATATATCACCGGTTCGCTACACAAATTTAAATGAGGCCAATATACGACTAGATTTGCCCGCATATGGGCCCCATATTTAATTACATGGTGAATCGGCATAAGGCCCCCAAACCACACAAATATGCATGCGAGTATGACAATTTAATATGCATCAATTTGTTATTACATTTATAAAATAGGGCTCGAGAAAAGGGGTCACACATTAGGGTTCGGCGATCTTGGTTCCGGGGTTCGGGGTCGGTCTCAGGATTCAGGGTTGGACGGGATCGGCCTCGGATAACGGAAGTAGGTCTTGGCGCATCCGGGTAGAAGGACTTGGTGTGGCGTCGGGTCTCGTCGGGATCAGTCTTCGGGGTCTGGCCATCGGATCCAGGAACGGGCTTCGGAATCCGGGTCTTCGAGTCCATGTTGACGATCTTGTTTCTACGCCTTCGGGAAGGAGAGCTTGGTGGTCTTCACGTTCGGACTTCGCCTCCGGGAACGGGTCTTGGCGTCCCGTGGAGGGTACCTCGGCGTTCCGTGGACTTCGGTTCCGGGTTGGCGTTCGAGCTCCGGGAGAACTTGGTTTCGCATCTGGTGGTTGAGGGTGTCATCGATGCCGGTGTCGATTTGTCGTACCTGAGCCGCAACAATACTAACCCGATGCTTATCCTCATCACATCAGCCATCGCCATGAGTCCTTCATAAGTCGTACATGGTACACACACCGAGCAGGCATAGAGGCATGGCTCGTGCGGGGCCTGACGCGCAGAGGAGAACCAGGGGGAGCGTGGGACGCAGGCTCGGCGAGGCGACGCCGACGGCCAGCACGCAGGCGGACCGAGCAGCACCGCGGCGGTGCGGCCTGGCCGGAGACGAGGGAGGCGGGTCTGGAGCGGAGGGCAACGGGCTCGGGCGGCAGGGGCTCTGGCGTGAGGCGCTGTCGAGGGGGCCGACGGAGGGGCGGTCGGCGACGCGGCCGAGGCGGGAGGCTGCACTACGGCGGATCTCACAGAGGAAGGCGGGGAGGCGGCTCGGCGACCAGAGCGGCCGGCGGGTGGAGGGCGAGGGGAGAGGCGGGCCCGACGGCGGCCGGGAACGCGAGGACGGCGGGGAGCTCGGTGGAGGGGCGCCGGCGAGGAGGCCGAGCCCGCTAGACGCTGGCGGCGAGACGGAGACGAGCCGCGGCCAGAGGCGGTGGGGAAGGCGAGGCCGGCGGCGGGAGGAGGCGCGGCGGGAGGTGCTCGGGTCGGGGACGAACGGAGGAGGCCGACGGCGGTGGAGGGGCGCCGGTGAGGAGGCCGTGGTCGCGGAGGAGAGCGGCGGCGGAGGAAGGACGAGGGGAGCGGGGCACGGTCGGAGGAGGAAGAGAGAAGGAGGGGACGCCGGTGGCGGAGGCGCGCCGGCGGCGGGAGGCGGCCGATGGCGGAACGGCGACGGGAGGTTGAGGGGCGGCGGCGGCGGCCGGCCGGAGAGAGCAAGAAGGGGCGGGCGAGGAGCTTGCAGAGGGGAGGCGCGCGCCGAGCGGAGGATGCGGCCTCGGCGCCTGGGGAAGACGCGGTGAGGGAGAGGGGACGCGAGGGAGGAGGTGGGTCGCGCGGGGCCGGGTGGGCCAGGCGGCGGGTGAGGCTGGTGGTGGGTGAGGGAGGGAGAGAGGCTGCGGGTGTGTGTGTTGGGGTGGGGCCAGCAGGGTGGGAGTGGAGTGGTGTGGGGCTGCTGGGTAGGGCAGGGGAGGTGGGCCCAAAGGGAGAGGGGTGGATCAAGGATTGATGACGTGGCGGTGGGTGTGATGAGGTGGAGGGAAGGTGAGGTGGCGTGCTGTGGTTGGTGGGTAGACTAGGATTGGGTGGGAATAGATTAGGGTTTGGGTCTTATTAGTTTGTAAAATATTTATGGTGTTGTCTTGTTTTAAATCTTTTTAGCAAAATAATTTTTAGGCAATTAATTTGACAGATCAATATAAGACTTGTTTTGAAATAAGAGAAGAGGTATTGTATCAGACAAAAATAGTTTTTAGGTACAATATTCTGAGAGCCAAAGATGCATGATGATGTCATGGTGATGCAATGCACAAAAACAACGCGATTTTCTAGTAGTGGTTTTGCGGGATGCCACATGGGGTTGCCAAGGAAAGTGTGGTAGACTGGCACCTTCTTCGCGAAGGGGTCCTTGCCCTTGTCGTCGCTCTTGGCGGCGTGCTTGGGGTCAACGTCCTCATCCATGTCACTTCAATCCTTGGACTCCTCCTCCTTCTTCTTTCCCTTGCCCTTGCCTCGTGGTCTGTTCTTCCGACTTTGCTTGTAGCCGGACTCCGGGTCTTCCTTGAGGTTGTTGACGAACTTGCAGTGTCGATTGGTGTGGGTGGCCTTACCGTTGACATTGAGGTGTACGAGGCACGGCATATCGCGGTACTCCTCGTAGGTTTGGAGAACGTGGAGCGGTGCCGAGGCAGTTTCACTTACTCGTTGCTGCCCACGGCCAGCTCCCCTTCCTCGTCCACGTTGTCCGCCATCACCCCGTCCTGCAAAAGTCATAGCGACCATGTCGGTAGATTGCTTTTCTTCTGGAGAGGTTTTCCGCTTTGTACTGCTGTTCCTCCGAGCTTGAGTTGGAGCAGCTGTTGCCGGCAAGGAGCCGCGAGCATCGTCGTCGGCAGCTGCGAACTTACTAGCCAACTGAATCATTTGGTTCAAGTCAAGCTGGTGGTTGTCCTACAAGCGCTTCAGCTTATGTCGGAGCAACGTGCCCCTTTCCAACCCATCAATGAAGGTGGCCATGGTGGTCTGAGAGTGCACTCTTGCGTAGGAATTCTTCATGTCCAGCCAGCGGGAGAGTTAGGCGCGAGATGTCTCGTCTTTCTCTTGCACGCACCGCTATAGATCGCCAACATTGCAGGGACGCTTGTATGTACCCTCAAAGTTCTTGGTGAATGCTTCTTCCATGTCCAACCAATTGTAGATAGATTTCTCCGGCAAGTCGTCGATCCATTGACGTGTCGTGCCCGCCAACATTAATGGGAGGTACTTTACGATGACATTGGGGTTGCCTCTGGCAATCTCCACCGCGTTGCCGTAGTCCTGCAACCATGTGGCTGGCTTGCGGTGCCGTCATAGGGCTTGATGGTCTTGTCAATCCGGAAACCTTTGGGGTAAGTTGCGGACCGTATTTCCGGTCCAGAGCAACGTGGTCCCAGGTATGGTCCTTCCCGGGCCTCGTGGATCTTATCGATCCGTGAACGTGCATCGTATGGCTCCGGGTTCTTTTTCTTCTTGTCAATAGGGGATGGGCTGCGTGAACGACGCGGGCCTCCTCCGCCATGGTGACTGCTTGGTGGCGACGGAGGCGGAGGTGGCGGTGGGTTAGCCTTCTTGTTGTTACCCTCCTGCGACGCCTCACGCCTGTCATGGTTGCTTGTCGGACGTGAAGGGTCATGGCGTGACCTTCTCCTGTGTCCTTGGTTGCACTCTCCGTCATAACGGGTCTGCTCTGCGTTGTCGCGGATGACGATGCCGCACTGCTTTGGTGGGGGCATATCCGTACGATGGTGGGCCTTGTGATCTTCGCGATGTCGGGGGGACCGGGGCGTTGGCGATGGGCGACAAGGTCGGGCCTTTTCTCCATGGTCGTAGGATATGGGGATAGCATCCTTCCTGTTGCGCGCATCCCTCCATATTCGTTCTGATGAACCCGTCTGGGACCCGACATCAAGAGGAGATCTGTCCCTTGGCGGCTTGTGGTGGCTAGACTGGCAAAGCGCTGGGTCAGACTCAAGCCTCTGAGAGGTGGCCTTTTCCTGCTGCTTCACCGCCTTGGCCACTAGTTCATAGACCTGTTCCACTGCTTCGGGTGATCTATCCTACTCCAGAAGGGTCTTGGCGACGGCGAGGTTAAGGAGTGGGGTGGGCATCACCTGCTTGCCTTCACTGCCAATGTATGGCTTGGATTGTGCCGGCTTCGAGGGAGCCCATCCTAGGTTTTGCCATACACCAGGATCATTGATGACGCGAGACGGAGCTTTATTGGCCTTCTGCTGCTGCAGCAGAGTCTTGTACTCGGCCTCCATTGCTCTAGCTTTCTCTATGGACTTCTGCGTGTTGACCAGTTCTCGATCTAGCTTAGCGCCTTGCTCCGCGATGGCCTACGCTTCCTCCAGCAGCTGCTGGCGCTTCTCGTGAAGCTGAGTCACGTTCCGGATATGAGCAACAGTCAGTGGCTCGACGAGGAGGTTGCCGTACATCACTCTATCAGCTGGAGTAACTTGGGATGCTGCAGACGTAGATGCCGGAGGTGACAAGTTTGCGGTGTTGTTGTTGCTCGGGCCGGTGCCGAGTTCCTGCGGCTGCTGCACTGGGTTAGGCGGAGGCGGCATGACCTTTGCGCGATCAGTGTCAGCAGCAATAAGTGGCCCCTTCCCCTTGTCCAGCGCTGTAGGCGGATCTCTTCCGGGTTGATCTTCATCCATCGCCGTCCTAATGGTGATGAACACCTCTCGAGATACGACGACGTTGTTGGCTTGCTCGTCATGCGTGTATTCCTCCTCCATCTCCAGCATGGCGGAGTCTAGCTCTTCTGGAATGAAATCTATCTCCTCTGAATCTACATTGAAATCGGCATAAAGCGCGTCAATAACAAAGTCGGAGGGTGCCAGGACTTCCTCGATGACAGGCGGTGGAGGTGCAACGGCAGCGACGATGACTGGAGGTGGTGGCGCTGCTGTGACGATGGCGGCCGGAGGCGGTGGTGGCGGTGGCTGAATCGGAGGGGCTCCGTCAGCGAGCGAAAGCACTGTCTGAGCCACTGCGTCAGCCTCCGCGTAGTTGTTGACGGTGTTCACCATGCCTTCGAGGGTAAGGCGGCCTGACGCCTGCTGCCGCCTTAGAGAATGTCGGAGAAGCATGCCACGGTCCAGTCCTTCCACGAAGTGATACATAGCGTTATCATCGGGGTAGTGGGCCAGATCGGCTTGTACACGGAGCCACCTGGCCAGGTAATCGCGGGGGTTTTCGCCCTCTCTCTGAACGCAACACGCGAGGTCGAAAATGGTAACCACGCCGACGAACTTGGATCTCTGCTGTCCAGACGCACTGGCGAAGCCGGCGGACTTGCAGTGATCTTCCACCTTTATATCCTACACAGGGGAGGTTTGGGTGGGCCTTGAATTTTTCTGATCTTTGCCGGCAAACTTCGAATAGAGATCCGACATCGATCCTTCCGCGAATGTATCCTGCCCGTAGGCGGTCCGTGCGGGCCTTGATGCTCCTCCGACTCCCAGGGAACTAGTGCCCGAGTCGGTTTCGCCAATGAAGAGGTGGATGTCTCCGACAGGAACGATCGAGCACCGCGTAGGGTTTGTCTTCGCCGGGATATAGAACTCGTCAGGAGGGACGATCGGAACATTGCCGGAGAAGAGAACACGGCCGATGGCTACGGTTTCGCCAATTCCCGCGAAGATCTTGGTCCTCACCCGCTGAAGAGCCTGAAGCGCCTCTTGCCCCATGGTGTGCGCCTACTGTCGTGGTATTGCCGACGAGTACGCCATGGAGGGGTCCTCACAGTGCGTGTTTAGAGACGTGGGGGAAGGCGGACGGTTGGTGGGTACGTAGTAACACAGCTTACCCAGGTTCAGATCCCACGACGGTGGCGGAATCCTACTCCTACTATAAATCACTATAAGGGCAATACGCCGAGTTACAGGGATTGGTTCGCTGTGCGAGGTGTGTGATAATCGCTACTTGATTGTTTGAGTTTGCGCCCTAAAGGCTCCCATAGGCCCGACTTATATAGTCGCCAGGTCCTAGGGTTATAGGGAAAAGTCCTTGCCGGACAGGTTATAGAGTCCTACACCGTCTATTACTAGTCTTGTGTATCTTGCACTCCAAGGCTCCGTGTATGTCGGTGACTCCAACCGTAGCCTTCCTTTATCCGGCATGGGCCTTCCTTCTGGATCCATCTAACTGGGCTGCCCAGCAGGCCATGGGCCATGCTACCAACTGTGGGCCACCCGGGTTAGCCGGATAAGAGACATGCTATGAGGATACCCATATAGCATATCCCCAACAGATCAAAATCTTGCAAAAGCAACACCCACCTTATAAGCCTAGGCTTAGCGTCCTTCTTTGTCATAAGGTAATTAATAGCTGCATGGTCAGTATGAATAGTAACTTTAGAATCAACACATAAGGTCTAAA
Organism: Avena sativa; assembly: GCA_916181665.1. Taxonomy (NCBI): domain Eukaryota; kingdom Viridiplantae; phylum Streptophyta; class Magnoliopsida; order Poales; family Poaceae; genus Avena; species Avena sativa. Next base: position 335,248,208 of record OV702280.1, on the reverse strand, counting down.
CTTATCACAAGCAAAGATTACAACTAAGAACTCTTTTTCAGTAGTAGCATAATTCTTTTGAGCAGCATCTAGAGTCTTGCTAGCATAATGAATAACATTCAGCTTCTTGTCAACACAATGTCCAAGGACTGCACCCACATCAACATCACTAGCATCACACATGATTTCAAAAGGTAAACTCCAATCAGGTGGTTGTACTATAGGAGCAGTTGTTAAATCTTTCTTCAAAGTTTCTAAAGCTTGCTTACAGTCATCATAAAAAACAAAAGGTACATCTTTTTGAAGAAGATTAGTAAGGGGCTTTGAAATTTTACAGAAATCTTTAATAAATCTCCTATAGAAACCAGCATGACCAAGGATACTACGAATACCTTTGATATCCCTAGGACAAGGCATCTTCTCAATTGCTTCAATTTTGGCTCTATCAACTTCAATACCTCTTTCAGAGATCTTATGTCCAAGAACAATTCCTTCATTAAACATGAAATGACATTTCTCCCAGTTAAGAACAAGGTTGGTTTCTTCACATATCTGCAAAACTTTATCAAGGTTATGCAAAAAAGTTATCAAAACAAGTTCCATAGATGGAAAAACCATCCATGAAAACCTCCACAATTTCTTCACAAAAACCATGAAAGATAGCAGACATACATCTTTGAAAGGTAGCAGGAGCATTACATAAACCAAAAGGCATACGCCTATAAGCATAAGTACCATAAGGACAAGTGAAAGTGGTTTTCTCTTGGTCCTATGCTTTGACAGTGATTTGAGAAAACCCAGAATAACCATCAAGAAAACAAAAGTGAGTCTTCTTGGACAGCCTCTCAAGCATTTGATCAATAAAGGGCAAAGGATAATGATCTTTCTTAGTAACTTTATCAATCTTTCTAAAATCAATGCATATTATATACCCAACCACTACTCTCTGGAGTATAAGCTCATTATCCTCATTAGGCACAACAGTAATCCCCCTTTCTTGGGAACACAATGAACATGTCTAACCCATTGACTATCAGCAATAGGATAAATAATACCACCATCAAGGAGTTTTAATACCTCATTTCTTACCACTTCCTTCATTTTAGGATTTAGACGGCACTGGTGCTCAACAACTGGTTTTGCATCAGGCTCAATATTAATAGCATGCTGACATATAGTGGGAGAAATTCCTTTTAAATCATCAAGAGTATAACCCATAGCTCCTCGGTGCTTCTTCAATACCTCCAATAGCCTTTCTTCTTCCTTCCCTGAAAGTTTAGAACTAATAATAACAGGATATATCTTCTTATCATCAAGATAAACATATTTAAGATCATCAGGTAAAGGTTTTAATTCGAAAACAGGATCCCCTTTGGGTGGTAGTGTGGTACCCAAATCTTCCACATGTAAATTATGCTTAAGTAACTCAGGCTGACGAAGGAAAACCTCATCAATCTCATTTCTTTCCTTCATAAAGGCATCACTTTCATGATCTTCCATGAACTGCTGCAAAGCATTGTTAGGAGCAAGAGAAATAGAAGACAGTTGTTCAACCTTGAAATCCTCATCAGGTAATTCATTTTCATAAGAGGTTTTGTCGAATTTGGAAAAATTAAACTCATAAGATTCTCCAGCAAACTTAGTCAAAACCTTTTCCTTCCTACAATCTATGATGGCCCCACAAGTATTAAGGAAGAGTCTACCAAAGATGATAGGATAGGTTTTAATAGCTTCTTTACCAAGTACTAGAAAATCAGTAGGATATTTAGTCTTACCACAAAGGACCTCCACATCTCTTACAATACCAATGTGGCAAACTTGCTCTCTATTTGCAAGGTGAATAACCACATCAATGTCTTTAATCTCACAAGGACCAATCTCATGCATAATTTCCATGTAAATCTAATTTCCCTGTAAATCTCATAAGGAATAGCACTAGAACTAGCACCAATATCACATAAACCATAGTAGCAATGATCACCAATTTTAACAAAGAGCACGGGAACACTAGCTTTTCTAGCCTTACTAGGATGAGAGATAATATTAGAAGCGTCTTCACAGAAGACAATATACTCATCCTCTATATTTCTAGTGACAAGATCTTTCACAATAGCTACCATAGGCTCGATATCAATAAGCTCATCGGATCCTACAGTTTTTTTGCGCTTTTACTAACCACATTAGCCAAAATAGAGTGTTCCCTTACCTTGGAGGGAAAGGGGATCTTTTCAACATAAGGTTCAGGAAAAATAGGATCAACAGTACAAACCTCTATACTAGTAGGAACGTGGGTAACAATGTCTTTATAAGGAGCATGGTACTTGTCCCACTCTTTCTTGGGAATCTCAATATAATAAGCAAAAGCATTAAAACATTCCGCAAGAACTTGAGGATCAAGGCCAAACTTATTGCTAATATCACGAAAGTTATTAGTTCCCATAAAATATTTAATGCACTCATAATCATAGTTTATACCCGACTTTCTTCCTTTGTCATTCTCCCAAGCCTCGGTATTATCTTGAATACGGTCTAAAAGATCCCATTTAGCTTCTTATTTCATACTTGTGAACGATCCGGCGCACGAAGCATCTAATAAACCTTTATCCTGAACAGAAAGTCTAGCATAAAAGTTATTGAGAATAATATTGTTAGGGAGTTCATGAATAAGACATTTAAGCATTAGCAGCTTCAATCTCCCCTAAGCTTGAGCTGTACTTTCTCCATCAAGAGGCCAAAAGTTATATATATAAGACTTCTATCCTTTTGGATTTCACTAGGAGGATAAAATTTAGAGTAAAAGAGAGATGCCATCTCCTCTCATTCCATGGATTGTCCATTCTTTAACAACTTATACCATGCCTCAGCTCTCCCTTTCAAGGATATGGAGAGTAACTTCCTCTTCACATGTTCAGTTGTGATACCTGCACACTTAAACAACCCGCATAATTCATGGATATAAAGCAAGTGATCACCAGGATGGACAGTTCCATCCCCAAAATAATAATTATCCATGACACGATTAACAATACTCGTAGGTATCTTAAAAGGATCTATCTCAACAGGTGGTGGTTCATCTACTACCATAGAAGTGGTAGTAGTTTTCCCAAACAGAAAACCAAGTGGGTTATTCGTATTGGAAACAAAGTAACAAGCAGTAACAAAAGCAATACTCACAGTGAAAGTTTCCCTTACCAGTTCCACTCTTCAATAGCGCTTCACTCCCTGGCAACGGTGCCAGAAAATAGTCTTGATGATCCACAAGTATAGGGGGTGTATCGTAGTACTTTCGATAAATAGGAGTGTCGATCCCAATGAGGAGCAGAAGGTGCTGAACAGTGTTATGGAGCAGGAAATCCCTGTGAATACTTAGCAAACGTATTTTTAGTGGTTTTCTGACAAGGCAACAGAACAAGGAGAAAGTAACAGGAGTAACGAACAAACGGAGCAAGTGGCCCGATCCTTTCTTAGCAAAGGACAAGCCGGTGGAAATACTTATAAGGACCAAACGTTCTCGAGGACACATGGGAATTCTGTCAAGTGCTTTCGCTGCAAATAGCTGAGTACTCTCCTTTGGTGTTTGTAAGTGTTGTGTGGGTGAACCTGTGCTAACATACTGCCCTTCCTAGGACTAATACATACTTGTGATTAAACCCCCTGCAAACATCCGTAACTACAGAAAAGTAATTAAGATATAAATCTAACCACAGCCTTAAACTCTGAGATCCTACACTCCCTTGTGCAAAGGTGTCCTAACGGGGGTTTAGGTTTCTGTCACTCCGGCAACCCCACTATTAGTAGCCAAATACACAATGCATTCCCCTAGGCCCATAAATGGTGAAGTGTCATGTAGTCGATGTTCACATGACACCACTAGAAGAATAGCACCACAACTTAAATACTAAACCATTGAATAATAACTCATCACAAATTCACTACTAACAACATGACTTCTCCCATGTCCTCAAGAACTAAACGAGCTACTCACAAGACATCATATGGATCAAGATCAAAGATGATATGATAATGGATAACAATCTGAACATAAACAGTAATCCAATGGTTCCACTCACAAGCATCAACTACAATAGTAATCAACACCGGGACAGTTTCCCCAATGAACTAAGCAATATCCAACACAATTGTTACAGCGGGACGGAGTGGTGATGATGGTGCTGGTGGAGATGATGGTGTAGATGATGATGATGATCCCTATGAAGCCTAGCTTGATGGTGGTGTTGATGGCGACGATCTCCCCTCTCCGGGAAGGAATTCCCTCAGTAGAAATCTGTCTGCCAGAGAGATCTTTCTCTCTCGGTGTTTTCCGCCTCCCAGAGGCGACGGAAGTCTATCTGTGGTCGCCCCTAGGTGTTAGGGTTCCGTAGGGAAGATATAGGCGAAGGGAGGGAGTCGGAGTCCGAATAGGTGGGCCAAACTCACCCTAGGCACGGGGTCAGGTGGGCCCGCGCCTAGGGGGTGTGGGCCCCCTGAGGCCCCCCTTCGCTCCTCCTTCTGGCTTCCTTCGTCTTCCGGTAAAATAATATGTTTCCATATTTTTCTGATATTTTTCTGATCTTCACGAAATTGCACCGATACGGCGTCTTTTCCATCAGAATCCAGACTCCGGCAGTCCATCCTCCAGGAATCATCCAACATGCATAAACAGATAAAAAGCCATAAGTAATACCTCATAATAAGACAAATATCAATGAATAGAGGTAAATTATGATATAGAATGGTGATGCAAATTGGGCGTATCAAGAAACACCTCTAGTGAACTATGGACCCCGGTCCAATTTCTTCCTACTGATATCCAATCTACTGTCTATTGTTTACTTTCTGCAATTACTACAAGCAATTACTTTCTTTCACACTATATGTTTAATCATGTGTTTTCAGCAAACTGGTGAGCTTGACAACGTCACTATAAGTTGGGGCAAAGTATTTTGGTTGTGTTGTGCAGGTTCCATGTTGCTAGCAACACATTGGGAGCTGTTTCCTTTCTCCTACTGGTTCGATAACCTTGGTTTCACAACTGAGGGAAACTTGCTGATGTGCTCATCATACCTTGCTCTTGGGGTTTCCTAACAGGCTCCATAGTAACCGAGCCACATCAGTAAGCTTCCTAGAAATAGAGTCTGGGACCTCTTGGTCAAGGTGAATAAGTTGAAGCATCTCCCATTGCTTGTAGAATTGGAGTAGAATGATCAACGGATAAACCATCTTGCATTTTTATTTGGGAAACCCAAAATTCATTCTCAAGATCTTTGGCAACAGTGCATTTTTTCTTTTAGAGAGCTCAAATATGAGGGTGGCGATGTCCCGCTGTCTCGAGCCATGTAGCCACGATGCTTCTCAAAAAAGAGTCTTCTTACCGTTTCCAATAGTCACACGAGTCGCCACCACGAAGAGATATTAATTTTGCCGAGAGCAAGGGTTTCCAAGACCAACCCAAGCCTTATTTTCATCTTTCCATTCTTGCCAAAGCCACCTCAACCAGAGTGTCGAGGCAAACTTCTTGAGGTAAAGGATCCTAAGCTCACCTTTTTCTTTAGTAGGGTTGCAAGTGGCAACCCGCATAAGCCTGGGAAAGGAAAATTTAGTTTAAACTAGACTAATTTTGTTAAATATTTTTGAACTAGCCTAACAATTTTTCCTACGAAGCGGGGCGGATCGGGTGCCTCTTTGCAACCTTAGTCTTTAGGCTTGGAAACCATTTCCCATTTAACTTTACACTTCCCACCAGCGACTTTCTCACAAGCCGTCCAAAGAAAGGCATGTCTTATGCTATCAATTTTCATGAGAACATCCAAAGGAACATGGTGGACAGTGATGTAGTAAATTACTATGCTAGTGAGGACCATCATGGTGACGTGCTTCCCAAGCCAAAGTGAGAGGTTGAAAATGGATTCACTTGAGGCGTGTGACTGTCAAGGGTAAACCAAGATACTTCATTAGGAAGTTGACTTAGATCGTGGGGAACGCTTGGAGAATGTTCTCAAGATCTATGCCTTCCCATATAATGGGAGCCACTTGGCTCTTGGAGCAATTCGTAACAAGATCGGTGACCTCTCCGAAACTTGTCAAGGTTGATGCCAAAAAATCAAAGTCTTGTGTGTGTGTGTGTGTGTGTGTGTGTGTGTGTGTGTGTGGGAGGGGGGGATATAAAAATAGCGGTGTCATCAGCATAGAGGTCACCGGTCTTATTATAGATTGCTCCATTATATGGTGTTTGACTAATGCATTATCTAGAGCAATGAATGGCTTCGTGTTTGGTTGCATGGTGTTTACTTGCTTACAATAGGTTGTTGTTGTTGTCACCCCTTCTCATTACGGTAATCTTACCACCCGTTTCATCTTTTTGTGTGTGGAAACACCTCGTTTCATTTGGTGTCCGCTTTAGGCAATGAGGCCTTCCCTCATGCTTAAGGCAGGAGGTAGGATATCAATATGCCCCTCCTAATATTGCACAATCGATAACAACGAGTAAGACTAAGCCTTTTATAAACCTATGATATGCATCATTTACTATATACACCAAAGACTAACATGAGAACAAGAATATCCATAACAAACACAAATTTAGAACACTTTTTTGTAGTTTGTCCACACAAAAACTAGACGTGAAAAGCTAGTACTACCTCGATCCATGATGTAAATCTCTTTAGTGTATCGATGAAAACATTTATAAGGTTTATTATCTACAAAAATTGAAAACATCAAATTTATGATACTACTAGATTTGTCACTAGATATATCATGGATTTTAATTTTATGCATAAATGCGTACTTAGCCCTATGGCATTTCTCAAAATTAATGAATATCTGTGTTCCAAGTTAAAAAAAAAAGGAAAGGGATTGCGATAGATGCAATTGTTCAACAAGAATACTTGATCTGCATGGACCAAGATTTCCAAGGCTGATTTATAACTGGGCAAATTTTCCCAGATCTGCTCAGTAGTAAACCCTAAGCTCAAAATGGTTGAAGATATTTTGAAGTTTAAATTTTAGACCCACTTCCGGTCATGCTATAGCATCCAAGGAAAAAGAGAAAAGGCAGACGACCAGTGGCAAGGCTGTAAATACCCCTCCTGCCCTGACGATCACCTGCTCGCTCAGCAACAACACTCACCAGCTGTCCTGACGTCACCAACGGGACGGACGCGAACGCCCACGCCGCCAAGAAGGCCAAAGCGGAATCCCCGGGCGCACTCGACGCTGCCGGCGGGACCCACGTAACGGCGGTCGCGGCGCGGGCGGAGCCTCCCCTGCCGCTCGGGCCGATCAGACCGCGCGGATGCCAGCCACGTGTCCCCGAGCACGTGAGACCGTACGGGGGAAGCACCACCCAAGCCGCAAGAGAACTCGCCGCTGCGGCGTGTTTGGACGGAGAGAAGATCACAACGGAAAAAAAGAGGGCTCCGTCATTTTTTTTGCGCTCCTTCCGTGGCCGCGCCGTTCGCTAGCAGAGGAGCCGGCGCCCGAGAGCAAAGGCTCGGATTGGATGGCTCATGCCGCCGCCGCCGCCGCCAGGTCGCGCTGCGTCGTCGCGGTGCTCGCCGTCGCCGTCTTCCTGGCCTGCTTGCCGCCCGCCGCCTCGTCGTCTTCCCGGAGAGGTACGTCGTCCGTCCTTGCGTAGCTTTGACCCCCCTGCGTCGAGGCCACCATCTGGTTCTCACGCCGCCCGACATCTCCATCTCCTGCGCTCCTGACGCTTTCGTTTGTTCCCCTCCTCGCCGGCCGGTGCAGCAGCGGCGGCATTGCAACGGGTCCAGATGGCGGCCATGTACACCCCGCAGGACCTGCAGGAGAAGCCGGATTTGACCAAGGTACGTACGCGGTGAAGGACGGCGCCCGGGCCGCCATGCTACGGCCCGGAGACGAAGAAAAGGCGGCGCCTTTCGTGGTTTTCTTGACGTGTTCTCGAATTCATGGGGTTTTCCGGTGCGCGCAGGACGCGGAGGAGGACGTGAGCACGACCGGGTTGGGCGAGGAGGAGGAGCGGGAGGTGCCCACCGGGCCCGACCCCATCCACCACCACGGCAGGGGTCCCAGGCGCCAGCAGTCACCGTGATCGCGGGCGCACGCGCGCACGGCGGTGGGTGGATCCTTCCATGCCAGGGCGTGAGTGAGCCGTGAAGAACAAACCAGATTCTGATATGTTCTATGCATGGGTGCTGTGTTGTTTTCTTGAATCTGTGACGATATGCATTAGCTTTGGATTCTGATTCTATTGTTGTTGTAGGGAAGAAAGTATCAGGGCGTTGTCCTTTCTGTTTTGCATACTAATCAAAGGAATAGGGGGTTAATACCATTCATAATAAGAGTTGTACAATGATTTGTTCTTCCCCTGAACACACTTGTTTGTTACTACTACCTCCAGAACGTTTTGACAAATTAAATTAGTTTGCTAAAATGTTCTACATTATGGAACAGATTTAGTACGTAGTTGTTTACCTTCCATGTGATTTTGCTTCTCTTGTGGCTTTGATTTTAACAGATTACTGGTTCCTCTTCCAAAGTGCCTTCGATATTGAAATTGGGGGCAAGAACCAATAAATCTTAATTCCTTCTTTGTTCCAACAGAAAAAGAAATTTTGTTCTTTTATGTGTGAGGGCAGGGAAAGGGTTCTTGGAGGACAGTTTGTCTGAGATGTTCTATGTGCTGGCCCGCCCATTTTGAGACCTGGGATGTGCTATGTGCAGCTAGCTATTGCCTCAAGTTCGTCTAAGACTTCATTTCTTCAGGTTATTTGCCTGAATTTGCTAGCAATTTTTATGCTGCAGTGTTTTGAGGTGTACAAAAAGTGTTGTGCAGTATATCTATACCTTCTTGTTCCACCTTTAACCTCTGGTTAGTTACAGTTGTGTTGTTTTAATACTACTTGATAAGATTTGCAAGAACAAAAGGGCAACTTTGATTAGTTCGAGAAATGTAGATGAAACTGTATTAATTTTTCACCATACAGTGAAATACATTGATGGGGCTTGAACTATATTTACTCTGAAGTTTGAAGTATCTGTGCCTTCTGGTACCGAAGGTTTTATCATATTTCCCTACAGGCTGCAGAAGTATCATGTAGCTGTGGGGTTCTAGGAGCAATATATGCTAAGGATCAAACTGGAACACATGAATCTGCTTGCACTGCTCAGGTTGGTACAAAATGTGCTGATATGAATGTTCCATGGGCACGTGATCTGCAAGGCTTGGCATTCTTGTCAAGTGCACGCACTCCTGTACTTCTGTCCGCTGAATGAATGCAGATTTTGTGAAACGGGTACAGAAATTGCAAACAGAAGAAGTACTTACTTGCATGACAGCATGACTTGATGAGATATACTGTACACAGGAATAGTACCGATCGGCACGAATCTTGATGGCACACAACTGTTGTAAGTATGAATGTCAGTTCTTTTCGGACGGCGATTTTACTTTGAAGTCACTTTTTTTATCATGCTGGTAAGAGTGGCTGGCCAGGATGTATAGCCGTCACTTGCCCTTACACATCACGGCAACGAATTGAAGAAGAATTGAGCTGCCTTGGCGGAGACCTCGACGTGCTGTTGTGGCCCAACTAAAAGCATCTCTCTTTTTATATAACTACTAAAAGCATCTCTAGGAAGAGCATCTCCACCCGTTCGGCGAACCTAGGACGAAATTCGCACCAAACTTCGGCTGGACGAAACAAATTTTCGGCCTAGGTACACCGAGTTTCCCTCTCGCGTGCCCAACCCGAGTTCCCGGGACGCCCGTTTCCGCTCAATTTCGGCTCAAGTTCGTCCAGATTTTGGCATAATTTGACATGCCATGAATATAGAACATTTTATGGCCAAAGTTCGGCAAAATTTTAAACATAGTTCGGTGTAAATGTAAACATAGTTCAGCCTGCAATGAAAATACAACATATTTCGGCTAAGTTTGGCCAGTTCATCCTCGTCATCTACGTGTTGCCCCTGCGTATCCATAGGTGCTCAACAAGATCATCCTGCAGCTGTTGATGCACCGCCGGATCTCGGATCTCCTGACTCATGGCGATGAATGCAGCCCAGGTTAGAGGCACCTGATGATCAGGCTTGGCAAGAGGACCCTGTCTGTAGTATGGCTCGTTCTGCTCGAGCAAACTCAGTGGATCCTTCCTTTCATCCTCAATGATCATGTTGAGGAAGAGCTTCCGGCTCATCCTGAAACAGCGTCGAAACACGTCCTCTCCATGGAGCGGCTCGTCGAGGTAGTCAGCATACAACAAGCAGTAGCCCTCTATCCTTTGTCTCGCCTTGCACTTACAGCGACCCGACGTTGAACCACCGCGCTTCGACTTCGCCATCTGCAGGTACAACTGGGCGAGCGAGGCGATGATCTCCATGTGCTCTGCATCTTCGGTGACCTCGGCGCTCTCCCCCTCCAACAATACGGCGAGTATCTCCTCGTCGTCAGAGTCCATGACGAGTATTTCGTCGTCATCGGAATCCATGGCCGAACAGGCCAAATGCCGAACACTTGGCCGGCGTGGTGGTGGGAGCACGTAGCAAAGCAGAGCTACGGCGAAGTTGGGCGGCGAAAGCGGTGGCGGAGTGGGCGACAACTACGGCGAGCATATCTAGAGGCGTGGGCATGTCTTGGCGTGGAGGAGCTCCGACGCCGAAGTCATGGCGACAGAGGCACTAGGATCTCTTCGCCACAATCTGGGCGAGTGGAGTGGGGGGAATGGGACTATCTCGCCGACAGAGCTGGCCCACGCCCATTTTCGCTGTCTCCGGCGTTTCCAGGGAGTACCTGGGATCCTGGGAATGGCCTGGGAGTCCGGAGCAAAGTTGGCCCAAACCCGGACGAAAACAGGTCCCTGGGTACGCGACTGGGCCGATTTTCGGCGTCCGAACATAAATTCGGTGGATCGGCGTCCTAGGTAGGCGAGTGGAGATGCTCTAACCCCTTAACTCTTTTGAAACCTTAAAGTAACCCCTTAACTGTTTTGAAACCTTAAAATAATCGCCGCTTTATGGTTTTATTCGAAAAAAGTGGCCGGATCTTTGACTTTTAAATCAGATTGAATAATAGCGCTAGATTCTTTCGGCTCAAACCGCTATCCAAGTTGTCCCGATTGTTTTAGCCATGGGATATTGACTATCAAGTGCTAAAAACATCCCCGGGCCCAAAATTTTACTATAATCCCGCATCCGGTGCACTTTCGTGTCCCTTTTTTACTCTGAATCACGATCTAGGTCACTAACGGGTGAGTCTCACATTGAAACAAACCCATTCATAGATTCTGGCTCCTGCCGATGTACACTTAGAAATGCTAAAATTCCTAGACTACCCTCCCACCTGGCCCGCTTCCATATAAGCCATGGGCCCGCATTCTGAAACGGACCCATATGGGCCCGCAATCAGCGTATGTGGGCAGAGTTTCGCTCTATGGAAGGCGTATTGGCCGCGACACGCATCCGCCCCGTGGCGGGAACCGTGTGGAGACGATGTGGCGCTGTGGGCTCGTGAAGGCCGCATTTTTCACGGTCGTGGGGCCATTGTAAGCGTACGTGGCGTCGTAGGTCCATGTCGTCCACGATATCTCGTGGTCGTGGGTCCCGTCTAGAGAGGACGTGGTGTCGTAAGCCCATGCAGTCCGCGGTTTATCGAAGGCATGGGGGGCGTCTTTAGCCGCCGTGGCACCGTAAGCTCATGCCATCCACAGTTTAGCGTGGACATGGGATTGTCCGTAGCCAACGTGTCGACCTAAACCCATATCGTCTATCAACGTACGTGGTAGACGATGCGGGTTCTCACGATCGGACCGCCCAGATGGCAAAGTAGACCGGTGATGTCCGCGGGTTGTCGTGACCAGATCGTATTGTGGATCCTGTTCATAGACGGGTGCATAGATCATAGAAGTACGCGGGTTGTCGCGGCGGGTCGTACTATGGCTCTTGTTCATAACCGAACTAGCAGCGTACATCGTAGACATCCGCGGGTTCTCGCGCCGATAACGTGCTTATCTTTCTATATACGGGTTTTCCAAACGACGCCCGGACTATAAATAACCTCTACCGTTGCTTTTTGCTTGCCATCTCAGTTACTGACCATACCCTCCACCTCGGCGACATCGCAGACGCGCATGCGCCATCGTTCATTGTCGGATTTCAGCCGTTCGGCCTTCCTCTCCTTCTGCTGCGTACTATACATACATACGCGTGGCGACGGCCGGGCCCGCTGCTCTACCAGATCTCTCCTCCGTCGTACCAGCGATCCAGAGATCTGGCAGACGGCGTTATTTTTTGCCTTTTTGTTGTAGTTTTATTTTCTTTTATAGTGCTTGGTTTTCCTTTTACTCTGCTTTTGTTTGCTTTTGTGTTTTTCTACGACCATTTCCTCGGCTATGTGCTCTCGGTAGCGTCGCGCCTCTCCAGAACGGTCTGCCCTCGCGCTCTCCTGGTCGACCTCTATGCCCTTTGCGGCTGCTTCAAGAGAGGATGATTTAGAGTAGATAAGCACACCTGAATGCATGTACTGTGATATGTTATAACTGTAGCCATAGGGTGTACTGATTGTGTTGTAATAGTAGAGACGTAGAGTGTGTAGTAGTTTGTGTTGTACCTGTGGCCAGTAATGTAAAGCAGTTGTATGACAATGAAAAAATGGGACGAGATCTCTACGGTACTTTTATCGCATCTATTGTAAAAAAATATTGATAATTAATGCATCATTTTTTCCATGTTTGTCGTATACTATGTATTTTATCTATGTACTTATTTCTTTGTGTCACCTTTACGACTCCTTAGATGTATGCATATGTGTCTTTACTTAGCTTCAGCTATAGAAAAATCAGTAAAAACCCGTGTTTGATATTAGAGACGTCCAAAACGACTGTTGTATGGGTTGTTCGGTTGTAGCTCTTTATTTCTTCTCCTTATTTGTATGGTTATATTCCTTGCACTTATCTTTAGTGTTTTTTAATGTGTATGTCGTTTAGACGTTTTTTCCGATGTGTATTCATTTCGATGTGAGTCATGCTCGGGATTGAACTTTTATGGCGGTATTTTTAAACGGAGTCGTGCTCGATCTTTAAGGGATAAGACGAGTTATTTAAACAGAGTCGTGGTCGGGATCAAACGGATAAGAGGAGCCATGAACATTATGTTTGTCGTCTGTGCCCTATGATGACGATGTTGACTTTGTCTTAGAGTTATACTAGAATGCTTTCGTAAACACGCATTGGACAATGTTAAGTGTGTATTCGTGTCCCAGGATACGACCTTTGTTTTAGAGGTCTACTAGAATGCTTTCGTAAACGTGCATAAGACTGAACCACGTGAGAAATGATTAAGTGTGTATGAACCACGTGAGAAATGATTAAGTGTGTATGCGTGTCTCAAAATGCGACCGACACGCATTACCTGGTGCAGACGTGTCTAGTCCTGCGTGTAAGCTGTGCGGAATATGAATTTGCGGAAATCGCATGTTCACAAAAGAATTGTTTATTACTTACCGACTCACTATTAGTTCCCCCATTATCTGCTTACCAGTATCTATAGCATGGCATAATTTTATATATAGCTCATGTTTTCGCTCTACCCGCGATGAGTTTAGACAATGTCATCAGTCCTTCTGGCTATGAGTCTTCATCTTAGACGTAAATGTAGTGCGACCATGTCATCCAGTGTTCTGCTTACTGGCCACACCTCGGGAGACGCAGAGAGAAGTCTAGTTTTTTAAGGAGGTCGAGAAAACACCTTTCGGCCCATAGATACATGGGTTTCTCCTCTGACCTGATGCCGACCCTTATCGCTAGAAACCCTTGGCAGGAGGGACATTTCAGCTCGTTCCCCTCCTTCCCCTGCCAACTGCCGCCGCCACCGTGCGCCGTCCTCGGTTCAGGCCGCGCCAGGCCAATTGCTCCCGCGCAGTAGGCCGCCGTCGTCGTCCGTCGCCATGTTCCCAACCCACGTTCTGACCGAGGTTGCCACGCAACAGAGATCTGGCTCGCGTCCAAGACAGTTGCCATGGATAATAAATAAGCTTCTCTACTCCATTGATTACAAGAATAAGCTACCATACATAGTATTAATGAAGGCTTAAAGTAACCCTAATCCACTATGTTTCTTCCACTATCTTTGCCATCGATTGGGTTCTCTGCCTGTCCCTACTCCTCCTCTGCATCGTCGTTCGCCTCTCATCGGAATCAATCACAATGTTCCTGGCATTGTTTGTTGATGACTGGATTCCTGCACCAATAACAGGGTTATTGTCGTGCTTGTAGCAAGAAATATTTAAGAGTTTGTCCTGATGGGAGATCGACGAACGGAAACAACACGACCCCGCAACCACGTTGTCAATGCGGCCATGTTTCAAACCCCAACCGTGGTTTGAAAATAGCCTATTCTATAAGTTACTAGAACAACGATAATTGATAGAGGTTTAAAGTATCTAATAACAAAGAACTTTTAAGAACAAAATAAACTAAGACGGAAATTAAACAGTAATATGAACTGAATTAAAGAGATTGTAGCTATAGGATTGAATGGGATGAGAGAGGGCTTCTAGGCTTCGGTCTCACTAGTACTAGATGGGAAAATATATGTGTGATCTATAAGAGATTCCTCAGACAAATAAACGTTCCTCATTTGATTACCGGGTTGTCACTCTGTGTGCACTATGCATGATTCTCGCGCGTCACCGCAAGGCAAAAAGGCACTTCCGGAACAAAGAATCACATAAACTCATCTTAGATCACAATAAATTCTAACTTAGCGCACTAGATCATACCTCGACCTAGAATTGAATCAATCACTCACACATGGATGAACATCAAAACATATATAAATATATAATGATGTCACAACCGTGTTCAATCTAACAATTACTAAACACAAGAGATGGAGATGATGATGGAGATGGAGATCGATGCGTGGTGGTGGTGATGCCGTCCTTCTCCTCCTCTTCTTCTTGCTTGGATGCCTTGATGGTGATGGTGTTGAGGGAGATCTAGATCTCGGAGGTGTGGTTGAGGCAGAGCTCCGCCGCCGTGGAGATCGGATGGGTGGCGGTGGTGGCAGGGCTACGCCCCTGGAGGGATATGGTGTATTATGGCTTCCTCCTCTCTCTCACTTGACTCCTTACTCCTTTATATAGGACTTCGGGGTGTCCTAGGGTTCCCTCAATACCGTCATATGACTTAGGAAAGGTTCTGAAGCTTTTAGGGGGAGCTATACGGCCGGAATTTTTGCTCCCACCGTATAGTTGGTCGTTAAAACTTCGGGTTCCGCAGTGTTTTGATCGCCATTTTTTATACAAACTCCGTTTTGGATGTTCTTAGGCTCGTTGGATTCGTCTTGACGAAGGATACAACCCCATGGTATTGGATCTTCATTTTGAGAAAGTGGAAAAATCCACATTTCCAACCTCTCAAATGGCTAAGTCTGGTCCCTGCAGCTCCTCCATACTATGCTCTCTTTGTTCCCTTTGCCTTTGTTTTATCCATAATCATTATCAACACCTACACACATGTCAAATACAAGGAAGAGGGATAAAATTCTACCTAAACTAATAAATATGCAAAGCTCGTATGAAAATGAATGAATAACAGAAACCATGCATATTTGGCATAACTGCAGCTAGATAAAGCATAAGATGGGTGGTTGATATGCATAAAATACTTCTATAAAAGTGTATATAAACTCTGTAGGGGTTCGTAGCATGGAAAACAAAAAATTCTACCGCATGCACACAAACAAGCCAAGATATATCTACTAGATTGTAGCAACGAGTTGATTAGAGTACTCACCCTCGAAGATTCCAAAGCGGTTAACGAGAGCAGATTCTCGTGGGTGATGTAGTCGTACACTTGCCGATCTCAATATCACGTAGACGATCCTTCCGGCGCTGCGTTCTGGCAGCGCTTCCGCAGTCGGTCACACGTTCGGTACTCGATGAAGACCTTCCTCTCCCTTGTTCCAGCAGGCAGCGGAGGTTGTAGTTCTCCCCTCGCAATTCCGGCAGCACGACGGCGTGGTGTCGGAAGTAGAGGGAAGATCTCGCAGGGCTTCGTTAAGCCGGTGTGAGTTATGGTGGATCTAGGATTTTCCGGCGATCTAGGTTTAGAAGGTCGGGAGGAGGAGGAGGTCTCGGCGGCGGCTAGGGCGACGGCGATGAGGCGGCGGCGGCGCGGCTGACAGTGGCGGCTAGGCGGTGGCGCACGGGTGGGCTGACTCTTGTGTTGTTTGGGGCAGCCCTCCCCCTCTATTTATGAGAGGGGGGCAGCCTTGGGAAGGGAGAGTTTGAATCCAGACCCAAACCCAAGTTGGATTGAAGGAAGGACTCTTTCCTTCTTCCACTAGGAAACCTTTGTTCCAGTTTGACTTTTCAAACCTCCACGTTTGACTTTCAATTTAGAGCTTTAATTCTCTTTTGCAAATGCCCAAACCAAGTGACCTAGGATATGATCCAATCATTCCACTTGCCCATGACATATTCATGGACCATTCCCCTTTCGGTCCGGTGAACCTTCTAGAATCTTCTACAACCTCTCCGATGAAAACATCGAAATCATTCCCGAACTCCGGAATCGGACTTTCCTTATATGAATCTTATTCTTCGGACCATTCCGGATCTCCTCGTGATATCTCGGATCCCATCCGACTCCAAACAACATTCGGTATCCCTACTTACATTCCATATCTATTAAACAACATCGAATCCTTAAGTGTGTCTCCCTACGGTTCATGAATTATGCGGACATGACCGAGACACTTCTCCGATCAATAACCAATAGAGGAATCTGGAAATTCATATGGCTCCCACATATTTCAACGATTACTTTGCGATCGAATGAATCACTCACATACGATACCAATTTCTCTTTGTCTTGCTGTAGTTTACTTATCCGAGGTTTGATCGTCGGTATCTCTGCATACCTAGTTCAACCTCGTTACCGATAAGTACTCTTTTCTTGTTCCCGTGATATGTGATCCCTTGTGAGCCAGTAACATGCCTGCAAGCCAATTGGATGACATTCCACCGAGAGGGCCCAAAGTATATCTATCCGTCATATGGATGGACAAATCCCACTCTTGATCCATGTGCCTCAACATATACTTTCCGAACACTCAGTGCCACCTTTATGGCCACCCAGATACGTGTGGTGTTTGATGTCATCAAAGCATCCTTCCGGTGATGGTGATTAGCATGATCTCATGGTCGAAGGAATTAGGTTACTATGTATCAGAAAGCTTATAGCAAATGAACTATTGAAATGACTTGATCTTAATGCTACACTTATCTATATGAGTATGTCCATCATACCATTCTCCTAATGATATGATCTTGTTGTTAATAACATCTCAATGTTCATGATCAAGAAACCACGATCATCTATTAACCAACAAGCTAGTATTATAAAGATGCTTTACCAGGGACTCTAATTTAGTTTACAAATCACACAAGTATTAATGTTTCCGGTTAATACTATTATAGCATGAATGTAAACATTTATCATAAACACAAAGATATAATAATAACCACTTTTATTATTGCCTCTAGAGCATATCTCCAACAAATTCCACTCATCATTTGCCCTCCTCAAGAACTCTTCGTGGTGCGCCGTCTTGATGACGGTGCAGATTATGGGGCCACGAACGGCCCAGAATCGCTCTCTCCCTTCGTGGTTGTAGATATCCCGGTGGACCCGCCACCCATGAATGACGTACAGGGAAAGCTCCACCTTTCGTTCCTTCTTGAAATGATTTGGCCAATACATGCTCGTGGGTGAGTACCGGGCCATTTCCTTCTTATGCTGCGGCAGCTGGCGACGACGCTTCTTGATCTGCATCGACAATTCGTTGCCGCGCAAGAGCGGCACCACGGGCACACCGGCGTAGCTGAGCTCGATGCCTGCCAGAAGCATCACGCGCAGGGGTACGAGGATGACATAGTGTGAAAACATCACAACCTCGTAAAATTTTAGGTTAGACCTCTTCATGGTAGCGGGGAGGAGAGAGTGTGAGGGTGGGGATGGACCGACCCTCAGCGGGAGGAGAGAGCGTGAGTATGAGACGACAAAGCGAAGCTGGAATCAAAACGGAATATTTGCTTTGACGGATTGCACATAATATGCGTCTATTTCGCCCCAGCCCTCGCGGAGGGGAAAACACGTTTTTTCTCGGCCCTTATTCACATATTAAGGACCGGAAGGATATGGGGTATGCTAGAGATGCTCTAACACCCCATTCGTCTAAAACTCATGTTTATGCCCAAACTATCCTTGTTTAAGCGGTTGGACTATATATAGAGCCCCCACCCCTGGCCTATTGTAACCTTAAAGACATAGATGATAGACTAGAAACCCTAGATTGGATACTTCTAGTCATGTCTTCCCTCACTTATCAGGGGAGCCTATCATCACCACCTCTTTGGACTTTGCCTTGATGGTATCCAAGTTGTACAAGACCTCCACCTTTGAGTTGTTTCTAGGTGTAGTTGTCAAGACCCTCTTCAAGATGTTATTCCCTCTCCGATTGAGATTGACGGGAAGCACGTTGACCGATCTTCCTTATAAGGATTCTATCAGACCGGTAGCTGCTGGCAGGAGCAATAGGCCGTGCATCGTGTTGTTTTTGAGTGTGTTCATCGTGTTCTTCGCATGGTGTGTGTTTGTTTCCACTACCTCTCATTTGTCCATGCTTTCCCCCACAAACTGACCATGAGATCCGTGAATATCGGGTCACCCTTCAAGGATAACCCCTATCATATGGTATCGGAGCCTTTAGTTGCCACATATTTCTCTTTAATTAGGTATTTTCCCCATAAATTCATTTTTTTTTTCAAAAATAACCCCAATTTCGTGTTTTAGATCAGTGAGGTTTGAGAGTGTTTTGATAGGTTTTGATCCATAGATTCGTTATAAAACTTATTAATCTACCTTCCCTTGTATTTTTATAGCCTAATTCCTTGATTTAATAGTGTAAAAACCTGTATTTTACTTTATTTTTTTGTAGGAAATATAATAACTCGCAATCAACGGCCGTGGCGCACAGATGGGTGCATTGCCGTGTCGCGGGCAAGCCCCGTCCTATGAATATAGTTTTATGGAAGCATAAAAATTGGAAAAAGTTTGTTAATCTTATGACCAGATTGCTTCACATCGTACGGCCACACGCTACTGTTAATTCTAAGTCAAACTTAATAAGGGAAACATAGCAATATTTATGACACTAAATTGGTGCCACTAGATCCATTTTCAAATTTAGTTTTATAATATATCAATTTGATGTAATATATATTACTATATTTATCTATAAAGTTCGTCACATTTAATAAAATTTGACTTAGACAAAAGTTATAAGTACACTTATTTGCGGACGAAGGTAGTAAGCTTGATCTCTTCACAAAGATAGTAAAATCCACTCTAAAATTTATGTATCTAATAACTACTCCCTCGGTTTCATAATATAAGATGTTTTGGCTTTTGTGAAACAAATGTATCTAGTCTTTTTTAGTGTGTAATTTCACTCTGAATTTAGATACTAAAAAATGTCTAGATTTATTCGTTTCACAAAGTTAAAATCTTTTTTTTTGAAGTAAGATCACATAAAATGAGCAGACGCGCCGCCTCATTAAAAACCCTCCAGTCCCCTTAGGTACCCTGGTAGAGAAAAGAGTGCGTAAGAAACCTGTCGCTCTGAGTTTGTTACATAGTGTTCTTACAGTCAAGAGTGATCAAGTTCCGAACACAGTCCGGAGCTGAATCACGAGAAATATCCGACAGGCCGGATTTTCCTAGCTGGGCTAAAACATGAGCAAATCCATTGCTCACACGGTCCACTTTAACAACAGATATATCCCGATGGATTTTTAAGAGCTCCCTCGCCTCAAGGATCACTGGCCAGCTCGCAGAGAGGTCATTCTCCCTTGAAGAGAGTGCTTGGACAGCATATAAGCAATCGGATTCCAACGTAGCAGGCCATCGTCTCAAATTAATGAGATGACGAAGACCTTCAAGGCAAGCAAGAACCTCAGCTTCTTCTGCACTACCATAGAGGGGTAGAAATTTCCACTCCGAGAGAATTGTTCGTCCTTGATGGTCACGGATGACGATACCAATACCTCCTTTCTTGGATGCCGCATCCCACCCAGCGTCAACATTTTCCTTAATCACACCCTCAGGAGGAACTATCCATACCGATAGGAGTTGAGATGTGTCCTTGTTACCTGAGCCGAGCCTTGCAAAGGTGCTATGATAGTTCACCAGAAAATTTACAGACGCATTGATAGAAGCCTTTCCGTCGCCATGAATGATATTATTTCGATGGTGCCAGACCCGCCAAAGAAGGTAGATGATTAGTGGCCGAGAGTCCGCATGAGCACTGTCAAGTACATGGAGGAGCCAGTCTTTGCCCGAGGGCCAGAAGGTGTTCTCTGAAGGGAGGGTCCAGTGAGCTCGCAGCCCATCTCGCAGCGCCCTTGCAAGAGTACAGCGCACTAGTGCATGGTGTGTGTCTTCTTCTTCTTGCCCACAGATGGAGCATATTGGATTCACTGAGTTGATCCTTCGGTGCAAGCTGGCGAGAACACCAAGGGACTCCGTTGCTGTCCGCCAAGAAAAGATTCGCATCTTTTGTGGCACCCGAGCCTTCCGCACCAGATCCCATACCTTCTGATCGCCCGTAGGTGCATTGCTTGACTATCCCTGACTCAACCTCCCTAGTGTTTCCTGCATGCCAATGCGGTATGCAGACCGCACACTGAAAATTCCATTTTTTCACCGCTCCAAGCCAAAAAGTCATCGTGACCCCGAGCCGCGAGTTTGATGCTCAAGATAGTATCCACATCATGGGGCCAACAACACTCTCGTATCACATCTTCTTTCCAGGAGCGATTCCCCTGATCAATAAGGTTGGAAACCCATTTTAGCCGAGATGATCCCCTCTTACCATCGACTTTCAGGGCACCCGGGCGAGGAAGCCAATTATCTCGGAAAATTTTAACCATCGAGCCTGTACCAATTCTCCATATCACCCCCTTCTTCACTAGCTCTAAACCAAAGACCAGGCCCTTCCAAGTATGCGACTGGTTTTTAATAAAAGCAGTGTCAATTAAATTCCCGGCTGGATAATAGTGAGCTTTCAGGAGTCTCGCGCACAGACTTCCAGGGAACTGCAGCAGCCGCCAAGCTTGGCGTGCTAAAAGCGCCTGGTTAAACACGCGCAGATCTCTGAAACCCGTTCCGCCCTGTGCTTTTGGCCGTGTCAGTTTCTCCCAAGATAACCAGTGCATTTTCTTCTTGTTCATCTCATCACCCCACTAAAAGTTTCGGATAATCTGCTCCAGTTCATCGACCAGTCCCAACGGAAATTTGAAGACCCCCATAGCATATGTGGAAATCGCCTGGAGGACAGACTTGATTAAGATTTCCTTTGCACCCGACGACATATATTTTTCACACTAGTCGCTTGCATGCTTAGAAAATTTCCCTCTCGTTGTTTTGAACTTTCCCTTATTTAATCTTACTTCTGGTACCGGCAGGCCTAAATATTTTTCTTCAAAACAGTGGGTCTCATACTTGAGAATATTTTTCATCTCATCTTGCACAGCTGCCGAGACTTGGTCTCCAAACATTATTGAGCATTTGCCTAAGCTGACAAGTTGAGAAGTACCTAGCTCATAATTATCCAGGATGGATTTTATCACTGTTGCTTGCTCCACCGATCCCTCAAAAAATAGTAGGCTGTCATCCGCGAACAAAAGATGAGAAATACCAGGGGCCTTCCGACATATGTAAAGCTCACGTAGGGATAGATTTTCAATCTCCAGCCGAATTAGACACGATAAACCGTCAGCAACAAATAGGAAAAGGTACGGTGAAAGTGGTGAAGGGAATATGCCCGAGAGGCAATAATAAAGTGGTTATTATCGTATTCCTTGTTTATGATAAATGTTTATTTTGCATGCTATAATTGTATTAATACGGAAACGTTAATACATGTGTGTTTAATAAACAAACAGAAAGTTCCTAGTTATGCCTCTCTTATAAACTAGCTCGTTGATTAACAAGATGATCAAGGTTTCCTGATCATGGACATTGGATCTTGTTAATAAGGGGATCACAACATTAGTGTAATGGTGTGATGAACATTTATCCGAAGTATAGCATTACGATCAAAGTCATTGAGTTTATATTGCTATAACAACTTACGAACTGATCCTAATCCTTAGACCATGAGATCATGTCAATCACTAACACCGGAAGAGTTTCTTGATAACATCAAACGTCACACCGTAATAGGGTGATTATAAAGATGGATTCAGAACTAATAAAGTGTTATGTTGAGGCTCATGGATCGAGAGTGGAATTTGTTCATCCCGATGACGGATAGATATACTCTGGGCCCTCTCGGTGATATCACATTGATTAGCTTGCAAGCAAGTGATTTGATCACTAGAATGTTATATCACGGAAACGAGAAAAGAGTGCATGTCAGTAACGAGATCAAACTAGGTATGGAGATACCGATGATCGAATCTCGGACATGTAATATATCGTGAAACAAAGGGATTAAGATACTAGCGTAAAAGGTTCCGACGATCACAAGAAAGTCATTGTTGAATGTGTGGGAGTCAGTATGGGTCTCCAGATCCGGCTTCTGATTATTGATCTGAGAGGAGTCTCGATCATGTCCGCATTATTCGCGAACCGTAGGGTGACACACTTAAGAGACACCGACATCCATTTGGAGCAAAAGTTTCATGCCGAAAAGAAAAGGAAAGCGTAGGAATTTATTTCACTAGACACCGAAACTGTTTCGGTTGAAATTGCTGAAACTGGTTCTGCATGTGAAATGGAATACTAGCAAGGGGTTTTATGTGAATGTTTGTTAATTAAAGTAATTAACAAAATTCTGAATAAATAAATAAAAGAGTTTTATTTAAATGAGAGCTTGCATTAAATTTGGTGGAAATTTAATGCATGTGAGTGGATTTTTGAGTGGAGGCTTTTTAATGGGAGTGGAGGTTTTTCATTTTGAGTGGGAGCTCCACCCACATGAATGTGGAAGAGGTGGGGGCAGCCCCCATGGCTGGGCGCCATGCCCCTTGGGTGCCCCCCTCTCCCCTATAAAAGTCCCCCCTCTCCTCCTCTCAAAGCACACCTCCTCGTGAAGGATCTCTCTCCCCCTCTAGAATTTATCCCCCATGGTCTCGGACTAGCGAGATACATGTTCCCGGTGGCTTTTTGGCAAGAAAGAGTTGTGCTTCCGCTGCATCGCTGGAGCGAGGAGGCGGAGGTTGCTCGGTGCCTCGAACGTGTGTGCGAGCATGGATGCGCTGTTGTTTTGCGGCGCTAGGACTTCCTCTCGATCTTGAGATCGGCAAGAGATCGTCTACATCAACCACGAGTTTGGACTCGTTAAGCTTTGTCGGTATTCAAGGGTATGTTCTCTACGGATATACATCCGCCCGTTGTTTGTATCTAGTAGATAGATCTTGGTACATAGTTGTTCCCATCGTAGGAAATTTTTTGTTTTCTATGCTGCGAACCCTACAGTGGTATCAGAGCCGGATCTATGCGTAGATACTTTGCACGGGTAGTACACATATGAGTATGTGGGCGATGATGATCATTTTATTGCTTCTTAGTTGTACTTTGGATATTGGTGGCATAGTGGGATGAAGCGGCCCGGACAAACTTTACATGTCCTCGCACATGAGACCTGTTCCACACTTGACATGCAACTAGTTTTGCATAAGTGGCTAGCGGGTGTCTGTCTCTCCTACTATAGTCAATATCTAATTTGCAACGAGTTGTCAACAATTTGGTTATCCTCGTTGTGGTTCATGTTCGTAGGTAAGAACGGTTCTATCTTCGAAAGCCCTAAGCCACGTAAAACTTGCAATGGATAAATTAGAGGCGTCTAGTTTAGATTGTTGCTCGGCTAGTGTTATGATATGGTGATGTTATAAGTAGAAGTATAAGATGATACTCTTACAACACACATAACGTGTAGGTTCCATAGACCTTGGCCTTGCACATAGAGGTATGATAGAGATCATACCACGGTGCACATGATGGAGATCATATGCGGGAACCATATCATTTCACTTATTAACATGTGATGTCTGATTGCATCTTATATTGCTTGTTTGGCGTTTTATTAGCATAATAAGATGATCCCTCATTTAGATATCAAGATAAGAATGTGTTCTTCCTTAAGTATGCACCGACAATGTTTCGTCGCTTCAAGACATCACGTGATGATCGGGTGTACTTGAATCCATGAGCATATCTCGGGTGTACTTGAATCCATGAGCATATCTCGGGTGTAAGACAGTTACACACGCGAATACTAAGGTTCTTACTTGGCGAGCCTAGCATGTACAGACATGGCCTCGGAACACGGACCAAAAGGTTAAGCATGAGTCATATGTTTTTGATATGATGACCATATGGATGCTCGCCTTTGAAGCTATACCGACTCACGTGATGATCGGACTTGGTGTAGTGGATTTGGTTCATGTAATCACCAAAAAGACACGAGCGATGTCGTTTTTTGAGTGGGAGTTTATTTCTAATTTGGATTAGTAGAACTCAATTTATCATAAATTAAATCAAAGTGAATTTGCATAATTTGTTGTAGTCATTGGCATTCGTTCACCACCTTATGCATAGTTGTAATTGAGATAATAGAACTATAGAATTCTGGATATATACTTTACGAACTTGTATCGTATTGTGTTGAGTGTCAATCTAAAGTTTAAAGTCCTATTGCAAACTTTCAGCAAACTCTGTTTACTCCGTGAAATTTAATAATTGGTATTAAATCGAGAGTAACAATTCCAGTGTTAGTATCTTAAGTATCATGTTTGCCTCCATGATTCTTGATTGTTTATATCAAGTTTATCTAGGAGCTGAAAGAATTGTTTCAGAAACCATCATGTGTGACAGATATAACGATATCTGAAACAATGTTTTGGTTGCAATATGATAGAGTATAATATATGTTCTCATATTGGATGAGAATTTACGAAGGTTGGAGATGCTAGACATCCTAATCATCCAAAAGGGTTTTGGAAAGTAATGTTATACTCATGATTCGCCTTTATAAGCTACAGTAGCTTGATCATGAAAGTCGTCATGATAAGAGTGAATAGAAGATGTATGTAAAGTGTTTACTACACTAAAAGATTACTAAAGAATGGATTTTGAAAGAGTACCGATCATTTTGATGATGGTGATCTACTTCAAAGTGCAAGTCCAAAGGTATTATTATTTGAATATACACGCTTTGGACTATGTGTCATGTATATGGCGCCACTTTTGATGTTGATAGATTCTTTTAAAAAGGAAAAGGAAATGCTGAAAGAGAATCTATAAAATATATTTCGCAGAAAAGAAAAGATTGAAAATATCCAATTTAGGTATATGGATGATATACATGTTATGGTTGTATTCTTTGCTTGTTAAACAATGTGGTTTTTGGGTATTGGATACCGAATTGGTTCGTATGAAATTTCATACGGAATGACGCAATTCATGAACCACAATGGCCTAAGTAACTAGCAACAGAATATGTGATGATGTTCATCGAAAACAAACAAACCATTGTTTGTATTTCTCGTTGACATCAAGGCTTGACTTCAAGATTTGTTTTAATAATTGTTATTTGAATCAGGTATTATGAGAACAAAGGTTGTTCAAATAATTACCGTATTCCATATAAGATGGATGATTTACAAATCTAGTTGGAGAAATCACATCCATAAAACCTAATGCTAAAATGTCGCAAGACAAATGATTGAAAGATCACTTATGAAGTGACATCGCTGTTTAAATTATATTGGAAATAAAACATGAAGAAACTCCATTTTCATGGATTTTTGGAGTCTTTGATTTGATCAAGTGACGCTTGTGAGACTTTCCTCGGGATAATTAAAACTTCGTTCAAAGGCCAAAGAACGAACGACTAACATATTGGAATTTATACATATCGATGTATGTAGTCCATTATGTGTAGTCGTAAGCGATGGGTTTCAACTTCATATACTTTCTCCGGAAATTTGAGTGAATATTCACTTAATGAGAAAGAAGTGTGAAATATTTGAAAATGTTCAAAGACTTTCAAGATGAAGTGAAAATCATTGTGACAATAAAATAAATGGTTTATGATTTTATCATAAGGGATTTATTTGAGTTACAAGTGTAACAAGAAAATAAATGAATTATGATTTTATCATAAAGGGATTTATTTGAGTTGCAATTTTAGCAAAACACCTAGATTTACATATCCCGAAACACCATAGGAATATGGAGTGTTTGAGATTTGTAATAAAACCTTGTTTGATATGGTTGGATCAAAGGTGTTATTTATAAAACTGCCATTATGTTTTAAAAGATTAAAAGCTTTAGAGACTACCGCTTTTACACTGAAAAGAGCTCCATCTTGATCCGTTGAAATGACACCATGGAAGTTATGGTTTGGGGTAAAACCCAAGTTGTCATTTCTTAAATTTTGGTATGCTAAACATAAGTAAGATGTTTACTGTAGGGGTTCGTAGCATGGAAAACAAAAAATTTCTATCGCATACAAACAAACAAGCCAAGATCTATCTACTAGATTGTAGCAACGAGTCGATGGAATAACTTACCCTCGAAGATTCCAAAGCATTTAACGAGAGCGGATTCTCGTGGGTGATGTAGTCGTACTCTTCCCGATCTCAAGATCGTGTAGACGATCCTTCCGGCGCTGCGTTCCGGCAGCGCTCCCGCAGTCGGTCACACGTTCGGTACTCGACGAAGACCTTCCTCTCCCTTGTTCCAGCAGGCAGCGGAGGTTGTAGCACTCTCCTCGCGATTCCGGCAGCACAACGGCGTGGTACCGGAAGTAGAGGGGAGATCCCGCAGGGCTTCGCCTTAAGCCGGAGCGAGTATGGTGGATTATGAGAGAGGGCTATTAGTGGTCTAGAGATTAGACACACCAATTAGAAGGCTCTAAACCGCAGGCTAAAGCAATTAGAAGCTCTAAACCAAAACGGCTCTAAACCGGAGATTAGAGGTAGAAACTTGTGTGTCTAGAGGAGGGGGCCCTGCCCCTCCTTTTATAGGTGGGGAGGCGCGGCCAGGGGAGGGGAGTCCCTCCCCAAGTTGGCCTTGGGTGGCGCGCCGGCTTGGGGAGGATACTCCTCCCTCAAGTCGGTTCCCAACTCCTCTTGCTTGTTTCCCACAGTTTCTTGTTTTAGCCGTTTGACTTTCAAACTGGACATTTGACTTTTCTGTTTTAGGATTCAATTTAATCCTTTATTTGGGACAGCAAGAACACTTAGTACATGATGCAATCATTCCAATATGTAATGACACATTCATGTACCCCTCCCCCCTCCCGGAGTGCCGGACATTCCGGAACCTTCTAGAACATTCACCGGAATCATATCCGAACTCCGAAACGGGACTTTCTTTATATGAATCTTATTCTCCGGACCATTCCGGATCACCTCGTGATATCCTGGATCCCATCCGAGACTCCGAACAACATTCGGTCTCTTTCTCATAAGACCATAACTACTTAAAACAACGTCGAATCCTTAAGTGTGTCTCCCTACGGTTCGTGAATTATGCGGACATGATCGAGACACTTCTCCGAACAATAACCAATAGAGGAATCTGGAAATTCATATGGCTCCCACATATTTCTACGATTACTTTGAGATCGAATGAACCACTTACATACGATACCAATTTCCCTTTGTCTCACGATATGTTACTTATCCGAGGTTATGATCGTCGGTATCTCTGCATACCTAGTTCAACCTAGTTACTGATAAGTACTCTTTTCTCGTTCCCGTGATATGTGATCCCTTGTGAGCCAGTCACATGCTTGCAAGCTAATTGGATGACATTTCACCGAGAGGGCCCAGAGAATATCTATCCGTCATATGGATGGACAAATCCCACTCTTGATCCATGTGTCTCAACCAATACTTTCCGAACACTCAATGCCACCTTTATAGCCACCCAGTTACGGTGTGGTGTTTGATGTCATCAAAGCATCCATCCGGTAAAGGTGATATGCATGATCTCATGGTCGAAGGAATTAGGTTACTATGTATCAGAAAGCATATAGCAATTGAACTATTGAAATGACTTGATCTTTATGCTACGCTTATCTATAGGAGTATGTCCACCATATCATTCTCCTAACGATATGATCTTGTTGTTGATAACATCTCAATGTTCATGATAGGGAAACCACAATCATTTATCAACCAACAAGCTAGTGAAGTATAGAGGCTATACTAGGGACTTCAAACTAAGTTTACAAATCACACAAGTATTAATGTTTCCCTGTTAATACTATTATAGCATGAATGTAAACATTTATCATAAACACAAAGATATAATAATAACTACATTTATTATTGCCTCTAGGGCATATCTCCAACAGTCTCCCACTTGCACTAGAGTCATCTAATCTAGATTACATGGTAATATACCGAACACCCATGGCAGTTTGGTGTTGGTCATGTTTTGCCCTCGGGAGAGGTTTAGTCAACGGATCCGCCACATTCAGATCTGTGTGTACTTTGCAAATCTTTATATCCCCATCCTGGATATGTTCTCGAATAGCGTGAAAACGTAGCTTGATATGCTTCAGCTTCTTGTGTGACCTTGGTTCTTGCGCATTGGCTATGGCGCCCATGTTATCACAGTAGATAGACATTGGGTCCAGCGCACTCGGAACCACACCCAGCTCTGTAATGAACTCTTTCATCCATATCGCTTCTTGTGAAGCCTCCGAAGCAGCCATGTATTCCGATTCAGTTGAAGATCTTGCCACAACGCTTTGCTTTGCACTCCTCCAGCTAACTGCTGCACCATTCAAAATAAATACGTATCCAGATTGTGATTTAGAATCATCCGGATCGGTGTTCCAACTAGCATCGGTGTAACCATTAACAACGAGTTGTTTATCACCTCCATAAGAAAGAACCATATCCTTAGTTCTTCTCAAGTACTTAAGGATGTTTTTGACCGCTGTCCAATGATCCACTCCTGGATCACTTTGATATCTGCTAGTTAGACTAACAGTATATGCGATGTCGGGTCTAGTACATAGCATGGCATACATTAGAGATCCTATGGCTGATGCATAGGGAGTCTTACTCATCCTTTCTCTATCTTCTGCCGATGTCGGACTTTGAGTTTTACTCAAGGTCGTATTGGGCAACATGGGCAAGAACCCTTTCTTGCTTTCTTCCATTCCAAACCTCTTTAGAACTTTGTCCAAATATGTACTCTGTGACAATGATATTTGGCGTTTCGATCTATCTCTATAAATCTTTATGTCTAATATGTAAGCTGCTTCGCCAAGATCCTTCATTGAAAAACTATTATTCAAATATTCTTTGACACTATTAAGAAGGTCTACATCATTCCCAATCAACAATATGTCATCCACATATAGTATTAAGAATGCTACAGAGCTCCCACTCACTTTCTTGTAAATACAAGCTTCTCCATAAGTTTGTATAAAACCAAAACTTTTGATTACCTTATCAAAACGTTGATTCCAACTTCGGGATGCTTGCTTCAATCCATAGATGGACCGTTGAAGTTTGCATACCTTGTTAGCATCTTTAGGATCGACAAAACCTTTGGGTTGCATCATATACAACTCTTCATCAATGTCTCCATTGAGGAATGCTGTTTTGACATCCATCTGCCATATCTCATATTCATAATATGCAGCGATTGCTAACATAATCCTCACAGACTTTAGCTTCACTACCGGTGAGAAAGTCTCATCGTAGTCAACTCCTTGAATTTGTCGAAACCCTTTTGCGACAAGTCGAGCTTTATAGACAGTAACATTACCATCAGCATATGTTTTCTTCTTGAAAATCCATTTGTTCTCGACAGCCTTTCGGCCATCCGGTAAGTCCACCAAAGTCCATACTTGGTTTTAGTACATGGATCCAATCTCGGATTTCATGGCTTCTTGCCATTTATTGGAATCTGGGCTCATCATCGCTTCCTCATATGTCTCGGGGTCATCGGTGTTGTCCACCAACATGACACTCATAACGGGATCATACCAATCTGGAGTGGTACGATTTCTCGTTGACCTCCGAGGCTCTGTAGCAACTTCAACCGAAGTTTCATGATCACCATCATTAGCTCCCTCTCTAATTGGTGCAGGCACCACAGGAACTTCTTCCGGTGCTGCGCTACTCGCAATTTCGAGAGAAGGTTCGACAACCTCGTCGAGTTCTACTTTCCTTCCAGTCACTTCTTTCGAGAGAAATTCCTTCTCTAGAAAGGATCCATTCTTGGCAACGAAGATTTTGCCTTCGGATCTATGATAGAAGGTATACCCAATAGTTTCCTTCGGGTATCCTATGAAGACGCATTTTTCCGCTTTGGGTTCAAGCTTGTCCGGCTGTAACTTCTTTACATAGGCTTCGCATCCCCAAATTTTAAGGAACGACAATTTAGGTTTCTTCCCAAACCATAATTCATACGGTGTCGTTTCAACGGATTTAGACGGTGCCCTATTTAAAGTGAATGCGGCTGTTTCTAATGCATAACCCCAAAATGATAGCGGTAAATCTGTAAGTGACATCATAGAACGAACCATATCTAAGAGAGTTCGATTACGACGTTCGGACACACCATTACGCTGTGGTGTTCCCGGCGGTGTCAATTGTGAAAGTATTCCGCATTTCTTCAAATGCTCGCCAAACTCGTAACTTAGATATTCACCTCCACGATCAGAACGTAGAAATTTAATCTTCTTGTTACGTTGATTCTCTACCTCACTTTGAAACTCCTTAAACTTCTCAAAAGTTTCGGACTTATGTTTCATGAAATAGATATACCCATATCTACTCAAGTCATCCGTGAAGGTAAGAACATAACGATAACCACCGCGTGATGCTACACTCATTGGACCACACACATCGGTATGTATGATTTCCAATAAGTCCGTAGCTCGCTCCATTATACCAGAAAATGGAGTCTTAGTCATTTTTCCCATCAGACATGCTTCGCATCTTTCAAGTGATTCAAAATCAAGTGATTCAAGAAGTCCATCGGAATGGAGTTTCTTCATACGCTTCACTCCAATGTGACCAAGACGACAGTGCCACATATAGGTCGAATTATCGCTTGATTTCAAACGTTTAGCCTCAATGTTGTTGATATGTGTATTTCCACTATCGAGATTCAATAAGAATAGACCATCTATCAAAGGTGCATGTGCGTAAAACATATTACTCATATAAATCGAACAACCATTATTCTCGGACTTAAACAAGTAACCGTCTCGCAATAAACAAGATCCCGATATAATGTTCATGCTCAACGCAGGCACCAAATAACAATTATTTAAGTATAAAACTAATCCCGATGGTAGATGAAGGGGTAGCGTGCCGACCGCGATCACATCAACCTTTGATCCGTTTCCCACGCGCATCGTCACCTCGTTCTTCGCTAGCTTCCGTTTATTCTGCAGCACCTGTTTCGAGTTACAAATATGAGCAACCGAACCAGTATCAAATACCTAGGCACTACTACGAGTACTAGTGAGATACACATCAATAACATGTATATCAGATATACCTTTCTTCTTGATGTTGCCGTTCTTCAAATCCGCCAAGTACTTTGGGCAATTCCGCTTCCAGTGACCTTCTCCCTTGCAGTAAAAGCACTCAGTATCAGGCTTGGGTCCAGCCTTGGTCTTCTTCGCCGGCGTGGTAACTTTCTTACCACCCTTCTTGAAGTGTCCCTTTTGCTTAGACTTGCCTTTCTTGAATTTGGTGGTCTTATTGACCAACAACACTTGGTGCTCTTTCTTGATCTCCACTTCTGCAGATTTCAACATGGCAAAGAGTTCTGGCAACGTCTTGTTCATGTTCTGCATGTTGTAGTTCATCACAAAGTTCTTGTAACTTGGTGGTAGTGATTGGAGGACACGGTAAATCCCCAAAGCATTAGGAATCACAATACCCAAGCTTTGAAGTTTGTTTGCGTGCCCAGACATATTAAGCACATGCTCACTGACGGAGCTGCCCTCTTCCATCTTGCAGTTAAAGAACTTTTCAGAAGCTTCATAACTTTCAATTGTCGCATGAGTCTCAAAAATCAATTTGAGATCCTCGACAATATCATATGGGTCTGAATCCTCAAACCTTTTCTGAAGCTCCGATTCCAAACCATACAAGATAGCACACTGAACTATGGAGTACTGATTCTTCCGAGCGAGGTAAACATTCTTTACTTCATCGGGAGCATCATCTGCAGGTGGGTCACCCAGCGGTGCATCCAGCACATAGGTCAAATTACCAGCTGTGAGGACAATCCTCAAATTGCGGAACCAATCCGCGAAGTTGCTTCCATTGTTTTTCAACTTTTCTTTCTCTAGGAACGCATTAAAATTGATGGTAGGGGCTGCCATTGATCTACAACATATTTGCAATAGTTTAGACTAAGTTTATGACAAATTGAGTTCAAATTAATTAATGAAATTAAACTAGGTGAACTCCCACTCAAAACAATATCCCTCACATTGTTTTAGTGATCACACGAACCAAATCCACCATACCAACACCGATCATCACGAGAATTGATATAGCTTCAATGGCGAACAATCGACATGTTCATCAGATCTACTATATGATTCATGCTTTACCTTTCGGTGATCCGTGTTCCGAGACCATGTCTGTACATGCCAGGCTCGTCAAGATCAAACCTTAGTTTCCGCATGAGCAAATCTGGCTCGCTCACGTTGTATACACTTGCAGAATCTAACACACCCGATCATCACGTGGTGCTTCGAAACAACAAGCTTTAGCAACGGTGCTAACTAAGGGTGAACACTTTATGACTTGAAATTGATGTGCATGAGGGATCATCTTATAATGCTACCGTCGTCTACTAAGCAATACAAGATGCATAAAGGATTAACATCACATGCAATTCAATATATATGTGATATGATATGGCCTTTCTTCTTTGTGCTTCCGATCTCCATCTTCAAGCACGAACATGATCTTCATCATCACCGGCATTGCATCAAGGTCAATAACGCTTCTCCATGGTTGTCGTCCACCGGCTTCAACTATTACAACTACTTTGAATAGACACGCGGGTCTTAACATAAATTAAAGACAACCATATGGCTCCTGCCGGTTTCCAACTTACAATAAGGAACATTGCATACATCAAATATAATCACAATCATGGCCATATCACATCACTGCACACCCCTGCAAAACAAAGTTAGACGCCTCTACTTTCTTTGCATATTTTACGTGGTTTGGGGCTTTCAATAAGTGTCGTTCTAACTTATGAACAAGAACCACAACATTGATACTAGCATTGTTGATCACCCGTTGTACATTGGATCTTAACTATGCTAGGAGAAACAGGCACCCGCAAAGCCACTTATGCAATACAAGTTGCATGTCAAGCGTGGAGCAAGTCTCATGAACGATGTCATGTAAGGTTAGCCCGGGCCGCTTCATCCCAACATACCGCAAGATGCAAAGTACACAAGAAGTAATCGACAATAAAAGCATCAACGCCCACAATGACCATTGTGTTCTACTCGTGCAACAGATCTACATATAGACACGGCTCTGATACCACTGTAGGGGTTCGTAGCATGGAAAACAAAAATTTTCTATCGCATACAAACAAACAAGCCAAGATCTATCTACTAGATTGTAGCAACGAGTCGATGGAATAACTTACCCTCGAAGATTCCAAAGCGTTTAACGAGAGCGGATTCTCGTGGGTGATGTAGTCGTACTCTTCCCGATCTCAAGATCGTGTAGACGATCCTTCCGGCGCTGCGTTCCGGCAGCTCTCCCGCAGTCGGTCACACGTTCGGTACTCGACGAAGACCTTCCTCTCCCTTGTTCCAGCAGGCAGCGGAGGTTGTAGCACTCTCCTCGCGATTCCGGCAGCACAACGGCGTGGTACCGGAAGTAGAGGGGAGATCCCGCAGGGCTTCGCCTTAAGCCGGAGCGAGTATGGTGGATTATGAGAGAGGGCTATTAGTGGTCTAGAGATTAGACACACCAATTAGAAGGCTCTAAACCGCAGGCTAAAGCAATTAGAAGCTCTAAACCAAAACGGCTCTAAACCGGAGATTAGAGGTAGAAACTTGTGTGTCTAGAGGAGGGGGCCCTGCCCCTCCTTTTATAGGTGGGGAGGCGCGGCCAGGGGAGGGGAGTCCCTCCCCAAGTCGGCCTTGGGTGGCGCGCCGGCTTGGGGAGGAGACTCCTCCCTCAAGTCGGTTCCCAACTCCTCTTGCTTGTTTCCCACAGTTTTTTGTTTTAGCCGTTTGACTTTCAAACTGGACATTTGACTTTTCTGTTTTAGGATTCAATTTAATCCTTTATTTGGGACAGCAAGAACACTTAGTACATGATGCAATCATTCCAATATGTAATGACACATTCATGTACCCCTCCCCCCTCCCGGAGTGCCGGACATTCCGGAACCTTCTAGAACATTCACCGGAATCATATCCGAACTCCGAAACGGGACTTTCTTTATATGAATCTTATTCTCCGGACCATTCCGGATCACCTCGTGATATCCCGGATCCCATCCGAGACTCCGAACAACATTCGGTCTCTTTCTCATAATACCATAACTACTTAAAACAACGTCGAATCCTTAAGTGTGTCTCCCTACGGTTCGTGAATTATGCGGACATGATCGAGACACTTCTCCGAACAATAACCAATAGAGGAATCTGGAAATTCATATGGCTCCCACATATTTCTACGATTAATTTGCGATCGAATGAACCACTTACATACGATACCAATTTCCCTTTGTCTCACGATATGTTACTTATCCGAGGTTATGATCGTCGGTATCTCTGCATACCTAGTTCAACCTCGTTACTGATAAGTACTCTTTTCTCGTTCCCGTGATATGTGATCCCTTGTGAGCCAGTCACATGCTTGCAAGCTAATTGGATGACATTTCACCGAGAGGGCCCAGAGAATATCTATCCGTCATATGGATGGACAAATCCCACTCTTGATCCATGTGTCTCAACCAATACTTTCCGAACACTCAATGCCACCTTTATAGCCACCCAGTTACGGTGTGGTGTTTGATGTCATCAAAGCATCCATCCGGTAAAGGTGATATGCATGATCTCATGGTCGAAGGAATTAGGTTACTATGTATCAGAAAGCATATAGCAATTGAACTATTGAAATGACTTGATCTTTATGCTACGCTTATCTATAGGAGTATGTCCACCATATCATTCTCCTAACGATATGATCTTGTTGTTGATAACATCTTAATGTTCATGATAGGGAAACCACAATCATTTATCAACCAACAAGCTAGTGAAGTATAGAGGCTATACTAGGGACTTCAAACTAAGTTTACAAATCACACAAGTATTAATGTTTCCCTGTTAATACTATTATAGCATGAATGTAAACATTTATCATAAACACAAAGATATAATAATAACTACATTTATTATTGCCTCTAGGGCATATCTCCAACATTTACAACCGAAGCCGGATGAGCATGTCTTTGTAGGTTATTTCGAATAACAATTGGTTATTCCTTCATAACACCAAGGACAAAAGGGTTTGTCGCTTGAAACGTGAAGTTTCTTGGAGAAGGAATTTTTCGTAAAAGTTAAGTGGGAGGACAATAGAACTTTGATAAGGTTAACGGACCTTAGCTAAATGTGCTGAGTTGCGCAGCGCCGGAAATCGTTTCGGAGGCTGCCATAATGCTCATAGCTTATGTGCCTCAAAGGTTGCGGTCACGGAGGTCTAAAGTTCCTATTGAACCAAGAAGGTCGGATAAACAATCAAGTGTTGAGATTTGAGAGTAAATCATTATTTGATAATGATGAACCGACTACATGCAAAGAAGCGATGATGGGCCCTGACTCCGTCAAATGGCTTGAAGCCATAAAATCCGTGATAGTTCCATACACGAGAAATCAAGTTTTGAACTTGGAAGACCCTCCGGAAAGGTGTAAAAACCTATCGGTCGTATTTGGATCTATAAAGAAACAGACATGAATGTTTCACATCTATGAAATAGTCGACATATCGGTAAAGTATTTTACGACAATGTTTAAGGAGTTAACTATGACAAGATTTGATCTTTCATAGCGATATTTAGTCTGGAGAGATTAAAGTAGCAACCACTATATATAATTTGTTATATGGTATATGAATAAACAAAACAAAGTTCTTCTAATAGAATGGTTACCTAGGACGTGTACATGACACGATCCAAAGGGTTTTGTTAATTCAAATAATGCTAAAAAGGGCATGCAAACTTCAATGGTTGAAGTAAGCATCGCGGAGTTGGAATCTTCACCGTGATGAAAAAGAGTTTTCATCAGGAGACGATGAAGATGCTTGCATTTGCAAGAAATTAAGTGGGAGCGCTGAGACATATTTCTAATACATTATGTGGAGGACATCTTGTTGATTAGAAATGATGTATCTTTTATTGACAAAGGTTAAGAATTTCATTTTGATGAAAGACTTAGGCAAAACCCGAATATTTAGCGTGAATGTCTATAGTGGATAGACTATGACGCCAATATGGTTGTGCCAAACGTACATATATGAGATATTGAAGGAGTTCAATGTAGAAACGACAAGAAACAGTTCTTGTTGCATGGAAAGGAATTGAATCAAGATTCAAGTGTATCGACACTTGATAAGTGAAACAAGATTCAAGTACTTTGACACTTGATGAGTGAAATCACGAGAATGTTTTGATCAATCATACCATGATATGTACACATCCAGATATGTCCTATGCTCTAAGTGTTATGAGAATGAACCATAAAATGATCATTGGACTATAGTAAGGATATTCTTATGATCTTTTGAAAGAACTAAGAATATATTTGTGTAGAGGTGACAAACAATTATAAATAGTTCATTATAAAGAGTTACATTGATACTAGTTTTGTCGCAAGATACAAATTAGGCTGTGTTTGGATGCGCAGAATTGGGCAGTTGAATTGGAATCCTAGAATTGGCTATCTAATTCGGTCGTTTGTTTGGCTTGGTATTCATGCGCGGAAACAGAGGCCCAATTCCAAGACATCCCGCGCGCCTCTCGATCCCGCACGAGCGAATATGGAGGGGTGAGGCTCCGTATCGCTGTGGAATTGATCCGGTACTGCTTCGTTCTCTAGCGCGAGCCAGCGACAGACTCCCGAGTGGACTCCAAGAGGAACCGCCGGCCACCGTCTCTCGTACGTACGCCCCATCGCCCTTCACCTGCTCTTCCCTGGCGACCCTCTCCTCCTTCCCAATTTCTCCATACTTGCCCCCCGCGCCCCCCATCTCCACTCTCCAGGCCCGCCCTAATCCTAGTTTCGGCCGCCGCCGGCCGTGGTAGGGAGAACGGTGGCGTCCATGGCCCAAGGGAGGAGAACGGCGTACTCTCCCCGGACCTCTCATGCCAGCTTCTTCAATTTGTTTGCTTTATTTTACTGTTTCTTGTTAATTTCTGGCCCGGCCACAAGCGAGCGAGGGACTTCTGCGTTGTGATTTTTACGTATTTTTTGCTTTCTTTCCTGTTCTTGTCTCTGTTCCAGCAATGAACGAGCGAGCGAGCGAGCAAAACAATGCCGGTTTTTTTCTGCTTTCTTTTCCCCTTTCTTGTTTCTGGTTCCGGTCAAGAGCGAGCGCGCGCTTTCAAACGAGGTACGCATGTCATGTGCAGATCGATCCATCATCATTACTATTTTCTTCCCTGCTTTTGCATTTCTTGCATTGTCCATGAAAGGACTCTTTCTTTCTGCTCTTCTTGCGAGACGGACTCACACATCTGCTTGCTCCGACCAGGAGGATGACCGATTTAACTGGGAGATGTGCATATGTTCCTTCTAATTTCATCTTCTCTTCTCGTATGTATGCATCGCTGACTATTGTAAATCATGTACATACATGATGGGTTCTAACTTCGTCTTCTCTAGGCTTTCATTGGGCTTTTTCGCTTATCTTGTTCATATTTTTTTATGTGTTATGTTATGTGAAACTAAAATATATATATTTAAAATACAAGTGGGTACACACGATTTATAATGTATAAACTGAACAAAACATCCAATTCCATCATTAGTGCATCCAAACAGAAAGTGGAATTAGGCACCACCTGCCGATTCCAAAAGCAAATTCCAAACACATCCAAACAACATAATTCAAGTTGCAATCATTTCCTTTCCAGCTTGGATTTGGAATTACCACTCAATTCAATTTCAAGTTTCAATTCTACGCAAACAAACACAACGTTAAGTTTATCTCAATTTAAACTATGGGTGGCACAATGTAATGGAAAGGAGATTCCATGATGGATTTGGATGAATTCCAAAGTTAAGACATTGTGGCGGATACTACAACAAAAGGCTAAGTATATGACTGCTATAGTAGCAGCAAAGGAGGGAATTTGTGTCAAGTAGTTTGTTATCAAACTAAGGTGTGGTTCGCAATGGGCTAACACTAAAGATATATTGTATGACAATAGTATCGACATGATTTAACCCCAAGGAACTAAAGGTCTCACCGAAAGACCAAATTTATACAATGCCATCTCATTGGAGAATGAGTGATGCGTGAAGACGCAAAGACATGCAAATACACACGGACCTGAAGCGTCAGATCCGTAGATTATGTTAACCACTTGCAATTGCGTATATGGAACACCG
Organism: Avena sativa; assembly: GCA_916181665.1. Taxonomy (NCBI): domain Eukaryota; kingdom Viridiplantae; phylum Streptophyta; class Magnoliopsida; order Poales; family Poaceae; genus Avena; species Avena sativa. Next base: position 335,209,526 of record OV702280.1, on the reverse strand, counting down.
GAAAGCCATAAGTGTTCAATACGCAAAGTTCTCAAACTAGATTATTGTCTCTAGTGCAAGTGGGAGACTGAAGGGAATATGCCCGAGAGGCAATAATAAAGTGGTTATTATCGTATTCCTTGTTTATGATAAATGTTTATTTTGCATGCTATAATTGTATTAATAAGGAAACGTTAATACATGTGTGTTGAATAAACAAACAGAAAGTTCCTAGTTATGCCTCTCTTATAAACTAGCTCGTTGATTAACAAGATGATCAAGGTTTCCTAATCATGGACATTGGATGTTGTTAATAACGGGATCACAACATTAGTGTAATGGTGTGATGAACATTCATCCGAAGTATAGCATTACGATCAAAGTCATTGAGTTTATATTGCTATAACAACTTACGAACTGATCCTAATCCTTAGACCATGAGATCATGTCAATCACTAACACCGGAAGAGTTTCTTGATAACATCAAACGTCACACCGTAACAGGGTGATTATAAAGATGGATTCAGAACTAATAAAGTGTTATGTTGAGGCTCATGGATCGAGAGTGGAATTTGTTCATCCCGATGACGGATAGATATACTCTGGGCCCTCTCGGTGATATCACATTGATTAGCTTGCAAGCAAGTGATTTGATCACTAGAATGTTATATCACGGAAACAAGAAAAGAGTGCATGTCAGTAACGAGATCAAACTAGGTATGGAGATACCGATGATCGAATCTCGGACATGTAATATATCATGAAACAAAGGGATTAAGATACTAGCGTAAAAGGTTCCGACGATCACAAGAAAGTCATTGTTGAATGTGTGGGAGTCAGTATGGGTCTCCAGATCCCGCTTCTGATTATTGATCTGAGAGGAGTCTCGATCATGTCCGCATTATTCGCGAACCGTAGGGTGACACACTTAAGAGACACCGACATCCATTTGGAGCAAAAGTTTCATGCCGAAAAGAAAAGGAAAGCGTAGGAATTTATTTCACTAGACACCGAAACTGTTTCGGTTGAAATTGCTGAAACTGGTTCTGCATGTGAAATGGAATACTAGCAAGGGGTTTTATGTGAATGTTTGTTAATTAAAGTAATTAACAAAATTCTGAATAAATAAATAAAAGCGTTTTATTTAAATGAGAGTTTGCATTAAATTTGGTGGAAATTTAATGCATGTGAGTGGATTTTTGAGTGGAGGCTTTTTAATGGGAGTGGAGGCTTTTCATTTTGAGTGGGAGCTCCACCCACATGAATGTGGAAGAGGTGGGGGCAGCCCCCATGGCTGGGCGCCATGCCCCTTGGGTGCCCCCCCCTCCCCTATAAAAGGCCCCCCTCTCCTCCTCTCAAAGCACACCTCCTCGTGAAGGATCTCTCTCCCCCTCTATAATTTATCCCCCATGGTCTCGGACTAGCGAGATACATGTTTCCGGTGGCTTTTTGGCAAGAAAGAGTTGTGCTTCCGCTGCATCACTGGAGCGAGGAGGCGGAGGTTGCTCGGTGCCTCGAACGTGTGTGCGAGCACGGATGCGCTGCTGTTTTGCGGCGCTAGGACTTCCTCTCGATCTTGAGATCGGCAAGAGATCGTCTACATCAACCACGAGTTTGGACTCGTTAAGCTTTGTCGGTCTTCAAGGGTATGTTCTCTACGGATATACATCCGTCCGTTGTTTGTATCTAGTAGATAGATCTTGGTACATAGTTGTTTCCATCGTAGGAAATTTTTTGTTTTCTATGCTGCGAACCCTACAAGTGGATCACCTTGGCGAATGCCCCGAGAAGGAGTGAAGAGGTCCAACAATTTTCCGTTAAAGCGAATAGAGTATCGCACAGTGGTAACACACACCATTACCCACTGAATGCATTGACTGTGAAAGCCCAACTTCGCTAAAACCTCTTCAAGAAACCTCCAATCAACGCGGTCATACGCTTTGGCCATGTCCAGCTTGTACGCACAGAAATTCCTACGAGCTGCCGAGCCCGTTTGTATAGAATGAATGCATTCGAAAGCCATCAGTGCATTATCTGTAATAAGGCGTCCAGGGATAAACGCACTTTGGGTGGGAGCAATAATATCCTGGAGCACTGGTCGAAGCCTGTTGACAAGGCATTTGGAGACCACTTTAAAAATGACGTTACATAAACTTATAGGCCTAAAATCCTTGAGCTCCTCAGGATCGTTTCTTTTCCGAATTAAGACAATGACAGTATGATTTACTCCTTCCGGCATCACACCCGTAGCAAAGAAACGCTTGACTGCTTGCACAACTTCATCTCTTAAAAGGTCCCAGTTCCGCTGTAAAAAATGTGCCGTGAAGCCATCCGGTCCCGGGGCTTTTAAAGGTCCGATTTGAAACAAAGCATCACTAATCTCCTTTTCCGAGAACTCCATACATAGCTTCTCGTTTATATCCTCTCCCACACAAGCCTGGATGCAGTCCGTGATGATGCTCGGATTGGTGATCTCTTCCTTCGTATATAGGGATTGGAAAAATCAGTGGCTAAGTTGCCCATCTCCCCGGAGTTCGACGTCCAGGAGCCATCATCTCGCTTCAAACGTCGAATCCTATTCTTTCGGCGACGCCAGGAAGCCCGCCTATGGAAATACTTCGTGTTACGATCACCTTCCCTTAACCAGGCAACCCGAGACCGCTGCATCCATAATATTTCCTCTCTGTATAGCAACTCATCGATTTCCTTTTCCAAACCCGTGCAGTAGGCGACACTAGCGTCGTCGGGCAGCAGACATGCAGCTTCCAGATCCGCACGCTTCCTTTCAAGTTCTTTTGGAACTGATTTAAAATGAGTTCTTTTCCATCTATAAAGATTATCCATCACCGAATTAAGGGAGGAAGCAACATCACCAAGGTCAGTCTCCGGAATCCTCCTAGCCCAGGCCTCCTCTACTGTAGCAGCCAGTGACGGTTCTCGTTCCCATACTACCTCGTACCGCCGAACAGAAGCACCTTGTCCATTGTTTGCAGATTGATCAGCCAATAACAGAATAGGACAATGATCCGATCTAGTTGAGACAATGTGGCGAAGCCTATGGTCAGGAAACATGGTCGACCACGTCGGGGACGAAGCAGCTCTGTCTAGCCTAACCTTAACATTGCGATCTCCCTTCTGCTTATTGTCAAAAGTCCAGGGGGTGCCAATGAAGCCAATATCATGTAGATCGCAATGAGACAGCACCTCCCTAAAGTCCATCATCAAGAGTTTCGACCTGACAGTTTGGGGAAAATGTTCCTCCTGCCACATTGCTTCATTAAAATCCCCCATCATCAACCAGGGCTTATCAGAACGGATTTTTATCTGACGTAATTTGGTCCACATATGATGACGCTCACTCGCCTTGGGCTCGCCATAAACAAAAGTTCCCCTCGACATATGGTCAAAGGGACCACCACTTATATGAGTATCAATATGATGTTTACTGAAAGATAATAGATCCACAGTAACATCTTCATTCCAATATATAGCAAGGCCGCCCCCTTTACATTCTCCTTTAACCGAAAAACACTCTTTCATACCAAGCCTGAATCTGAGGTTCTCCACACGTTCCTTGCTCTGTCTAGTCTCGCAAATTAAGACTAGACTGGGCCTGTATGTCTGTACAAGATATACGAGTTCTTGAACAGTCGCAGGTTGCCCCATCCCACGACTGTTCCAGCTTAGAGTCGTCATTGGGCCCGGCGGTCCTCCCCATTGGAGGCCGCCGATTTTGCCAAAAGGTTTAGGTTGTCCTCAGTTCTCCTTAGCTTTGTTCTTTCGCGTGGATCAACATACAACGTAGGTGGTGGAGGGATCCTTTCCACCTGGGTTGATCCCGTAGATTGCACTCTTAGTTCCTCAGAATCGGTAGCCTCCATTGAGGCATCCATGACAAGCTTCCTACTCACCCCATCCTTGGTAGTAACATCAACCGATTCTTCAGCTCCTAGCTCTGCACTTGACGTTTTCATCGGGCTGGTGCCTGTGTCATCAAGGTCCACCTCTTTGTCCAAAGCTGCCTCTTCAGATGATCTTTTCTTGGAAGTACCAGAGCTCATGCCACCCTTCCAGCGAATCCCCCTCGCATTGGAGTTCTTGGGGTGAAGCGTCGAGTGGTTTGGGTCGGTATATTGGTACGCCTTATTGCCAGCATCCAAGTGCCAAACTGTAGCTGTTTATCATCCCAAACACCATCTCCACACTCCTCATGGTCGTGCCCTAGGAGCCCGCATCTCTTACAAAAGAAAGGGAGTTTCTCATATTTAACCATGAGCCTTTGCTTTCCCTCTGGAATAGTGAGGGATACAAACCTCATCAGAGCCTTTTCCGTATTTATTCGGACGCGGATACGCATGTAATTACCTTCGAAGAACAGTTTTGGAGTCAGTTGCACTTCCTTTACTTTCCCCAGCTTGCGAGCAAGATTATCCACAACCTCCAGCTTCCGGTATAGTTCCGGTATCCCATGGATCTGAGCCCAGACATGCATACCATTGAAACGAAATTCTCGGGCGCGCTCAGACCATCGTAATCCTCCACAAGGAGACCAAAGCCACGAAACGTCCATGGACCCTGATGAACGACCTTCTTCCAGTATCCAAGGCAGTGCATCTGAAAGATGAATAGATTTTCACCCGCTTCGCGACAGATTGGATCACGCGAAAGGTTCTAGATGCTTTTCATCTTCTCAAACAGCGCCTCCGCGCTGAATCTATGTGATGTGAGGACTCTCCCAATCGCCAACCAGCGGGCGTCGTCCTGGTAGGTCTTGGCGTCCTCCACTCCAATCACGACATCATCAAGTTCATCCTCATTCAGCTTTAGATGGCTAAGTAGATCCCCAATCTCATCCTCTTTCCCCGCCATGGCCGAGCCAGACGATGCAGCCTCAAAATTTTCAGTCATCAGAAACCCTAGTACGATCTGTTTCTCTGGGCAAGCCAACTACAGGAGGACCAGGTTCCAGACTCGAACAGGGAACAGACGAAGGAACATCACGGGAGAGAGCCCGGGGCGGACTCCGATTCAACTACCAGACGATCTCACGGGGGCGACGTGGGAGCCGCCGCCGGAGCAGAGAAACCCTAAACGAGAGGGTTAGTATTTCAATGATAAAATCTTATATTTTGGAATAGAGGGACTAGTACATATTTAACACACTGCCGGATACATCTTTCCATACCATGAATTGGTCACGGCCCTTGTGAAAGTTTTCAAATAAAACGAACTTGGCGCATGGTGTCAATTTGTCTTTGGGTGATTTCTACGATGTTGCTCTTCATAAAGTTGACTTGAGCTTCGGACGAGCCTTTACCCTGTGAACATATCAAGTCTCTCTGCTTGCTAATACTCTGATAATAGCTCCACTTAGGAGCATGGACAATCAGCATGTCCGTAAGAACTTTGGCTCCAGCCATAAGAAACTTTGCAAACTGCTGCTCTCCTCTAGTGCCATAATACCCTAGCAATTTCACATGTTTGAGATGCTGACGTAGGCAGATAATTGTATCAGCTGCTTCTTCTGCCGGTTGCCAAGATCCACCAGACGCACCCAGCTTATCCTTGGACCGAAGTTGAGGCACCAGATGCGAAGGTGCTGCAGCGATGGGAATAGGCTCAACATGCCAGCAGCCTTGCTCATTTCGTCGCCCTCACTGAGCTTCATGCTGAGAACGAGGACGGTTACCATGGGTATGGAGCTCCTAGGCATGACGGCAAAGCATGGCAAGTCCAGCATCGGAAGCGTGAGCTGGAACGTCGCGAGCTTAGAGGGCAGTGTAGCTTCGGAGATGATGTTGGGATACAGCCGCCACAGATTGACGTTGACGAGCACAATAGTATCAACATTGGGCGCGTCCCTGAAGGAGATCTCGTCCAGTGGGGTGCGCGGATTCACGAGATACAGGTGAGCTAGCGTAGGTGACCGGGGGACGAGGCGGCGGAGGTCATGGACTCCAAAGAGGCGCAGCAGCCGCAGGGCCGGGCAACCGGCGATCACACGGTGCAGTGATGTCTCGGAGATCTTCACGTCAGCCAGTGTCAAGCTTTGCAGGTGATTCATGGCCAAAGGCGCGCGAGGATGAGGGTCGACGAGGCGGCACCTTGTGAGATTCAGACACCGGAGACGCCACGCCCACGCGGCCATTAGGTCAAGGGAAAGCATCGGGCGCGCGCCGTCGAAGGCGAATATCAAGTCGAGGCGCCCGTCGATCCGCCTTTGCGCTAGGGTTTGTAGCCAGGCGGCGGTTGTCCCGTCAGCACGGGTGCTTGCTTGGAAGCGCCGGATAGGCGCCCCGGCGCGGTGGGAGGAAAGTATGCGCGAGATGGACCTGCCGTTGGAGGGGATAACAGAGTCGCGGGCGTAGAGGTCGAGGTCGAGCGGCAGCGACGGCCAGATGCGTTGCCAACGGCGGGAGAGTTGCATGGTGCGGGCTGCGTCCTTGATTGGAAGGAGGGAGACGATGCTGCCCAGCAAGCAGTCAGGAAGATGGCTGATACGGTCTTCGGCGGCCACCTCCATCGATCTGTAATCGAGAAGAAGAAGAAGAAGAGCGCCGTTTCTTTTTCCAGGAATTTCTGTGGTTTCGTATGGAGTATAAGCCTTGAGATCAATCTCGTGTCGTGTATCCCATAAAGAAAACTGCATGTCGTGTAAGAGTAAGACACGATGTAGAGAGTATATAGTGATCGATCATGAACCCAAACAGGACTACGAACCAGCGCTCCCCGCCCGATGCCGTTTGAAATTTGATCTCGCCGGCGGCGTCTTGGCCGTTATGGCGTCCGCCCCATGGCGCGGCGCGGAAGCCCCCCTCTGCGCTGGCGCGCATCCTCGGCCTCCATCTTCGCCGGCTGCCGCCCTGGCTGGTCGGCGGCTATGGTCATCCTTCGGCCGGCCAAGGGGCGGCTAGTTCTCCTCAACAAGGCCGACGTGGTCGTCGACGCTCGGGACCGCCGGCGCGACGAATTTGTGCGGCAGAGAGCCTCCCTCTCTTTTCCTGCCCACGCGGTGCGGGTTGGTTGCCGCTCTCCTCCACCGGCGGCGACCTTGCCCTCCTCGTCTCCGGCTGCGAGCCCCCCCTCCCCCGGCCCAGTCGTTGCCGCCGGAACGGGTCGCCGAGCTGGCGGACATGCACGGGTTGGCGTGGGGAGACGTGGAAGAGGAGGATGCGGCGGCGGCCAACGTACCGGCGACGGGGACGACCTTCGGCGTGCGGGCTACCGGCGAGCTTTCAGATGGGGAGTGTGGGGTCCCTACGCCGCGGTGTGCCTCCCCTCTGCTCCTTCCCTCCCTGGGGGAGTTCCTCCCGTTGGCGCGGGCTGCTTCACAGCGGTCTCGCCGGCAGGGAGGGCTCCCGGCGCGGCGGCCCTGGCTGCGCCGCAGCAGGGGCTGGGTGGAGTGGGGCGTGGCCTAGGCGGAACATAGTGGGCTTGGAAGGGGCCGCAGAAGGGCTGACCTACCGCGCCGCTTGTGGGCCCCAGCCTGCTGGCAGCCTGGTCCGGTCGGCCCAACTTCGACCGGCCCCACCTCCTAGCTACCGCGCGGGCGCCTCCTCCGGGACGGGGCAATGGCCCACTAGACCGTTTGCGGCCCAGTTCGCTCAGGGTCAAACCCTAGGCACGGGCACCGATCGGTCCTGTTCACTGTCCGCCGCCGCTCATGTCCCTCCCTTCCCTGCCTCATGTTCACTGCCGCTACCCTCCCCGGCGGCGCCCAGGTCGTACCTGGAGGGACTCATGGCGCCGCGTCCTCGTATCCCGCCAGCGGTGGCCCGCGGATCCTCCCCTCATCGCGCCTCCCCCCGCCTCGCCGCACCCCATCCCCTGACCACCCCCACCGCCACCCCCTACACGCGGCCAGCTAGGGGCGTACCGCCACCCGGGTCGTCGATCCCCGCCACCTCTACGTTACTAGACGCACCACCGCCCCTCACGGTCCACCCTCGCACACGGCGTCGCCTAGAGGACCCGAGGCGCTCTCCCCCGCTGCCACAGGAGGTTGCTCGGGAAGAGAGGCTTCAGGTAGAGGACCTGCAGGCCCGGGAGTCGCTGGAGGCGTCCCGCCTTGGACCAGGACGGGCTGAAGCGGGTCCCTGGCGTGCGGATCGGGCGCTAGCCCAACTGGCCGAGGATGCGGGTGTGGTGGCTCGTCGTGATGGCGAGCGTGGCGACGTGGTGGTGCCCAAGAAGAAGAACAGAAAGAGCAATAATAAGAAGAAGGGCCTGACTGATGCGTCTGCGGGGACCTTCGGCCTCGGCTGATCCTGCCGCCGCTGTGTTGGGCGCCGATCCGTGGGCGCGCCTAGCGATGGAGGGCGGCTCCCTGTCGGCTGCTGCCATCCTGCGTTGCAGGGAGACCCTGGAGTACGACGGACACGGGATGGACGGTGGCTTCTACTTCATCGACATGGGTGGAGTGCCGATGACCCTCCCGGAGACCCTTTCCATGGTGACGATCCTCCCGGCTCAGGACCCACCACTCGCTATGGAGGTGACAGAGGGCCTGATCCAGGAGGAGCTCAGCGTGGTGCTGCCCAGTCATGAATGGTCGGTTTGCCGTGTCTCAGACTCCGAGTTCGCGGTGTCCTTCCCGTCTGTGGCGATCCTGCGCATGTGTGCATGCGGCACGTCCTTCATGCTCCCGATCCACCAGCTGAAGGTCTCCATCCAGCCATCCTCGATCTCCCAGGAGATGGTGGCCACTCTCGGAGGTGTGGGTGCACCTGCACAAAGTCCCGTCCGAGTCCAGGACAGCAGAGGTGGTGGAGCTCGTGTCCCAGACGGTGGGCAAGCTCACGGAGGTGGACGTGGGCTCGCAGCCTAGCCATGGCCCGATTCTCCTGTGGCTCCTCTGTCCGGACACCTCCGTCTTCCCGGTCTCCTTGCCACGCTTCTTATTCGACCAGGTGGGCAGGGACCTCTTGGTGGAGCTTGAGGAGTAGTTCACCATTGAGGCCAACCCCCATCCCACCCCCTGTCTCCCGCTGATGATGGCACCGGAACGGGGGGCGGAGGCTCGGGGGCCCGGGGCTCGGACGATAGTGACTCCGGGTCTGACCCGGAATCACCACTGGCCATGATGCGTCGCCGCCTCCCCCGTTGCCCCCGAAGGGGACGCCGGGGACGCCTCATCCTGCTCGCTGGCTGTCGACGCTTCGGGAGGTGGACCTTTCTTCCCGGACAGACGCCCCCTATCGCTGAGCGCGTCGGCCAAGCTAGCCCCGGTGGACGTCCCTCGCTGCTACCGTCCTGACCCTCCTGTGCCCATTGACCTCGGCATCGCGCAGTATGGCTCCAACCTCGCCCTGGGGCCCTCTCCGGTCCCTGGTTCCCCTGCCTCCCCACTGATGTCGATGGCGGCAGAGACCTCGGGGAGCGTGGGTTTGGTGGTCTGCTCCGACCAGTCCCCGCGCTCTCCCTGGGTGGTGTGCTACTCTCTCGCCGCAGACCCCCCCCGACCTGTCTGCCTTGGCGGCTGGCGCCACCGACTCTGACTCTCCGGTGGCCACCTCCAGGCTGCATCGGTCCAGGGGTCCTAGACCGCCGCCTCCGCCCCCCCTCCCGCCATAGCGTTCGCCTCGCTGACGCTAGGACGGGCATGTCCGAGCCTGAGCCGGCGGTGGAGGAGCGGACCTCTCGCCGTGCCGCGGCTCATGACGAGCTTCCAGGTACCTCCTCTGCCCCACCTCATGTCTCTTCTGACCCCGGTCTTCCTGGCTCTGCACTATGTGTGCTCTCTGAGGTGTCGCTTTCCCACCTGGGCGAAGTTGCTAATGACTATGGGATTATCTTCCATGGCGATAAGGGACCCAGGCTTGAGCATATTGCGGCCATTAAGGCATGGGAGGGGTATGCGGGAGCGATCGCTGCTGCCCGGGAGCTGGAACGCGCCCTGATCCTTGCCGAGGCTAGGTCCACGGATTTCGCCCCAGCGAGGATCCCCCTCCTGCACCTGATGAGCGGGAGGTTACTCACAGGCCTGCCCCTAGGTAGGCCACGTGGGAGACCCCCCAAGGCGTCTACGGTCCGTCCCCCTGCTTGTCGTGCCAGCTCGGTCCCCTAATGGACCTCCTACGGGCCATCCGGGCGATCATTTGGAACATCCGAGGGTTCGGCACGAAGGCCGTCGTCGTCAAATCAAGAAGTATATTCATTTGGAAGTGCCAGATATTGTAAGCCTTCAGGAGATGATTCGCCAGGATTTCTCCATCGTTGAGTTGGAAGGGCCGAGCCACTGCAAATTCTCCTGATCGTGGCTCACAGCTAATGGCCACTCCGGGGGGATCCTCCTCGGGGTGAAGGAGGAGACCTTCGAGGTTGATGATATGGACCGCGGGGAATTCTTTGTGAGCATGGCTCTCACCCATAGACAATCTCGCTTTAAATGGGAGATGATCATTGTATATGGCCCTGCGGATCATAGGAGGTCCGTTGATTTCCTGCTCGATCTCAAGTCGAAAGTGGAACGGACTGAGATCCCGGTGGTGGTAGCCGGTGATTTTAACCTAATCCGATCCGCTGACGACAAGATCTCGGAGAATGTGGACCTCTCTAGGATGCGTATGTTTAATGACTGCGTCGCTGATCTTGCTCTTTGCGAGATTGTGTGGATGGGCGCTAGATATACATGGACGAATAAGCAGCTTGACCCGGTTTGTAGTGTCCTTGACTGTGTCTTTGTGTCCGTTGACTGGGAGGTGGCCTTCCCCCTCTGCTCTCTGAAGGCGGTCACGTGGATTGGTTCTGACCATACCCCCTCCCCCTCCTCCTCTCCTCTGGTCGGGGTCGCACCCTGCGGCTCAATTGCTTCCACTTTGAATCCTTCTGGCTCCAGAAGCAGGGATTCGTGGAGGCTGTTCGGGCCTGGTGGCTGTTTGTTGCTGCCTCACCCCCTCGTGTTTTCTCCGCGGTGGATATCTGGCATCATTGTGCCAAATTATCCCGCCAATTCATGAGGGGCTGGGGGGGCCAATTTGGGGGCGGCTCTCAGGGACCAAAAGGGGCGCCATCCTGCGGGAAATTTAGGCCTTGTATCGGGAGGCCGACATGCATGACATCTCGGCGAAGGCCTGGTCCCATAGGTACTCCCTTGAGACCTCCATTATCGAGATCTACAAGGGAGAGGAGGCGTTCTGGCGACAACAGAGTCGCCAGAACTGGACTGTCCAGGGGGAGTCGAACACGGCCTACTTCCATGCCATTGCCAAAGGTAGGAGGAGGAAGTGCTCGATCCCTTACCTCTGGGAGGGGGATTCTCTGTTGGAATCCCCACAGGCTCTTTCCTCGCGTATTTATGCTTTCTACAAGGATCTCTTCTTGATGTCGCCTCCTTCGGGTCTCACCCTTGCTCTGGACTTTTGGTCAGAGGGGGCGTTGGTCACCCTTGCGGAGAACGAGGAACTCACCCGTACTTTTCTCTCGGGAGAGGTGGCAGCGGCCCTAAAATCCATGCAGACTGGTTCGGCTCTAGGTCCTGATGGGCTACCTCTGAGCTTCTTCCAGACTTTTTGGGACGAACTTCAGCCTGTGATCCTTTAGATCTTTCAGGAGTTCTACACGGAGACTCTGGTGATGTCTCGGCTGAACTTTGGTGTTATTGCTCTGATCCCCAAGGTGGTGGGGCCACCGATATCCGTCAATTATGCCCGATCATTGTGATCAATGTCATCCAGCGGCTCTTTGCGAAGTTCTGTGCCCTCCGGCTTGCCCCGGTTCTGGAGAGACTCACACACCCTCTCTAGTTCGCTTTCCTGAAAGGACGCCTAATTCATGATGATGTCCTTGCTCTTCATGAAATCATTCATGAGGTCAAGACACGCCGTTAGAAGGGGGTGTTCCTCAAACTAGACTTCCATAAAGCCTATGACCACTTGGACTAGGTTTTCTTGAGGCTAGTTTTGGAAAGAAGGGGATTTGATGACCGCATGATCTGCTGGATCATGCAATTTGTGATGAGCGGGAGGACGGCGATCAAAATGAACGGCAAGATTGGCCCCTACTTTACTCCCTCCTACATGGTTAGACAAGGGGACCCGATCTCTCCCCTCTTGTTTAACGCCGCAGTGGATACCCTTGCAGAGATTTTGGATAGATCCAAAATCACTGGACACATCTCGGGTGTGGTAGGGCACCTTATTCCGGGAGGGGGCATCTCCCATATCCAGTATGCGGATGATACCATGATCATGTTATAGGGATCGAACCTTGAAGTCATCAACCTTAAATTCCTGCTACTCTGCTTTGAGTCCATGTCAAGCCTAAAAATCAATTTTGACAAGAGAGAAGTGATAATTTTTGGGTACTCAGAGGAGGATAGACAGAGGATTGCTGACAATCTTAACTGCATACTGGCATATTTCCCCATTTCCTACCTGGGGATGCCCATTCGGGAGACTAGGATACTGATCAGGGCCTTGCTCCTCTGGTCACGAGGGTTCGCTCAAAAGCTGAACCCTGGCGTGTACGACTCACGACTAAGGGTAGCAAGACGGTCCTGATTAACTCTTGTCTCTCGAGTCTGCCTATGTACCAGATGGGGTTGTACCTGCTGCCGGAAGGGACCCATGCCGACTTTGCTAAGGAGTTGTCTAGGTTCTTTTGGTCAGCGAGGGACGGCCACCAGAGGTACCATATGGTCAAGTGGGCAGACGTTTGCGCCCCCAAGTGCCTTAGGGGCATAGGTATACTGGAATCACGTTGCTTTAACGTGGCCTTGATGCTGAAATGGGTTTGGCGCATCCTTAGAGATGACGGGGGTCTTTGGCTTCAACTCATCAAGGCCAAATACCTCTGGGGCCGGCCGCTCTTAGCATGCGAATGCCGGGAGGGATCTCAATTCTGGATAGCCATACAGGATATTAAACACCTAATTGGATTAGGCATTTCCTTCGTCGCTGGAAATGTTCAGGGGGTACGGTTCTGGATGGATCTGTGGCTCTCTCCAGTCCCCTTAGGGGTTCAGTTTCCCGTCCTATTCACCATTTCCGTTTCCCCGTTGGCCCTGGATGCCGAGGTCTTTTGTGAGGGTCGATGGAGCATCCTGTTTCACCGTACCTTTAATACGACTGAGATGGCGGAGTTCCAGCACCTGATGGCGGCCCTCCCTGCCATGTTGTCCGAGTCTCCGGACTCGGCCTCTTGGCGGTTGCTTCCGTCGGGGGAGTTCTCGGTGGGTTCGGCATACCGGGCCCTCTTCCAGGGCCCGGAGTTGCGATGGACGTCTCCCCTTTGGAAGGCCCCCCTCCCACTCAGTATTCGTATTTTCTTCTGGCAGCTGCTCCATGACCGTTTGCCGTCGGGAGTAGAGGTGGCCAAGCGCAATGGCCCCGGCAATGGTCGTTGCCCCCTATGAGGGACACCGAAGGCCTGCGCCCATATTATGTTCTCTTGCTCTACGACGCATTTTTGGAGCTTCGTTCGGGAGGCACTGGGACCAGCCTGGCAGACACAGGAACTTGGGGAGTTCCTACAGTCAAAGGCAAACAGGGCTGGAAGGGGGCGCTGCCTCTTCTGGCCCGTGTTTGCGGCCATCGCCTGGACGCTGTAGAATGTCCGGAACAAGATGGTGATTGAGAGGATCTTACCTACCCGGGCGTCTAACTCTATTTTTTCTTTACTTTCCTTCTTACAGCAGTGGTCCCCCTTAGTGCGTCAGCGTGACCGGGCAGCCTTCGATGACACCCTGCGGGCCTTGAGGACAATGGTGATTCCCTTCTCGGCTCTGATTGCAGCTCAGATCACTTTAGATCTTCGTTGGGAAACCCCAAGAGGAAGGTATGATGAGTACAACAATAAGTTTTTCCCTCGGTAAGAAACCAAGGTTATCGAACCAGTAGGAGGAAGGAAACGACCCAAAGGTGTTGCTAGCAACTTGGAAACCTGCACAACACAAACTCAAGACTTTTCCCCAACGAACAGTGAGGTTGTCAATCTCACCGGTTTGCTGAAAACAAAGGATTAACTGTATGGTGTGGAAGGTGATGGTGGTTTGCAGAAAGTAAACAGTAACAGTGGAAGATGTATCGATGGTAAAGATTGGACCGGGGTCCACAGTTCATTAGAGGTGTTCTCCTTAAGTTAAACAACATAACACGTTGGGTAAACAAATTACAGCAGGGCAATTGACAGGACAGAGCAAGGCATAACAATGCAATACTAGACATTCATGATCCTATGAGATTCGATTGGACATTACAACAAGATACATATACCGCCATCCAACTGCATCTATGACTAGTAATCCACCTTCAGGTTATCATCCGAACCCCCTTCGGTATTAAGTTGCAAGCAACGGATAACTGCTTTAAGCAAAGTGTGTAAAGTAAACAATACACTTGTTCCATGAACAAGATATTGTTGTTTCTCCCTAGTAGCAACAGAACATCTACAACCTTAGAGATTTTTGTCACTTCCCCAGATTCAATAGAGGCATGAACCCACTATCGAGAATAAATACTCCCTCTTGGAGTCACTAGCATCTACTTGGCCAAGATAGCTACTAGAAACGGAGAGCATGCAAGATCTCAAACAACATAGACATGATAGAATCAATAAGATAGAATCATTATTCAATTGGACATAGTAATCTCAATATCCATTGGATCCCCGCAAACACAACATGCATGATTACAAATAGATGATCTTGATCATGAACGGAGCTCACAAGATCTAAACATGGTAGCACAAAGGAGGAGAAACAACCATCTAGCATATAAAAATACCTCAAAGTGTAGACAAAGCAAAGCAAAGTGGATACTAAACAAGCTTGGAACATCAAAAATTATGGATACGTTTACGACGTATCAAGCATCCCCAAGCTTAACTCATGCTCGTCCTCGAGTAGGTAAGTGATAAAAAGGATAAGTTTTGAGGTGACATGCACCATCAAAATCAAGATCAAACCATTTGCAAGCATTGAAAGCTGTGATCAAATTACTCTAAGCATGAGCATGAAAGAAGAAGTTCTAACAATAAGATAAAGTAACTATGCATGCAACATGAAAGGATACAAACAAAGATTCGTGAATAACAATGCATTGAAAGACGTTTGTTTGTTTCACATATAGAAAACATAGCATAGTGGCATACATCTTGTCCCTCATGGAGTAGCAATAAATGCATAGGACACCTTCAAAGTTCATAAGAGTGACTAGATACAAAAAGTTCAAGAGGAAGCAATATCAACAATATGAATCAATCAGTAAGTTTTGGGACAATGCACATAGAACTAAGAATGGCAACTATGCTCTCTTAATTAGTGCCTAAGGATAAGAGGTGGAGACTCAATATAATAGTGGAAAAAAGGCCCTTTATAAAGGGAATCAGGGATTTCAAGTTTCATGAAGAGCTTCCAAAAATTATGGTACTTGTTAGCTTTCAGCTCTCATTGCCCCTATCATAATGTCACATCCCAAATTTTAGATTTGGTTTTGCATATCATTCATGCCATTGCATCATACTCTTCCATGCAAAACCATCGATTGAAAAGATTCGGCAAAACACTATTTTCTAAATCCTATTTTATTTTACTACAATGCTCCTGCAGGAGGTTTTACTAGAACTTGTGTTTTCCACCCTTGTATCCTAGTGGTTTCACTCATCCCTTGACCCTAGGTTGTTCCCCTCGATTTTACAAAAATTTAGGAACAAGAATCGCCTGATTCGGAGTTCGTATGAAGGAGTTACGGAGGTTTTACTAAAAAGCAAAAAGGGAAAAAGAAAGGATAAAAAAAACGGCGCCAGCCTGCTGGGCCACGCCGGCCCATCCAGCCAGCACCGCGCCGCCCTCGCGGCGGATAGTATCCGCCGCCGCCCCAGCGACGGCCCACCGACAGGTGGGGCCGTATCCGGATAGGACCCCGCGTGGGGGCCCCACATAAGCGCGGACCCCACCCGCGCGCGCCTCTCTCTCCCCACGCACCCACCCCGCCGCCTGCCTCGATCCGCCCGCCCGCGCCGCCGCCAGGTAAGCCCCGCGCCGCCGCCGCCCGCACGCGCTCGCCGCCCGCGCCGCCGCCCGCCGCCGCGTCGCCGCCCGCCGCCCGCGCCGCCGCCGCACCGACCGCCACAGTCCCGCGTTGACCACCTCTCCCTCTCTGCGCAGGACCCGCCGCCGTCCCGCCGCCGACCGCCGCCGCCAGGAGACGCCGCCGCCGCCGGAGGACCTCGCCGCCGCCGTCGGTGAGCACCGCCCCGCCTCCTTGCTCCCTGGCCGCCGATCTGCGATCCAACGGCCCAGATCGGCCGTTGACCGGTCAGCCCCAGGCGCTGACTAGTCAAACGCACAGTCAGCGCCTAGTCAGCAGCCACGTGGGCCAGTCAGCAGACACAGTTGACTGGGTATTTTCTCTAATCGATTTAATTGGCAGATTTTCGTAGCAGCCACGTGTAGAATCTTGCTGTACCATTGTTTCACACTTTTGCAGCAAGATTTAGTATAGTTTAATCAATTGAGTTAATGGCCTTTTTGGAGTAATTAATTCGTAGGAAAAGATCTGTAACTCCAAAAATTGCGTATAATATGTCCCTGGATTCAGTAGAACGAGGGGAATCTCATCGTGAATTAAAAGGATAGGCTTACAGTAAAAACTTCTGCAGAAACTGTCTAGTGGCTTTCTGCAGTGCTTTAATTACTCAGGGAGTTTTATAATTCCAATTGGTACCGTTTCTAAATAGCAATGCCTATGCGGTAGAATTTTCCCAAGATTTTACAAACAGTATACTACTGATAGTGAATTAATTGGGTTCTAGCTCTAGATTTGAGTATTAAATTTTGCATATTAGTTTTCCTTGCGCTAAAACTATTTTCCATGCATGCAATCAGTAGCTTTATTGAATAGGATTATGTGGTGCAGCTGTAGCACCAATTCACTTGTCATGCATACATTCATGCATCATCCTTGTTGCATATGCTTGTGGATTGTTTGTTTATGATTGCAATTGTATCGTGTAGATTGTGACGAGTGCAACGCTTGCTCGTGTGTGGATTGTTTTCCGACCGCTACAACCAAGGCAAGTAGATGATATTTTGTTCATGATATTGTCCTACTATTTTCTATGCATTGTCGTGTATTTTGTAGATGCATGTGTAGGATGATACTATCGCTATGCTATGTCCTATTATGTGGTAGGACCTTCCTTGTAGTTGAACCACCGTTGGTAGATGTGCTTAGCCATGCTATGATGAACGAGGGCTGGGTTACATCACTGAAAGTTGTTTCTAAATGAGTTGGTTTGCAAAAACAAAAAAACAACTTAATCAATGAATCTCCTGGGTGTGATGGGATTGATAAATTTTGGTGGTTTATTGCGGAAAGGCACCCAGGCATCAAGATAGAATGATTGGCTTCTTTATTTGGTAGCTTACGTGTATAGCCATGTGCCAATAATGAAATGGGCGGTTGGTTGGACTTAGTAGGTTGTGGTAACTCGAACCCGCGTATCCAGAGATGTAGAATTTTGGTAGGTTGGACCGGTGCGCGTCGGGATTGGGGAGCTACTTCCCGAACAGTCTCTTCTTGGACTTCTCCCTATCATCACCCAAAATGAGAGTGATGGTACGAGCTGGGCTGGCCAAGTCACATGGGTAAAGTGTACTAACCCCTGTAGGGTGTATAATCTAATCGATTAGCCGTGTCCCCGGTTATGGACAACCGAGTTGCTTGATATTGATTCCATGACATGTTTCTCGCTCATTCTAATTTCATAAATGTTTTAATATTGTTGGGTTAACTTAATTGGGATCTTTTCAAAGAAAATCAAAAACTGTTTATGAAAGTAGGACAAAGGTATTTGCAAATGCAAGCCAGACACAGCTCCACTTGCCAAATATGCATGTAGATGTTAGTACTATTGTCTCCATTACTAGCTCTACTTGCCATACATTCCATGTATTGACCCTTCGGGGCCGCTACGTTTCATGTTGCAGGTTATTCCGATTCTGAGTAATCGATATAGGCCACGGTACTCCACTCGGCACTTGTTCACTTGTGGGCAATTTGAAGAATGGAGGATTTACTTTATTTATGTTGCTACCTGAATAATTTGAGCTAGCCTTGGGCTAAGCTTTTATTGTAATAATGGTACTCTGGATCTTTGTTATTCATGATACACGGATATTTTGCTATGTTATTCATCTTATTCTATTGTGGGCCAATGAACCGATCCAAGGATTGGCATGTCACATAGAAGCCACGGTCTTTTTAGAACCGCGGCGTTACACATAAGCATATTGAAGTGATTAAGGTTAAAGTGAACAAACTATGGAGTATATGTTTTACAAATATAAGTTGGCAATCTCATGTCCCTTGAGTATGAGGGCCGCTCCTCATGCTACTCAACTTTAGTCACCGGTAAGTTCTTGTCATAGTAAGTACATGTGTATCATAGAGAACCGCCAATGGGGTACCCCTTGCACATGATACATGAGCTATCCCATATCAAAATGACAAGGCAAGCAGACAATGAGCATCTCAGCAATCTTCTTATTTATCATGGGAAAATGGTGTTTTTCTCTCTTTCCTCTTTTCAATGTCTCTCTTTTTTTATAAGAAGAAAGCTTCATAGATTGCTCACTATGGTGATGCTGCAAGTTTACACCATGATTAGGCATGGCTTAGGATAGCGGCTCATGCGTTTCTCTAACACACATACATAACTCAATGGACTTACAAGCTCCACTTTTATTTCACACCGACGACATCTGCAAACAAAAGAGCATGATATCAACTGTGTACAATGTACAGGTCCAATGTTGAAAGTGTTCCCCATGACAACATGGTTCGGCTAATTCCAACATATAAGTGCAAGAATATACAACATAGATGACACAATGGTTCAAGTTTATTAGGGGCAACAAAATAAAGTGTGCCATCAAGTTTGTGAGAGCTTTAATCACTATTTTTTCACATAACAAAGTGACTTTTTAATTGGAAGGTAGATAAAACAAGAATATACTTGGAATGGTGTAACACACCATGCATAGGAATTTATAGTGGACACTTTGGAATAACTTGGTTTCTTAGGAGTTGGATGCATGAGTAGAGCTTACTCATACAAGTGGAGGCTAGCAAAAGACTGGGAGCGACCAACTAAGAGAGCAATAATGGCCATAATCATGTAGAGCGACAAAAAATTACTAATCAAAGCATAAAGTGGTACCACAAGTCAAAAACTAAATGATCAAAGAGGCTAAGGTTACTGGTTCAGTCATAACATGGTGTGAGCATGTGCCAAGTCAACCCAAACAAAGCATCAAAGGAGAATACCACAATACTATGTTGTTGTATGCTAAAACAACGCATGATTCTTTCAAGGCACATTAAGCAATCCTAATTGTTTAGAACAAGTCATTCTACAACAATAATCACTAAGCATAAGGTAAAAATAACATCTAGCATGACATGATAAAGTCTAAGTCACAGTCGAAGCAAGCTCCTCTTGTACTACTAAAGCAAGAACTTCCTACTCCTGTCCAACACCAATCAACTTATTTGAAACAACACGGCGAAAACAGGGGTCCAACCACTTTATTCAAGCAAACTAAGCAAACGAAAACCAAAAACGAAAACTAAGATGCTCCAAGAACAACACAACTATGCATGAAAAAATAAAAAATGAAGTGTTTAGAAAGACCTGAGATTTTTATTGATGAATAAGAGGATGCCCAAGGCATCCCCAAGATTTGACGCTTGTACCTCTTGAATATTTCTTGGGGTGACACGGGGTGGCATCCCCAATCTTGAGCTTTTGTCCATTCTTCATCTCATTACATCATTCTTTCTCTACACCTGCAAATTTTCCTTCATACAAAACTTCAGACAATCTTCATTAGCAACATTAGTGCTTTCAAAAGATAATACACCTTTGGGGTTTAGTTTTAAAACAGCAAAACTTTCACTAAATACACAAGCTACTGTAGCAATTCCCTCAAAAAGCTCAATTTCCCAAAAGTAACCCAAAAAGGAATCGATAAGAAGCAAATGCAAATAATGGCAGAAATCTGTCAAAACAGACAAGCAGGTAGAAACCGATTTTTTTCGAAGACCTTCTGTTGCTCAAATAAAAAGTGTTGAACTAGCGAAAGTCAGCTAACAACCTGGGGATTTATTAATAAAATTACAGCTCAATCTGACTTACAGAGATTTTACATGAATTTTTACAGTGGAGCACAAAAATCTGGTTCGGGACAGTAACTCCCCAAATCTTACTTCCCTCTCATTAGAGGTTATTATTGGCAAAAAAATTCAAACAAAAAATATAAGGAGAGGTTATTACAGAGGTAGTAACCTTCAAGAATCAAGAAAACTATTGGGTTATCTCCCAAGAAGTACTTTCATTTAACGCCTTTAAGTTAGGCACAAGAAGCAAGAATCAAGTATTTTCAAATGAAGAAGCATTAATATCAACTTTCTTGCTCCTACCTTTCTTACCTTTCTTCTTATATTTAGGGAATGTATGATTGCTTATTGGAGAAGCAAAATGCATAATTCCTTTCCCCACATCTATTATTGCTCCAAGGTGTTTCAGCAGGGATCTTCCAAGTGTAATTTGTCCTTTTCCTACACATTCAATAACAAGATAATCAGTAGACACCACTTTCCCTAAGATCTTTGTAAACACACCTTCAGCTATTCCAATGGGTAATAAAGTTGCATTATTGGTAAGAGATATTTCCTCTCCTCCTTCAGAAAGTCCCCAAAGATTCAAAGACTCATAGATATCTTTAGGCATAATACAAATTCAGACATGATATCACAACGAGCATCAAAAGTTTCACTGTTTATAGAAACTTTTATTGTAGGAAACCATTTTGAAGGCTCAGAATTTATTGGAACATAATCATGGTGCTCTCTAAGCATGTTATAGCAATATTTCAAAGCAACTGTACTAGTCTCAAGAGTGTTCAACCTGTAGGGGTTCGTAGCATGGAAAAAAAATTCTACCGCATGCAAACAAACAAGCCAAGATCTATCTACTGGATTGTAGCAACGAGTCGATAGAGGAACTCACCCTCGAAGATTCTAAAGCGGTTAATGAGAGCAGATTCTCGTGGGTGATGTAGTCGTACTCTTGCCGATCTCAAGATCGCGTAGACGATCCTTCCGGCGCTGCGTTCCGGCAGCGCTCCCGCAGTCGGTCACACGTTCGGTACTCGATGAAGACCTTCCTCTCCCTTGTTCCAGTAGGCAGCGGAGGTTGTAGCACTCTCCTCGTGATTCCGGCAGCACGATGGTGTGGTACCGGAAGTAGAGGGGAGATCTCGCAGGGCTTCGCCTTAAGCCGGAGCGAGTATGGTGGATTATGAGAGAGGCCTTCGCGATCTAGGGTTTAGAGGCACCAAGGAGAGGGAGCTAGGCCGGCGGCTAGGGCAAGGGGATTTCCCCAAGTCGGCGGCTTGGGCAAACCCTAGGGCGGCGGCTATGGTGGCCGGCGGCGGCTAGGGTTAGGTTTAGAGGGGCAAGGTGTGTCTTGGAGGGGCAGCCCTGCCCCTCCTTATATAGGTGGAGGGGGCGCGCCAAGGGGAGGGGAGTCCCTCCCCAACTCGGCTTCCAAGGCCAGCGGTGGAGGGAGAGGGACTTCCTCCCCAAGTAGGTTTCCTACTCTCCCTCCACCAAACAAAATAGCCGTTTGACTTTTCAAATTGGCGTTTGACTTTTCAAACTAGGATTTGATTTAACCCTTTATTTTGTTCAGAGATGACACCTAGTACATGATGCAACCATTCCAACTTGCTATGACACATTCATGTACCCTTCCCCTCCGGAGTGCCGGACATTCCGGAACCTTCTAGAACATTCCCGATGAAAACACCGGAACCATTCTCCAACCCCGACACAGGACTTTCCTTATATGAATCTTATTCTCGGGACCATTCCGGATCTCCTCGTGATATCCCGGATCTCATCCGAGACTCCGAACAACATTCGATCTCTTACTCATCATTCCATAACTACTCAACAACATCGAATCCTTAAGTGTGTCTCCCTACGGTTCGTGAATTATGCGGACATGACCGAGACATTTCTCCGATCAATAACCAATAGAGGAATCTAGAAATTCATATGGCTCCCACATATTTCTACGATTACTTTGCGATCGAATGAACCACTTACATACGATACCAATTTCCCTTTGTATCACGATAGTTTACTTATCCGAGGTTTTGATCGTCGGTATCTCTGCATACCTAGTTCAACCTCGTTACCGATAAGTACTCTTTTCTCGTTCTCGTGGTATGTGATCCCTTGTGAACTAGTCACATGCTTGCAAGCTAATTGGATGACATTCCACCGAGAGGGCCCAGAGTATATCTATCCGTCATATGGATGGACAAATCCCACTCTTGATCCATGTGCCTCACCCCATACTTTCTGAACAGTGTGGTGTTTGATGTCATCAAAGCATCCTTCCGGTGATGGTGATTAACATGATCTCATGGTCGAAGGAATTAGGTTACTATGTATCAGAAAGCTTATAGCAAATTAACTATATTAAATGACTTGATCTTTATGCTACGCTTAACTATAGGAGTATGTCCATCACATCATTCTCCTAATGATATGACCCTGTTGTTAATAACATCTCTATGTTCATGATTAGGAAACCATGATCATATATTAACCAACAAGCTAGTTTAACAAGAGGCTTTACTAGGGACTCTTTTATGTTTACAAATCACACAAGTATTAATGTTTCCTTTTAATACAATTATAGCATGGTATGTAAACATTTATCATAAGTATGAAGATATGATAATAACCTACTTTATTATTGCCTCTTGGGCATATCTCCAACAGTCTCCCACTTGCACTAGAGTCAATAATCTAGTTTGAAACCTTTGTGTATTCAACACCTATGGCTTTCCGGTGTTGTAAGTACACGATTGCTAGTGGTCAACTGATCTCCGGATCTGACACTTCCAGGTCCGTGTGTAATTGCATGTCTTTGCGTCTCTACGCATCACTCATTCTCTAATGAGATGGCTTTGTATAATTTTGGTCCTTTGGTGAGACCTTTAGTTCTTTGGGGTTAAAACATGTTGATAATATTATCGTACAATATATCTTCATAGTATTATCCCGCTGTGAACTACACCTAGTTTGATAACAAACTACTTGACACAAATGCCCTCTATAGCTGCTATTATAGCAGTCATATACTTAGCCTTTTGTTTTAGTATCTGTCACAATGTCTTAACTTTGGAACCCATCCAAATCCATTATGGAACTTACTTTCCATTATATTGTGCCACCCTTAGTTTAGATTGAGATAAACTTAATTTGTACTTTGTGACAAAACTAGTATCAATGTAGTACTTTTACAATGAACTAACCATCTATTTGCCACTTCTACAAAATAATATACTCTTAGTTCTTCCAAAAGATCATAAGAATATCCTTACTATCGTCCAATGATCATCTTATAAATCATTCTGGTATATGCTCATAACATTTAGAGCATAGGACATATCTGGATTTGTACATATCACAGTATGATTGATATAAATACCTTTTGTGATTTCATACATCAAGTATCAATCTGTACTTGAATCTTTGTTTCACTTGCCAAGTGTCAATACACTTTAATATATCATCAATATTGAACTCATTCAATCCTTTCTGTGTGACAAGAAACTTTCTTGTAGTTTCTATATTGAACTCATTCAATACATCATCTATGTACTTTCGGCACAACCATATTAGCGTCTATCGAAGCCAAATATTTGGGTTTTGCCTAAGTCTTTCATCGGGATGAAATTCTTAATATGTGTTAATAAAAGATACATCATTTCCGATCAACAATATGTCTTCCACATAATGTATTAGAAACATGTCTTAGCGCTCCCACTTAATTTCTTGCAAATGCAAGCATCTTCATCGTCTCCGACGAATTTAAACTCCTTTAACAGTTTCATCATGGTGAAGATTCCAACTCCGCGATTCTTACTTCAACCATTGAAGTTTGCATATGCTTTTAGCATCCTTTGAATTAACAAAACCCTATGTACCATGTTATGCACATGTCCTAGGTAACAATTCTATTAGAAGAACTTGTTTTGTTTATTCAATTACCACATAACAAAATTATATGTAGTGGTTGCTACATTAATCCATCTAGACTAAATATCGCTATGAAAGATCAAATCTTGTCATAATCAACCTTTGAACATTGTTGTGAACTCTTTCCCAACATGTCGACTATTTCATAGATGTGCAACATCCATGTCTATTTCTTTATAGATCCAAACACAACTGTAAGGTCTTACACCTTTCTCGAGGGTCCTTCAAGTTCAAAACTTGATTTCTCGTGTATGGAACTATCACGGATTTTATGGCTTCAAGCCATTTTATGGAGTCAGGGCCCATCATTGCTTCTTTGCATGTAGTCTGTTCATTATTCTCAAATAATGATTCAACCCTCAAATCTTGGTATTTGATTGTTTACTCGACCTACTTGGTTCAATAGAAACTTTGACCTTCGTAACCACAACCTTTGAGGTACATGAGCCATGAGCATTGTTGCTGCCTCCCGAACACTTTTCGGCGCTGCGCAACTTTGCACATATAGCTAAGGTTCTTTTAACCTTATCAAAGTTCTATTGTCCTCCCACTTATTTTTTCACGAAAAATTCCTTCTCAAAGAAACTTGACGTTATAAGTGACAAACACTTTTGTCTCCGATGTTATGGAGGAATACTTAACAGTTATTCGAAATAATATATAAAGGCAGGTTCATCCGACTTTGGTTGCAAACATCTTTCTTATGCATAGCATACCAATGTTTAAGAAAGGACAACTTGGGTTTTATCCCAAACCATAACTTTATATGGTGTCAATTCAACGGATTATGATGGATCTCTTTTTAGTGGAAAAACGGTAGTCTCTAAAGCTTTTAATCTTTAAAGTATAATGGCAGTTTTATGAATTACACCTTCGATCTTACCATGTCAAACAAGGTTTAATTACATATCTCGAACGCTCCATACTCTTATGGTGTTTCGGGACATGCAAATCCACGGAACGGTTCCTTAAATCTTAGGTATTATGCTAAACTTGTAACTCAAAAATCTTCCTTTATGATCTTATCTTAAACTATTTATATTCTTGTTACAATGATTTTGCACTTCATCTTGAAAATCTTTGAACTTTTCAAATGTTTCATACTTCATCCTTATTAAGTAAATATTCATATATTTACTCAAATTAGGAGAAAACATATGAAGTTGAAATCCATCGCTCTTGACTACACATAATGGACTTCATACAACAATATGTACAAGTTACAATAAGCTAGTCATTCGTTCCCTTTTGGCCTATGAACGAAGTTCTAATTATCTCTAGGAACTTGCAACTAACGGTAGCAACTTTACCGAATGGGCCATGAATTTGAGGATTCTCCTCTCTGCTACACAAAAGCAATATGTGCTAGAAGCGCCGTTAGGCCCCCCACCTTTTGATGATGCCCCTGACGAGGAGAAGAATGTCTATCAGACTCGTCAGGAGGACCACAACTTAGTTCATTGCGGCATATTGTATGGGCTAGAGCCGGAACTTCGAAAGCGTTTCGAAAATGGCAATGCTTTTGATACAATGTGTGAGTTGAAAATGATTTTCGACACACATGCTGCTGTAGAGAGCTACAACGCTTCAGAAAAGTTCTTTAGCTGCATGATGGAAGAGCACAGCTCCGTTAGTGAGCATGTACTCAAGATGTCGGGTTACGCCGATAAGCTTGTGTCCTTGGGAATATCGATTCCCATTGACTTAGGCATCCATCGTGTTCTGCAGTCTCTGCCACCTAGCTATAAGATCTTCGTGATGAACTATAATATGCAAGGCATGAAGAAGTCTCTCCCCGAGCTTCTGTCAATGCTTAAAACTGCAGAAGTGGAAATCAAAAAGGAACATCAAGTGTTGATGATCAATAGGAACACTGGTTTCAAGAAAGACAACAAGGGAAAACGGAAGGGAAGTAAGGGCGGCAAGCCTGTTGCCGTGCCTGAAAAGAAACCCCGCGTTGGACCTAAGTCTGATACCGAGTGGTACTATTGTAAGGGGACTGGCCACTGGAAGCGCAACTGCCCCAAGTATTTGGCAGACAAGAAAGCCGGCAAGGCAAACAAAGGTATATATGATATACATGTTATTGATGTGTACTTGACTAGTGCTCGCAGTAGCACCTGGGTATTTGATACCGGTTCAGTTGCTAATATTTGTAACTCGAATCAGGGGCTGCGGAACAAGCGACCGCTAGCAAGGGGTGAGGTCAAGATGCGTGTCGGCAATGGATCAAACGTTGATGCGATCGCCGTCAGAACGCTGCCTCTCCACTTGCCGTTGGGATTAGTTATAAACTTGAATAATTGTTATCTGGTGCCTGCACTAAGCATGAACATTGTATCTGGATCGTGTTTGATGCGAAGTGGTTATTCATTTAAATCCGAGAACAATGGTTGTTCCATTTATATGAATGAAATCTTTTATGGTCATGCACCGATGATGAATGGTTTATTTCTTTTGGATCTCGATAATAATGTTACACATATTCATAATGTTGATGCTAAAGGATTAAACTAAATGATGATATATCCGCATATATGTGGCACTTCCGTCTAGGTCATATTGGCGTTAAATGCATGAAGAAGCTCCATTCGGATGGACTTTTGGAATCACTTGATTATGAATCATTTGATACATGTGAGCCATGCCTTATGGGCAAGATGACTAGAACGCCGTTTTCCGGTTCAATGGAACGGGCGACAGATTTATTGGAAATCATACATTCTGATGTATGCGGTCCAATGAGTGTGTCGGCGCGAGGTGGATATCGTTATTTTGTTACTTTCACGGATGATTTGAATAGATACGGTTATAGCTACTTGATGAAACACAAGTCTGAAACCTTTGAAAAGTTCAAGGAATTTCAGAATGAAGTGGAAAATCATCGTAATAGAAATATCAAATTTCTACGGTCCGACCGTGGAGGTGAGTATCTAAGTTACGAGTTTAGCACTCACATGAAAGAGTGTGGAATTGTTTCACAACTCACACCTGCCGGAACACCACAGCGAAATGGTGTGTCAGAACGTCGTAATCGTACTTTAATAGATATGGTTCGATCTATGATGTCTCTGACGGACTTGCCGTTGTCATTTTGGGGCTATGCACTAGAAACTGCTGCATTCACTTTAAATCGGGCACCATCTAAATCCGTTGAGAAGACACCGTAAGAATTGTGGTTTGGAAACAAACCTAAGCTGTCATTTCTTAAAGTTTGGGGATGCGATGTTTATGTGAAGAAACTTCAACCGGATAAACTCGAACCCAAAGCGGAAAAATGCGTCTTCATTGGATACCCTAAGGAAACTATTGGATATTCCTTCTATCACAGATCTGAGGGCAAGGTTTTTGTTGCCAAGAATGGATCCTTTCTAGAGAAAGAGTTTCTCGCGAAAGGTGTGAGTAGTCGGAAGGTAGAATTCGAAGAGGTTATTGAACCTTCTCTTCAAAGTATGGCGAGTAGCGCAGCGCCGGAAGTTGTTCCGGAGTTGGCTTCACCTGTTGAAGAGGGAACTAATGATAATGATCATGAAACTCCGAAAGAGAATACTACCGAACCTCGCAGGTCAAGCAGGACGCGTGCAGCTCCCGAGCTGTATGGAAATCCTGTCATGAATTTCATGGTTGATGAAAATGATGACCCTGCGACGTATGAAGAAGCGATGATGAGCCCGGATTCCAACAAATGGTTAGAAGCCATGAAATCCGAGATGGAATCCATGTATGAAAATCAAGTTTGGAACTTGGTGGACTTACCTCACGACCGAAAGGCCGTGGAGAACAAATGGATTTTCAAAAGGAAAACTGATGCTGATGGTAATGTAACCGTCTATAAAGCTCGACTTGTCGCAAAGGGGTTTCAACAAATTCAAGGAGTTGACTACGATGAGACATTCTCTCCCGTAGCGATGCTAAAGTCAGTTAGGATTATGTTAGCAATTGCTGCATATTTCGATTATGAGATATGGCAGATGGATGTCAAAACCGCGTTTCTCAATGGTAATATTGAAGAAGAGTTGTATATGATACAACCAAAGGGTTTTGTCTATCCTAAGGATGCTAACAAGGTGTGCAAGCTTCAGCGATCCATCTATGGATTGAAGCAAGCATCACGAAGTTGGAATCTCCACTTTGATGAGGTGATCAAAGAGTTTGGATTTGTCCAAACTTATGGAGAAGCTTGTATTTACAAGAAAGTGAGTGGGAGCAATGTGGCATTTCTGATATTATATGTGGATGACATATTATTGATCGGAAATGATATAGATCTTTTAAATGGTATTAAAAGTTATCTAAACAGCAAATTTTCAATGAAGGACCTAGGTGAAGCGTCATACATATTAGGCATAAAGATCTATAGAGATAGATCTAGGCGCCTAATAGGGCTATCGCAAAGTACATACCTTGATATGATTTTAAAGAAGTTTAAAATGGAAAATAGTAAGAAGGGGTTCTTACCTATGACACAAGGAACGACATTGAGTAAGACTCAAAGTCCGGCTTCGGCGGAAGAAAGAGAGATAATGGACAAGGTCCCCTATGCTTCAGCCATAGGCTCTATAATGTACGCCATGCTATGTACAAGACATGCTATTAGTTTGACTAGTAGGTACCAATCGGATCCAGGTTCAGAACACTGGAAAGCGGTCAAGAATATCCTTAAGTACTTGCGAAGAACTAAGGATATGTTTCTTGTATACGGAGGTGAAGAAGAGCTCGTCGCTAAGTGTTATGTCGACGCTAGCTTTGACACCGATCCGGATGACTCTAAGTCTCAATCCGGATACGTATTTCTCATGAATGGCGGAGCGGTTAGTTGGAGGAGCTCCAAACAACCTGTGGTGGCGGGATCAACAACGGAGGCCGAATATGTTGTTGCTTCAGAAGCGGCTCAGGAAGCAGTTTGGATGAAGGAGTTCATATCCGAACTAGGTGGGGACCCAATGGTGATCTATTGTGACAACAATGGTGCCATTGCCAATGCCAAAGAGCCAAGGTCTCACAAGCATTCCAAGCATATTAAGCGCCGGTTTCACTCCATCCGCGAGCATGTCAAGGATGGAGATATAAAGATTTGTAAAGTACATACGGATCTCAATGTAGCAGATCCGTTGACTAAAACTCTCCCTAGAGCAAAACATGATCTACACCAGAACTCCATGGGTGTTAGATACATCACAATGTAACTAGATTATTGTCTCTAGTGCAAGTGGAAGACTGAAGGGAATATGCCCTGAGAGGCAATAATAAAATGTTTATTATGTGTATTCCACGTATATGATAGATGTTTATTTTGCATGCTATAATTGTATTAATACGGAAACGTTAATACATGTGTGTTTAATAAACAAACAGAAAGTTCCTAGTTATGCCTCTCTCATAAACTAGTTCGTTGATTAACAAGATGATCACGGTTTCCTGATCATAGACATTGGATGTTGTTAATAACGAGATCACAACATTAGTGTAATGGTGTGATGAACATTCATCCGAAGTATAGCATTACGATCAAAGTCATTGAGTTTATATTGCTATAAACAAACTACGAAGTAGTCCTAATCCTTAGACCATGAGATCATGCCAATCACTAACACCGGAAGAGTTTCTTGTTGACATCAAACGTCACTCTGTAACTGGGTGATTATAAAGATGGCTTCAAAGATACTAAAGTGTTATGTTGAGAATCATGGATCAAGAGTGGAATTTGTTCATCTCGATGACGGATAGATATGCTCTGGGCCCTCTCGGTGATATCACATTGGTTAGCTTGCAAGCAAGTGATTTGATCACTAGAATGTTATATCACGGGAACGAGAAAAGAGTGCATGTCAGTAACTAGATCAAACTAGGTATGGAGATACCGATGATCTAATCTCGGACATGTAATATATCGTGAAACAAAGGGATTAAGATACAAGCGTAAAAGGTTCCGACGATCACAGGAAAAGTCATCGTTGAATGTGTGGGAGTCAGTATGGATCTCCAGGTCCCGCTACTGATTATTGATCGGAGAAGGGTCTCGATCATGTCCGCATTATTCGCGAACCGTAGGGTGACACACTTAAGGGACACTGGAATCCAGTTGGAGCAAATGTTTCATGCCGAAAGAATAAACAAGCGCAGGAATTTATTTCACTAGATACCAAAACAGGTTTTCGGGTGAAATTGCATAAATTGGTTATGCATGTGAAATGGAATTCTAGCAAGGGGTTATTTGTGAATGTTTGTCATTAAAGTAATTGACAAAATTCTGAATAAAATAGAAGAGTTTTATTTAATGAGAGTTTGCATTAAATTTGGTGGAAATTTAATGGGAATTTGAGTGGACTTTTGAGTGGAGGGAATTTAAAGGAATTTTGTGAGTGGAGTGTCCACCCACATGAAGAGGGGAGGGCAAGGGGGCAGCCCCCATGCGCCGGCCACCCCCTTGGGGTTCCCCCCTCCTCCTATAAAAGGAGCCCCTCCTCTCACTTGTCTCTCACACCTCCTCGTGAAGGATCTCTCTCCCCCTCTAGAATTTATCCCCCATGGTCTCGGACTAGCGAGATACATGTTCCTGGTGGCTATTCGGCAAGAAAGGGTTGTGCTTCCGCTGCATCGCTGGAGCGAGGAGGCGGAGGTTGCCCGGTGTCTTGTACGTGTGTGCGAGCACGGATGCGCTGCTGCTTTGCGGCGCTAGGACTTCCTCTCGATCTTGAGATCGGCAAGAGATCGTCTACATCAACCACGAGTTGAACTCGTTAAGCTTTGTCGGTCTTCAAGGGTATGTTCTCTACGGATATACATCCGCCCGTTGTTTGTATCTAGTAGATAGATCTTGGTACATAGTTCCCATCGTAGGAAAATTTTTGTTTTCTATGTTGCGAACCCCTACACATATAGACACGGCTCTGATACCACTGTAGGGGTTCGTAGCATGGAAAACAAAAAATTTCTACCGCATGCAAACAAACAAGCCAAGATCTATCTACTAGATTGTAGCAACGAGTCGATAGAGGAACTCACCCTCGAAGATTCCAAAGCGGTTAACGAGAGCAGATTCTGGTGGGTGATGTAGTCGTACTCTTGTCGATCTCAAGATTGCGTAGACGATCCTTCCGGCGCTGCGTTCCGGCA
Organism: Avena sativa; assembly: GCA_916181665.1. Taxonomy (NCBI): domain Eukaryota; kingdom Viridiplantae; phylum Streptophyta; class Magnoliopsida; order Poales; family Poaceae; genus Avena; species Avena sativa. The sequence continues at coordinate 335,178,369 of OV702280.1, read as the reverse complement.
GCGCTCCCGCAGTCGGTCACACGTTCGGTACTCGATGAAGACCTTCCTCTCCCTTGTTCCAGCAGGCAGCGGAGGTTGTAGCACTCTCCTCGTGATTCTAGCAGCACGACGGCGTGGTACCGGAAGTAGAGGGGAGATCTCGCAGGGCTTCGTCTTAAGCCGGAGCGAGTATGGTGGACTATGAGAGAGGCCTTAGCGATCTAGGGTTTAGAGGCACCAAGGAGAGGGAGCTAGGCCGGCGGCTAGGGCAAGGGGATTGCCCCAAGTCGGCGGCTTGGGCAAACCCTAGGGCGACGGCGGCTATGGTGGCCGGCGGCGGCTAGGGTTAGGTTTAGAGGGGCAAGGTGTGTCTTGGAGGGGAAGCCCTGCCCCTCCTTACATAGGTGGAGGGGGCGCGCCAAGGGGAGGGGAGTCCCTACCCAACTCGGCTTCCAAGGCCGGCGGTGGAGGGAGAGGGACTTCCTCCCCAAGTAGGTTTCCTACTCTCCCTCCACCAAACAAAATAGCCGTTTGACTTTTCAAATTGGCGTTTGACTTTTCAAACTAGGATTTGATTTAACCCTTTATTTTGTTCAGAGATGACACCTAGTACATGATGCAACCATTCCAACTTGCTATGACACATTCATGTACCCTTCCCCTCCGGAGTGCCGGACATTCCGGAACCTTCTAGAACATTCCCGATGAAAACACCGGAACCATTCTCCAACCCCGAAACAGGACTTTCCTTATATGAATCTTATTCTCCGGACCATTCTGGATCTCCTCGTGATATCCCGGATCTCATCCGAGACTCCGAACAACATTCGATCTCTTACTCATCATTCCATAACTACTCAACAACATCGAATCCTTAAGTGTCTCTCCCTACGGTTCGTGAATTATGCGGACATGACCGAGACATTTCTCCGATCAATAACCAATAGAGGAATCTGGAAATTCATATGGCTCCCACATATTTCTACGATTACTTTGCGATCGAATAAACCACTTACATACGATACCAATTTCCCTTTGTCTCACGATAGTTTACTTATCCGAGGTTTTTATCGTCGGTATCTCTGCATACCTAGTTCAACCTCGTTACCGATAAGTACTCTTTTCTCGTTCTCGTGGTATGTGATCCCTTGTGAACTAGTCACATGCTTGCAAGCTAATTGGATGACATTCCACCGAGAGGGCCCAGAGTATATCTATCCGTCATATGGATGGACAAATCCCACTCTTGATCCATGTGCCTCAACCCATACTTTCCGAACACTCAATGCCACCTTTATAGCCACCCAGTTACGGTGTGGTGTTTGATGTCATCAAAGCATCCTTCCGGTGATGGTGATTAACATGATCTCATGGTCGAAGGAATTAGGTTACTATGTATCAGAAAGCTTATAGCAAATGAACTATATTAAATGACTTGATCTTTATGCTACGCTTAACTATAGGAGTATGTCCATCACATCATTCTCCTAATGATATGACCCTGTTGTTAATAACATCTCTATGTTCATGATCAAGAAACCATGATCATATATTAACCAACAAGCTAGTTTAACAAGAGGCTTTACTAGGGACTCTTTTATGTTTACAAATCACACAAGTATTAATGTTTCCTTTTAATACAATTATAGCATGGTATGTAAACATTTATCATAAGTATGAAGATATGATAATAACCTACTTTATTATTGCCTCTTGGGCATATCTCCAACACAACCTAGCATAGATGTTTATAAAGGAAGAATCAGAATTGCTAGGCATATTATAAATTGTAATCAACTTCTTTATGACATCCAAAGCTTCATTCTCATTACATTGAAAAATATCTCTCCCAGCTACAGTATCCAAAGCATATCTATAACAAAGAGCAAGACCATGGTAGAAACTTCTAATAACTAGGCCTAGACACATTTTAGGCTTGGTTTTCCTTGTTTGAAAGTAAAGATCCTTTCCATAGGTGACACAGTGATTGGAATAACACCAGACATGGTAGCAACTAGAGCAGGAACTAATTTTTTGTGTTTTTGATAAGAAAAAGCAAACCAAACGAAACTATTTTTTTTGGATTTTTTGATAAAAAGAAGCAAGCAAAAAAAGGCAAAAGAAACTAATCAAAACAAAAACAAAGTAAAGAGAAAGGTTGTGAAGGATTCCCCTTGTGAAGCCGTCCTTAGCCTCCCCGGCAACGGCGCCAAAAAAGCTTTGATTGCAGCTCAGATCACTGTAGAGCTTCGTTGGGAAACCCCAAGAGGAAGGTATGATGAGTACAACAATAAGTTTTTCCCTCAGTAAGAAACCAAGGTTATCAAACCAGTAGGAGGAAGGAAACAACCCAAAGGTGTTGCTAGCAACTTGGAAACCTGCACAACACAAACTCAAGACTTTGCCCCAACGAACAGTGAGGTTGTCAATCTCACTGGTTTGCTGAAAAAAGGGATTAAATGTATGGTGTGGAAGATGATGGTGGTTTTCAGAAACTAAACAGTAACAGTGGAAGATGTATCAATGGTAAAGATTGGACTGGGGTCCACAGTTCACTAGAGGTGTTCTCCATAAGATAAACAACATAACATGTTGGGTAAACAAATGATAGCGGGGCAATTGACAGGACAGAGCAAGGCATAACAATGCAATACTAGACATTCATGATCATATGAGATTCGATTGGGCATTACAACAAGATACATAGACCGCCATCCAACTGCATCTATGACTAGTAATCCACCTTTAGGTTATCATCCGAACCCCCTCCGGTATTAAGTTGCAAGCAACGGATAACTGCTTTAAGAAAAGTGTGTAAAGTAAACAATACACTTGTTCCATGAACAAGAGATTGTTGTTTTATCCCTAGTAGAAACAGCACATCTACAACCTTAGAGATTTCTGTCACTTCCCCAGATTCAATAGAGGCATGAACCCACTATCGAGCATAAATACTCCCTCTTGGAGTCACTAGCCTCTACTTGGCCAAGATAGCTACTAGAAACGGAGAGCATGCAAGATATCAAACAGCACAGACATGATAGAATCAATAAGATAGAATCATTATTCAATCGGACATAGTAATCTCAATATCCATCGGATCCCTGCAAACACAACATGTATGATTACAAATATATGATCTTGATCATGAACGGAGCTCATAAGATCTAAACATGGTAGCACAAAGGAGGAGAAACAACCATCTAGCTACTACATGGACCCATAGTCCAAGGTGGAACTACTCATGCATCATACCGGAGGCTGGCATGGTGATGAAGAAGGCCTCCGGGATGATCTCTCCCCTTCAGCAGGGTGACGGGAAGAGCTTCAGATTCCCCCGATCTAGGGATAATGGTGGCGGTGGCTACTGACTGTTTCTGTTGCCTACCAAAACCCACCGGCGAGCAGCGACGGGCAACACGGAGAGCCGGGAGGCTCCCAGGACTGCTGGTGGGCCCTGGTCCCTCGGGCAACGGCCCGCAAAACTCCGGCACGCGCCCTGGCTGGTTCGAGGGCGTGCCACCTGACCTATACCTGGTCAGGAAGGTGAAGGATTGCTTCGATTGGTTTCCTACATGGTAAACAAGTATACGTAAAATTCGAGCCGTGACCGGCTCCCAGGTTTCCCTGTGAATCGGCTCGTAGAGCCGATTAACCCATGGTTCTGCAGTAGATCTATGATAACATGGGGTTTTGCTTCATCGTTACAAGTTAAATCGATCTACGATAGTTTAATGTTTCCACTACATAATTGGAACGTCCTACACGTAATTGAGCCTGGTAAATACAAAAGATAATAGAAAACCAACTCTAGAGAAGGCCTAAGAACCAATGTAACGTTAATTCCCGGAACATCTCCTCTTGGATTGGTAAACCGTATCTTCCATACTACTGGATCGTTCAACCCGTTTGTAAGGCCTGATCATGTAGATATCAAACTAAACCTTGGAGAGCAAGGCACAACTATAACGATCAAATCGACTTAAATAAAGATCAAGCAAAGTGCCACCCTTACACCCGGGAAAAGGTGCAAAGGCGGCGAGATAACTAGAGGCAGCATATCTAAACGATCATAGCAAAAAGTACCGATGCTAGCCTAAACACATCTATAATAATAATGTTACTCGCCATCAACAAGGCTTCAGTACGAGTAACACCAAACAATCGCATAAGTAGATACTGCCTAGATCGCAAGATGCGATCTAGGCAGCATGGCACTTACCCGAGAAAAACCCTAGAAACAAGGGGTGGCGATGCGCCGAGATTGTGTTTGTTGTGAACGTGATTGTCCTCCTTTTCTCAATAACCTTAGGTACATATTTATAGTCCGGAGACTTTCTACCTTTGGAATAACTCTACAATTCTATCTCTTACCTAAATCGAAATGGAACCTATTACAATATAAGATACACGGGCAATTTAGCCCAAATCAACGCACGAGGCCGATTCAACAACACGTTGCATATACGTATCTTCTAAGCCCATCTTGATTGTGGCCCAACTCCTCCTTGGGCCAAAATATGGCGATAACAGTTTCGTGGAAGATTGACCGGGTACTTAGGGTTTAGGTATCGGGGGCTTCTTATAGGCGAAGAGGGAGGCCGAGGGGGTGCCCGAGGCGGCTACACCCTGCCCCCCCAGGCGCGCGCCTGGCCTGGTGTAGCACCCCGGGGAAAACCACTACTAGAAAATCGCTTGGTATTTTGTTTTGTGCATCATCATGACATCATCATGCATCTAATTGACTAAAACTATTTTTCTTAAAACCTAGTTTTGCTTTCTATAAAGATCCCTCTATATTTCAAAAGTGATCCCCGGACCCTTCCAGATATTTTGTTTGTCTAATAACAAATTACACAAGTCTTTTAAATAATACATAAAATTTTATATTATTTTTAGGAGGCAGCCAGCCAGACCCAAAAGCCCAGCCGGCCACCTCCAAACCTAACCCTAAAAAAAACTATCCCATCTAACCCTAATCCCACATTCCCACCCTGCCGCCGCCACCCCACTCACCTCACCACCTCGACCGTCCCAGTACACCACACGCACACAGCAACGCACACCTGTACGCACGCAACGCACACACACACCACCACATCTCGGTGGACACACACCACTTGGCCACATGACCCACGCACACACAGGAATCACGCACACCCCACGCGACCGAACGCACCTCTGTCCTGAGCCTCCTCCCCCGTGACCCCATCTCCCTTGCATCTCGCTAACCGCCAGACGTCGCCCTGTTCCGGCCGCAGCCCCAGGGCTCCTCCCCGCCGCCGCCCTAGGGCTCGCCTCACCCGGCGCGTGCACTCCCTCGCCTCCGTCGCGACTCGCCTTGACCACCACCGCTCGGGGTCACCCCCTCCCCTCCCTGCGCGCTCTGCCCGCCACCGACCAGTAGGCCGCCGCCGCTCGGGTCTTGCTCGTCGACGTCGCCCCTGTTCGCCGGCCCCGCCACCCTCCTCCTACACCCGCGCGAGGCCATCTCCGCTCGACCCGCGCCCCGCAGCAAACTCCGTGTCGCCCCGTCCTCCTCTGCACCTCGCCATCGCCGGCAGAGGTCCCTCTTCCCGACGCCCGACCGCCAACTCTGACAGGCCTCCTCACCCCCAACCTCCACCGCATGCTCCTCCTGCTTCTCACGGGTCCGTCGCCGCCGCCTCTGCAGGGCGTCGCCGGGGTCTTCTCTGTTCGCTGCCAGGGGAACCTCCTCGCCTCTTCTACCTGTCGAGCGCCACGACCTCGTCAGCCTCACCGAGCGTCCTCCCGAGATCCTCGACAACCTCGATCTTGTGCGTGTTCTGTTTTGCTTCGATGGCATCTGTCTCCTGTCAAGTTCGTGGGTTGCTGCCTGTTTATTAGCCATTCGTTTTGTTTAGTGTCGTGAACCCTCATGCAAGTGGTCATGTGGGGATGCAGTTATATGTGAAGTTTTTGGTCAGGAGGTACAAGTTGGAAACCACAGAGAATGAATCAAGAACCACCAAGATCAACGTCGAGCCTGACTTCCGACAAGAGCGTCCTCAAAGAACAAACCAGCATCGACCCTTGAAGTTCGACATCTATAACGGAGAGCGGCGAGAAATTCAACTTGGACATCGGAGGGGACGACGCTGGATCGGCAAGATCTCCTTCATGTACCCCGGAGCCGTGACCAAATCCGAAGACCGATCCCCTGGACCTCGAACCCCAAGTTCGACGAATACCCATGTGTGACCCTAAGCCCCTATTTTTATAAATGATATATATTGTTGCATATAAATTGTCATACTCGCATGCATACTATGGATGTTTGGGGGTATTCAGTTGATTCACCTAAAGTAAATATGGGGTCCATATGCAGGCGAATCTAGTGTAATATTGATCCCATTTAAATTTGTGCATTGAACCGGTGAAATATTTTGCCTTGATAAGACAACATTTAAATTGCGGGGTATCTAAACAACATGAACCATGTAATAAATTGTCGGGACCCCGGTTCCACTTAATATGGTATAATTGCATTGCATCCTTTGCCATGTCATACATCATACATGCATCATGCCCGCTCTTTTGCCGTAGTAATAAATAGTGCATCCGGTGTTTCTTCTAGTGCTTTGCTTCTTCATGGATTAGGCCGACGAGTTGATGCGAGTGTCGACCCGATCTTCGAATGAACCTTCGGCAATGTTTTCAGGCGAGCATTCTCCCCCTTTCTATCTATTTTACCTTTATAGTCTTTATTCCTTCCCGTTGATCTATTGCTATCTGTGTTGCGATGCTCTAGTTTTCGTACCCGTGATACCCCTTGCAGCCTTATATTGCCTTGGACACATCCTATTACCTGTTGCTTGGTAGATAGTTGGACTTGCGTGTCGGAGTCGCTTGCTCAAGTGTTGTTGCGTGCCGTCAAGTACCACAGTTGTTGGAAGAATGCCATATGCTTTATGTTGGAGATGATCATGGCTTTAGTTATCGTTTAATAACTAAAATTGAAAGTAGGTAAATGCAGAGGCACCAGTGGGTAATAGACAATATTTGGTTTTTAACCGCTCACTGGTGTCCCGTAGGACCCGAGTTCTTGACACCTGTTCCGAGATCGAGCGCGCTAACCACAGGTGGGGTGTGTGGGCACCCCCATCGATTAGTACCTAATTTCAAAGTACTATACCGGGGGCCACAAAGTAGTTTGGGGCTTTATTACTATCCTGTACTTATGCCATGTTTTACTGCTTTATTTATGATTGCGCGTGGAGCGCCTGTACTGTTTTGGATCGCGGCACGATTTCGCGGTATCGACAAGCCCAGTCACACTTTCGGGTTCCCAGTCGTTTACAGCCGTTCTCGCAAACCCTAGGTCCGTCTCGGAGACCGGCCGACTTCGTTACAGGTAGCTTAGTGGGGTGGCCCCCCATGTGCTTGCTTTGGGTCTGGGAAACGTCGTGTCCGAAACCCCGTCGACATACCGTTGGGTGTATGTTTTGTGATCTTGTACCTACCTGATCTGACAACAAGGGTGTAGGTGCGTGTGGAAACTTTGGTGCACCCTTGCAGGGTTAAATCTTTTCGAGAAGTCGTGTCCGCGGTTATGGACGACTTGGAGCATAGTTCTCGATCATAGACAACTATAACTAAAGTTTACTGTTATAACTTGACTTGTATCCAATATGACTAGTAATTAGCTTCACTACAACAGAATGGCTAAATAAAAGTACCAACAACTTCTGGGTTTGGGATATCTCATGCTAATTATATCTAACTAGTAAGTGTCACAACTACAACGGAATGGTTAAGTAAAAGTGTCCAATGCATATTATATCAGGATGACTATCTATACCTGACTAGTAATTGCTGCAACGATAACTGAATAAATAAAACTGCCAACTGTGTGAGTTCCTCGGTTGACTTCCTCGTTTGGTATCGAGGGGGAAATTCCAGGATGGGTATGCTTGGTGATAGTTAAAGGTTGTATCCGAATAGGTCTTTCTTATCTCTATCTGATAGCCGCCAGTTGTATTGAGTCTCTATAGGTTGTTTAGTGCATGCTGCGCTGCCGTTTCAGTCCACCATATCTATGTAGGTGAGGACCGCCGAATTCTAGTCTCGCCGTGTACTGGCCTCAGTACTGACCGCTCTCTTTTTCCTTTGCCCTTTGTCGGCACCCCTTTTGTTTAAGCAGGTTTTGAGATCGACGTTGTTAGCAGGGTTACCCTTCCGTCTTGGCCTGGGCAGGGTTATGGACGCCATTGGTTATTCTTCAGGGCTCTTAGCCCAACTTGCATCTTGTCCGTACTCGGACGTTGTATCGTTTTCAAGGTGATTTGGATCTTTGTACTGTATATTGTATTCTTGACTCGATGAGTCGCTGTTGTATATATCTGTTTTGTGGGTTCCATCGTGGACTAATTTGTAATGATATTACTTCGTTTTCCACCCGCACGCAAGTGCCTGGTGGGCACCTTTGAATCGTTTCTATGCGGGTTTGGCGGGATTCGCTAAGACTTGCATAGGGCCGATTCTGAGGGTGTTACGGAGTGGTATCAGAGCTCAGTAGTTACGATACCCCACTGGTCCAGCCTGTAGGATAACCTAGCTAACAGACGATGTAGAGTGTCAAAACTATTTTGGAGAAATCGGTTGGATAGATCTAATTAGGTCTACTTTTACTCCTTATCCCTTTGCTATTCTTCTCTTACCTCGACGTGTTTTGAATCTGCTCTCTTATCTTTTCTTCGAGTCTAGGAATTCTCGTGGTTGGGTTTCCGTCGTACCTTCAGGGTTTCACTTCCTCCTCTTGTGGTGCTTCGACATTCGACCTTCACGCTATTTGATGAATCTTTCATCTGTTGTACCTTTCAGTGGACCGAAAATTCACTAATTTTTTTTCTTTCTATCCTCCGATGTTTTCCTATACGATGAAGTCATCTACATCAGATCTGATGAGAATCTGCACCCCTCCTTTGATTCCAAACGTCGCTTGTCGAGATCTTCAGTCTAATTCCGAGAATGGGTTGCGTGATTTTCTACTGCATGTGCGAAGTAATAGTTTGGGTGCGTGATGGATTGGCCCCCATACCGACTACTCAATCCATTCGCTCTTGTACATTGAAGTGGATTAGAGTGCACCTTTTCTCTCCTTCTGTCGAAGTTAGAGGTGGCCTTATCTTTTGATGCCTCTATTTTCGTCTTTTGTTTATCCGGAGTACTCCCTCGACGCACATGATCAACGACCGCTCGTTGGTGGTGTTGCCGATTTCAAGATGGAGAAATAATCTTTGTTAGTGGTGTCGCGAAGATCTACATTAAGCGAGAAGATTCAGAGTGACGTCCTTCTTCCCCATACCAGGAGGCGGATCTCGAGGGCGAGATCCATTGTTAGTGGTGTCGAATTGTAGCACCCCGGGGAAAAGCACTGTCGGGGATATAACCCCAGGTACCCCAGAGTTGGTCTATAGATAAGAGACAAGAATAAACGAAAGTATATTTGATAAAAGAATATCAAATAGAAAAAGAAAAAGACAATAAAGAGCAACTGGGCCGAGTAAGGGAAATCTCGGCCCAGTCCACACTATCCATGGCCGAATTAAAATACAAATAAAGGGAAATAACCCCCGGGTGGGCCGACCTAAGCCTAAGTCGGCCCACCACGGGCCTCCCACCTGGACGGCTCCACTTCCACGACCCAGCGACGCTCCCGCCGAATCATCGCCACTCCGCCAGGTCGGTGCTCCCGCCAGCGTCAACCGTTCTCCCGCCGAATCATCGCCACCAGGATGACCCGGTCTCGCTGCTGCATCAATGGTCTCCCCCGGGTGGGCCTTAGTCGGCCCACTGCGGGAACCTCCCCGTAACTCCACCACCAGCCACTGCATCGAGCCAGCTTCGCCCGGATGGGCCGACTCGGCCCACCGCGTGTTCGCTGCCCACACAGGTAACCCGGCTGGGCTACTGCCAGCCTGGGCCGAGTAGAGATCGTCCGGATGGGCCTTTGAGTTGTTCTCCTGTCTAGGCCGACTCAAGACTTGACCCGGCTGGGCTTGTTTTCCTCTGTCCGGGCTGCATTTCCTCCTAGGCCGAATCAACCAAGGTCCAGGCCGAGTTGTTACTCCCTTTGGGGCATTTGGGCCAAGTTATAATGATCCGTATGCCCTGTAAATTACCTCCAGATGCCTCCACAGTCTCTACCAGAATACGCCATCAGATCAAGCCAAGACCAGCAAGTGTGATGCCAGTCTTGGGAGCCCACCTGCTCAGACTGGCACATGATGTATGGAATATGCCAACGGCATCTAACAAGATGCTAGGGAATATGCCTGGCATCTCCAAAGATGCCAAGGCATATGCTGAGCATCTCCAGAAGATGCCCGGAATATGCCATCTAGATGCCAATCGTGGGGTACAAGCTTTGTCCCCTGGGCTCCCCTTTATAAGGAGCACCAGGGAGATCGTTCAAGGAGGAGGCCCCCGAAGGTCTCCTCCCCTCTCTGCTCACTAGGAGCTCTCCTTCTTCCTCTTCCTGCACTCTCATAGGGAGATCTAGATAGAAGCATAGGGGAAACAGCTCAAGGAGCATGATTGTAGCCACAAGTATGGCAAGATTATAAGGGATTAGATGTATAGAATGAGGTTCTATCTTACTTGAGAGCTTCAATCCAATATACATTGTATTTCTCTTTGTTCATATGAGTGCGGTCTTCACCGCGTCATCCCTCCCCGGATTCCTTCATGTCCATCGGCCCCAACTTTAGCCTACCCATGGCATATGCCGTGATACCACCACGACATTTGGCGCCCACCGTGGGGCCTCCTAGTGGCGTTGGTTGGGTTTCCATCCGAACGGGAACATCTTCATCAACTTCTTCCTCACAGGGCTCATTCAGCTTCACCAAGTCAACAGAGAACAAAGAGTAAGCACAGAGACTCATCAAAGCAGGTAAGACTCAGCGAGAAGGACTCAAGCACTACTCCAAGCTTACTGTAAGTACCAAATAACTCAGCAGGGCAAGTATGACCTAGCAAGACTCACCCAAACACTGGGCCAAGTATGCTATAAGTACCAAGTAACTCAGCCACCTATACTCAATCCTTCACCCCAGGGAGAAAATAACTCAGCCCGGGGACTAGTCAACTTATCCGTAGAATCACCTTTAGATTAAGAGAGCATTATGTTGATTTAGATCTATACTCCAGTTAGCTTATTTATAATTCGGCCATCAGTTGAATCATCTTATCTGTGATTCAAATGGGTTTTGAGTAAGTTAGTTTATGCTTTGGGTTGTCCTGTGACTCAGATCATGGGCCAGCTTATTTTTAACTCGGCCATAAGTTGAATCGTCTTATTTGTGATTCAGATAGACTCTGAGTCAATTTACTTATGCTTTGGATTACCCTATAACTCAGCTCCCCGGCAGGCTTATTTATAACTCAGATAGAAGTTGAATCAGCTCGTTTATGATCCAGGTAGAATTTGGGTCAGTTTACTTATGAGTCGGATAGAGTTTGAGTCAGTCTATTTAGGCTTTGGGTTGTCCTTTAACTCAGCTTACCAGCCGGCTTATTGTTATTTCGGATGTAACTTGAAGTCAATTTGTTTATGTTTTGAATTGACCTTTAACTCAGCTCAGTAGATTGTCTCTGATTCAGACTAACATTTGATTCAGCTTGCCAGGGTATATTATAATTCGGATTGGTATTCAGACTCGGCGTACTAATCATATCTCTGATTCAGGCCGAAGCTTTATTTTAGTTCACCAGATTGCCAGGTTATGTTATGACTCGGATTGATATCTCACCATCTTGCCAGATTATCCCGTATCTCGGATGACTATTGGCCAGCTTATCATATCTCGAATCTATATCTCATATCTACATCTCGAATCAGATCTCTCAGCGGTTAGCCCTATTATCATATCCCAAAGCTTAATCTCGGATCTATATCTCGGATCCATATCAAAGGCAAATTATCGTCATCACGCCAAATCAAGCTATATCATGGCGAGTAGATAACTCGGATTTAGGATGAGTTAACTCGGATTTGAGTCAGATGGCTCAGATTCGGGATGCAAGCCAAAATTGAGTAAAGTAACTCGGATTTGGGATGAGTTAACTCGGATTTGAGTCAGATGACTCAGATTCGGGATACAAGTCAAAATTGAGTAAAGTAACTTGGATTTAGGATGAGTTAACTCGGATTTGAGTCAGATGGCTCAGATTCGGGATGCAAGTCAAAATTGAGTAAAGTAACTCGGATTTAGGATGAGTTAACTCGGATTTGAGTCAGATGGCTCAGATTCGGGATGCAAGCCAAAATTGAGTAAAGTAACTCGGATTTGGGATGAGTTAACTCGGATTTGAGTCAGATGACTCAGATTCGGGATACAAGTCAAAATTGAGTAAAGTAACTTGGATTTAGGATGAGTTAACTCGGATTTGAGTCAGATGGCTCAGATTCGGGATGCAAGTCAAAATTGAGTAAAGTAACTCGGATTTAGGATGAGTTAACTCGGATTTGAGTCAGATGGCTCAGATTCGGGATGCAAGTCAAAATTGAGTAAAGTAACTCAGATTTAGGATGAGTTAACTCGGATTTGAGTCAGATGACTCAGATTCGGGATGCAAGTCAAAATTGAGTAAAGTAACTCGGATTTAGGATGAGTTAACTCGGATTTGAGTCAGATGACTCAGATTCAGGATGCAAGTCAAAATTGAGTAAAGTAACTCGGATTTAGGATGAGTTAACTCGGATTTGAGTAATGTCACTCAGATTTGAGCCAGATGACTCAGATTTACGTATGAGTCAATTTTGAGTAAAGTAACCCGGATTTGGAATGAGTTAACTCGGATTTGAGTCATATAACTCGGATTTGAGTTAGATGACTCAAGACATAAAGTCAGAATCGAGTAAAGTAACTCGGATTTGGGATAAGTTAACCCGGATTTAATCATGTAACTCGGATTTGAGTCAAATGACTCAGACTTAGGCATAAAGTCAATTTTGAGTAAGGAAACTCGGATTTGGAATCAGATGACTCGGATAAAGACTTACCCAATGAGGTTAAAGGAGCAGTGCCCAATAAGGCCAGAACTCACAAATTACCCAATGGGGTTAAAAGAGCAATGCCCAAGAAGGCAAGACTCATAACTTACCCAAAGAGGTTAAAAGAGTAGTGCCAAAGAAGGCCAAGACTCATAACTTACCCAAAGAGGTTAAAAGAGCAGTGCCAAAGAAGGCCAAGACTCATAACTTACCCAAAGAGGTTAAAAGAGCAGTGCTAAAGAAGGCAAAGACTCATAACTTACCCAAAGAGGTTAAAAGAGCAGTGCCCAAGAAGGCCAGAACTCATAAATTACCCAAAGAGGTTAAAAGAGCAGTGCCCAAGAAGGCCAGAACTCATAACTTACCCAATGAGGTTAAAAGAGCAATGCCCAAGAAGGCAAGAATTCATAACTTCCCAATGAGGTTAAAAGAGCAATGCCCAAGAAGGCAAGAAGTCATAACTTACCTAATGAGGTTAAAAGAGCAGTGCCCAAGAAGGCCAGAACTCATAACTTACCCAAAGAGGTTAAAAGAGCAGTGCCCAAGAAGGCCAGAACTCATAACTTACCCAATGAGGTTAAAAGAGCAATGCCCAAGAAGGCAAGAATTCATAACTTCCCAATGAGGTTAAAAGAGCAATGCCCAAGAAGGCAAGAAGTCATAACTTACCTAATGAGGTTAAAAGAGCAGTGCCCAAGAAGGCCAGAACTCATAACTTACCCAAAGAGGTTAAAAGAGCAGTGCCCAAGAAGGCCAGAACTCATAACTTACCCAATGAGGTTAAAAGAGCAATGCCCAAGAAGGCAAGAATTCATAACTTCCCAATGAGGTTAAAAGAGCAATGCCCAAGAAGGCAAGAAGTCATAACTTACCTAATGAGGTTAAAAGAGCAGTGGCTGATAAACGACAGTAATCATTACTTACCCAAAGGGGTTATGACCAGTGCCCAAGAAGGCCAGAAGTCAAAAAACTTCACCAAAAGGATTATGCGACCAAGAAATATATGACAAACAAGTTGTGTGTCAAAAAACAACTCTGGGGATGTTTAGATACAAAGCCCATGAGCGATCCTACGAATCCCACATGGCCTCGGGGACTAATGTCGGGGATATAACCCCAGGTACCCCAGAGTTGGTCTATAGATAAGAGACAAGAATAAACGAAAGTATATTTGATAAAAGAATATCAAATAGAAAAGGAAAAAGACAATAAAGAGCAACTGGGCCGAGTAAGGGAAATCTCGGCCCAGTCCACACTATCCATGGCCGAATTAAAATACAAATAAAGGGAAATAACCCCCGGGTGGGCCGACCTAAGCCTAAGTCGGCCCACCACGGGCCTCCCACCTGGACGGCTCCACTTCCACGACCCAGCGACGCTCCCGCCGAATCATCGCCACTCCGCCAGGTCGGTGCTCCCGCCAGCGTCAACCGCTCTCCCGCCGAATCATCGCCACCAGGATGACCCGGTCTCACCGCTGCATCAATGGTATCCCCCGGGTGGGCCTTAGTCGGCCCACTGCGGGAACCTCCCCGTAACTCCACCACCAGCCACTGCATCGAGCCAGCTTCGCCCGGATGGGCCGACTCGGCCCACCGCGGGTTCGCTGCCCACACAGGTAACCCGGCTGGGCTACTGCCAGCCTGGGCCGAGTAGAGATCGTCCGGGATGGGCCTTTGAGCTATTCTCCTGTCTGGGCCGACTCAAGACTTGACCCGGCTGGGCTTGTTTTCCTCTGTCCGGGCTGCATTTCCTCCTAGGCCGAATCAACCAAGGTCCAGGCCGAGTTGTTACTCCCTTTGGGGCATTTGGGCCGAGTTATAATGATCCGTATGCCCTGTAAATTACCTCCAGATGCCTCCACAGTCTCTACCAGAATACGCCATCAGATCAAGCCAAGACCAGCAAGTGTGATGCCAGTCTTGGGAGCCCACCTGCTCAGACTGGAACATGATGTATGGAATATGCCAACGGCATCTAACAAGATGCTAGGGAATATGCCTGGCATCTCCAAAGATGCCAAGGCATATGCTGAGCATCTCCAGAAGATGCCCGGAATATGCCATCTAGATGCCAATCGTGGGGTACAAGCTTTGTCCCCTGGGCTCCCCTTTATAAGGAGCACCAGGGAGATCGTTCAAGGAGGAGGCCCCCGAAGGGCTCCTCCCCTCTCTGCTCACTAGGAGCTCTCCTTCTTCCTCTTCCTGCACTCTCATAGGGAGATCTAGATAGAAGCATAGGGGAAACAGCTCAAGGAGCATGATTGTAGCCACAAGTATGGCAAGATTATAAGGGATTAGATGTATAGAATGAGGTGCTATCTTACTTGAGAGCTTCAATCCAATATACATTGTATTTCTCTTTGTTCATATGAGTGCGGTCTTCACCGCGTCATCCCTCCCCGGATTCCTCCACGTCCATCGGCCCCAACTTTAGCCTACTCATGGCATATGCCGTGATACCACCACGACAACCACTACTAGAAAATCACTTGGTATTTTGTTTTGTGCATCATCATGACATCATCATGCATCTAATTGACTAAAACTATTTTTCTTAAAACCTAGTTTTGCTTTCTATAAAGATCCCTCTATATTTCAAAAGTGATCCCCGGACCCTTCCAGATATTTTGTTTGTCTAATAACAAATTACACAAGTCTTTTAAATAATACATCAAATTTTATATTATTTTTAGGAGGCAGCCAGCCAGGCCCGAAAGCCCAGCCGGCCACCTCCAAACCTAACCCTCAAAAAAACTATCCCATCTAACCCTAATCCCACATTCCCACCCTGCCGCCGCCACCCCACTCGCCTCACCACCTCGACCGTCCTACTACACCACATGCACACAGCAACGCACACCTGTACGCACGCAACGCACACACACACCACCACATCTCGGTGGACACACACCACTTGGCCACATGACCCACGCACACACACAGGAATCACGCACACCCCACGCGACCGAACGCACCTCTGTCCTGAGCCTCCTCCCCCGCGACCCCATCTCCCTTGCATCTCGCTAACCGACAGACGCTGCCCTGTTCCGGCCGCAGCCCCAGGGCTCCTCCCCACCGCCGCCCTAGGGCTCGCCTCACCCGGCGCGTGCACTCCCTCGCCTCCATCGCGACTCGCCTCGACCACCACCGCTCGGGGCCACCCCCTCCCCTCCCTGCGCGCTCTGCCCGCCACCGACCAGTAGGCCGCCGCCGCTCGGGTCTTGCTCGTCGACGTCGCCCCTGTTCGCCGGCCCCGCCACCCTCCTCCTACACCCGCGTGAGGCCGTCTCCGCTTGACCCGCGCCCCGCAGCAAACTCCGTGTCGCCCCGTCCTCCTCTGCACCTCGCCGTCGCCGGCAGAGGTCCCTCTTCCCGACGCCCGACCGCCAACTCTGACAGGCCTCCTCGCCCCCAACCTCCACCGCATGCGCCTCCTGCTTCTCACGGGTCTGTCGCCGCCGCCTCTGCAGGGCGTCGCCGGGGTCTTCTCCGTCCGCTGCCAGGGGAACCTCCTCGCCTCTTCTACCTGTCGAGCACCACGACCTCGTCAGCCTCACCGAGCGTCCTCCCGAGATCCTCGACAACCTCGATCTTGTGCGTGTTCTGTTTTGCTTCGATGGCATCTGTCTCCTGTCAAGTTCGTGGGTTGCTGCCTGTTTATTAGCCATTCGTTTTGTTCAGTGTCGTGAACCCTCATGCAAGTGGTCATGTGGGGATGCAGTTATATGTGAAGTTTTTGGTCAGGAGGTACAAGTTGGAAACCACAGAGAATGAATCAAGAACCACCAAGATCAACGTCGAGCCCGACTTCCGACAAGAGCGTCCTCAAAGAACAAACCAGCATCGACCCTTGAAGTTCGACATCTATAACATAGAGCGGCGAGAAATTCAACTTGGACATCGGAGGGGACGACGCTGGATCGGCAAGATCTCCTTCATGTACCCCGGAGCCGTGACCAAATCCGAAGACCGATCCCCTGGACCTCGGAATCCCAAGTTCGACGAATACCCATGTGTGACCCTAAGCCCCTATTTTTATAAATGATATATATTGTTGCATATAAATTGTCATACTCGCATGCATACTATGGATGTTTGGGAGTATTCAGTTGATTCACCTAAAGTAAATATGGGGTCCATATGCGGGCGAATCTAGTCTAATATTGATCCCATTTAAATTTGTGCATTGAACCGGTGAAATATTTTGCCTTGATAAGACAACATTTAAATTGTGGGGTATCTAAACAACATGAACCATGTAATAAATTGTCGGGACCCCGGTTCCACTTAATATGGTATAATTGCATTGCATCCTTTGCCATGTCATACATCATACATGCATCATGCCCGCTCTTTTGCCGTAGTAATAAATAGTGCATCCGGTGTTTCTTCTAGTGCTTTGCTTCTTCACGGATTAGGCCGACGAGTTGATGCGACTGTCGACCCGATCTTCGAATGAACCTTCGGCAATGTTTTCAGGCGAGCATTCTCCCCCTTTCTATCTATTTTACCTTTATAGTCTTTATTCCTTCCCGTTGATCTATTGCTATCTGTGTTGCGATGCTCTAGTTTTCGTACCCGTGATACCCCTTGCAGCCTTATATTGCCTTGGACACATCCTATTACCTGTTGCTTGGTAGATAGTTGGACTTGCGTGTCGGAGTCGCTTGCTCAAGTGTTGTTGCGTGCCGTCAAGTACCACAGTTGTTGGAAGAATGCCATATGATTTATGTTGGAGATGATCATGGCTTTAGTTATTGTTTAATAACTAAAATTGAAAGTAGGTAAATGCAGAGGCACCAGTGGGTAATAGACAATATTTGGTTTTTAACCGCTCACTGGTGTCCCGTAGGACCCGAGTTCTTGACACATGTTCCGAGATCGAGCGCGCTAACCACAGGTGGGGTGTGTGGGCACCCCCATCGATTAGTACCTAATTTCAAAGTACTGTACCGGGGGCCACAAAGTAGTTTGGGGCTTTATTACTATCCTGTACTTATGCCATGTTTTACTGCTTTATTTATGATTGCGCGTGGAGCGCATGTACTGTTTTGGATCGCGGCACGATTTCGCGGTATCGACAAGCCCAGTCACACTTTCGGGTTCCCAGTCGTTTACATCCGTTCTCGCAAACCCTGGGTCCGTCTCGGAGACCGGCCGACTTTGTTACGGGTAGCTTAGTGGGGTGGCCCCCCATGTGCTTGCTTTGGGTCTAGGAAACGTCGTGTCTGAAACCCCGTCGACATACCGTTGGGTGTATGTTTTGTGATCTTGTACCTACCTGATCTGACAACAAGGGTGTAGGTGCGTGTGGAAACTTTGGTGCACCCTTGCAGGGTTAAATCTTTTCGAGAAGCCGTGTTCGCGGTTATGGACGACTTGGAGCATAGTTCTCGATCATAGACAACTATAACTAAAGTTTACTGTTATAACTTGACTTGTATCCAATATGACTAGTAATTAGCTTCACTACAACATAATGGCTAAATAAAAGTACCAACAACTGCTGGGTTTGGGATATCTCATGCTAATTATATCTGACTAGTAAGTGTCACAACTACAACGGAATGGTTAAGTAAAAGTGTCCAATGCTTATTATATCAGGATGACTATCTATACCTGACTAGTAATTGCTGCAACGATAACTGAATAAATAAAACTGCCAACTGTGTGAGTTCCTCGGTTGACTTCCTCGTTTGGTATCGAGGGGGAAATTCCAGGATGGGTATGCTTGGTGATAGTTAAAGGTTGGATCCGAATAGGTCTTTCTTATCTCTATCTGATAGCCGCCAGTTGTATTGAGTCTCTATAGGTTGTTTAGTGCATGCTGCGCTGCCGCTTCAGTCCACCATATCTATGTAGGCGAGGACCGCCGAATTCTAGTCTCGCCGTGTACTGGCCTCAGTACTGACCGCTCTCTTTTTTCTTTGCCCTTTGTCGACACCCCTTTTGTTTAAGCAGGTTTTGAGATCGACGTCTTTAGCAGGGTTACCCTTCCGGCTTGGCCTGGGCAGGGTTATGGACGCCATTGGTTATTCTTCAGGGCTCTTAGCCCAACTTGCATCTTGTCCGTACTCGGACGTTGTATCGTTTTCAAGGTGATTTGGATCTTTGTACTGTATATTGTATTCTTGACTCGATGAGTCGCTGTTGTATATATCTGTTTTGTGGGTTCCATCGTGGACTAATGTGTAATGATATTACTTCGTTTTCCACCCGCACGCAAGTGCCTGGTGGGCACCTTTGAATCGTTTCTATGCGGGTTTGGCGGGATTCGCTAAGACTTGCATAGGGCCGATTCTGAGGGTGTTACACCTGGCCACGTGGCCAGGTGGTGTGGGCCCCTTGAGGCCCTGCTCCATCTTGTCTTCTGGCTTAGTGTTCTCCTCAGTGAAATATTGACTTTGGCTTTTGTCCCGTCCAATTCCGAGAATATTCATTTTCTGACTTTTCTAGAACCAAAAACAACAGAAAACAGGCAACTGGCACTGTGGCATCTTGTTAATAGGTTGGTCCCAGAAAACATATAAAAATACCTCAAAGTATAGACAAAGCAAAGTGGATA
Source organism: Avena sativa (assembly GCA_916181665.1). Taxonomy (NCBI): domain Eukaryota; kingdom Viridiplantae; phylum Streptophyta; class Magnoliopsida; order Poales; family Poaceae; genus Avena; species Avena sativa. The sequence continues at coordinate 335,158,802 of OV702280.1, read as the reverse complement.
CTAAACAAGCATAGAACATCAAAAATTATGGATACGTTTACGACGTATCAGGCTCTGACCTCTTCGTCGCTTGCGGCACCCTGAGGGTGTAGCTGTCCTGCTCGATGATCTCCTCTTTTTGTTATGCTTTTGGGCCTTGTTGTGCTGCAGCCCCAACGGATGCTTGTTATTTTCTATTTTTGCCTTGGCTTAGGCTGTGGTGGTTGTATGTCCGAACCAACACTTGGATTTTTCTTTATTTATAAAGCGGGGCGAAAGCCTAATTCCAGAGAGTATATAGTCCCCTCGGCACCAGCCCTAGCCTCCTCCTCCAAAAAATCCTAGACGCCGCCTCCTCTCCCGCCGACGATCGACGGGTCTTCGCCTCCTTCGCTTCCGCTCACGTGGGTGGGAGGGGGTGGAGACCCAGGACCTACGCGCGTTCAATAAGGTACCTAAAACTTAGTGTTTTGTGGTGTTGTGGTGGCGCAACTCAGATGACGGTGTATGTGCTATATCGAATAATGGTACCCCGGCTGCAACCCCATCTCTGCGATGTTTACGGTGTCGACAAGCCTGTGGGATATGGTCTTCATCGGATGTGTGATCCGGCTTTGTGTGGTGTTGATCTTGTTTCCGATCTGGTCCTCGCGGCCTTGAAGTGCGGTGGTGTGGATTGCTGTTGGTTTGTGGTGGATGGTGAAGGACCTGGACGCTTGATAGGCGGGGTGGTGTTGGCCCCAAATCCGGCGTTGAAGATGCTCGGAGGGTTCCTCCGGCTGATGTTCTTTAGTAGCGGGCTAGATCCAAGCTTACGGAGCTGGTGGTTATTATGTCTCAGAAATACCTCATGGCTAGGGGTTTCTTCGGTGCCAAAGTATGGACCAGTTGCTGGTGATCTTCTTCTCCAGTGATGGTCAAGGATTTGGGTTCTTAGTAGTTGTGGCGAGGACTGTTTGCAGTTGTCCAACCGTTTGTTTTCTTCTTGTTTTCCTTTGCTTGTATGCATACAATCTTTGCATTACCATGGTTATAAATACAAGTAATTTATGCCCATAGATTTAGTACATAATAAAAAAGACACGATGTAACAATATATTAGGAATTGTGTAGGTCTCTACTAGTACTAGTTTTTTTTACATTCATGTGTAGTACGTCTGGTGCCGTGACATGGAAGCGGCATTGGAAACCATAATCTGGCGTCTGAAGTAAGTTAAACTCGAGATGGATTACATTTCAAACTTCACTTGACATGTACATGCTATTAGATAGATGAAGTGCTACTAAATAGTTAACATATTAGATGATTTTATAAAGACATGTCGACAAGAGTCGATGCGCATCATCCAGTGATAAGCTGCTTGTGGCGGATCTGTCCTCTAGGCGTCGCACGTACTAAGCTGCTATAAACATCCTTCATTGGAGAGAGGCTATGGAACAAGAGTTTCACGCTCTTATTCGCAATGAGACGTGGACTCTGGTTCCTCCATTACCTCGGGTCAACGTTATTGATTCTAAATGGGTTTTCAAGGTGAAGAAGTATTCTGACGGGTCTATTGAGCGCTACAAAGCGCGTCTTGTTGCCAGAGGATTTCGGCAGCGCTATGGTCTTGATTATGAAGACACTTTCTGTAGGGGTTCGTACCATGGAAAACAAAAAAAATTCTATCGTATGCATACAAACAAGCCAAGATCTATCTATTAGATTGTAGCAACGAGTCGATTAGAGTACTCACCCTCGAAGATTTCAAAGCGGTTAACGAGAGCAGATTCTCGTGCGTGATGTAGTCGTACACTTGCTGATCTCAAGATCGAGTAGACGATCCTTCCGGCGCTGCGTTCCGGCAGCGCTTACACAGTCGGTCACACGTACGATACTCGATGAAGACCTTCCTCTCCCTTGTTCCAGCAGGCAGCGGAGGTTGTAGTTCTCCCCTCGTGATTCCGGCAGCACGACGGCGTGGTGTCGGAAGTAGAGGGAAGATCCCGCAGGGCTTCGCCTAAGCCGGTGCGAGTTATGGTGGATCTAGGGTTTCCGACGATCTAGGTTTAGAAGGCCGGAGAGAAGGAGGTGGCATCGGCGGCGGTGACGAGCCGGCGATGACGCGAGGCTGCGGCGGCGCACGGTGTGGGGAGGGCTAGGTTGTGTGGTCTTTGGGTCAGCCCTCCCCCTCTATTTATGAGAGGGAGGGAGGCTTGGGAGAGGGGAGTTTGAATCCATACCCAAACCCAAGTTGGATAGAAGGAAGGACTCTTTCCTTCTTCCACTAGGAAACTATTGTTCTAGTTTGACTTTTCAAACCTCCCTTTTGACTTTCAATTTAAAGCTTTATTTCTCTCTCGCAAATGCTCAAACAAAGTGACCTAGGACAAGATCCAATCATTCCACTTACCCATGATACATTCATGGACCATTCCCCTTCCGGTCCGGTGAACCTTCTAGACCCTTCTAGAACCTCTCCGATGAAAACATCGAAATCATTCCCGAACTCCGGAATCGGACTTTCCTTATATGAATCTTATTCTCCGGACCGATATCCTCGTGATATCCCGGATCCCATACGAGACTCCGAACATCATTCGGTTTCCCTACTTACATTCCATATCTACTAAACAACATCGAATCCTTAAGTGTGTCTCCCTACGGTTCGTGAATTATGCGGACATGACTGGGACACTTCTCCGATCAATAACCAATAGAGGAATCTGGAAATTCATATGGCTCCCACATATTTCTACGATTACTTTGCGATCGAATGAAACACTTACATACGATACCAATTTCCCTTTGTCTCGCGATAGTTTACTTATCTGAGGTTTGATCGTCGGTATCTCTGCATACTTAGTTTAACCTCGTTACCGATTAGTACTCTTTTCTTGTTCCCGTGATATGTGATCCCTTGTGAGCCAGTCACATGCTTGCAAGCTAATTGGATGAGATTCCACCGAGAGGGCCTGTAAGGGTCCCAACCTTTAATAAGGTAGAGTCCCCTGTGTTTACAATGCTAGTCTCTGGATCAATAGCTAGCATCCACAATTAAGATGTAATATCAAGAAACAAAGGTCATAATACAACTTTATAACCAGGAATAACATAATTTTATTACATCTTACATAGCTCATTTGGCTATTAATTACATTGCAGCAGAATATCTATAAGCATGGGGTCCTTCATCTTCAAAGTGCCACAGGCAAACATGTTGGTTGTAGACTTTGTAATCCTAATCAACACACTTCACTAAATCAATCAAACCTGAAACATAACAAGTTACAGCCACAAAGGGTCAATACATTTGAATTGTATTGGCAAGTGATACTATGGTAGTATAGTGGAGTCTATCATCTATATGCATTTGGCTAAGTGGAGTTGAGGCTTGCATTGCTCAAAATAGATTTTTCCTTAACATTTGAAAACACTAAGTTTTTGCTTGACAAAATCATTTTTCTCAATCAAAGATTGAAGATCCTTTAACCCTTGTTCAACCACAAGTTTTTAACTTAGAAATTTGAATGATGAGATTCTTGATTGCTTCCATGTCTTGATGCTCAAATTGTCCTTTACCAGGGACATGGCTAAGTACTTAGATTTTACACTCTGCAGAGGTGGTGCACTTTCCCCACAAGACTTGGTTTCACCAAGACAAGATCTTTCAGAAGCCTTCCCTTAGACCAAAATGGACGCGTTCCAACCTATCAAACTCTACCACCAACTATCCATATGGTTAAGTTCTTGCAACCTATATGATCCAGGCAGAGCCCATAATGCCAAGTGGCTGCACTTGAAGCTTCTCAACATTTGACATATCAAATCTCTTTGTTCCTGGGTGGCCATCCACAAGTGAGATACACAAGGTTCACCAGTCCCCTGGCCTTGTGTAACCACTCAACCAAAAACCACCAAGCAATTACCATTCCACCCAGGTGATTCATTAACTTAGTTGTTTTATTAAACAAAAACACAAGTCCTCAGACTTAGAAATTTTTCCATAGTATGAATGTATAATCCACCCTTGTTTTCTATTAGCTAAGCTAAGCTTGATAGTAGTAGGAATCTTAACTTAGGAAATGTTCCACTAAGGTTTCATCTACTAGGTTTTCCTATAGCAAGGTTTATACTTAGTAAAAATTCCATGCAAGTTTTACTTAGAAAAATCACTAATGCATAGTGAAAGTAATGGGACAAAAAGTATGAAGCATCACTTGCCTTTTTGGTAGAGTATAAGTTCACTCCTTGTCCTTGCAACAATCACACTCTTCAAGTCACTACAATTCAATCAAGCAAGGCACAAGTTCAATCTACCAATCAAGCAAAACATCACATAAAATGATAAAGTCAAAGTAATGCATGCAAGCATGCCAAGGATTGTTTTATTTGGACAAAGTGGTTCCTAATGGGTCATAAACATTTTAAAACACCTAATGGTCATTTTATAAAGTGGCATAGTCATTTGCAAAAGATTTCACTTCATAAACCATTTACAAAACAAGGTATCATTTTATGTGGTGTAGAAATATTTTTACTAAGGCATTAATCTATAGGGTTCACCAAATATGTTTTCAAACCATAAAACTTGGTGTTTGGGGTCAGAGCGTTTAAAACAAAACATTTCCCAAAGGTTTTCTTCCAAAACCATTTTTAATAAATAAACTATATTTTTATTTGACTAGAAATGGTTTTAAATCAAAGAATCATTCTTTTTCTTCACCAAATACATTTTTGAAACCACAAAGTGTTTCCTATGGTCAGTAGGTTCAAAATACACCATTTGCAAAAGATTTTATTCTCAAAATCATTTTTGAACAATTTTTATAATCTAATCAAACATACAAATGTTTCTGCAAAAACAAACATTTTTTTAGAAGCTTTTTACTAAACAAATGGCATGGTTGGCTAGGGCTTGTTCCACTGATTCCATTGATATAAATTTTGCAAATTTTGGACGTGTATAACTAAAGTTATGCAATTTAAAAATTTGATCATCTAATAGATCAAATTCTGTTTTTAAAACAAACACTGGACACGTGGGCTGTTCTGATTCGTCGAAAACGGTTCGTGCGGATCGACTAACACAGACCGTAGGATTTAAGTGAAATCATACGGCTCAGAAGTGTGCGTACCCATTCGCTTACTTTCTATCCTAATCATCAGATTCAAATCCAACGGTCCCAACTACTCTGACCAATACTCAGCGGCGCTGGCGGCGGCGCTCTGGCGGCAGCGCTCAGGCGAGGTCGTCGCCGGTGATACAGGACGCAAGGGAGAGGAGGAGAAGGCTCACCGTGTTCGCCGAAGCTTGGGGAAGCTCAAGGAGGTACTGGTTGGCGAAGGGGCGCACGGAGGTGAGAGTAATGGCTCGCCGGAGTTGCTCCTGGCGTCGGGTGCGTTCAGGCGTCGTTGGGGATGTTGCTACAGAGCACGGAAGAGGGAACAGAGGTTGCGGTTAGCTTCGTACGTGGTTCACTGACAAGCGAGCATCAACGAGAGGAAAGGGGGTGGTTAGTTTCTACCTGGAATGCTTGACGGAGCAATGGCAGACGGCGGCGCACGCTCGGTGTCGACGAAGCCGAGGTTACAGGGCACTCGCGGGAGAATGAGTGGCACGGGGAGATGCGCCAGGAGGTGGAGAGTATGTGTGCGTGGTCGAGGAGGAAAGGGGCGGCGCAGGGTCGCCGGAATTTGCACCGGACCTCGTCGGAGCCAGTGGGCTTGCCACGAGAAATTCGAGCAGCCCTGGGGCGGAGAGGAGCTGGAAACAGAGGGGAAATGGGGAGGAGAGGGACGCATTTAAGGAGGCGTGGTCGCAGCGAGGTTAAGGCGCGGCATTGAAGCGAATTCAACCGCGGCGTTAGTGGCAGGAAATGGCCGGCGTGGTCGTCGCGGGGTGAAGACGACGATGAGCTGGCGTGTGGGGCAGGCTTGTCAGCGAGAAAGGGAGTGAGGGGGAGGGTCCACTCGTCAGCCGCTCTGCGGGTTCTGTCTACGGTGAAAAACGTTTCGCCGTGGGAGAGAGTAGGTGGGCTGCACTGGGTCTTGTTGGGCCAGTTTGTTGGGCTGGGTCCTTTTCTTATTTTTTTCCTATTCTGAATCTTTTCCTTTTTCCAATTCTTTTTCTGTTTTGAAATTCAACAATTAATTCAACAAACAAATCAAACAACCAATTCAAAACAACTTCCACCAAACTTTATATTGAGTTTGGTTCTGTTTATCAATACAAATCAAAGTCCAAAACAAAATAATAATTTTAATATTTTTAGGATCTATTTAATAATTAAATAAAATAGACCTTAATTAATAATTCAAATAGGTTTTGATTTATTTAATAAAATCTCCATTTGAAAACTAAATTTTACCAAAACCAAATCAGTAGGTTTTATTTGAAACTATAAGATACTTGGAAAACTTATTTAAAATAAAATAAAATTTTTATTTTAGGGTCCATTAATAATTAAATAAAATGGACCTTAGTCATTAAATCAAATAGGATTTGTTTTATTAAAAACTTTATTTTGAAAACTAAAATAAGGCCAAAAACACTTCAGTAGGTTTTACTTGAGGATATAAAATACTTGGAAAACTTATTTAAAATAATTTAATAAGTTTTGATGTTTTAATTAAAATGGTAAAACCTTTTATTTAAATAAAATTGGATATTAAATCCTTATTATTTTATTTAAACAAACATTTACTATTTTTATTCAAAACAAAATGTTTTAATTCAAAAGCTTGGCCAAGGTTTAATTTGGCTTTATAAAATAATTTCTTATATTTCTACCCTTTCATTTGAAAACCAAATCTTTTATTTAAAGATCCAAAAATGGTAATTTTAAATATTTTTAAGTTTATTGTTTATTTATCTTTTTAAATCCCTTTAGGATTTTATTTGATCCAAATAGGTTTTGAAAGTTTCTAATTGGATTCAAAAAGTTTCTTCTCACCCTGAAAATCAACAAAGTTTTATTTTATTCATTTATTTTTCACATAACAAGATTTGGAAAATCCTGGGATGTGACAGGCTACCACCCTTAAAATAAATCTCGTCCCGAGATTTGGGGAGGCTAGGGGTTACAAGTAGGTTCAAAACAACTAGGGTACTACCACCCTTAAAAATTTTCCAACTAGTTTACATATTGGCTTGCTTGGGATCTTGATGTAACTTTCCTGGACAGAAGTTTGCATAGTGGCCTAGTTCCTTGCATTTGAAACATGTGACAAGGTTGAGATCCCTCATAGGTTTGTTTATCTCGTGTTTCATCTTTTCTGTACAGTTGCTTGCATAATGTCCTAGCTCTTTGCAGTTGTTGCACCACTCTTGGCTAATATCTTTCTTTTCCTTTGGTATCATTTCCTCTTGTTTGTTTCCTTGGTTCTTCTTATTTTCTGGGTAGTCACTGGCATAGTGTCCCTTCTCTTTGCAATTGTGACATTGCACTTGAGTAATATCCTTCTTCTTCTTTTTTGGTCTCTCCAAAGCTAGGAGTTCTTCCAGTTCATGATCTTCATATCTCACCTCAGAGGTGGGAAATCTTTCTCTCTTCTTGGGGCATTATCTTCATGCTCCTTGCATGTATGATCCTTGTCTCCACAAGTATTGCTAGCTTGGGTTCCTTCTAGAATAGCATCTTTGTCATCCTTGTTGTCATTAGCTCTTTGGGAAAAGTTTTCTCCCATGTTGATCATTTGAGTAATCAATCCTTGCAACAATTGGGATTGAAGTTTCAAAATCCTTTGTATGGCTGGGTCTAGTCCATTGTTGTTGGCTAAAAGCTGAGTTGTCTCTTGGCTCAACTGGTTTTGAGTTGCTATAAGTTCTCTCATGTTGTCCTCTTGGTTGTTGTTGGTGTCACCACCCTTGATGTTGGGGTTTCTTGGAGAAGTCATCTGTTTGGGTTGGGTAGGGATTAGAATAGGCAAAATATTTCTAAGGGAAATAATTCTAATCACACACATCACAATTCATTCAAGCAATGTGCAAGCAATCACAAACAAACATTCCACTCAAACAACAAGTTTTAAGCACAATCTTAGCAACCAAAAATATTTTTGTTACACCACATAAGTTGGTGTGTCTGACTTAACTAAATTATGGTGGTCCATCTATATAGTTTACTTGTGATCTTTCCATCCTTCTTGGTTGATTATCCTTGAACAAAATCTTTGTATCCTTGGAGAAAATTTTCTCATGTCTTGGTCACAAAACTTCAAAGGTGATGATGACTCCTTATAATTTGTGTTTCCTTGGTCTTCAAATCTTGAGCAAGATTTCTTGGCTCACTTGTAGTCCTTAGTGATATCCAAGATTGAAGTCCTTGGGTGAATATGCTGAAGATGTTGAAGTCACTAGAGTTGAAGAAGTTGAAGTCATTAGAGTTGATGAAGTCCTTGCACATGGTGAAGTCTTTGGCCATGGGGTAGGTTTTTCCATCAAGTTGAAGTAGAAGAGATGTAGAATCAAAAACCAAAATGGTTGAGGAAAGAGTTTACAAGATTGTTTGTAAATAAGTTTTTGGAATAAATACAACTCCTATTTTTCTAAGGGGTTTTGTCCAATCCTAGGTTTACAAATCCTACAGGCAACACAATGCTCTGATACCATCTGTAAGGGTCCCAACCTTTAATAAGGTAGAGTCCCCTGTGTTTACAATGCTAGTCCCTGGATCAATAGCTAGCATCCACAGTTAAGATGTAATATCAAGAAACAAAGGTCATAATACAACTTTATAACCAGGAATAACATAATTTTATTACATCTTACATAGCTCATTTGGCTATTAATTACATTGCAGCAGAATATCTATAAGCATGGGGTCCTTCATCTTCAAAGTGCCACAGGCAAACATGTTGGTTGTAGACTTTGTAATCCTAATCAACACACTTCACTAAATCAATCAAACCTGAAACATAACAAGTTACAGCCACAAAGGGTCAATACATTTGAATTGTATTGGCAAGTGATACTATGGTAGTATAGTGGAGTCTATCATCTATATGCATTTGGCTAAGTGGAGTTGAGGCTTGCATTGCTCAAAATAGATTTTTCCTTAACATTTGAAAACACTAAGTTTTTGCTTGACAAAATCATTTTTCTCAATCAAAGATTGAAGATCCTTTAACCCTTGTTCAACCACAAGTTTTTAACTTAGAAATTTGAATGATGAGATTCTTGATTGCTTCCATGTCTTGATGCTCAAATTGTCCTTTACCAGGGACATGGCTAAGTACTTAGATTTTACACTCTACAGAGGTGGTGCACTTTCCCCACAAGACTTGGTTTCACCAAGACAAGATCTTTCAGAAGCCTTCCCTTAGACCAAAATGGACGCGTTCCAACCTATCAAACTCTACCACCAACTGTCCATATGGCTAAGTTCTTGCAACCTATATGATCCAGGCAGAGCCCATAATGCCAAGTGGCTGCACTTGAAGCTTCTCAACATTTGACATCTCAAATCTCTTTGTTCCTGGGTGGCAATCCACAAGTGAGATACACAAGGTTCACCAGTCCCCTGGCCTTGTGTAACCACTCAACCAAAAACCACCAAGCAATTACCATTCCACCCAAGTGATTCATTAACTAAGTTGTTTTATTAAACAAAAACACAAGTCCTCAGACTTAGAAATTTTTCCATAGTATGAATGTATAATCCACCCTTGTTTTCTATTAGCTAAGCTAAGCTTGATAGTAGTAGGAATCTTAACTTAGGAAATGTTCCACTAAGGTTTCATGTACTAGGTTTTCCTATAGCAAGGTTTATACTTAGTAAAAATTCCATGCAAGTTTTACTTAGAAAAATCACTAATGCATAGTGAAAGTAATGGGACAAAAAGTATGAAGCATCACTTGCCTTTTTGGTAGAGTATAAGTTCACTCCTTGTCCTTGCAACAATCACACTCTTCAAGTCACTACAATTCAATCAAGCAAGGCACAAGTTCAATCTACCAATCAAGCAAAACATCACATAAAATGATAAAGTCAAAGTAATGCATGCAAGCATGCCAAGGATTGTTTTATTTGGAAAAAGTGGTTCCTAATGGGTCATAAACATTTGAAAACACCTAATGGTCATTTTATAAAGTGGCATAGTCATTTGCAAAAGATTTCACTTCATAAACCATTTTCAAAACAAGGTATCATTTTATGTGGTGTAGAAATATTTTTACTAAGGCATTAATCTATAGGGTTCACCAAATATGTTTTCAAACCATAAAACTTGGTGTTTGGGGTCAGAGAGTTTAAAACAAAACATTTCCCAAAGGTTTTCTTCCAAAACCATTTTAAATAAATAAACTATATTTTTATTTGACTAGAAATGGTTTTAAATCAAAGAATCATTCGTTTTCTTCACCAAATACATTTTTGAAACCACAAAGTGTTTCCTATGGTCGGTAGGTTCAAAATACACCATTTTCAAAAGATTGTATTCTCAAAATCATTTTTGAACAATTTTTATAATCTAATCAAATATACAAATGTTTGTGCAAAAACAAACATTTTTCCAGAAGCATTTTACTAAACAAATGGCATGGTTGGCTAGGGCTTGTTCCACTGATTCCATTGATATAAAGTTTGCAAATTTTTGACGTGTAGAACTAAAGTTATGCAATTTACAAATTTGATCATCTAATAGATCAAATTCTGTTTTTAAAACAAACACTGGACACGTGGGCTGTTCTGATTCGTCGAAAACGGTTCGTGCGGATAGACTAACACAGACCGTAGGATTTAAGTGAAATCATACGGCTCAGAAGCGTGCGTACCCATTCACTTACTTTCTATCCTAATCGTTAGATTCAAATCCAACGGTCCCAACTACTCTGACCAATACTCAGCGGCGCTGGCGGCGGCGCTCTGGCGGCAGCGCTCAGGCGAGGTCGTCGCCGGTGATACAGGACGCAAGGGAGAGGAGGAGAAGGCTCACCGTGTTCGCCGAAGCTTGGGGAAGCTCAAGGAGGTACTGGCTGGCGAAGGGGCGCACGGAGGTGAGAGTAATGGCTCGCCGGAGTTGCTCCAGGCGTCGGGTGCGTTCAGGCGTCGCTGGGGATGTTGCTACAGAGCACGGGAGAGGGAACAGAGGTTGCGGTTAGCTTCGTACGCGGTTCACTGACAAGCGAGCATCAACGAGAGGAAAGGGGGTGGTTAGTTTCTACCTGGAATGCTTGGCGGAGCAATGGCAGACGGCGGCGCACGCTCGGTGTCGACGAAGCCGAGGTTACAGGGCACTTGCGGGAGAATGAGTGGCACGGGGAGATGCGCCAGGAGGTGGAGAGTATGTGTGCGTGGTCGAGGAGGCAAGGGGCGGCGCGGGGTCGCCGGAATTTGCACCGGACCTCGTCGGAGCCAGTGGGCTTGCCACGAGCAATTCGAGCAGCCCTGGGGCGGAGAGGAGCTGGAAACAGAGGGGAAATGGGGAGGAGAGGGACACGTTTAAGGAGGCGTGGTCGCAGCGAGGTTAAGGCGCGGCATTGAAGCAAATTCAACAGCGGCGTTAGTGGCAGGAAATGGCCGGCGTGGTCGTCGCGGGGTGAAGACGACGCTGAGCTGGCGTGTGGGGCAGGCTTGTCAGCGAGAAAGGGAGTGAGAGGGAGGGTCCACTCGTCAGTTGCTCTGCGGGTTCTGTCTACGGTGAAAAACGTTTCGCCGTGGGAGAGAGTAGGTGGGCTGGACTGGGTCTTGTTGGGCCAGTTTGTTGGGCTGGGTCCTTTTCTTATTTTTTTTCCTGTTCTGAATCTTTTCCTTTTTCCAATTCTTTTTCTGTTTTGAAATTGAACAATTAATTCAACAAACAAATCAAACAACCAATTCAAAACAACTTCCACCAAACTTTATATTGAGTTTGGTTCTGTTTATCAACACAAATCAAAGTCCAAAATAAAATAATAATTTTAATATTTTTAGGATCTATTTAATAATTAAATAAAATAGACCTTAATTAATAATTCAAATAGGTTTTGATTTATTTAATAAAATCTCCATTTGAAAACTAAATTTTACCAAAACCAAATCAGTAGGTTTTATTTGAAACTATAAGATACTTGGAAAACTTGTTTAAAATAAAATAACATTTTTATTTTAGGGTCCATTAATAATTAAATAAAATGGACCTTAGTCATTAAATCAAATAGGATTTGTTTTATTAAAAACTTTATTTTGAAAACTAAAATAAGACCAAAAACACTTCAGTAGGTTTTACTTGAGGATATAAAATACTTGGAAAATTTATTTAAAATAATTTAATAAGTTTTGATGTTTTAATTAAAATGGTAAAACCTTTTATTTAAATAAAATTGGATATTAAATCCTTATTATTTTATTTAAACAAACCTTTACTATTTTTATTCAAAACAAAATGTTTTAATTCAAAAGCTTGGCCAAGGTTTAATTTGGCTTTATAAAATAATTCCTTATATTTCTACCCTTTCATTTGAAAACCAAATATTTTATTTAAAGATCCAAAAATGGTAATTTTAAATATTTTTAAGTTTATTGTTTATTTATCTTTTTAAATCCCTTTAGGATTTTATTTGATCCAAATAGGTTTTGAAAGTTTCTAATTGGATTCAAAAAGTTTCTTCTCACCCTGAAAATCAACAAAGTTTTATTTTATTCATTTATTTTTTACATAACAAGATTTGGAAAATCTTGGGATGTGACAGGGCCCATAGTATATCTATCCATCATATGGATGGACAAATCCCACTCTTGATCCATGTGCCTCAACACATACTTTCCGAACACTCAATACCACCTTTATAGCCACCGAGTTACGGTATTGTGTTTGATGTCATCAAAGCATCCTTCCGGTGATGGTGATTAGCATGATCTCATGGTCGAAGGAATTAGGTTACTATGTATCAGAAAGCTTATAGCAAACGAACTATTGAAATGACTTGATCTTTATGCTACGCTTATCTATAGGAGTATGTCCATCATACCATTCTCCTAATGATATGATCTTATTGTTAATAACATCTCAATGTTCATGATCGAGAAACCACGATCATCTATTAGCCAACAAGCTAGTATTATAAAGAGGCTTTACCAGGAACTCTAATTTAGTTTACAAATCACACAAGTATTAATGTTTCCGGTTAATACTATTATAGCATGAATGTAAACATTTATCATAAACACAAAGATATAATAATAACCACTTTTACTATTGCCTCTAGGGCATATCTCCAACACTTTCAGTCCCATGGTCAAGCCTACAATCATCAGGCTTCTTCTCTCTCTTGCAGTTACTCGAGGTTGGTCTCTTCGTCAGCTTGATGTGCAGAATGCCTTTCTTCATGGCTTATTAGAGGAGGAGGTTTATATGCGGCAGCTGTCAACACCCGGATTTTTCAATCCTAGATGTCTATTATGCCATACATCGCAATCCCAGGATTACCATTTTTGCGAGACATAACAGAATTGGATACCATAGTACATCATCCATTACAACGATACATAAGTTCTTACATAAAATAGGGATCTCATGATCCAGTTCTTAATACAACATCAAGCAGCGGAATACGTAATAATAACGGTAGCGTAGGAGAAGCTCCATCTTCGGGGACACAGGCAATGCTGACGATGGGAGATGATCCTAGTTATCATAACCTTCCTGGGGTCCATCTTCCAGGTACTCCTCTTCATAGTCTGGCCATGGGAATAGCCAGGGACAAAGCCATGAGTACTCTTTAAGTACTCGCAAACTAATCCTAACAAGTAAGAGGGGTTTTTGGATAATAGGACACTAGGCTCTAGGGTTGTTTTGCAAAAGCCAGATTTATCTCTACTAGGTTCCAAAGCTAGTCACAATTTTATAACTCCTAAGTGGGAACTTGTATTTCATATCACAACTCTGTTGTGGTCAAGTCAAAGTCTCAATTCATTTCATAGGTCATTTTGAAAAGTCTGACGGGGGAACAGTATGGCCACTCCAACTGTCCATAACCGCGGACGCGGCTATTCGAATAGTTTGACACTCTGTAGATATTGTACACTTTCACCACAACATTCGATACATCCGTCGGGAACAAATCCTGAATTCACCATACTCAGTATGCGGATAATCAATCCTAACCTTTCAATTACACTCCCTAGTATAAGCACCTCTCCTGTGAGTTTGGCCTCCCAACCATTACCAACTGTCATCTTGGGTACTGCACAGGTGGACAATCTTCACAAGGTAGCCTCAGCTCAGACCTTGGCCGTGAGGGAACTAATACTAAGGTATATAAGTTTCCATTCAAGCCCTACCCAATATTCGGGTATTGTGGTTGTACGATAAAATTGGAATGGTATCGCATCCAAACAACCATTAGTTTTATAAAGGGCTAAGGCTCATGCCTCAACATTTTCATCACCAAGATCATCAGGTATTTAGAAACACATGTCCAAAACATTTCAATAGAATGATCCATCATTCCAAGGTTTTCATAACCATTTTTCCACCAAGTATTCCCATCTAAAGTTGATCAAGTTTTATGCTTAGCACTAGCATCTACAGGTGGGGGTAGTACTGATGAGGGGTGGCAAACTAGTGGGGTTTCAACTATGTCCAACCTTATATCTTAGGCTGATATCAAGGTTTCTAACTTAGGCCAAATTTTATGCTCTTTATGCAACCTTCCGCATCTTTCTAGTATCTATAAGTCACTTAAGTAAACTCTAAGTAAGCTTTGATAAAGAAATAAAGTAAGAAACTTGTAAGTAAAACTAGGATTGGTTTATCAAGTGGGTGTGATCACATATGCTCAAGGCATATAGTATGCATAGTAACAAGTAGGGGTTTGTTGCATCAGTAGGGTATCTTGCAAGTGTTAGCTTGCATAGATGTCAATATAAGCTTGCATAGGTATAGCATCAGCTTGCACATTCACTAGTAGTATTAGGCTTGCTAAAGTAGAGTGTCTTGCAAGTTTTAGCTTGCCTTGTGCAGAGCAGTGGTTGAAGTTCTCCTCGGCTTCTTCTTCGTAGAATCCTCCTTCCTCCTCGTATCCTTGGTCGGTACTAGCGTCTATGAATAAATACGAGGTACACAATCACTAAACAATACTTAACTACTTGCAATCATCACACACCAGGGTCCTATAGATGATCTAGCATCATCTCTAACATTACAAGGTTAAGGCTTGATTTAATTCCTTTTATTTTTAGAAAAGTAATTTCTACTCATTGAAAAACTACTTAAGATTTAATATTCTCCAAACCAAACATGGGATCATGTTGACACATGTCATCACCACATATTGTAGTCCATGGGAATGTGATTTAAAGTGGTGTCACAATTTAATAAGGTTTTACCCTTTTATTTTAATTAAATAAAGTGGCTAGTAATGCTTATGGGGCATTCTTTTATTACTTGAATATTATTTCTGCAAGTAAACCTATATATTTTTATATATCCTGAAAGGTATGGTTAAATGTGATTTTTGAGAGTTGGAATCAACTCAAAAGCTATTATGGTTTAAAGTTGAAAAAAGTTTGAATGCAGAAAAGCTTCTGCCTTGTTATTTTTACCATGAGTGATCTATAGATCCAAATGAATTGAATCCAACGGGCTTGGATTCAGCATTCACATACCTTTCCAACAAAATTGGTTTCATTCGATTTGGTGTACTGAATCGATCTGGGTTGATTTTTGAAGTTGGGTACATAAGTGTGTTTGAATTGAAATGGAAAAAGTTTAATTTGAATAACTGGGCTGCGCGGGAAAAGTTAACGGGCCGGCCTGCTAAGCGCAGTGCTCCCGCGGGATGCTTAAGTGGGTGTCCCCACTCGTCAGTGACACGGGGCTGGGCGAAGCGGTATGGGGCAACGTGGATCGTTCGATCTAGTTCTAATCCAACGGCCGGGGGTCATCGTCGACGCGAGACAACGCCGGCGAGAACGAAACCTAGCACGGCCAGTGAGGGGTGCTGGGGGCTCACCGGGGTACGGGCGAGGGTCGGCGAGGCGGGCGAACGACAAAGTCGACGACGGCGAACTCAGGGGTGGTCGCGGCAATTCCTGGGGTGGACAAAATCGATGGCTCCCTTCTTCTCTAGAGGCGCCGGGCTCCGGTGAAATTCCGGCGGGGTGGTGCTCGCCTTGCTCTGAGAACGTTGTGGCACGATCAGTGAGGAGAGGGGAGTGAGATGGTGTGAAGAGATCGAGCGGGGGTGGCCTCTATTTATAGTCGAGCGAGGGGACCGTCGGGGCGCACGGTGAGATCGTCGGGGGCGAGGTTACAGGGGGCTAATGGCATGGGCAAGGGTAGGGGACGGTGCTATGTCTCCTGGCGATGCTCAACGACATGGTTTCGAGGCGTGGGGCAGTGCGGCTTAGTCTGGAACGGGCGATGCTCTGCGCGGCAGAGGTGGCGTCTTCGACGGCGGGCGGTGGCTGTGCGGCACGGGGAGGCAAACGGGGATGTCTGGCGGTCTCCTGGGTCGGTGGCAATCGTGTGTGCACGCGGTGAGGGCGGCGCGCGGTCTGTGGGCGCTGGTCGAGGGTGGTGCTCTGGCACACGCTCGGCATGGTCTCTGGCGGTCTGGGCGCGGCTCTTGCGTGTGGTCCAGGGCTTGGCAACGCTCGCGTCTGGGACAGTGAGTGGCGGTGGACGGTGGGATGCCTCCCAGACATGCTGGCTAGGCTTGCTGCTGCTCCTAGCTTGCTGTTGACTATGGGGTGGCAAGGGTGTGATCGGCTGTACGTTCACCATTGATGGCAATGGAAAGCTCACAGTGGTGCTAGTGCTTGGCTAATCTTCTTAGATGATCTACTGAGCTGGTTGTGAGCTAACTAGGGAACAAGTTAGGCAAGAATCACTCCTCACAATAGTGTTTGATGTTTGTTTGGTTTGTGTCTACAACCTGTTTGATGAAATGGCCGCATGAAATCAAGTTGTGAATTTTGAAAAAACTTTTGGTGGGTTTTCTAGATTGGTGCTGGTGAGTCTGCAGATGCTTGGGTTTTGAAAGTTGAGCTTGTTTGAGTGGTTTTTGAAAAAGTGGGATCTTCCCATATGATAAATATTCAATTTTGAATTGTCATTTAAACTATGCATTTGAAAGTTTCTGGATGATCACAAAGTGGGCCTTGATACTTTGTTATGAGTACATTCAAGGGGTGCAAAGATCCAGAAAAGTTTCTGTTAAGTTCTGAAAGTTTGAGACAGCCAAAGTAGGCATGGGAGTTAAATTGGTCAAAATGACCATTCATTTAATATATGTGTTTTGATTTACTTGTCTTTAGGAAAAGTGTGGGAAATGTTTTAGATGATGTTTATTTCACCTAAGAAACATTTTACAAGCAATGAAACAAACAAACAAACAAGGTGGTTTTAAAATAATTCAAAATCAATGCCTACACATATGCATGCATTCATAAATTTATTTAGAAAAGTTTTTGTTAACCCTAAGTTTGATGATTAGATTTTAATGATCCAAGCTTAGTATTTTTGGGATGTTACAAACCTTCCCCCCTTAAAAAAAATCCCGTCCCGAGATTTGAAAAAGGACGAAAAGATTACCTAGGATTTGAAGAGATCGGGAAACTCCGTCCTGATGTGATCTTCGCGCTCCCAGGTAGCTTCCTCTTCTGTGTGGTTGCTCCACTGAATCTTGAGAAACTTGATGCTTCGGGTTTGGGTAGTTTGAAAAGCTTCTTCCAAAATGCGGATGGGTACTTCGGGATAGGTCAGGTCATCGTTTATCTCTATGGTCCGATGGTCGATATTCTTGAATACTTCGGTCTTCTCGGGGACTTCGAGACACTTGCGAAGTAGCGAGATATGGAACACATTGTGCACGGCTGACATCTCTTCCGGTAGCTCCAATTGATACGATACTTCTCCTCGACGGTTCAGAATCTTGAAAGGTCCGATATATCTGGGGGCTAACTTTCCTTTGAGTTGGAAACGCTGCATTCCCTTTAATGGCGACACTTTTAGATAAACAAAATCTCCTATGTTGAAGGCGAGGTCTCGACGTCTCTTGTCGACGTAACTCTTCTATCTAGATTGGGCGGTCTTGAGGTGATCACGAATCTTGTGAACCTTCTCTTCTGCTTCTCGTAGGATGTTGGGTCCGAAAATCTGACTCTCTCCTACTTCCGACCAGTTCAAAGGGGTACGACACTTTCTTCCGTACATGAATTCAAATGGGGACATTTGCAAACTGGCTTGATAACTATTGTTGTAAGAAAATTCTGTGAACGGCAGACACTCTTCCCACTTGGATCCATATTCTAACACGCATGCTCTCAGCATATCTTCGGGTATTTGATTTACTCGCTTCGTTTGTCCATCGGTCTGAGGGTGATACGTGGTACTGAAATCTAGGCGGGTTCCTAAACCTTCTTAAACTTTCTTCCAGAATCTCGAGGTAAACTGAGTTCCTCGATCCGATACTATGTTCTTGGGGACTCCGTGCAAACTGACGATTCTAGCGATGTACAACTCCGCTAGCTTCGAACTCTGATAGGTGGTTTTGACGGGCAATAAATGGGCGAATTTGGACAATCTGTCCACTATGACCTAGATAGAGTCATTTCCCCTACTAGAAGTAGGTAGTCCAGTGATAAAGTCCATTCCTACAGAATCCCATTTCCATTCCGGAATCTGCAAAGGTTGCAACAATCCAGCGGGTCTTTGATGTCCTGCCTTGACTCGCTGACATATATCACACTTGGCGATATAGCTTCCTATTTCTCTCTTCATCTTATGCCACCAAAATTGCTCTTTTAAATCTTGATACATCTTAGTTCCTCCGGGATGGATAGAATAAAGAGTATCATGAGCCTCCTTCAAAATAACTTCTTTCAACTCAGAATCTGCTGGTACACAAAGGCGTCCTTTGTACCACAACACTCCTTCTTCGTCCTCGGTGAATCCGGGTACTTTGCCTGTACCAATACGACGCTTGATTCCGTCGATACTAGCATTTCCCTTCTGCGCCTCTTTAATCTGACTGGTCAAAGTGGGATGAAGTTCTATGCTAGCCAAAAATCCTTCACTTACTAATTCCATTCGAAAATCTTCCATCTCTTTGTGCAAACTTGGTTGCTCCTTCAAAATCATGGAGTTCAAGCGGCACGGCAATCTGCTAAGGGCATCGGCTACCATGTTGGCTTTACCAGGGTGATAGTGAATGTCCAGGTCATAATCCTTGATTAGCTCAATCCATCTTCTCTGCCTCATATTCAGCTCCTTCTGTAGGCTCTTGTGATCTGAATAAATCTCACAACGATTTCCCATCAGGTAATGTCTCCAAGTCTTCAGGGCTAGAACTACTGCTGCGAGTTTGAGGTCATGGGTTGGGTAGTTTTGCTCATGTTGCTTCAATTGTCGAGATAGATAAGATATAACTTTGCCTTCTTGCATTAGCACACATCCGAGACCAATCTTGGATGCGTCACAATACACATCGAAGGGCTTCGTGATATCCGGCATGATCAAGATTCGGGCTGAAATCAATCTCCTTTTGAGTTCATGAAAACTCGCTTCACACTTGTCGGTCCATTCAAACTTCTTGTCCTTCTTCAGCAATTGGGTCATGGGTCTGGCGATACTCGAGAATCCTTCTACGAATTTGCGGTAATATCCCGCCAATCCGAGAAAAGCACGAACTTGGGTTTGAGTGGCTGGGGCTTGCCAATCTTCTACATCTTTCACTTTGGCAGGGTCAACGGCAATTCCTCCAGCTGATACAATGTGACCGAGGAATCCTACCTCCTGTAACCAGAATTCACATTTGCTAAACTTGGCATACAACTGATGCTCTCTAAGGGTTACAAGAATGGTCCTTAGGTGTAGCTCATGTTCTTCTTATGATTTGGAATAAATCAGAATTTCATCGATGAAAACAATGACAAACTTATCCAAGAAGTCCATAAAAATCTTATTCATGAGGTTCATGAAATAAGCGGGGGCATTGGTTAATCCGAAAGACATGAGTGTATACTCATACAATCCATATCTGGTGGTAAAGGCAGTCTTTGGAATATCCTCTGCACGAATTTTGAGCTGATGATAGCCAGTTCTAAGATCAATCTTAGAAAACACTTTGGCAACGGTCAACTGATCAAACAAATCGTCTATCTTGGGCAAGGGGTACTTGTTCTTGATGGTGACGTCATTCAACTTCCGATAATCCGTACACAAACGGTTACCTCCATCTTTCTTGTCCACAAATAAGACAGGTGATCTCCATGGGGACGCACTTGGTTGAATCAATCCGATTTCCAACATGGAATCTAGTTGCTTCTTCAGTTCTGCGAGATCTGACGGGTTCATACTATAGGGTCTCTGGGCTATGGGTCCGGTTCCGGGGATTAGTTCGATGATAAACTCGATATCCCGATCTGGGGGCATACCGGGCAAAACATCTGGAAATACATCGGGGTATTCACAGACTATCCGGACTTGGTCAATGGTAGGTTGGGCTATACTCTTGTTGCATTTAAATTGACGAGGTAAGGTTTCAGATATATGCTCGACTGATATTCCGGTTGTACTGGTCATGGTGATGGCATTCTTGGAACAGTCAATCAATCCTTTATGTTTGGACATCCAATCCATTCCTAGTACTACTTCCAAACCTTTGGTTCCGAGTACTATCAGATTAGCATAAAAATCTATGCCATGGATTCGGATAGGGACGGCTTTGCAAATTTGCCTAGCCTTGGTGGTTGATCCGGGAATTTGCACAATCATCACATGCTTCAATTTGGTTGGCTAAATTTTACTAGTGCATGCAAATTCTTCGTTGACAAATGAATGCAATGCACCAGAGTCAAACAACACTCGTGCAAGTACTGAATTAACAGAAAACATACCCAGCACGACGTCTGGCGCTTCCTGAGCTTCTTCAGCATGCATGATAAAAAGACGGCCATTGCGGTTGAGTGAATTCCCTGGGGCAAATCTTCTCCCTGGCTGAACACGACGTTGCTGTTGAGCTGGGGCATTGGCATTGGGGGCTGTAGCATTCTTCTTGTTGGGGCACTCGTTGGAATAGTGGCCTTTATTTCCACAGTCATAACAAGTCACTTGCGACTTGTCCTTGGTTGCTACAGGCACAGCATTGCTTCCAGTCCTCGGGGCAGTGTTGGGGTTGGCGATAGCATTGTTGGTGTTGAACTTGGGTGGGGCACGGGTGAAATTGCTAGAGTTGCCGGGGTTGTTGTGATTTCCTCCGGGTCTAGGGTTTCCACGGTTGGGATAAGTTGGACGGTTCATCGGGGGTCTTTTGGTTCTTGGGGCAAATCCTGGAGATGGGTTAGGGCGGTACTTTGGGGTTTGATGGGTTCCTGGCTGATGCATCATACGACGCTTGCAGTTCTCATTGACTTGGTTGATCTTTCCTTCCATCTGGATAGCAGAGTCGACAAGGGCTTCAATATCCGCAAAGGGGATATGGACTAACACCGTCTGCATCTCGTCATGCAGACCATTCAGGAATCTTTCTTTCTTCTTGGCTTCGGTGTCGATCTCATCCGGGCATACCTAGCTAATGACAAAAATTTCTCACGGTATTCCACTATAGTCATCCTTCCTTGCTTCAGCTGTCTGAACTCGTCTCTCATTCTCTTGATCAAACCTGGTGGCACATGGGTTCTGCTAAACTTGACCTTGAATTCCTCCCAGGTCATCATCTGGCCTCCGGTCATTGCGCGAACACTGTTCCACCATGCTCTGGCATCTCCGGCTAGATAGTGGGTGGCGAACAGGACTTTCTCGTTGGCTTCCACTCCGGCGACTTCTAGGTTATTTTCCATGGTTTGCAGCCAATTATCGGCGTCTAAGGGCTCTTCTGACTTAGTGAAAACAGGTGGGTTGGTGTTCTGGAAATTCTTGAGCTTAGATCCATGGTTGTCCTGATTTCCGTGGCCTTGGTTGTTGTGGGCTAGCTGGGCTATCTGTTGCAGAGTGGCTAGGTTGGCTTGACGTTCCGCTCTTTCAGCTTCGCGGTCAGAAGTCAACAGTTGCAGGATCTGCAACATCGGGTCCAGGGCTGAACCACTTCCTCCATGTGGCATCTGAAGATTTAGATAGATCATGAGAAAAGAGGGAAATTTCTAAGGTTTCGGGGATTTTTTTTAAAAAAAGTTTTAAAGGTTTGACTCAGATTTTTCTATCAACTTGCTTTTTCATTCATTCATTCATAGCACATAGTACAACACACACCACAACAAAGAAAAACAGATGGTTTTAAGAACCATTCTGGAAATTGCGATACAGTGGGACCGAATACTACTCACTACGCTAGTGCTCAAGTGCTACTACTCCTCGGAGTCTGTGGCTTCATCATCTTCATCATCATCGATGAAGGCGAAATCATCCTCATCGGTGAAAAATTCCATGGCTTGATCCTCCAGAAAATCATCGTCATCGCTGAGATAGGAGTAAGGGTCTCCACGAAGATCCTCTCCTGCATTCTCCCTTTCCTCCAACTGCATGTCTCTCTCGTGGATGGTCTCCTCCAAAGATAAGATGCAGTGGCGAAGACGAGAAATAATGCGCTCCTTCTTGTCGAGCTGACGGCGGCGAGACTTGCGATCCCTTTCTAGCATGGCGATGGTCTGGTCCTTTGTCTTGATGATGGCAGACTTGTGGTTGCAGTAGTCACGGCAGTTGTCCAACTCCTGTTGACGATCATACATCATGAAGCTAAGGTGGTCCAATTGAGTCTTCAGCTCGGGGTGGTATGGGGCTTCCAGTGGTTGTCCATTTGCATCACGTCTTGGGAAAAACTCAAAGCGAGTACCCTTGATCTGATTGATGCTCTGCCCACACAGACGGGAAAGAGCTTCCTGCATTCCTCTGGCAAGTCCATCGAGCCAGTTGTTTTCCCTCAAGGTAAACTGAATTCCCTCCGCAGTGGGAGGTTCAATCTTTCCTCGGAGACTTGCAACAATTAGCCACTGCAGATCTTCTCCTCCTTGATCATTGAGCTGAGCTCCGAAGAACTCGGGGTGTGGACGCTCCAGAAGTTCCGAAAGCTGATCTAGATCCCTCTCAAAGATAAGGTCTCCTCCATTCCCAAGTTGGTAAAACTTGTTGTACTTCACGTCCATCTATAAAAATAGAGGATGAGTAGACTAGCAGGGTGATCAAGTGTGTCAAAATTTTATGTATTTTGCAAGAGTTTTTGAGGAACATGAATTTTTAGGAAATAATTAAAGAGATAAGAATGAGAATAAGTTTTTGTAAATATTTATTTTCTTTGGTTTTTAAACTAAGTTTTTTGGTTCACACGTCCAGTCTTACTAGGGTCTCCTATGGTCAGGATGGCTCTGATACCAACTTGTCAACACCCGGATTTTTCAATCCTAGATGCCTGTTATGCCATACATCGCAATCCCAGGATTACCATTTTTGCGAGACATAACAGAATTGGATACCATAGTACATCATCCATTACAACAATACATAAGTTCTTACACAAATAGGGATCTCATGATCCAGTTCTTAATACAACATCAAGCAGTGGAATACGTAATAATAACGATAGCGTAGGCGAAGCTCCATCTTCGGGGTCACAGGCAATGCTGACGATGGGAGATGATCCTAGTTGTCGTAACCTTCCTGGGGTCCATCTTCCAGGTACTCCTCTTCATAGTCTGGCCATGGGAATAGCCAGGGACAAAGCCATGAGTACTCTTTAAGTACTCGCAAACTAATACTAACAAGTAAGAGGGGTTTTTGGATAATAGGACACTAGGCTCTAGGGTTGTTTTGCAAAAGCCAGATTTATCTCTACTAGGTTCCAAAGCTAGTCACAATTTTATAACTCCTAAGTGGGAACTTGTATTTCATATCACAACTTTGTTGTGGTCAAGTCAAAGTCTCAATTCATTTCATAGGTCATTTTGAAAAGTCTGATGGGGGAACAATATGGCCACTCCAACTGTCCATAACCGCGGACGCGGCAATTCGAATAGTTTAACACTCTGCAGAGATTGTACACTTTCACCACAACATTCGATACATCCGTCAGGAACAAATCCTGAATTCACCATACTCAGTATGCGGATAATCAATCCTAACCTTTCAATTACACTCCCTAGTATAAGCACCTCTCCTGTGAGTTTGGCCTCCCAACCATGACCAACTGTCATCTTGGGTACTGCACAGGTGGACAATCTTCACAAGGTAGCCTCAGCTCAGACCTTGGTCGTGAGGGAACTAATACTAAGGTATATAAGTTTCCAGTCAAGCCCTACCCAATATTCGGGTATTGTGGTTGTACGATAAAATTGGAATGGTATCGCATCCAGACAACCATCAGTTTTATAAAGGGCTAAGGCTCATGCCTCAACATTTTCATTACCAAGATCATCAGGTATTTAGAAACACATGTCCAAAACATTTCAATAGAATGATCCATCATTCAAAGGTTTTCATAACCATTTTTCCACCAAGTATTCCCATCTAAAGTTGATCAAGTTTTATGCTTAGCACTAGCATCTACAGGTGGGGGTAGTACTGATGAGGGGTGGCAAACTAGTGGGGTTTCAACTATGTCCAACCTTATATCTTAGGCTGATATCAAGGTTTCTAACTTAGGACAAATTTTATGCTCTTTATGCAACCTTCCGCATCTTTCTAGTATCTATAAGTCACTTAAGTAAACTCTAAGTAAGCTTTGATAAAGAAATAAAGTAAGAAGCTTGTAAGTAAAACTAGGATTGGTTTATCAAGTGGGTGTGATCACATATGCTTAAGGCATATAGTAGGCATAGTAACAAGTAGGGGTTTGTTGCATCAGTAGGGTATCTTGCAAGTGTTAGCTTGCATAGATGTCAATATAAGCTTGCATAGGTATAGCATCAGCTTGCACATTCACTAGTAGTATTAGGCTTGCTAAAGTAGAGTGTCTTGCAAGTTTTAGCTTGCCTTGTGCAGAGCAGTGGTTGAAGTTCTCCTCGGCTTCTTCTTCGTAGAATCCTCCTTCCTCCTCGTATCCTTGGTCGGTACTAGCGTCTATGAATAAATACGAGGTACACAATCACCAAACAATACTTAACTACTTGCAATCATCACACATCAGGGTCCTATAGATGATCTAGCATCATCTCTAACATTACAAGGTTAAGGCTTGATTTAATTCCTTTTATTTTTAGAGAAGTAATTTCTACTCATTGAAAAACTACTTAAGATTTAATATTCTCCAAACCAAACATGGGATCATGTTGACACATGTCATCACCACATATTGTAGTCCATGGGAATGTGATTTAAAGTGGTGTCACAATTTAATAAGGTTTTACCCTTTTATTTTAATTAAATAAAGTGGCTAGTAATGCTTATGGGGCATTCTTTTATTACTTGAATATTATTTCTGCAAGTAAACCTATATATTTTTATATATTCTGAAAGGTATGGTTAAATGTGATTTTTGAGAGTTGGAATTAACTCAAAAGCTATTATGGTTTAAATTTGAAAAAAGTTTGAATGCAGAAAAGCTTCTGCCTTGTTATTTTTACCATGAGTGATCTATAGATCCAAATGAATTGAATCCAACGGGATTGGATTCATCATTCACAGACCTTTCCAACATTATTGGTTTCATTCAATTTGGTGTACTGAATCAATCTGGGTTGATTTTTGAAGTTGGGTACAGAAGTGTGTTTGAATTGAAATGGAAAAGTTTAATTTGAATAACTGGGCTGCGCGGGAAAAGTTAACGGGCCAGCCTGCTAAGCGTAGTGCTCCCGCGGGCTGCTTAAGTGGGTGTCCCCACTCGTCAGTGACACGGGGATGGGCGAAGCGGTATGGGGAAACGTGGTTCGTTCGATCTAGTTCTAATCCAATGGCTGGGGGTCATCGTCGACGCGAGACAACGCCAGCGAGAACGAAACCTAGCGCGGCCAGTGAGGGTGCTGGGGGCTCACCGGGGTACGGGCGAGGGTCGGCGAGGCGGGCGAACGACGAAGTCGACGACGGCAAACTAAGGGGTGGTCGCGGCAGCTCCTGGGGTGGACGAAATCGATGGCTCCCTTCTTCTCCAGAGGCGGCGGGCTCCAGTGAAATTCCGGCGGGGTGGTGCTCTCCTTGCTCTGAGAACGGTGTGGCACGATCAGTGAGGAGAGGGGAGTGAGATGGTGTGAAGAGATCGATCGGGGGTGGCCTCTATTTATAGTCGAGCGAGGGGACCGTCGGGGCGCACGGTGAGCTCGTCGGGGGCGAGGTTACAGGGGGCTAATGGCATGGGCAAGGGTAGGGGACGGTGCTGTGTCTCCTGTCGATGCTCAACGACATGGTTTCGAGGCGTGGGGCGGTGCGGCTTGGTCTGGAACGGGCGATGCTCTGCGCGGCAGAGGCGGCGTCTTCGACGGCGGGCGGTGGCTGTGCGGCACGGGGCGGCAAACGGGGATGTCTGGCGGTCTCCTGGGTCGGTGGCGATCGTGTGTGCACGCGGTGAGGGCGGCGCGCGGTCTGTGGGCGCTGGTCGAGGGTGGTGCTCTGGCGCACGCTCGGCATGGTCTCTGGCGGTCTGGGCGCGGCTCTTGCGCGTGGTCCAGGGCTTGGCAACGCTCGCGGCTGGGACAGTGAGTGGCGGTGGACGGTGGGCTGCCTCCCAGACATGCTGGCTAGTCTTGCTGCTGCTCCTAGCTTGCTGTCGACTATGGGGTGGCAAGGGTGTGCTCGGCTGTTCACCATTGATGGCAATGGCAAGCTCACAGTGGTGCTAGTGCTTGGCTAATCTTCTTAGATGATCTACTGAGTTGGTTGTGAGCTAACTTGGGAACAAGTTAGGCAAGAATCACTGCTCACAATAGTGTTTGATGTTTGTTTGGTTTGTGTCTGCAACCTGTTTGATGAAATGGCCGCATGAAATCAAGTTTTGAATTTTGAAAAAACTTTTGGTGGGTTTGCTAGATTGGTGCTGGTTAGTCTGCAGATGCTTGGGTTTTGAAAGTTGAGCTTGTTTGAGTGGTTTTTGAAAAAGTGGGATCTTTCCATATGATAAAGATTCAATTTTGAATTGTCATTTAAACTATGCATTTGAAAGTTTCTGGATGATCACAAAGTGGGCCTTGATACTTTGTTATGAGTACATTCAAGGGGTGCAAAGATCCAGAAAAGTTTCTGTTAAGTTCTAAAAGTTTGAGACAGCCAAAGTAGGCATGGGAGTTAAATTGGTCAAAATGACCATTCATTTAATATATGTGTTTTGATTTACTTGTCTTTAGGAAAAGTGTGGGAAATATTTTAGATGATGTTTATTTCACCTAAGAAACATTTTACAAGCAATGAAACAAACAAACAAACAAGGTGGTTTTAAAAGAATTCAAAATCAATGCCTACACATATGCATGCATTCATAAATTTATTTAGAAAAGTTTTTGTTAACCCTAAGTTTGATGATTAGAGTTTTATGATCCAAGCTTAGTATTTTTGGGATGTTGCAGCAGCCTCCTGATTTTTCTGATCCTAATCGTCCTAATTATATATGTCGTCTCACCAAAGCACTATATGGTCTAAAGCAAGCTTCTCGTGCCTGGCATGCCCGTCTTGCAACAGCCCTTCATGCTCATGGCTTTGCACCATCCACTGTTGATTCATCATTATTTCTTCTATAGAAGCCTGAGGTTACTATGTATTTGATGGTCTATGTAGATGATATTATTCTGCTCAGTTCGTCTCAGTCAGCTGCTGATGCTCTTGTTCATGCTCTTGGTGCTGATTTTTCTATTAAAGACCTTGGACAACTTCACTACTTTCTTGGTGTGGAGGTTGCTTCTCGTGTTGATGGTATTGTTATGACGCAGAAGAAGTACTTCTTAGACTTGCTGCAGCGGGCTTGGATGCTTAAGTGCAAGACGACTACCACACCTATGTCTCCCACTAACAAGATCACTGCAGTTGATGCTTGTGTCCTCTGAGGATGCTACAGAGTATAGGAGTATTGTTGGTGGCCTCCAGTATTTGACGATCACGAGACCAGATATTTCATATGTTGTCAACAGAGTTTGTTAGTATCTACATGCACCTCGCGACACTCATTGGTCTGTTGTAAAGCGCATCTTGCACTATGTACGACTCATAATGTCCTATGGACTGCACCTTCGGCCAAACCCCTCTGGGGTCCTCTAGGCGTATTTTAATGCGGACTAGGCTGGCAGTCCGAATCACAGGCGATCCGTGGGGGACTATGCTTTTTTCTTTGGCTCCAATTTGATCGCCTGAAATGATTGGAAACAGGCTAATGTATCGCATAGCAGTACTGAAGCTTAATACAAGGCTATGGCCAATGCCACTGCAGAGTTCATCTGGGTACAGTCTTTGCTTCAGAAATTGGGGATTTCCCAATCGCAGTCTCCTATCCTTTGGTGTGACAACATCGGTGCTACATACCTCTCGGCGAATCCGGTATTCCATGCTCGAACGAAACACATCAAAGTTGACTATCACTTTGTAAGGAAACGTGTTTCTCAGAAGCTACTACAGATCAAGTTTATCTCTTCAAAGGATCAACTTGCATACATCTTCACCAAGCACAGTTCAAGGCTTGTAGACGCAATCTTACCCTTCTAGAATTTTTAGGACGTGGCTAAGATTGAGGGAGGATATTGGACTATATAGCTTCTGTATATTGTACTTGTACATATACGTATGTATTGTAGTACCTCTGGTACCTCCTATAAATATATGTGATAGGTCACCCATAGAAGGTTGAGCCGGTTCTTCCAAATTACTTTGTCTTACACTGTTGGTAAGAACGTTTATTAAAATTCCAACACCCTGCAAAAGTAATCTGTAGCTCTGGGATTCTGGAAACGGTGCTAAAGAATCAAAGTGGAACACGATGAGTCTGTTTGCAAATTTGTGCCGATATGAATTGCCTTTTGTTCCTTGAACAATCTTATCTCAAAGGCTCGTCCATCTTCTGAAGCGCATGCCCTCCTGTATTTCAGACTGCTGGATTGGATGAATGCAGATTCTGGAACGGGTTCAGAGATTGGTAAATAATAGATGTACATATATTTTAAAAAATAATGGAAGTACGTGCAGGATTTAGTGAGATTTAAACAGGAAAATTGCAGATGAGGCAGAAATATGGACAACTCTTGTGATAAATATGAGTTGCTATATTTTGTATCATGCTGTTTAAAGTGGCACTCGCAGATCACGGTAACGAACCGAAGAATTCAGAATTGAGCAAAGGAGCACATGAAGAGAAATCGCCAACAATTTACATATACAAGCTATAGCATCGTATCGGCCTTGGAGGGCAGCCTCTTGAAGAAGTTGCCGGCCGCCGACGGCATCCGGCTCCGGAACCGCGGGTGCCGCAGCACGTACAGCCCGGCGACGAGCACGACGACCCGGAACGGCGTGACGTACATCACCACGGCGGCGGCGAGGCAGAACGCCGTGAAGAGCGCCGTGGCCCTCGGGTCCCTCCACGTGAGCAGCGACCGCACCCGCTCGCCCTGCGTCGCCACGTCCCCGACCACCGTCTGGATCCGCCCCGCCACGCTCCGCAGCCGGTCGTACCGCAGCCGCACCACGTCGTTCGGCTTCGACGTCGGGAACGTGTCCAGCTCCTCATCGATCTCATCCGGGTGGGTCGCCTCCGCGCAGGAGAGCCTCGCGTCCATGTTCGCCGGCCGGCGGGGCCGGCGCCGGTAGTTCCAGAGGCCAGTCATGGACATGTACAGGAACATGGTCGGCAGGATGAGCTCCGGGAAGCACATGAGGGTGACGAAGAGCAGGTGCACGAACACTGTCGTCACAGGTTTCCTCCAGTTGCACACGTCCACGAGCCACCGCGCCGTGCTGGCCGCGCCGGACAGCAGCGCCGTGACCCGGAAGAAGTTGGCCTTGCTCCGCCGCAGGCTCCACGCGTGCGAGTCCGCGTCCAGCATGTACTCCACGACCTCCCGGCGAAGCGGCGGCTCGGCCCGCCCCAGCCGCGCCGCCGCGATGCTCATCGCCTGCCGCCGGAGCGCGTCGAGCTGCGGGATGGTGAACGGCTGGAGGTAGTGCATCTTGGGGAGGAGGGGCTGTCCGTACAAAAACACGACGCTGGCGAGGGAGACAGAGGTGAGGCGCACGGCGAGGCAGAGCTCGCCGTTCTTGCGCACGCCGGACGGGTGCAGCACGACGAGCGGGTGCGCGTTTGTGTATACCTTGTCCATTTCCAGCGTCGAGAGGCGAATCCTCACCTTGCCCATCCTCTGGTCTCTGACAGTGCTGCTGCCGGCGGCGGCGGTGCCGGCGTTGCCGAGCTGGCAGTTGTCGAACATGGCGAGCGTGAGCACCGTGCACGGGTCGTACACCTCCCACGTGTACTGCTCGTTCCACCGCGGGCTGCACGAGTCGACGACGGTGCGCGTGCGCACCCACTTCTGCCCGTACTTGGCCACACAGTACGCGTCGGTGGTGCCCCTGCCGTCGTTGGTCTTCATGGGAGTGAGGCCCTGCGCGCCGAGGATGCCGACCTCGAGCACGCCGACGGGAGGGCGCCACAGCTGCCGCGCCGTGGGGCGCGTGTCGCTCACGTACATGGTCGGCTCGTCCATGACGTGGTACGCGCCCTCGAGGCACGCCCGGAGGTGGACGCGGCCGGCGAACCTGGCTTCCTGCTGCCGCAGCGGGTGCCCGAACGGCTCCAGGCTGAACCACTGCGAGTGGATCGCCCGGCGGTCGAGGCGCTTCTCGAAGATCGTGAGCGGCATCACGGCGCGCCCGACGATCTCGTCCTTGCCGGGTTGCGCCCGGGCCTCGACGATGAGCACCGCCGGATCCTCGAACGGTTCGGCCACGACGAAGACCAGCTCCTCGTTCCACGCCAGGCTTGCGGGATTCCTCATGGCGCACGGCTTGGTCCGGAGCATCATGCCGCCGACTTGGACCTTGGCGAACACCTCGACGTGCTGCCGGACCTTGTCTCCGAAGAGGCCGCCCGCCAGGACATCCTGAGCCTCGAGCACGCTAATCCGGAGGTACCACAGCTTGGGCGTCACGTACACCTTGGACCGCGCGCTCTGCAGTGCGGCCGCCACACCGTCACCGCCTCCGCGCACCGACGCCGCGTCGGCGTGCCACGCGTCCGCGAACGCCTCGTCGGCCTGCGTGCCGACCCACACCGCGAGCATGACCTCGCTCTGCAGCACCATCCTTCCCCCGCCACCTCCGTGGTTTACGTTCTCGAGGCGGTACCACTGCGGCGCGAGAGGGCTGTCGGGCGGCACGCGCACCGGCACCTCCCCGAGGTCGAACACGACCCTGCCGACGCAGTCGTCGCGCGCCACGACATTCCTGTCCCTGACGAACACCTCGAGCGCCGTGGCCTGGACGCGCTCCCTGGAGAAGGCGAACACCTGGTTCCACTCCGGGCTCGCCGTCCTCTCGTAATGCCGCGTCGTGCCGCGGTAGTTGCCGAGGCGCACCTCCACGTAGGGGCTGCACGCGCCGGTGACCGCGCCAACGGGGACCCCGCGCGCCTTCACGACCCGCACGTACAGGTAGTGCATCCGCTCCACGAGGTCGTAGGCACTCGCCAACGGCCTCTCACCGGAGCCAATGCCCATCCACCCGGCTCCGCCGCCACGCGCACGCGTGCTGCTTCCGCCGGCGCCGGATCCGGCAGCCGGCCACTGCTCCCTCACCTGTGGCTGTTGCTGTGGCACTGAACCCTGCTTAGCCGTGTAGCCCTCCGCTCTCGGCGGTGGCGCCTGCGCGTGGAACACATAAGGGTACGCCATGACCGGCGAGGCAGGCAAACACGGCCCCCGAGTCGTGCGCGCCGTCTTCTCCGGCACGCGGCCTTCGCTGTCCGTGGCTTCGCGTGTCCGGCTGTCGACTTCCCCTGCCGTCACCGGCAAGCGAAGGCATGCAGAGGTGGCATCATCTGAACTACTACTACAGCACAGTATACCAAGCAATGGAATGTGCAAGCCTACGACTTGCAGAAGCTTGAAGCATTCCGTGAAGCCGATCAAGACGACGGACGGGTTGTCGAGTAAACTTAAGGAAGTTGGTGAGATTGTGTGACTGTCAGTGTCAGTTTCCACAGATGCGGCCGGAGGTGGAGAGGATAAAGGGTGAGATCAGGCATGTGACTCGGAAACAGGCGTCTTGGTGAAGAATCCTAACACCTGTGGTTTCCCAGGAAACTGCCTGCTTTTGCTGCTTTTCTGTATCATGGATAAACTAAACTAAACTGGATTCATCTTCAGTTCAGCTAATCCATTGTTCACGGGGACATATATGTATATATATCTGCCCCGTGTCCTATCTTGGAATGTTTCAGAGGTAAGTGGATTGTATCAAATTTAGAGTATGTTCTGAATGTAATGTAGCCACCAACTTTCTGTCAGCAGTGCCATGGTGCACAGGATATCATTCAGTGATCAGAGTAAGCATTTGGTAATTGTGAAGTACTTTCTTGCGTAAGCTGGGATCGATGTGTTGTACTTTAGGTCTCGGTGTTTTTATCTATACCACTGTATTCCGCGTTCAGTAAGAAGAGTTGTTGGTAATCACACATCAAACGGGGATTCTAGTTGTTCTGTTAATCGCACATCTTAGCAGTGTGCAGGTAGAAAATATGTCCTGTTAATCCAGAACTTATTTTATGTGGCAATGCGAAACAAATGAGCAAAGTGTGTACTTGCTAGAAAAGCAAAAGCAACTCGGGGGGCTTTGGGGCCTGGTTTTGCTTTAACCAAAGCTCTTTGTTTCTCCCTTCTTGGGTTTTTTTTCTCAAGTAACTCACTGGACCTTTATTCTCCTAGCTGGCATTCAAGTAAATGTACCAATGGAAATGAAATAGGATTGAGGAAATATGAGTTTATATTTTGAATACCTTCGTTTATATTTCTCTTGGTAAGGCCAACAAGGTCACAATAGTTGATCTCTTCTGTCAGGCAAATCCAAGATCAATTTACTAGTCAGGTAGCACTTCGAGAATTGAAATTTACTCCTTAGTTTTACTTTCAGCTATTCATGGTTTCTTGATTCTTTCGGGCGATCTCAAAGCCCCATGGTTTCTTGATTCTGTCAGCTATGCAGTATGCACTGTCTCGGTCCCATGATTTATTGATTTTTCTATTTTTTTATCTACTTTTGCTCGTTGCTATGAGTTAAGTATATGTTGCTTTACTAAAGGTTGCATGTTCTATTTGTTG
The DNA here is from genome assembly GCA_916181665.1 of Avena sativa. Taxonomy (NCBI): domain Eukaryota; kingdom Viridiplantae; phylum Streptophyta; class Magnoliopsida; order Poales; family Poaceae; genus Avena; species Avena sativa. The sequence continues at coordinate 335,125,709 of OV702280.1, read as the reverse complement.
GAAATGTCCCACGCACCTCTTTACTAATGGACCAAATCATAAGGCCAAGCCCAACACATTATTACTATTGCTGTGCCAGATGGAAGCCAAATAAGGTCTGTCATGTGAATCAGAAGTAAAAAAATCCAATACACTACTCGATATTGGATGATAAGCACAACTCTTTTATTTACTAGGTCTTGCTGATTGTTATTGGAATATTAAATCTATTTCAAAGAGTGTATTCCAACTGGCAAACTAAATGGGTGCTCTGCAAGCAAGTGATAACTTGCTGACAGTACATAAATGCAGGCACGAAAGCAGGCAGGTTTTGCTCCAAAGTAACTATAGCTCCTAAAATCCTGTGAACGCCATGCAGGACACATGATAAGCAGTCAGGCTTCCTTGCTGATGTCAGAGAAAGAATTTTTTTTTTTTAACTACGAGAAAGGTAGAAAACAGATAGTTGTTCTGGATACAGGCAAGAATATGAATATTGCTGAATATGAAAATCATCCACAGTAAATCTGTAAATGACATACAAGCATTTGCCCTCTTGCTATGGCTAAAGAACCAGATTACAAAGTGTATAGAAGATTTGGGGTACAAGTTAGAAACTATGATCAAGCAGTGATATCCTGCACAGGCCTTCTGCAACCTTTCTTATACTAACACCAAATTGAACTATTGCAAGTATCCATAAGAAACACCAGGTGCTGAAGCTATGATCAAGTACAAATATCCTGCATCTGCAACCTTTTGCATAGCCACACCAAGTTAAATCAATGATTATGGAAGCATCCATAAGTAACAACAGGCAGTTAAGAATTTGAATCATATATTAACACCAGGTACCAATACAATATTCTTCATTTCATTCATGTACTGCCATCATACAGTGACAACTAGTAAACTCACCAACAAGGTTCCAAGACAGAGTAGCACAAATAAGGATCCATGACAGGGCTACACTCTTTTTTTACATCTTGCACAACAGAAACGAACTAAAGAGTCAGACGAAGCAATAGCATGCATTACATCATAGTGGTTTCTGGTAATATTACAGCACAGAGCAAGGATTTGTTCAGCCGCATGCAAAAATACAGGAAAAGAGTATGCATAGTTCTACTGCAGTAGCAGGAACCTGACACTAGCAGCTGTTAATCCTAGGTCCTCAAGCAGAGAACCAACAAGCCCTATAACCCCAGGTCCTTAAGCAGGGAACCAACAAGCCTCATACTCCCAGATCCTCAAGCAGAGAACCATGCATCCCCATCTTATCATAACAGGCTACGGTAAGTCTCGGTTTGAAGGGAAGACAGAAGAAGAGCAGGATTGGCTGGTCAGGCTAGCGGCTAAGAAAGCAGCAGAAAAGAGAGGGTGGAGGACTAGTCTGAGATGGACTTTCCCACAGTGAAGTAGAGTACTCAACTCATCGCATGGACATAAGAGTCCGCCTCTGGTTGGCCCTCTTGGAAGGCTGAGCAGCCTTCGGAGTTCGCTTCATGTTCTTTTTCACCATCTTCTCAATTTGCTCTATTGAGCTGGACAGTTTTTTCTCCATGAGATCAGCAAGCGCTGGATCAATGGGTTTGGTTGGAGTCTTCAGTGAGCTCTTGGATGGCGAAGAATAGACCTTGAAGCTGTGCTCGCCCAGGCTAGCTGCAGGGCTTGCAACAATATGAGTTGAGCCGGAACCAGAGGCAATAGCCAGGGAGTCCTGAGCTTCGGTATGCTCAGCTGGTACTGTAGTAGTCAAGTCCGCGGGTTGCGAAGATTGCTCTGGCGTTTCGTCTTGCTGCCGAGCTGCAGCAATCCTTAAGCGGCTTCTCTCAATAGCCTGAAAGTCAGTCAGAACGTCAGTAAGTAGAAAGAAAGAACAGCACTGTAATGCATAGCTTTAGCTAATACTATTTGCTGTCGAAAAAACATTTGAATGGCTTGTCAGATAAAAAGAAAGTTGAATAAATGCAGTCAAGGCAGGTATAGCAGAAGTAGCATATATGTACTATATATCCAGATTCAGTGGTAGCAGCACTGTAAAAGAAATTATGCCATAGTAAAATGGTTGACATGTACGCATACTGCTTAATTACAAAATAACAAAAGATCCACCAGCCAAAATAACCTCAGCTTGCTAATACATTATCTGGGCAACACTTAAGAAAACAATTTAATTTGGAGATAATACTTTTCTGCCATATATTGATATATAACTTTTAACTCAAAATATTAGTATAAAGGACATACTAAATGGACATCTAATGGGTACATGCCATATAGCCCCAGTGTACAGTAGCAAAATGTTAACCTCAAACAGTCAAGCATGTCTACAGGAGCACAATACAAACTAAACCAAAGGTACACATAAAGACGATGTCGTGAAATTTACTTAAGAGCATAAGGGGCACATGTTTGCAGAAGTTATAGATGTATAAACCACTATAGGGGGCTCCATTTTTACTTGGACAGGTAATATCTAAAGACAACTCATGGTCTTAGGAAAATAAACCAAAGAGTGCATTTGTTGGTATGTTTGCGCAAAGATCATACTTAATTACACTAACAATATCTGGAGTCAATTAACTGATGATTGAGAGAAACAATTTTCGAATAAAAACACTGGTAAAGAGTAAAGACCTAAATATATACTGGTAAAACTAGAAACTAATATAGAACAAAATCATATAACTGGATCATACTTGCGCATATATAAGATATCAGGCATCACTCATCAGTACAGGAAAACAAAAACGCTAAGAGTGCATTTGTTGGTCTGTTTGTGCAAAGGTCATATTTAATTACACTAACAAAATATCTGAAGTCAGTAAACTGATGGTTGGGAGAATCAGTTTTCTAATAAAAACACCAGTAAAGACCTAAATATATACTGGTAAAACTAGAAACTAATGTAGCACAAAATCATATAACTAAATCATACTCAGGGATATATAAGATATCAGGCATCACTCATCAGTACAGGGGAAAACATAAATGCTAAGAAAATGTCAGCTTTTGATACACAATAGATATAAGTTTCTTTAAGGGTGAAGTAGCCTCTGCTCCACCAGAAAATAACTGAACTTTAAGCAGGCATGACAGGACTCATGTATCATGGACAGTTGATACATGGAAGCAGGAAACTGTATTACAAAATATAGCATTTAACTCATTTAATTCTGGATACAGATATGCATTACTAAATGGATAGATCTACTTGCATGAAACTATAGTGTTGCGCAAGATTAACATAGGCATACAGCGAAGAAGATTCTCTGTTAACACTTCATATGAAAAATCAAAACCCCAAAACCTGATTGGTGCCAAGCACAAGAAATAATATATCTGTTCTGCTTACTACTGAAAGTTGTAGAGATATCATGATTTCATAACTAAGTAGTTACCGGTAGGTTGAAATATTGTCCACAGAGCAATAACAAAAGTGGAACAAATTTATTCAAGTATCAACGTTTAACTATAACTTGGTGTAAATAAGGCAATAAAAGTAAATTATTGCAGTTTGTTCATTTGTTAATCAGGCACTGGCAGACGACAGACACATAACAGAGCACAAAATTAGAGTTGTCATGGAATTTCAGAAGGCCACATTGGTAACAACTCTACTTCAAATATACTGTTACCGGCCAACTGCAACTCCAGAACAAGAAGAAAAGGCACTGCACCTTTATCTAACTCTTAAACAGCACAGTGCGGATCATCAGCAATACTGCCGGTGAATCTTAAAGTAGTTTGACTATTCACGTCAGAACAATGTACTGTAACTTAATTTGAAGAAACTGCCCATCACCTTTACAATCGCCGTGACATCACGAAGTGGCGTCCGTGGGTACCAATCAGGAAGTGGGCTCCTCCTCCTCTGTGGCGTGGTCTTCACAGCCCAAACTGGTGGAACGTTCTCCTTGTTGCTGGAGGGCGATGGTGTGAACCGCCGGGACAGAGGCTTCCCAGCCCGCCTCCCTGCCAGAGCTCCCGGCGAGGCCACCCTCCTGATAAAGAACCCACCACCAGAGAGGTCGGTGAGGCCCGTCCTCTTGATTTCCCTATGCTCAGGCATCTTCGAGATCTGCAAGAGGCACACAGCAGAAAAGGTGAGAACCCCAAGAATCGCATCAAAAGAACAGGAAATCTTTCAAACGACAACATGTCGTGCTCACGTATTGGTCTTCTCTTCTTTGATTCTTGCGTATACGATTCGTAGATAGAGATCCTTCCAGCCCTATTCCCAGATATCCCGCAAGCCCAAAACAAACAAGAAACCATCAGAAGACCAGGAAATGGATTGCGGGGAAACCATCAAAAGACCGCAAGATGGATGCGCGGAAACCAATGTATACCACCAATAACCCCAAGATTTGTGCGCGCTATACCTCGTCGAACTCCTGCTTCGTTTCCCCGCCGCTAATCCCAACACCAGAACAGATCTGAAACAGGAGAATCGTGGAAACGCATCAGAACACAGAGAAACGGCCCGGAAATGGGGACGAAACGCCCAGAGACCCTAAGATTTCGCTCACAATTTGCTCGGGCCTTCTTCTAATCCGCCGCTTCGAACCCCTGGTACAGCTGCGGATCCTAATCTACTGCTAACTACGGCTAATTTTTGGGTAAAGAAATCTAGGGTTTATACAGCTACGGCTAGATGGGGAATGGGGGAGCGAGGGGGAGACGCCGGGCGGGTTATATTGAAAACTCAAAAATTTCAGAGTGGCGGCCGTGGGCCGAAAACTCTGGTTCATGTGTTCCGCTGTGGACTAGTCGCATCCATTCGTCCGTTTGAACCACGTGGACGGTCGTGATGTGCACGGTGTGTGGGCGGGGTTTATTTGCCGTCCTAGCCGTTGATGGTTTTGACTTTTGGGGGTTCTGCCGCTTGAGATTTCGATTCAATTTTTGGGAGAGGGGCGTGCCAGACACGTGACTGGTTGCGTTCTGATTGGCCACGTCATCTTCTCCAATAATTCTTTCTTTATTACGGAATATCTTCTCCAATAATCGTATATCGCGTTTTGGAAATGCGCGCGCCTGAAAGCCAATATGAGACGAAATACTCTATTTTACATGTGCAGTTTATACGATCTATTTCGCGCGAAGCGAAATGAGACGACAAAACATGTTTTGAGATTATTATGTGTTGTGGCGGAAACGGTGTCCTATTAAGGGCTCGTGTTACATGTTATATAAGTGTAAAACAGGCCTCACGGTGATAATACATATACGTGTACAATGTGAAGTACTACTATTTAATCACACCGTAGAGATACATAGTTCAACCGTCCCTTAATCTAAACTTTCATGAAGATTTAGATTAGGAATTTTTGAAGATTTCTAACAGGGAGTGCTTTGGTAAAACCAGCAACTTGATCTTTACTAGAAATGAATTTAATGTCTAATCGTGTATTTGATACTCTTTTTCTAAAAAAATAGAACTCGGTCTCTATGTGTTTTGTCCTTGCATAAAACATAGAATTGGTAGATAAATATGTTGCTCCCAAATTATCACACCATAAATAGGGTCTTCTTGCATCTTTACTCTAAGTTTTTCAAGAAGTGCTTCAACCCATATCAATTCAGTTGTGACATGGGTCAAGGTCTTGTATTGAGCCTCTGTACTGGACCTTGACACCGTGGCTTGTTTTTTAGCACTCCAAAAAAACAAATTAGGTCCAATGAATATAGCAAAGCCTCATGTGGAGCGTCTATTATCAAGACATCTTGCCCATCTAAAAAATCACTTAGAATAGTAGAGTTTAATTTTTGAAAAGTGATGCCAGGATGCAAAGTATCCTTAACATATCTTAGAATTCGTTTTAATGTTGTCTAGTGAGTTTCTGTAGGTGCATGAAGATATTGGCAAACCTTGTTCGCAGTAAATGATAGATCAGGTCTCGTCAATGTGAGATATTAGCTTTGGTACTGTGTACTGTCTTCATTACCTAAAAGGTCTCCTTTGGCCAATGATATATCGGTTTTTAGAATTTGTTGTGTTGGAATAAACATCAGTGACATTTCAGGAAAGCATCTACCTGTTGACATATGTTATTGTTCCCTTCGTGTAACCTAGTTGGCTTATAACATTTATCTGTATTGGTCATGCTGTAATACAGTACTTCCAAGCCATGTTTTTCTTTATGGTTTCCTGCTGTTTCAAGTTGCGGCTCATTGACAACTATAGGTGCATGAAACTGATCAGAAATTCAGCGCATGCTGATTGGTGGTATTATCGTGTATTGTAATTGATTTATGTAGGTTTAATAAGATCATTATTATAATTGATGAGACATGGAAATAAAACTATTCCAGTCCCTTCCCATGATATCTTAGTTGAAGCTTTAGCTTTGCAAGAACATATATGAATGAGTCATTGTTTGAGGTCTTAAGAAAGAATCTGTCTTCTTGTATTTTTGTATGATTCCTAGAACATTTGCTAGGAAAATGATTTATTTTAATTGGGTTGTCATTGTTGCTTAAAGAGATAGCTTCTGTCATATGGCTATGCTTAAATTGATAACAAAAGTATATATGGTTGTGGCACTGTGCTGGGACTGGATGGATGTGGTTGTGAAATGGTGCTTGTGCTTGTATATGAAGCACTTTATTATGTCGTGTATGCAGGTTCTTGTATGAAATGAGTCCTGATTTTTGCCGGAATGTTGATTAACTTCCGTTTCGGCAGAAATCGGGCACTCCTAGTTTAAGAAAATTAGCAAAGGTCATGCCGGATTTTTCCGTGCATTTAACCAATTATTTGTTTTTTATTAGTGCAAAGATGTGTGACAACGACGAGGCTGGATGTTCTAAGTGCATCAGCGCTGAAGGAGAACTCAGACCTCCGAATAAACAATTGACATTCTGGGAGGCGGCCCAGCGGCTAGAAGACGATGAAGAATACCATCCTTCGGAGAGCGAGGATGATGAGATGGAAGACGCGGAGGAAGAAGCCGAAGGAACGGCGGATGATGAAACCACTGATGGCGGCGAGGGCACAGGGAGTGGTAGCAATCCTTCTAAGAAGAAGAAGAAGAAGAAGAAGAAGAAGAAGAAGAAGAAGAAGAAGAAGAAGAAGAAGAAGAAGCCGAAGGAACGACGCCCGGACACGGTCGGCACCGTCAGGGAGGAAATTGCCGAAGTGAGCCCATCAGGGGTTCCTTTGGAGCCCGCCCTTGTCGTCAAAGGGTACGGTGGGGAAGTGGCGGCGATCACCCGGACAACCATCTCGATCAACACCGAGAATCTCCGGCATAAAGATAATGGCCACTTGCGCACACTCCTCTTCGAGAAGCTGCACGCAAGATACAAGTTCCCCACTAAGTATCAGAACACAAATTATCATGGGAACGAAGTAAACAAATCCGCCCTCACAAAGATGAGCACCACCCTGGCCAGCTGGAGAACCCGGATAAAGAAGAAGATCTATAAAGAAGGCAAAAGTCTCGAGGAGATCCAGAAGATTGACCCGCAGATCAGAGAAGATCAGTTCCGGGAGTTCAAGGAGAGGTGTGAATCCGAAAGAGCCCTGGCCAATAGTAATCGGGGAAAGGTGCTGCAGGCGATGAATATAGGTCATCACCATCTCGGATTTGGTGGATACAGAACCGCGGAGGCCAAATGGAATAAGGAGGACGAAGAGTATAGATCCAAGGGGATAGAAAACCCCTTTGCGAAATTCGAACCCGGGCAGGTTCGAAACTTCATCAGGGCCCGTTACCATGTGGACCCAAAAACCAAACAACTCACCACGGATCCTGCGGTGAAGGAATTCAAGGAAATTGTGGTAAGTAATCTAATTACCGCATATCAACTCGATTGCAATCTAATCGATGATCTAAACGATTCACTGTTACTTCTTCTGCAGGAGGAGGAAATTGTTGCTAGTCATGGATCCCACGGTTCCTCATCCCAGGGGGTCGACGGCGGCCACCCGGTGGGATAACCCTTTTAACAGGGCGATGAACCGGGCCAAGAAAATAGAGTCGGTTATGAAGAAGCCGTCGTCGGCTGGCCGGCTGGCCGGCCTCGGGGGTAAGAATTGGGTGGATCATTTTGGTCCACCGCCGAGGATGCATGTGGCGCCGTCGGGAAGGAGCGAGGAGGAAAACCGCGAGGTTCAAGAACTTAAGGAACAAGTGGCGCGGATCCCGCAGATCGTCCAAGACAACCTGGCAATCACCCTAACATCCTCCCTGCCTACCTTGGTGGAGTCAATAGCGAACTGGAGTGCGGGTGGTCGAGTAGGGCCTTGCCCGATTCCAAGCATGGTCAGCAGCCACTCGAACAACGTGGCGCCGACGAATCAGGCAAACTACGTGTTCGTGACTCCGCCCGCTAGCACCGTGGCGCCGCAAGTGTTGGTGACTCCCCCTGCCATCACCGCGGCGCCGGATTACATGTTGGTGCCCCCTTGCCATCGTCGCGGTGGCACCAGAGCTCCAAGCACCCGTCGGTAGGGAGAATACACCGGCAGCCAGCACCGCGCCATCAAGCAGCCCTTCCGTCTCTTGAACGCCCGTCGCCGTATGCGGTGCGTCGACATTAGCCGATCTCGACGCCATCATGGTAAACAAATTGCTTTACCGCCTTTCACGCCATCTATTACTCTTATGGCATCTCTGACAACGCCGCACATGTTTTCCACAGACGGATGTTCCTTGCACTCTCTTATGATACGTGAACAACGAGCTGAGGGATGTTGCCAAGGGTACCATCGTTCAACCCTTGCAGCGCACGTTCCACTCAAGGCCGATGCCAGATAGCGTGCACAGGGTTAAAATTAGTCGGGTGCTAAGGGGCTGCGACGACCTGGAACCTCCCATTCAACCCCCAGGAGCGGATGAAGAAGAGTCGGTTGTCCTCAGAACTTGCTTCGGCTTATTCTTGCAATGGCCAAAGAGCATGATCCGTTTGGGGATGGCGGGGGCCATCACGCCACAGACAACAGCACCGCCTGTTGTGCCAGCGACAAGCGGTGGCAAGGCCCCCTTACCGCCCTCGCCATCACCTCCACGCGGTGGGTCGGATGATCATGTTGATGATATGCACATGGCGCAGGATCCGGCCGAGGACGACGAAGACTGGAATGATCACTTCTTCAACACTCAGTTTATCAACGAAGACCTAGCTGGTGGCCCCATAGAGAAAGCCACTATCACCAAGCGTCTGTTTGGTTCTCAGGAGATGCCTCCAGCTTGCGCCTTTACAGAGCCAGCTGATACAACCAACCAGCCCTTTATTCTAAGCCCTGACACACTACATAGGGCGGCTGGTGCTCAGATTGCGGTGCTTGCCCGCTCTCCAAAAGGAAAAAAGGGCAGGAAAAGAAAATCTAGCAGCTCGAGCCAGCCGGTGGCGTCAACAACTGCGAATCCGATCAGGTTTCGGGACGGGACACCAAGACCCGAGGGTATTATGTGGAGGATTCATGTGGCGGGTGAGCCCATGCTACCTAAGAATTTGCGGAAGCTCGCCAGTTCGGAACTACAGAGTGTGCATGACGGCGTGCTGACGATAGAGAGACGCCTTCTATCGGAGAAAGATCCCTCACACCCGGTATTCGTGGTTAAGGTGCCACCAGACTTGGGCTTCGTCGACAATGCCCATGCGGATCTGTTCTTCCTGCGGTTCAACGACATCTTCAATATGTTCCACCTATACCCGCTGCACTATACCATGGTCTGTCTATTTTCTCTCAGCCTGGCCATGCAGATCATTAGAGAGAATACACCGGGCATCGCTATAGTGGACCCCTACTACATGCGTGACGGCTGCTTGGGTTCCCCCGCCGATCGACGTATCGTGGCCTCGTACCTAAAAAGAATCCTCGTGGCGAACAAGACAAAGGAATACATTCTCGTGCCTTACTTTCCCGAGTAAGTCGTTATTCACTCGCCACCGTCGATTGGCTTTATTAGATTATCATCATTCTTTTTCCAACACATTCCATTTGAATTTTTTGCGCAGAGATGAACACTGCACGCTCATCTCCTTACCGCCGAAGCATTCCCACGCCATGTATTTCGACTCGGGGAGTCTAGAAAAGAAGAAAAACTACGACAAGATCAAGGAAGTTCTGGATGATGCTCTCACTGGCTTTGCCTCGACGGAAGGCACCACCTTCGTGCGTACAAAGGTCAAGTTCGGCAGGCACGTCTTCAACCACGTAACGGAGTTCCCCTGCGTGAAGCAGCTGGAAAACAGTAAGAAGGAAGCCTACTACGCACTCCATCACATGAGGGCGTTCCTACTTGACCAGCAGAATTCTACGCTGCCAGATCATCTCAAACAGTGGGCCGAAGCAAAGGCCAAGATCACTGATTCAGATATTAGACAAGAGATGTACCGCATGCAGCAGCAGTTTGGGGCAATCATATTTTGTGATGTCATGACTTCGGGGGGGGGATCTTCTACGGAGGAAATATCCCGAATAACCGTGACATATAAGATCGCCTAGAGATGCAGGGTGACTATAGGAAGTTCATGACGAGACAAGGAGTCCTCCCGTTCCCTAAGCCGAGCCAGAAGGCTTGATGTTGGCCTAGTTGTAGTTACAAACTATAGATGACCTTTGTGTGTGTGTGGACAAGTGTACATGCTACTATACTTATCTTATTAGGTTTATGAGTCATCGCTTAATTCTTTTGCTTATTATTATTATATATAAATCAATGCTTGGTTTTTTTGCTTACTCTTTGGTCCTTTGCTCACTTTGGTCCTTTTTTTCCTTACTTTATTAGTCTTTTTTCGAGAATAATGCCGATGATTGAAATGTCGTGGCACAATATATATGTGAATGTGCTACGACGGGATTGTGAGCCTTGTGATATGCACAAGTCCAGGTCTTGTGCATCCTACTTGGCTCACGGTTCTGTCGTAGCATATTCCTGTGTCCAACGACCTATATATATATATATGAGGCATTCTTTTTGATTTACTTTGGTCTTTTCCGAGAATAATGCCGATGATTGAAATGTCGTGGCACAATATATATGTGAATGTGCTACGACGGGATTGTAAGCCTTGTGTTATGCACAAGTTTAGATGTTGTGCATCCTACTTGGCTTACGGTTCCATCGTAGCATATTCCTGTGTCCAACGACCTATGTATATATACATGAGGCATTCTTTTTGATTTACTTTGGTCTTTTTCGATAATAATGCCGATGATTGAAATGTCGTGGCACAATATATATGTTAATGTGCTACAACGGGATTGTGAGCCTTGTGATATGCACAAGTCCAGGTCTTGTGCATCCTACTTGGCTCACAGTTATCGAACGTCTCGCGGATATCGTCGATGAGCGTCTTGGCCTCCCTTGTTTTGATGACTATGTCGTCGACATAGACTTGGATGTTGCGGCCGATCTGGTCCTTCAAGCATGCCTGCATGCATCGTTGGTATGTGGCGCCTGCGTTCTTCAGCCCGAAGGGCATTGTGTTGTAGCAAAACACTCCGAACGGCGTGATGAATGTCGTTTTCTCCTGATCTTCGACCTTTAGTCGGATCTGATTGTAGCCTGAGTAGGCATCGAGGAAGGAGAGTTTTTTGCATCCTGCAGTCGAATCGATGATCTGATCGATCCAAGGGAGAGGGAAGTGATCTTTCGGGCAGTGCTTGTTCAGCGATGTGAAGTCCACGCACATCCGCAGGATGTCCGTGTCCTTTTTGGGAACCATCACGGTGTTGGCGAGCCACTCGCTCTCCTTGATCTCCCTGATGAAGTTTGAGTCGAGTAGTCTGTTGACTTCGACTCCGATTGCTTCGGCCCATGGTTTGGACAGTCATCGAATGGACTACTTGACGGGCTTGGCGTCTGTAAAGACGTTGAGTGCATTCTCGGTGAATTCCCTGGGAACTCCTGGCATGTCCGCAGGACACCAGGCGAAGATTTCCTAGCGCTCACGGAGGAATTCGACGAGCGCGCTTTCCTATGCGAAGCTGAGGTCATTGGCGATCAGCGCCGTCTTGGAGGCGTCCGTCGGGTGGACCTGCACCTTCTTTGTGTTGACGGTGGAGTCGAAAGACATGTCCGGTGCCTTCTGTCTTGCGACTGGGGGTGCCCCGTTGTCTGTCACCTCTCAGAGCCTTATGAGCTCCTCCTGCATGCCAAATGACTGGGAGATTCTGTTGAAGTCCCTATCGCAATGGTCCGATCGGGTGAAGCTCCCGTGGACCGTGATGACGCCCTTAGGTCCTGGCATCTTGAGTAGCAGGTACGCGTAGTGCGGTACTGCCAGGAACCGTGTGAATGCCACACGCCCGAGGATGGCGTGGTATTGTGATGGCCAGTCCACCACTTCGAACTCGAGTCGCTCGCATCGAAAGTTGTCGGGTTTGCCGAAGATGACGTTGAGCCATATTTTTCCCAGGAGGAAAATGCCCTTTCCTGGGACGATGTCGTGGAACATTGTGTTAGATTGTTCCAGGCTGCACAGCGGGATCCGCATTGCTGCGAAGGTACTGGCGAACATCAGATTGATGTCGCTGCCGCCGTCCATCAAGACGCGGATCATGTCGAACCCTCCAATCTGCGCCTCAAGCACTAGGGCAGCATGACCTGGGCGAGGGACCTGGCAAGGGTGATCCGAACGGCTGAACGTGATGCAGGACTCCGATCCGCTGAGGTACTCAGGGATGGTGGGTGGAGCGGTCACAGCCAGGTTGATCTAACGGGTAAATTTCTTATGCACCCTATTCATTGGGCGTCCTTTTTGGATCATCAATGCTCCTTTCGGCAGGGGATACCCGTGCCCACCGTTATTCTGCGCATGTGCGACTGGGTGGTTCGGGCCTCCCGCGGGTGGTGGTGGAGGAGCTCCATGTTCGATCTCGCCTGGTGCGGGTGCGTTCCCGTATCCAGGGTTCGGGGCTTGCTGCCTCATCTGAGCCATGCTCTCGCTGAGTTTCTGGAACTCGCGGCAATCTTTGAGCATGTGGCTTGCCTTCTTCTTGCCATCCTGCTTGTCGATGTAAAAGTGGATGGTGCATGGACCCGATAGTTTATCGAATGCTGAGGGTCCATCGTCACGGCCATGGCGTTGCCATGACCGTGTTGGGCGTCCTCCGTCGCGGAAGTTACTTCCACGGTATCCGCCATTGCTGCGGTTGCCGTCACTGCGGCAGTCGACGTAGCCAGCCGCGACCATGTCGGGTCCATTGCGATCGTCGTAGACACGCAATCTTCTCTTGCTACGGCGTTCACGTCGCCGGCCATAGTCGTCTTCCTCCTCTGAGTGCGCTCGGTGGACGAAGTCCTCGCCGTCGGCCCACCTGTTGGCGATGTCCATGAGGTGGTCGAGTGTCTTGGGCTTGACGCGCCCAAGCTCTTCTTTGAAGCCCTGGCGCTTGACGCCGTCCTTGAAGGCGTCTATAGCTCTCTCCTCGGAGATGTGCACCGCGGAGTTCTTGGTGTTGGACCAGTGCAGTATGTACGAGCGAATGGATTCACCCGTTCGTTGGGTGCAGGCCCGCAGCTCCTCGATCGAGGCAGGCCTCTTGCTGGTGCCCTTGAAGTTTCGGACGAAGTTGTATGCCAGCTCCTCCCAGCTTCGGATGGAACCCGAGGATAGGCTGCTGAGCAAGATCCGGGCTGCGCCTGTCAGTTGCAGCTGAAGGCATTGCATGGTGGTTTCCTTGTTCCCGCCGTGTAGCTTTACGGACGACAGGTGGTCGATGAGCCACGCCTTGGGGTCCTGTGTGCCGTCAAACTTCAGAGTGTCCGAAGGAAGCTAGAAGTTTCGCGGCATCCGCGTCCGCCGAACGGATATGCTGAAGCATCGAGCTCCACAGAGTTCTCCTTCGTCGTCATCCTCTTCGGATTCGGACGAGCATACACGCTTAGTGCACGCTTTGTCGATCTTGCGCTGGGTTAGCTCGTTTTGAGCATCGTAGTCGCGGCTGCGATGGCGCGAGCTCTTGTGCCTTCGAGGAAGGTTGTGCTCTTCGTCCTCGGATGAGGGCGTGGGGCTGCGGTTGAACCTGACCGCAACCTTCTTCTTTGGCTCCACTGGAGCGTCTCCGTGGAGCGAGGCTCCAACGAGTCCGAGTCTGATGAGCGCGGACTTGTGCATGGCCCTTTTCGGGTCCCCCTCCGGAGGTGGATGGGACGCGAGGTATGCGGTGGCTGCCATGATCGCAGCTTGCGGCGTCTTTGGGATGACATTGCCGTCGGCATCCATCTCCATGAAGGACGCGTTGAGGGCTCTAGTCACCTCGTGGCGTGCCTTGGGATCCATGTTCTCTGTGCGAGAGCGGTGCTTGTTACCATGGTTTCCATGCGAGCTGGAGCCGATGCCCATGGCGGAGAGCGCAGCTCGCCGCGCACTGGACTCCGAGGCTGCTTGCTTGCGCTTGTCGAGCACCTCTTGCATCCTCAGTTGCTTCTTGTGCTCCTCGATGAGGAGCATGTGGTATGCCATCAGCAGGTCCCATGAGGCATCGCCGGGCAGGATCTTGTTGCCTGCTACGGCCTCACGTGCTTGGGCCCATCCCTCCTCGCTGAGGTGGATGACCCGATCATTGTTGTCCCCGTTGGGTGGGGGGACTGGCTTCTTCTGTTTCCACCGTTTCTACCCTGCGGGTTGGGTGGCACATTGTGTTCCTGATCCTGTATGACCGCGGCGCACTAGTAGCGCTTGTAGATCGGATCGCTGCTGCCGCAGCTTTCGGATCCGGAACCGTAGGTCCCTTCATCCGATGGTGGATCGCACAGATCTGAGTTGCAGCTGCTGCTGTCATAGCACTCGTCTGTCGATGGTGATGTGCGTAGCACGGGGTGTGGAGCCCACGAAGCAGGCCGGATCGACGGCAGGGGCACCCGCTCCGGGAGGCGGAGAGTGCCGATCTGCCCCACCTGGAAGCAGAAGCTCCCGAACAGGATCTTGAGTCCGTCGCCAACGGGCTCGAAGTCCTTCAGGGTGGCCGGCGAGTGTGCGGTGAAGTCGAAGGCGCCGAAGAGGAGATGACTCTCCGTCGCTGTAGAATTGTAGATCGCTTTGTTTGGGACCATCACGATCGCACAATCAGCACCCCCAATTCCCACAGACGGCGCCAATTGATGAGGTTTAATCTCGTCAATGCCCATTGTTATGGACTTGGGTTTTGGAGAAGATGGGGATGCTGGAGATCGCAGAACGGTTAGCAAACAAGCAACACGGGGACATGAGGTTTACCCAGGTTCAGGCCCCCGGAGGGAAAAACCTACTCCTGCTTGTCTGCTCTGATTATGGTGGAACCGAAGGTTATAGGGGTGCACAGATGCAATCTTTCGTGGAGGTGTGTATGCGGTGATATGCGAGAGATTGTAAGAGACCTCCTCGTAGTACCCTCCTGGCCTTTATATAGAGGTAGGCAGGTCCCAGGCACAGATCGAGTCGTTTACAAGTTTTAGGGTTTGCCCCTTTGAATTTTCTATCTACTCTAGTCTTGCTCACCAAGGATCCGAAGGCGTCATGGGCCCTGGCCACCCGAAAATCTTCATGGGCCAGCGTATATTTGTCGTGGACCTTCCTTGGGCTGGACCAGGTATGCTAAGGTCGTGTACCTGTAGGGTATAACCATGCCACCGGCCCCGCCCGAGGTAGAGGTCGCCCCTCTCCACCCAATTCAGACCTGTGGCGACCGATTTCGTGAAGCACCGGTCGGTGGCCTCTCTTGGTAGGCTTCTATCCACCCCAATGGAAGTTGGCCGAGTTCCGTGGTTGAAGTGCGCATGCGCATCCTGAAACTTTCTTCCCGCCAAGCATTGACTGGTTTATAGGGCACTGACAAAATTGTATCTAAAACTAGGAATACATGGTTCTCACGCATGGATTCTCGGTGTCCTATAAAAAATTAACAGGTATCCAAGTTTTACGGGATCTTGAATAGACATTTTTTGACCAAAACCTTAAAATATGATTATTTTATGGTTTTGACCATCTTTATGGAATCTGTTAGAGTTCTCTGAAACCATAGGTATTACCCCAAAAACGCTTTTGTGAGTAATAAGGACAAAAAATAGCTCCACTGGTACACTAAAAAATGATCACATACCCATTTTTTCAAATTTGACTTAGATAGCCAAATATAGGAATCCAACCTAATGACCCAAAACATGGGAAAAATGAGATGGGAAGGCCTAACCGCCTGAGTGGAAACTCCACTCACGAGATTGACACTTTTTTCATTGTCATTTCTATCTTCGATGGTCGGCGACCGTCCATCGCGCCGCCCCAAGGCCACCCTACCTAAGTGTCCCACAGTGAGCTCCTAAGGGGCCACACACCTCCCAACTCGACCAGAATCAGGCCAGAGCAGGCCGCTCCCGTTGCAACGCTATCAGGAAAAATACTTTTCCCTTGGGGACTCATACACTACCTCATCCACCACCACCGTAGTGCACCATAGCCTCGATTTAGCCACGAAATACTCATGAGCCTAACCTAGCCAAAGCCCATCGGCGCCCGAGGCCACCCTGTAGAGCTTATATTTGTCGACCTAGCTGAGGCCCATCAGCGTGATAACGAGCTCACCTGACCTATAAGCCACCCCGCATCGTCCCCTATGAGCATGCATTGCCCATATCTTGTCTTGGAGTTCGTCTGGCGAGACTAATGTGGTATGGACAATTCACCGGATATGGAAAGATGCTGCCATCATCCTTGAGATTGTTGTGGACCAAGAGACATGGATTTGGCATGCATACTTTTGGAATGCCCAGATCATGCAGTGATATCAATGTGCTTGACCGGTCATAGTATTTTGCAAACTTAGCCAGTTGAGAAGCGCAAAGGTTGAGTTTGAGTTAAATGGGCGCAAGTACACCAAGTAATATTATCTTGCATGTGGGATATACCACAATAGGCAACATTTGTGAACCTTCCGAGGGGATAATCCCCGGTAGGGTCATAAGAGGTGAAGTTAAGGTTAACTCAGACTGGCCTTAGATGAGTCTGGACGGCATAGTCCGAGTCAGTAATGGCCAAGTTAATCAAGGTGATACTTAGCCGACATAAAATGCATGTCGGCACAAACAACATGTGTGTTTCTTGTTCACATGTACGCCAAGGACGAGTCATAAAAGGTGTAACATCCCAGCATTTAGGACCTAACGAAGGGTAGATTTAGGAATATGAATTTGTGCATGCATTCATTTGTGAAAATGTGGGTAAAATTTTCGCCAAATAAAAACCTTGAGTGATCAATGTTTCTTTCTTACTTTGAGATTAGGTTTAGTCTTAAAGGAGGATTGCTACAAACTTTGATATGATCTTAAAGGAATTATGTGTGTTTTGAAATGAGTTTGGGTTTTAAAACTTAAGTGTTTTATAATTTAAATGATTTTGATATAAGATTTGAATCATAAACTAATTAAGAGAAAAGTATTATAACTTAAATCTTATCTAAAAATAACATTGAATATGAAATTCATTTCATATACATAAACAAGTTACAAAGAATGTAACTACTGAAGTTATTCCAAACTTCACAATTTACAAAAGAGTAAAGAATAAGAATATTCTTTATTAATAAATATATAATATTTATTATAAATGAACAAAATAAAGATTACAAGAATTATAAAAGAAAAATTACAAAAGAATAAGAAAAATTACAATTGTATATCTACTAACTATCCTACATCTAAATCTACACTAAATCTTCATCTTTATCTTTGTACCTCCAAAGAAAGATTAAATAGAAACAAAATAGGATTAGTGTTAGTATATTTCTCTTAGATATGTCAGTGAGGTGCACTTGACAAACTCATCATTGAGAAATGTTATAAAGGGGAAAGTTTCACCAATATGAAAGATTTCATCTTTCATAAATTCACAGCCAGAATGCAAATGACAGCCAAAAGGGATCAGTTCACCTGCCTGGTGAAAGTAAGCTAGTAATAGTAAGTTCAAATTTTCTGAACCTATCCACAAGTGCATAGCAGGCACACAAGATGGACACACACCAGCATGCAAAGGGTGTGCTGTCCACCTCACAAGCACATCCAAATATCACAAAACCACAGCACAGGCGTGGAGGAGCACATCAGTGCATCTCTCCACTACACAACACACCAGCACAGCCAGGGTAAACAACAGCTAAACCAAGAACATCAGCCAAATCAAACCACCCAGATCAACCCAAACATCACCAGGATGGTGACATAAGGAGGGGGATGGATCTGGTGGATAGCAAGGTCAAGCCCAGGAGCTAGGAGGAGCAGGCAAGCTCAAGAGCAAGCTCAGGAGCTAGCAAAAGCAGATCAAGATCAAGATCAAGATCATAATCAATCTACTACACCAACATCAAATTTTGTGGTGAGCCTCATAAAACCATCACATGATTTCATCATATTATCTAAACAAAAGCATGTGTTGCTTTATGAAATGATCTCTCAATAATCACCCAAGAGGGGTGAATCTATCCTAGAGATTTCAAGTATAAGGATAAAAAATCAAGCTCAACCACAAGCACTGAACTCTCGGACCAACATCACTGAGTTTAGTGTTACTTTTGCAACTTAGATCATTCATTTGATCTTATCAGATCAGGGCACATCTCTCAAAGAGAGAGTAGCACCTCTAATCCTATAAGTTTCAAACAAACTATTGCCGAACTAACTAGGAATTACATCCTAGAGCCTCAGACCAACATCATAGGCAAGAAAGTTAATAAAAGCTTCCATATCATCTTATCAGTTTTAATCACAAGCATGATCAAGCTAAGCCAGAAATAAAAACCCAATCACTTGTGTGCTAGAATACAATGGTATCACAAGGACAAGTTTTTAATGAGCTAAAACCTATCTTTACTTAGTTCCCACAGATAAAAGGGACAAACCAATAAATATCATTTTCCTCAAGCCAAGTGCCAGGAATCAACCTTAAATTCATCTATACATCCACAAAAATCATTACATGTTATGATTTGATTCATTATGTACAATCTCATACAAGCCTACCATTATAATTACAGTGAGCAACCACTGAGAGAGACCACTGTCAGTACAAGCATTCTGACAGTAGAGTAAATTCTCAGACCAACAACATAATCCAATCAAGGATTTCATAGAAACACTAGTATAGGATCATAGTGAACCATCACTAGAATAATCTGACAGGCAACTAGCATTATCAAAGCCACTACCAATCATTAACCACAACAGACAATCATTTTCCATGATCAGATATGATCAACACTAGATCTAAAGCATCATAGATATGATCAACAGGGGGGTATGAACCCTAATCAGAGCAAGAACCCTAATACAGAGAATAACCCAATTAGCACATAGTCACTCGACATGATAAGCCACTAGATACACAGAGAGAATCATGGCAGTAGCATGGACAAACACCATAGAGACAACTTACCCGAGGTCATTGCTGACGAATCGAAGAGGAAGCAGAGTGGTCGACGCACCGCGACGGCACAGGGAGCACCCAAAGGGGCGCTACAACCTGCACCTGCCATGGCGGCGGCCGCAGCAGCACACGAGCCCAGCACACCACCGCAAGCGGGATCGCGGCGGCGGCGACAACACCTTTCCTAATCCTAGGGTTCGGGAACAAGGTAGACCTGGCCACGGGGAAGCCCCGGAGTCAAATCCAATTGGACAGAACGAACGAGCATCGTCGACAACCCCAACTCGCACCACGGCGGCGGCCAGAACGGCCGACGGCGGCGAGAATCGACGGTGGCGGCATCGCCGACCACGGGGTCGAGTTAGAGGAGGATGAGATAAGGTCGAGGGAGAGAGGGAGGCAGAGTGGGCCAAAACCCTTCGGGGTGATATTTTTACCCTGCCCTATTGGGCCACACTGGCCCAATAAGCCCAAGTTATTTAATAAATCTTTTTGATCAATTGGAAAAGACCAAAATACCCCTAACCTCAATAAAAGTATAAAAAATAAAATAAAAGTCCAAAAATTAAAAATAAAATATTTTTGGATTCACAATAATACACTGTATCCAAATAAAATAAAATATAAATTTTTGGACATTTAAATTTTTATAAGAATTTTGTAATTTATATATTCTTTATGGAATTTTACAAAATTATTGAAAGGTGATAAAAATAAATAAAAATCACTTTCATTATTTATTAATATTATAGTGTTTATAAAAATACTAAATAAATATTTAATAATAAATTTAATGTATAATTAATAATTCCTAAAATAATTATTAAATCAATAAAAGTCAAATAAAAAGGGAAATGATTCAACAGGTGCAATAAATATAAAAATATATATTTATAAATGCTTTTTTAAAGGCACCTTATATAGGGTAAATGCATATTGAATTAAAAAATGCATTACATTACTTGCATAATCATTTTGCTTCTTTAAATATTGTCCTTACCGGGAAATAATGATGTTTTTGTAGAACTAGAAGCTCAAGGTCCAGTGCAAGCATCAGACTTCACTACCTTGCCATCACAAGGCAAGTTCATCACTTGCTCATGTCCTTTGAAGAGTCTTTATCAAAGTATTTGCAAATTGTGTGTTATCATATATGCTATAGAAGAAAGAAAATATTATTTTCATAAACAAAGAAATCATAGATATCATCCTAAGTGATGATATAATGGAGCAATAGAACTTAGAGTTCTAATTGCAACAATGATGATCAAGTAGGGACTTAACAACCCCTGACATCAGTGATTCTAGTGCCATATATTACGCGTTAGCCATGAGATTTGGAATGGGACAGAGAAGTGAGCTGTATCTTCTTCCTCTCGCATGAAGCCGGATGTGCAGGTCGTGGCTGTTATCCTCGTAGCATGCAAATTAATTGGTAATTCGTAGAGGATATGCAACATATGGGTGGGAACCCTCATCGTCCCACGATAGTTCTGGCATGGTTTGTACAAACCATTACCGTAATTCATTATGTGGGCATGGTGTACACCAAGGAGGCATGCGGGGTCGCGAAGGGGGCAGTGATTGGCTTGGACCAACTACTGGGCCCCACATCATGGAATTGTGGACGGGAAAGTACGCCCGGTTATGCAACAAGGAGTTGATCTCTCATGGGTAAAGTAACGCACCTATGCAGAGTGTAAGAACTGTAACTTGTTACTCCCTGTTCCGGGAAGGAGCTATGAACGCGACAGGAAAGGAACTCCATGAAAGTTCTGGTCAACCTGTGAAGGCTGATTGTCATAGTTTTCGGAAATAAAATCAATCTTTGAAGAAAGATTTAAAAAAACTGCATAGTGCCAAGGATTTATAATCCGAGGAGGTAGTTAGAGCATCAAACTTCCCACCTTGCATATAATGAACTTGTTGGGTAACGCTGTTACTCATTCTTTCCGGTGATCCCTTGCTTAGACTCTGAGGATCCCGAAGACGTGCTAATGTATGCAGCCGAATGCCAAGAAGACGTGTTCTACAAGGAACCTGATCTGTCCGGAGGAGTTGAAGGAGTGGATTACGAGATCCGCTACGGTGTCGATGAGAACGAGTCCAATTAAGTATCTCGTTAGTAGTAACTAACGGAACCGAGCAGCATGAACTATATAGAATAAGTTGTTGAGCCCCATTCCTAGTCGGAGTTATTACTTTTAAATTTCCGCTGAACACTTTATATTTTGGTTTGTAAGTTGGATCTTTGGAAGTCTTGAACTTCCGGTATTGTAATAATAATAATGTGTGTACTTTTGTAATATGGACCCGCAATGTTTCTGTTGTACCACTCTGAGGGATGTGATATTTATGGAACGGTGTTCTGTGGATGTCATGTCAATGACTATAGTGTACTACACATGCAGTGGTATGCAGGGTCACTGCAAAAGGTGAGGCCGGGTCAAGAATGGAGATAAGCTCCTTCATTTGTATGCTACTGGCTCCACGCGTCAGTATGTTAGTCAACTTGAAACCCATATGCTTGTATGCTCATTCTCCTTATCAGCGGCAGCCCGGCCAGCTGACTCGCGCCACTTATCCAATCTCTCTTTAGTGAGCATCAATTTCTCATCCAGCACATCAATGGTCTTGGGGGTTTTCTCTTAGGGTGAAAGTGTCCTGAAGACGCGAATCCCAGCTTTCAGCAGATCAACTCCATAAGATTTCATGGTCTTCGTTCGAGCAAAGAGGTCAGCCAGGTTCTCATCAATGGTGTATTTGGCTTTGGAAACAACAGGCTCGCCTGCTTCAGACCGGACTTTCTTAACAACTTTGATGGCAAACATGTTGGCTTTAGGGAAATTCTTTGTCGAAAACAAGCATATAATAAAATGACTACGTCATAGGAGAATCGGAAAGCATAATAAAAGAGTAAGAACTCACTACCGAGATATGCATTGATGCAATCGAGTTCAGATTCCCAGGTCTTGGATTTTGTCTGAAGGGCATCAAAGTCCTACTGGGATGAGGTCACCAAAGACTAGACATCCTTGAGCATCTCCTTAGTCTTTCCAACTTTGCCTTTCAACTGGTCCTTTTCCTTGGCAAAATCTTGGCGCAAACCCTCAATGTCGGCCTTCTGTTTCTTCTCCATATCAGTCATCTCCCTCTGAAGCCGGGACACCTCGTCTCGCTCCTTCTAGAGCTCGAGTTGGTGTTACCCTGCTTGTTCTAGAAAGTGAATCATCAGATCCGGCATAGGCACACACTCTTCAAGTTTCTCTCCGAGTGAAAGTTTCTCAGCTGCATCGGGATATATAAAATATGGAGAGATAGGAATACGCTATGTGGAGATAAAATCGCAAGGAAAAGGGAATACCTTCTGCATCAGAAAGCTTCTTATGTAGCTCCTCCACAGTGGGTTTAGCAATAGCTTATAAAACAAAAAATGGAAAAGGAAAGTTGAAACCCGAAAATAGGCTAAAATTTGGGGGAAAAGCCAAGTAAAAAGGACATACCCTTGCCCTTCATCTCGGCGAGTAGGT
Organism: Avena sativa; assembly: GCA_916181665.1. Lineage (NCBI taxonomy): Eukaryota > Viridiplantae > Streptophyta > Magnoliopsida > Poales > Poaceae > Avena > Avena sativa. The sequence continues at coordinate 335,102,844 of OV702280.1, read as the reverse complement.
CCTTGTGCTCAACAGAAAGCTTCTGGTACTTTAAGAGCAAAGTGCGGAGGGTCTTGGTGTGAGAATTGAAGGAGACCTGTATGAGACAAAGAGAATGATCATACAAGCATATGGGTTTCAAATCGACTAACATATTGACCCAAAATCCCGGCAAACAACCAAAAAGTTATGCCTCATTTCTGAGCTTACGATTGAGTAAAATGCTTTACTCAGCTGTAACCTCGGGGACTAGGAGATATATATAATCACCCAGAACACAAAAGAGTGAAGTGGGCATACCTTGTTGATCTTGTCGGCGCGCAGCTGCAATGATATAGCCGAATGAGTCATCTCATCCATAGTATGAGGACCAATGGTCAGTCCTTGCTGTGGTGGCGTAGAGGGGTTGCGGGAAGAAACCTCACGATCATTGGCGACATTCCATTCAAGGGAAAATGGCTCAGCCGAACCAAGACTATGGCCACTGGCCGTCCGAGTCAAAACAAGGCCTTTGCCTTTGGCAGATGCAGCGCCACTCATAGCAGCAGTCGGGCTAACATGAAGCGCTAGCTGCCATTCAGTGATGACTAGCTCAAAATTAGCCACAGCCTTTGCCAGTGGATCCGCAGTTGCGGATGTCTTTGTTGTTGTTGTTGGCTGCTTTGAATGTGACTGTGATGTGTCCTAGCCAAAGCTGAGTTTCTACTACTTTGACGCGGTTTTCTTTGTTGTTGTGGACTTGGATTGACCCGATAGAGCCGAGTGAGGCTGGCTCTTGCTGAGCTGTGGGGGCGGCGTTGGTCGTTTCTTTTGTTGCTGAGTCGAAGGGGTCGACTGAGACGGCTGTGGCGGTTTATTCTTACTCTGGTTCTCTACTTCTGGGGGAACAACTACACTTTCAACATTAACTAACTCGGTGCCGATGCTACTGACACTGGGTCCATTCTCCTTCTCCTTTGCAAGGGCCGGTGACTTCTCTCTCGGCTACTCCTCCCTCTGAGTCTTAGGGCTTCCTTCTGGCTAGGATGCAGGAACATCTGGCGCAGAAGGAGAGGCCTGGGCAGGACTCAGAATTCGAGTCTCGACCTGGATAGGAGAGGGAGGAGCAGGAATCTCGGAAGCAATGCAGCTAGCCGACAGAGGCTCTATCATGGCAGCACTATCAAACGGAAGAAGTATACTGATATAAGAGCAAAGAAAGAAACATATAAATAGGAAGTACAAGAAGAAAAATGTTGGCCAAGGGGATTTACCCGGCAACAACGGGAGTATGGTAAGCTCTACGCATGATCTTGCACTTCTTCGAGGGCTTGGCTGGCTCTGCCTTAGCTGCTATTGCTGGCGATGTGCCTTGCTTCTTGGAGGATTTGGTCGGCTCAGCCTCTTTTCTTGGAGGAAGGCTTGATCTTGACTCGGCCACCCACAGCGAGGGGCGCATCCTCATGCACCTGACCCACTACATCAGTAGATGCAAAACCAATGGGATAAGAAAAAGATATAGGCTGAGGGTCAAGTACCTCCATAATTTTACATTCGTCATCATCATCATCATCATCATCATCATCATCATCATCATCATCCGACCACTCCCTCAAAGGTACTCGAGTAGGAGTCTTACCCAGAGATGGCCCAATGCCAGCTGAGAAATTGGCATAAAATCTTCCGAGTCAAACTCCTTATCATTGGAGACGTCACAGTCCTCCTCAAAGGCAGGAGGCAGCGCAACACTGTCAGCTCCTTGATGAGAGAAATTCTGAAAAGTGTGGATAATACGGGTCAACGAATGAAAGCCGAGTAAAATAAAACTCGCCGAGTAAAATGACTCGAAATCTTACCCAGGGCACGAGGTTAACTAGGTCGTAGGGAACAATGCCCCATTCCCAATCAGGCGCCATCATCAACTTAAAAATGGAGCTGCCTCGGCGGGAAACTTGGTCCTTAGCGAGTTCGTAGGTCAAGTGGCGTTTTGGGTCAAAGCGGCCACCCATAAAACCCATATTATGGGGGCAAAGTTGAAGGGGGGGTGACTCGGCGGCTGATGAAGGTACGCATAAGGTCTTCACCCGTCATAGTCTATTCCGCCTTCGCATCGAGCAGTGCTTACAAAATAGCATGGGCCTCATTGACGGCCAGGTATCTCTCCTTCGGATCAAATGGCCAATTGTGCCTATCCGGCACCACATCCTTGGATTCAGGCAGCCGAATCAAAACATTGTCGCCTGAGTTTTTTACATAGAAGAATGTCCTATGACTCTTCTTGCACGAGTCTATCCCTTGGACACAGGGAAAAATGGATTTCCTCCTGGGGGTGATACTAGCGGCTCCGCATTGAGTCGGCCTCTTCTTGCCAGAGGGAACACCCGACTCGGGGATAACTTGAATCCTAAACTAAAAGTACTTGGCCCAGTGTTGGGGATATACTTTCCGGGTATACCCACAGGACTCATTGACCAGGGTGACCCACCAACGGGTTAGAGCTTTGCTTCACGGGCGGCACAGTCAGAGAAAGAGGATGAGTCACTTCCGGCTACAACAAGGCCCAAAAGATTTATCGACTTAGGCCTATAATATTACTTGTAGTCCAACCTGTATCTAGTTACTGACTCTATAACATAGCCGGATAGGTCTCTCCTGTAACCCTAGGCCCTGGTGACTATATAAACTGGACCTGTGGGAGCCTTTAGGGCACCAGATCATAGATCAACCACAACCTACTTGTGTAGGCGAACCTCTCTTGTAATCCGCTATAACATCCTTCTCTTGCCGATATATTACTGGGTTGCTAGTAGGAGTAGGATCCAATCACCATAGTCGGATCTGAACCTGGGTAAACTTGTGCTCACCGCACCTGGAACACCGTACCTCTCACACCCCATCTTCTCAATGCCTTCAGGACCCCCTATGGTGTACTTGTTGACAATCCGACAATAGTTGGCGCCCACCATGGGGCAGGTGACTTTTGGAGCTTCATTCCAGGCGGAATCAGCGCATGCAAGAATTGGAAAAAAAATCGCCATGGGTCGCGTGGTTTATGTCAGTGATGTCCCTCTTGTTCTTCTTGATGAGACCTGGATTCTGGCTAAAGATCTCGTGACAACCTACACCATCATGTCCATTGGCGAGATCGACATCTACCTCGGCTTCGCTGATCCCGGTGTTGAGATCGGATACATGGATGAGGAGTACATTCGCTTTGGATCCGGTTCTACCAACACCGGAGCAGAAAAAATGCTCTTAAGGCATAGGATAAAGCAGATGATGAAGCATCTCTACATCGATTACAAAGCAATCGCCAAGATCAAGCAGAGCTTTGAGATGGCAGAGGAGGAAATCCAGCCGTGTTGCTACCTCGATACCATGAAGAAAAAGAAGCATTGCTTTGTTCGCTACGTGGGCTGTCGTGGGAATGACCACGGCAGATGCTGCAATCGGCAGCGAGTAGTAGAACATGGGGCAAGGGCGGCCAGCCATCTGCGGTGCGAGATGAGGGCTGAGACACAAGGGTTTACCCAGGTTCGGCCCCCCGGAGGGTAAAGACCTACTCCTGCTAGATTGTATTATGGTGAGAGTACAATGGGGCGAGCTCGACGGCTAGGCGGCGAGTCGCTGGGGTGTATGATGGAACGTATCCTCTATGCGTCCTCTAGGGAGGTTTATATAGACTCACCTCCCTAGGGTTTACAGATCTCAACCGAATCAGTTAAGGTTTCAGCGATTCTTTAACCTAATCCGACTAGGCCTATCTACGCTTCTGGGCCTTCAGCTTCCAGTCTCTTGAGTCCATGCCAGATCTTGATCTAGTCGCCGTCCTGCAGGCCCACTCGCTGGCGCCTAGGCCAGTAGGAAACGTCCTGCTGGGTATACCCCGGTAGGCAGATCCCCATCAGTAGTCCCTGAGGCCGTCGTTGATTGGTCGCAGGCGTTCGCTGGCAGTCGGAGTATACGGGTCCAATGCGTACACCCAGTCTAATCAGCGGCGGACTCCTGAATAAAGGAAAAACTAGTTATTCTAGTCGCAATAACGGCGACCAATCGGGTCGCAGCTCGGCAAACGGGTCGGTGAATACTCAGTCACTGTTATAATGATCGGGTCAGCGAATCGTCGAGTCACGTGGAGCGACGAGTCGAATGGATGAAGTTGGACCGTCAACTAGGGTCAAACTAGCCATTGGGGTAATCCAACGGTAACTTCGGCGTAATTACCGCGTAGTAACGGCTCCCGAAATTGGCGGGTAGCAACCGATATATAAGGAGAATGACAGGCGAACGAGGAAACACTCCTTCATTCTTCCTCCGATCTCGCCCATCTCCGTTCCCCACTCCACATCATGATCCAACCAATCCAGAGAGCCCCGACCTCCGCGAACTTCCAACCAATCGCCCCCTCCACCGAACCATGGGGCAGATCCAAGTGTACTAGGGTGCTACTGGCGTCCTTCGAGGAGGCCGGGATCCTGTGCGCCGGTAGATGGCGCATCCCCGCGGCCGGAGAAGTGACTCAGGACCCGCGCGAGGGAGAATTCATCTGCTTCACCAGCCACCTGGAGCGGGGACCACTTCCCTCTTCTTCCGGCGTTTCTGTGCCTACTACGGGATCCAGCCGTCGGACCTAGGTCCGCATAGTATCGAGCAGCTCGCCATTTTCGTGGCGTTCTGCGAGTGCTATCTGGGCTACAGGCCCTACTTCCCCCTGTGGCAAGATCTGTTCCATGGGAGGATCAGCCGCGAAGAGTCAGGAGGCCCGATGCTGGCTGCGGGTGGCCTGACATTCCAGCTGAAGTCGAAGGCGTCGTTCTTCGACCTGATGCTGCCCGCCAAGGCGGCAAATGAATGGAAGAAGTCCTGGTTCTACGTCATCAAGTCGACTCCAGACGGCGAGGTGGCGCTTCCAAGGTACTCCGCCGACCGGCCCGAACCGCGTCGGCTCCAGGTCGGCAAGCTCCCGCTGGATCAGCGGATGGTTGTCGACGAAATGTTGCAAACCATCCGCGGTCTGAAGAAGAAGGGCCTCCAGACCGCCATCAACCTCTACAACTGCTGGTTCGGGCGGCGGCTCGTGCCCTTGGCCTGCCGCGACCATTACATGTACGAGTATACGGGTAAGGACGATCCGACGAAGTCCTCCTTCGCCGAATGGCATCTTGACGACTACACCCTGGCCCTGAAGAAAATTACCCAGGTGGTGTATCTGGACGCGAAGGCCGGGGTCGCCCCCTATACTTCAAGGCACCCAGCTCCGATGGTAAGTCATCATTTCGCCACCACTCGCAGTCGCAGATGGTGCATTCGCGGTTGTGCTCACGTTGTCTCATTCTTATTGTAGTTGTTCCAAGTGGTGGAAGGGTGGCTCCCACCCGCAGACGACGAGAGCTCGAGCTCGTCCGTCCAGGATGGGAGCGAGTCGCCACCCGCCAAAGGCGACATCGGGAGCGACGAGGGTGATAACGGCGACGATGACGACGAAGACGAGCCCGTGGAAGACGCTGCCCCGACAGTTCGCAAGACTCGCGGGCAACACCAGCGCGAGCTCGAGGCGAGTAGAAGCCTCGAACCTCACGATGATGATGACGACGAACTTCCCGAGCACACCTCACATCGTGAGGCCACGCCGTCGAAGAAGAAGAAGAAGAAGAAAGAGGTGAAGGCTCCACCGAGGAAGAAGACGAAGCCGGCAAAGCAGACGTCTCCGCCCCGATCTGTGACCAGCTCTGACGCCACCAGCTCGGCTAAGGGCGAGGCAGCGCGCGCGACTGTGGCGCTGTACGTTGCCACCCCCCTGGACGAGGTGCCTCTGGCATCTCTACCACCTCCATTCGCCCCGGTCTCTGGGTTGGGAGCTACTCCAGCCGCAGCAGCTTCACCTCCCAGGAGAGCTCCCGCAGCTGTCATCACGGAGGCTCCTGCCGCGGCCTCGTCTTCGAAGAAGCCCTCTATGTCTTGGGCACACAGTGTGTTCGAGATGGGCCTCAGTCGGAAGTTGGGGCCCGAGCTGGAAAGGCCGGCCAGCATCCGCACCGGTCTGCGGTTCATACCAGTCGCCAAGTAAATGTTGTTCATCTGCTTGTCTTTCGTTGTAGTCGGACAGTCTTATTCATATCGTTGTTTCACAGAACTGGTGTTAAAAAGATCGGCCATCCTTCCGTGGCTAAGGTTCCGCCAGTTGTCACCGAGGAGGACCCCTCACGGAAGAGGAAAACCGACGAAGTCGCTTCTCCCGCCGATGGTGCCAAGAGGGCGAAAGGCGACGACGTCGTCACGGTCTCTGATGACACGGCGGTTGCTCCGAGCGAACCTCCGACTGCGGAGGAAGTGGCCTCGAAGACCAAGGAGGCTGTTTCCTCGCCCGACGTGGCCGAGCCGACTCCTAGTGGCGCCGCGGCGTCCGCAGCAACTTTCCCTCGCTTCATGGCCAAGGCGGCCGCAGCGAGTGGCACGGCGCCAACGAGCCGGACGCCTGGGGTCGCCGATACGGAGGTCGAGCAGCGTCGCGGCCACACGCCGGTCGTGCTTGCGTCTGTGGACGCGCTGCAACTTCACGGCATGCTGGGCGCTGCCATCCAGGTATGTCCAGTCCCCGAGGATCGGGCCACTGAATTTCAGTGGTCGGATTCTTAATGTTTTTGTAGCGTCCAGTCTCCGAGTGCCTAGTCGCTGAACTTCAGCGGGTGGGCACTTTGGATTTTCAATGTCCAGTCCCCGAGTGCCTATTCGCTGAATTTCAGCGGGTGGGCACTTAGGATTTTCAATGTCCAGTCCCCGAGTGCCTAGTCGCTGAATTTCAGCGGGTGGGCACTTAGGATTTTCAATGTCGTTGACGGTTTAGTTTGTGCGCAGGGCTTGCAGCGCGAATCAGCCGATCGGCTTGCAGCGAAGTGTCGCATGGAGAAGGAACTCGTTGCCATCCAGGAGACGAACAAGGGACTCCAAGCAATTGCAGCCGAGGCGGAGGAAGTCCGCCGGGGCCTTGTCCCGACGAGTGACCTGACGGCGGCTCAATCTGCTTTGAGTACGGCCGAGAAGCGAATCGCTGATCTGGAGCATGAGCTCAAGGAGGCGAAGGCGGAGGCGAGCTCGGCGGAGGGGCGAGTGAAAGCTGCTGTTACGTCTACCGCTGAAGAGCGGAAAGTGTCTGACGCACTCGTTGTTGGGCTGCAGAACGACTTCTTCCCGCTTCAAAGCTTGATCACGGGCCTCTGCCGTCCGCTAATTGGTAAACCTTTCTTCCTGTTTCCTCTGCCTGCAACAGCCGCGTTGTGGAGTCATTGGTGTACTCACTGCCGGCTTCTGTCCATAGGCCGGATCATTGATAGCTCGGAGGAGGCGCAGTCATACGATGCGCAGTAGTGTGTGACCACTCTGGTTGACTCGGCCGTGTTGTCCGCGACTTGCATTCGGGCATATCTTCAGGAGATATCGCCCACGGAAGTGATTCCCAGCGACCTCGTTGAGGTATGGCGCTACCTGGAGAAGGCTCCGTCAGTCGTCGAATTCATGACGCGGTCGGCCTTCCGGCGCAGGGCGGCAACGGCGCTTAGCCTTGGGCTTGCCCATTTCCCGGAGGACTTCGACCTCGACGATGTGATGAGCGGCTACCCCTCGTCCATGGGCTCTGTGGAGATTGCTGAGGTACTGAAGCTGACGGATCGGGCCGCGGTGTATTCCGATCGTGTTTGGGCGATGGGCTACCTCCTCCCCTATCAAGAGACGATTGTCGCCCCCAATGATCCCGAACCGAAGCATCTGGACTTCAAAGTCCAGCAGCCGTTCCATGCGGTGATGGCGGGCGAGTTGACGACATACCCGTCAAACCCATACGTGCCCTTCATTCGCAACCGACGGGGTGGCGGCGAGTCGGCGTCGAAACCTGCGGAGTAGAAGCGTTGTGCCCTGGGGCGTTAGTAAAAAATAGCCATTGAACTTTTCTTGTATTTTGGAACGACTTTGTTCTGCTATAATGGAAATTCGTGTTGTTTTGTCATTTGTTTCGCGATTTTGAATGTTGATTGGACGAGTCCCCGAGCGCGTCCGCCCTTTTTATGGGGTTTACCTCATTTGTTATGTGTTTGCGAATTTTTAATGGATTGAGGTCGACTCGCCAGGGCTCGAAGAGCCAGTCGCAGGGCGACTCCCTTGGGTGCTCTTTACTTGACCGCTTTCCCGTGCGCGAACGAGGTCATGTAGCCGAGTCCCCGAGCGTGGTACTTGGTGGTTCTAGTCGCAGTTCAAAGGTAGGCGAGGACTAAGCGCGTTAAGGTAAGCGCGTCACTCCTTCCTAACCCGAAGGATCAGTCGCTTGGCGAATCCTGGGCATGCTCTCATACTGGGCATTTTTCCCTAGTCGCTCGTATTTGACTGGACGTCAGTCCCCGAGCGTGGTACTTGGCCGTTCGAGTCGCTGTGCCGAGGATGCGGAGGACCTTGGTCGCTGTGAGGAGCGAGGGCAGTTGTCTTGGCTCGGTAAGCCAGTCGAGCTAGGCGACTCCAATGGGGCTCCGGGTTGGCATTTTTCGTGGACGTTACGAGGCCTGGGTTCTCCCACTGCCCTCGTACCGCACTACTTGGCCGTGCCGGTCGCTTTACCCGAGGTTGACTTCTGCGAATAGCTTAACGATGTTATTACGAGTGCGAGTGGCACAAGATACGGAGAGTAGATGCAATTTGCGGTAATCGGTCTGTTTTATTTCATAGCAGGTGGAGAGTACATGTATGGAGTTCTAGGAGTAGAACTTCCGTAGGAGTTTTACATTCCACGGCCGCTTGACGTCGAGTTTCCCGTCTCCTCGGACGTCAGTAAGGTAGTAGGCGTCGTTGCTTAGGACTCGCCCGATGGCGAATGGTCCCTCCCAAGGGGGGGGGGAGAGCTTGTGCATGCCCTTCTTGTCCTGGATGAGGTAGTACCAGGTCGCCTTCCTGGAAAGTGCGAGTCCTTACTCGCCGGCTATGGTAGCGGCGGAGCCCTTGCTGGTAGATTATGGTGCGGGAGCGAGCTAGGTCGCGTGCCTCGTCGAGCTGGTCGACTCCGTCTTGTCGTGCGAGTTCGTTTGCATCCTCCATGTAGTTGACCACCCTTGGCGAGTCGTGCTTGAGGTCGGTGGGCATGACTGTCTCGGCGCCGTACACCATGAAGAAGGGTGTAAACCCTGTCAACCTGTTGACGGAGATGCGAATGCCCCAGATGACGGAGGGTAGCTCCTCGACCCAGCACCCGGCGGTGCGCTCGAGTGGTACTTAGAGCCGTGGCTTCAGGCCATGGAGGATGCTCTGGTTAGCGTGTTCCGCCTGGCCGTTGGACTCCGGGTGGGCGACTGAGGCGAGGTCGAGTCGGATGTGGTGTTCCTCGCAGAACTCGGCCATGGCTCCTTTGGCGAAGTTGGTGCCATTGTCCGTGATGATGCTGTTTGGGAACCCGTAGCGATAGATGAGCTCGCTTAGGAACTTGGTGGCGATGTTCCCGTCGCATTTGCGGACTGGCTTGGCCTCCACCCATTTTGTGAATTTGTCGACTGCGACTAGGAGGTGGGTGAAGCCGGAGGGGGCCTTCTTGAAAGGGCCTACCATGTCCATGCCCCACACAGCGAACGGCCAGGTGATGGGGATTGTCTTGAGCGCCGAGCTCGGCACGTGGGTCTGGTTGGCGTATTTCTAGCATCCGACACACCGCTGGACAATGTCGACAGCGTCTGCGTGTGCGGTGGGCCAGTAGGAGCCGTGTCGCATAGCCTTTGCGACCATAGAGCGGGCGCCGGCGTGGTGGCCGCAGTGGCCGGAGTGAATGTCTTGGAGGATTTGGCGTCCTTCAGCGGGTCGAACTCAGCGTTGGAACACGCTGGTCACGCTGCGCTTGTGGAGCTCGCCGTTGATGATGACGAAGGATTTGCAGCGGCGTGCTATCATCCGGCCGTCCGTTTCGTCCGCTCGCAGGGTGCCTCCCTCCAAGTAGGCAATGTACGGCGTGGTCTAGTCGTCTGGCTTGTCGATAAGTGCGACCAGGGCTGCCTCTGGTTGCAGCGGGATTCCGATGTCGATCTCCCTTGGAGGAGAGACAGAAGGCTTGGTGATGGTGTCGAGGAAGACGCCGGCGGGTGGTGCGAGTCGAGCCGAGCCAATACGAGAGAGTGCGTCGGCCTCCTCGTTCTTCCGCCTGTCAATCCACTCGACGGAGTAGCCTGCGAAGTGTCCACCCAGCTTGTCCACTGCTTGGCGGTATGCCGCCATTGTGGGGGAGACGATGTCGTAGGTGCCAGCGACTTGCCCGGCGACGAGGTCCGAGTCTCCGTAGCAGCGCAGGCGGTTGACGTTCATCTCCTTGGCAGCTCGCATGCCGTGGAGTAGCGCCTCGTACTCGGTCATGTTGTTGGTGCAGGGGTGTCGTGGGAATGGTCACGGCAGATGCTGCAATCGGCAACGAGTAGTAGAACGAGGGGCAAGGGCGGCCAGCCATCTGCGGTGCGAGATGAGGGCAAAGACACAGGGTTTTACCTAGGTTCGGCCCCCCGGAGGGTAAAGACCTACTTCTGCTAGATTGTATTATGGAGTTGGTACAATGGGCGAGCTCGGCGGCTAGGCGGCGAGTCGCTTGGGTGTATGATGGAACGTATCTCTACTCACCCTATAGGGAGGTTTATATAGGCTCACCTCCCCTAGGGTTTACATATCTCAACCGATTCAGTTAAAGCTTCGGTACTCGTTTAACCTAATCCGACTGGGCCTATCTACTCGCCCGGGCCTTCAGCTTCCAGTCGCTCGGTTCCTCGCTGGGCTTCAATCCAGTCGCCGTCTTGTAGGCCCACTCGCCAGTTCTTGGGCTAGTCGGAAACGTCCTGCTGGGTATACCCCGGTAGGCATATCCCCATCAGTAGTCCCCGAGGCCGCCGTCGATTAGGCGTAGGTGGCTGCTGGCAGTCAGAGTATACGGCTTCAGAGTGGTCATCCAGTCAAATCGTCGGCGGGCTCCCGTATAGAGGAGAAACCAATCATCTAGGTCGCAGCTTTGGCGTGTCGAATCGGCAAAACACTGTCATAGTGAGAGGGTCGGCGAGTCGAGTGGCTGAAGTTGGACCGTTAACCGTGGTCAAACTAGCCGTTGGGGTAATCCAACGGTAACTTTTGGCGTAATCACCGCGTAGTAACGGCTCCCCAATTTGGCGGGTAACAACCGCTATATAAGAGGAATGGCAGGCGATCAGAGAACCACGTTCTCACCATTTCCTCCGACTGCGTGCACTTTTCGCCTCCCTTCGCATCGCGATCCAGCCGACCTGAAATCCCCCGACCCCCAGAAAATCTCTCTGCCATGGCCCTCTCCACCGAGCCGTGGGGTAGATCTAAGTGCACGAGGGTGCAACTGGCTTCCTTCGAGGAGGCCGGGATCTTGCGAGCCGGCTGCTGGCGCATTCCCGCAGCCGGAGAGACAACCCCGAATCCGCAAGAGAGGGAGTTCATCTGCTTCACCAGCCATCTTAAACAGGGGCTAGGGTTCCCCACGTCCCTGTTCTTCCGGCGCTTCTGCGACTACTATGGGATCCAGCCTTCGGATCTGGGTCCCCACAGCATCGAGCAGCTCGCCATCTTTGTGGCGTTCTGCGAATGCTACTTGGGCTGCCGGCCCTACTTCCCTCTATGGCAAGATCTGTTCCACGGACGGATCAGCCGCGAGGAAGCGGGCGGCCCAATGCTAGCCACGGGCGGCCTAACCTTCCAGCTCAAGTCGAAGGCTTCATTCTTCGACCTGATGCTGCCCGCCAAGGCAGCGAGCGACTGGAAGAAATCGTGGTTTTAGGTAGCCGAGGCGACCCCGGAGGGCGAGGCGGCGATCCCGCGGTACTCCGCCAATCGGTCTGAGCCGCGCCGTCTCCAAGTCGGCAAGCTCCCCAACGACTAGCGGATAGTCGTCGACGAGATGCTCCAGACCATCCGCGGTCTGAAGAAGAAGGGCCTCCAGACGATAAACCTGTACAACTGCTGGCTCGGGCGGCGGCTCGTCCCGCTCGCTCGGCGCGAGCACTACATGTACCAGTACACGGGCCGGGAAGACTCGACGAAGGCCTGCCTCGACGAGTGGAAGCTGGAGGACTACATCCCAGCACTGAAGAAAATCACCCAGGCGGTGTACCTGGACGCACAGGCTGGGGTCGCCCCCTATACCGCAAAGCGTCCAGCCCCAACGGTAATCGCTTCACTTCGCTCGCAGTCGCAGTTCATGCAGTCGCGGTAACTCTAATTTCATCTTGTATTCATTGCAGCTATTCCAAGTGGTGGAAGGATGGCTCCCACCTTCGGACGACGAGAACTCGAGCTCGTCCATCCAGGACGTGGGCGAGTCGCCTCCCGCCAAGGGCGATGCCGGGAGTGACGAGGGCGACAGCGACGACAAGTCCGAAGAGGAAGTCGCCCCACTGCTCCGCAAGACCCGCGGCCAGCGTCAACGTGAACTTGAGGCAAGCAAAAGCCTCGAGCATCACGACAACGACGACGAGCTTCCAGAAACCACCTCGCGCCGTCAGGCGACTCCATCGAAAAAGAAGAAGAAGGAAAGGGAGGTGAAGGCGCCTCCGAGGAAGACGAAGACAAAACCGACGAGGCAGGCCTCGCCGCCACATTCAGCGAGCAGTTCTGACGCCCCCAGCCCGGCCAAGGATGAGGTGCCGCCAACGACAGCCGCGTTGGACACGGCCACCATCGAGGTGCCCCTGGCGTCGATGCCTCCGCCATTCGCCCCAGTGTCTGGGCTGGGGGACGCCTCGGTCGCAGCGGCTTCGCCTCACAAGGAAGCTCCTGTTGGAGACGTCCCGGAGGCTCCGGTTGCGGCCTCAACAACGAAGAAACCGTCCGTGTATTGGGCACGCGACGTTCTGGAAATGGGGCTCAGCCGCCGACTGGGCCCCGAACTAGAGAAGCCATCCGGCCTCCGTACGGGGCTGCGCTTCATTCCAGTCGCCAAGTGAGTACACTCTCCCTCCTTTGTCTTCCATAGCAGCTCGAATTATATTGCTTACATGATCGTTGAACAGGACCGGGGTGAAGAGGATGGGCCACCCAACCGTGGCTAAGGTGCCACCCGTCGTTAGAGGAGGATCCTTCCCGCAAGAGGAAGGCGGACGAGGTCGTCGTCTCTGCGGATGGCAGCAAAAAGGCCAAGGGTGACGACGTCGTCACGATTTCTGATGACACGGTGGTCGCGCCAGCCGAACCCGTAACGGAGGCAGCCGTGTCTACGAAGGAGGGCGCTCCCTTGCCTGGAACGGCCGAGCCGACCTCCTTTGGGGCGGGTGCCTCTATCGCCACCTTCCCGCGCTTCATGACCAAGGCGGCCGCGACGAGTGGGACTTCGCCCTCGAGCCACGCTCCTGGGACCGCCGATGCTGAAGTCGACCAACGTCGTGGGCATACGCCGACTCTCCTCGCGTCCGTGGACGCGATACAACTCCATGGCATGCTTGGCGCAGCCATCCAGGTACCTCCAGTCCCCGAGGATCAGGTCGGTGCTTTGCAGCGGCCTGATTCTTTTAATGTATTATCTTTATTTTTCGCATCCAGTCCCCGAGTGCGCAGGCGCTGAATTTCAGCGGGTGGGCACTTGGGAATTTCTTTGAGTACCAGTCCCCGAGTGCGCACTCGCTGAATCTCAGCGGGTGGGCACTTAGGAATTTTTTGGTTGCCAGTCCCCGAGTGCGTACTCGCTGAATTTCAGCGGGTGGGCACTTAGGAATTTTGCTTTGACTAACCTTTTTGGTGATGTGCAGGGTCTGTAGCTTGAATCGGCTGACCGATTGGCAGCGAAGCAGCGCGCGGAGAAGGAACTGGCCATCGTCCAGGAGGCGAACAAAGGGCTTCAGGCTGTTGCCGCGAAGGCAGAGGAAGCTCGCCAGGGGCTTGTACCCGCTGGTGAATTGGCGGCGGCGCAATCAGCTTTAAGTGCGGCTGAACAGCGGATCGCCGACCTCGAGCGCGAGCTGCGGGAGGCAAAGGAAGAAGCGAGCTCGGCTGACGGGCGAGCCAAGGCCGCCATTGCAGCCGCCGAAGAGGATCGCAAAGTGTCGGATGCCCTTGTTGCTGGGCTTCAGGACGACCATACGTCGCTTCAAAGCTTCATCACGGATCTCGCCCGCCCGTTGATTGGTAAGTGCGTCTGCCTCTTCCAGTAGTTGTGCCTTTTATGGTGTCCGTCGTACTCATTATTGTCTTCTACTCGCAGGTCGCATCATCGATAGCGCGGAAGAGGCGAGCTCGTTCGACGCGCGGCAGTGTGTAAGCATGCTTGTCAACTCGGCAACGTTGTCGGCGACGTGCATCCGTGCCTATCTCCAAGAGATATCGCCCACGGAAGTGATTCCCAGCGACCTCGTTGAGGTGTGGAGGTATTTGGAGAAGGCGCCCGCGGTCGTTGAGTTCATGACGCGGTCGGCGTTTTGGCGCGGAGCGGCGACGGCACTTAGTCTTGGACTTGCCCACTTCCCCGAGGACTTCGACATCGACGATGTGACGAGTGGCTACCCATCGTCGACTGGCGCGGTGAAGCTTTCCGAGGTCCTCAAGTTGCAAGATCACGTCGCCGCGTACTCGGAGCGTGTATGGGCAATGGGCGACCTTCTTCCGTACCAGGAGACGGTCGTCGTGCCGAACGATCCCGAGCCGCCGCATCGTGATCTCAAGGTCGAGCAGCCCTTCCGCGCGGCGATGGCGGGTGAACTGACGACGTATCCGTCGAACCCGTACACGTCGTTCATCCGCAATCGCCGGGGTGTTGGCGAGTCGTCGTCTAAGCCTGCAGAATAGGATAATTTGCCTTGTGGCGTTAGCAGCAGGTCTGCCATGCAGGCATATTTTGTAATATGAGACAATACAACATGCTATCGAGTGAGACATCATGTCTATTTTGGTATTTGTCATGTGTTTGTGATTGATGTTTGAACGAGTCGCCGAGCGCGTCCGCCCTTTTGTGGGGTTTACCTCGTATGCGATATGTTTGTTATTTTTGTGTGTTTTGTTATTGTGGTCGACTCGCCCAGACTCGAAGAGCTAGTCGCTGGGCGACTCCCTTGAATGCTCTGTACTTCGCCGTTTTCCCTTGCGCGATCGAGGTCGGGTGGCCGAGTCCCCGAGCGTGGTACTTGGCTGTTCCAGGCGCGACTCGGGGGTGAGTGAGGACTTGGCGCGTTAGTTTGAGCGCATCACTCCTGCCTGGCCCGTGGGGTCAGTCGCGTGGAGAGTCCTGGGCATGCTCTCCTACTTGGCATTTTTCCCGGACTGCTCGTGTTGAACTGGTCTGCAGTCCCCGAGCGTGGTACTTAGCCGTTCGAGTCGCTATGTCGAGGATGCGAAGGACCATGGTCGCTGTAAGGAGCGAAGGCAGTTGTCTTGGTTCGGAGAACCAGTCGGGATAGGCGACTCCAATGGGGCTCCGGGTAGGCGTTTTTCATGGACGGTGCAAGACCTGAGGTGACTCAGTGCTCTTGCACCGCACTACTTAGCCGTGCCTATCGCTGTACCAAAGGTTAACTTCTGCGGTTAGCGTAACGCTGTTATTACGAGTGTGAGTGGCACAAGACATGGAGAGTAGGCGCAATTTGCGGTAACCGTTTCTTTTTATTTCATAGCGACTGCAGAGTACATGTGTGGGGTTCTAGGAGTAGAACTTCCGTAGGAGGTTTACATTCCATGGTCGCTTGACGTCGAGTTCATCGTCCCCGCGGACGTCGATGAGGTAGTAGGCGTCGTTGCCGAGTACTCGCCCGATGGCGAATGGCCCTTCCCACGGAGGGGAGAGCTTGTGCATGCCCTTCTTGTCCTGGATGAGGCGTAACACCAGGTCGCCTTCTTGGAAGGTGCGAGTTTTCACCCGCCGGCTGTGGTAGCGGCGGAGTCCCTGCTGGTAGATGGCGGTGCGTGACCGAGCGAGGTCACGTGCTTCGTCGAGTTGGTCGACCCCGTCTTGGCGGGCGAGCTCGTTTGCGGCCTCCGTGTAGTGGACGACCCGTGGCGAGTCGTGCTCGAGGTCGGTGGGCATGACTGCCTCGGCGCCGTAGACCATGAAGAAGGGGGTGAACCCTGTCGACCTGTTGACTGAGGTGCGGATCCCCCAGATGACAGAGGGCAACTCCTCGACCCAGCACTCGGCGGTGCGCTCGAGTGGTACTTGAAGTCGCGGCTTCAGGCCGTGGAGGATGCTTTGGTTAGCCTGTTCCGCCTGGCCGTTGGATTCCGGGTGGGCGACTGACGCGAGGTCGAGCCGAATGTGGTGCTCTTCACAGAATTCAGCCATGGCTCCTTTGGCGAAGTTGGTGCCATTGTCCGTGATGATGCTGTTTGGGAACCCGTAGCGATATATGAGCTCGCGTAGGAATTTGGTGACGGTCTTCCCGTCGCATTTCCGAACTGGCTTGGCCTCCACCCACTTTGTGAATTTGTCGACCGCGACTAGCAGGTGGGTGTAGCCGAAGGGGGCCTTCTTGAAGGGGCCTACCATATCCATGCCCCACACAGCGAATGGCCAGGTGATGGGGATTGTTTTGAGCGCTGAGCTCGGCACGTGCGTCTGGTTGGTGTACTTCTGGCACCCGGCGCACCGCTGGACAATGTCGACAGCGTCGGCGTGTGCGGTGGGCCAATAGAAGCCATGTCACATAGTCTTGGCGACGAGAGAGCGGGCGCCGGCGTGGTGGCCGCAGTCACCGGAGTGGATGTCGTGGAGGATCTTGCGTCCTTCGGCGGGTTGGACGCAGCGTTGGAACACGTCGGTGACACTGCGCTTGTGGAGCTCGCCGTCGATGATGGCGTAAGACTTGCATCGACGAGCGATCATCCGAGATTCCGTCTCGTTTGCCGGCAAGGTGCCGGCTTCCAGGTAGGCGATGTAGGGCTTGGTCCAGTCATCTGGCTCGTTGACGAGTGCGACCAGGGCTGCCTCTGGTTGGAGCGGGACTCCGATGTCGATCTCCCTCGGGGGAGAGACTGATGGCTTGGTGATCATGTCGAGGAAGACGCCGGTGGGTGGTGCGAGTCGAGCCGACCCGATGCGAGAGAGTGCGTCGGCCTCCTCGTTCTTCCGCCTGTCGATCCACTCGACGGAGTAGCCGGTGAAGTGTCCGCCCAACTTGTCCACTTCTTGGCGGTACGCCGCCATGGTGGGGGAGACGGCGTCGCAGGTGCCAGCGACTTGCCCCGCGACGAGGTTGGAATCTCCGTAGCAGCGTAGGCGGTTGACATTCATCTCCTTGGCAGCTCACATGCCATGGAGTAGGGCCTCGTACTCGGCCATGTTGTTGGTGCAGGGTGTGAAGTCGAGGCAGAGGATGTAGCGGAGCTTGTCGCCCTTTGGTGAAGTTAGCACGATCCCTGCGCCTGCGCCGTCCGTGTTCTTGGAGCCGTCGAAGTGCAGGCTCCAGTAATGGAGGTATGGCAGCTTCTCTGGCTGCTGGGCATCTTCCCAGTCGGCGATGAAGTCTGCCAGTGCCTGCGACTTGATCGCTTTTCGTGGCTCGTATTTGATGTTGTGGACGCCGATCTCGACGGCCCACTTGGCGACCCGCCCGGTCACCTCGCGGTTGCGGATGATGTCTTGCAGTGGTGCTGAGGAGACGACCGTGATCGGGTGCTCCTGGAAGTAGTGCGACAGGCGCCGCTGAGCTCTGAAGACCGCGTATACCAGCTTTTGGTACTGTGGGTACCGCTGGCGCGACTCCGTGAGGACCTCGCTGATGTAGTACACCGGCCGCTGTACTGGGCACTCCTTTCCTTCCTCTGGTCGCTCAACGACCATCACGGCGCTGACGACGCGCTCGGAAGCCACGACGTAAACCAACATGGGTTCTTTGTCGGCGGGGGCGGTGAGTAGCGGTGCGGCGAGTAGCACCTTTTTGAGATCGTCGAGCGCGTTGTCTGCCTCCTTGTCCCACTGGAAGGTGGGGTTCTTGCGCATCAGGCGGTATAGGGGCATCGCCTTTTCGCCCAGGCGGGGGATGAAGCGACTGAGAGCCGCTACTCGCCCGGCCAGTTTTTGGACGTCGCGCAGGCACTCGGGTTTGCCGAGCCGGGCGATCGTGTCGATCTTCGTGGGGTTCGCCTCGATCCCTCGTTTGGAGACGACGTACCCTAGTAGTTGTCCTGCAGGTACACCGAAGGTGCATTTGCCTGGGTTGAGCTTTATCTTGTATTTTTGCAGGTTGGCGAATGTTTCCGCCAGGTCAGCAAGTAGGTCGCCCTGGCGAGCGGACTTCACGACCACGTCGTCGATGTAGATGTGGATGTTGCGGCCAATTTGGCTCGCGAGGCATTCTTGCATGCACCGCTGGTAGGTCGCCCCGGCGTTCTTGAGGCCGAAGGTCATGGCGGTGTAGCAGAAGGATCCGAATGGCGTGATGAACGCCGTCTTCTCCTCGTCTTCGACAGCCATTTTGATCTGGTTGTATCCAGAGTAGGCGTCAAGGAAACATAGCGACTCCGAGCCCGCGGTTGAATCGATTATCTGGTCGATCCGCAGGAGGACGAACTGCTCCTTTGAGCAGGCGCTGTTCAGGTTTGTGTAGTCGATACACATCCTCCAGGTCCCGTTCTTCTTCTCGACCAGGACTGGGTTTGCCAGCCACTTGGAGTATTTGATTGGCCGGATGAAGCCTGCAGCGAGTAGACACTGCACCTCCTCGGCGATTGCTCGGCGGCGCTCTTCATTGAAGGGCCGCAGCGACTGTTTGACAGGTCGCACTTTGGGGTCGGCGTTTAGCTTGTGCTCAGCGAGCTCCCTAGGGACACCGGGCATGTCAGAGGGCTTCCATGCGAAGATGTCCCTGTTCTCACGGAGGAACTCGATGAGCGTGCCTTCCTATGCTGGGCTCATGCCCGTCCCGATCGTCACCGTCTGGCTGGAGTCGCCTGGGACCAGCTCGACGGTGCGGGTGTGCGTAGTGGCCTCAAAGGTTGAGGTGTTTGCGCCCTCCGAGTTGGGCTTCTTGAGTATGGTGGGGTCGTCATTGTTGACCCCGCTCGCGTACTTGGCGAGCTCATCGGCGTGGTTGGTCTCCGCCGCGATGACGGCGTCGGCGAGCTCGGCTCCTTTGGCCTCGCACTCGGCGGCCATGTTGGGGTCGCCGTTGATGGTGATGACGCCGCACGGCCCGGGGAGCTTCATCGCATTGTACGCGTAGTGGGGCGCTGCCATGAACTTGGCGAACGCCTGGCGCCCCAGGACGCAGTGGTAGGGGCTGTCGAAGGGCACCAGCTCGAAGACGATCCGCTCGGTGCGGAAGTTTGACGGTGTGCCGAAGGTGACTGGCAGCGTGACCTTGCCGATCGGGTACGCCTTCCGACCGGGGACGATGCCGTGGAACGTGGTGTGAGTCGTCTCGATCATCGACTGCGGGAGCCGCAGCCGCCTGAAGGTGTCGAGGTACAGGATGTTGATGGAGCTGCCGCCGTCCATCAATGTCTTGGGGAGCCAGTAGTCGCCGACCTTAGGCTTGACCACCAGGGCGACTCGTCCTGGGTACTCGATGCGTGGCGAGTGGTCTTGGCGGCTCCAGGTGATGGGTTGCTCCGACCAGTTGAGGAACTGGGGAACGTCCACTTGGGCCACCGCGTTGACGGCGACGGTGCGGGCGATGACCTTCTTCTCGCGCTTCGTGTTGAAGCCTGTGAAGGTATGGAGCGAGCCGGCCACTTTGCCGAATTTTCCGCCGTTTGGCGGGTCGTTGTCGGGGTCCTCCCGTGCTCGCCGTGCCTTCTCGATTTCCCTGAGGGTGTGGCAGTCGGCGGTGGTGTGCGTGGCGGGCTTTCCTTCCCTGCTATGAAACGCACATGGTTGGTTAAGGAGAGCCGCGGGGTCAAACCTTAGCTTGGCCTTGTAGTTGCCGCCGTCGCGGCGTTGTCCTCCGTCGCGGCGGAAGCTTTTGGGCTCGCGTTGCGCGTGCCCGGCGTTGGCGACGAAGTCGACTCGCCCATCACTGCGGCGCTTGCCAATGCGGCGAGTGTTGCTGTAGCGTAGGTCGGACCGTCGTCCGCTGTCGTTGCCGCTCGTGCGGCGTTGACCTCCTGACTTGTCGTCAGTTTCCTGGTTTGGATCTTCCTCCGCGTACCGTTTGGCGATCTCGAGGAGGTCGGGGATGTTGTCGAGTGTGCGAGAGTGTCGCTTGAGCTTGGCGACCAGGGGCTCGTAGCGGCACGAGGTCTTGAAGCAATGGATATAGCGGAGCTTGTCGCCCTTCGGAGAAGTTAGCACGATCCCTGCTCCTGCACCGTCCGCGTTCTTGGAGCCGTCGAAGTGTAAGCTCCAGTAATGGAGGTATGGAAGCTTTTCTGGCTGCTGGGCCTCCTCCCAGTCGGCGATGAAGTCCGCAAGAGCCTGCGACTTAATCGCCTTGCGCGGCTCATATTTGATGTTGTGGACGCCGATCTCGACGGCCCACTTGGCGACTCGCCCGGTCGCCTCACGGTTGCGGATGATGTCCTACAATGGTGCTGAGGAGACGACCATTATCGGGTGCTCCTGGAAGTAGTGTGGCAGTCGCCGCTGTGCTCTGAAGATCGCGTATACCAGTTTCTGGTATTGCGGGTAGTGCTGGCGCGATTCGGTGAGGACTTCGTTGATGTAGTACACTGGTCACTGCACCGGGCGCTCCTTTCCTTCCTCTGGTCGTTCGACGACCATGACGATGCTGACGACGCGCTCGGAAGCGGCGATGTAGACCAGCATGGGTTCCTTGTCGACGGGGGCGGCGAGTAGCGGTGCTGCGAGTAGCACCTTCTTGAGTTCGCAGAGCGCATCATCTGCCTCCTTGTCCCACTAGAAGGTGGGGTTCTTGCGCATCAGGCGGTAGAGGGGCATCGCCTTTTCTCCCAACCAGGGGATGAAGCGACTGAGAGTCGCGACCCGCCCGGCCAGCTTCTGGACGTCGCGCAGGCACTCGGGTTTGCCGAGTAGAGCGATCGTGTCGATGTTGGTGGGGTTCGCCTCGATCCCGCGCTTGGAGACAACGTATCCCAGTAGCTGCCCAACTGGTACACCGAAGGTGCATTTGCCTGGGTTTAGCTTTATCTTGTATTTCCGCAGGTTGGCGAATGTTTCCGCCAGGTCAGCGAGTAGGTCACTCTGGCGAGCGGACTTTACCACCACGTCGTCGATGTAGACGTGGATATTGCGACCAATTTGGCTCGCAAGGCACTCCTGCATGCACCGCTGGTATGTCGCCCCGACGTTCTTGAGGCCGAAGGTCATGGCAGTGTAGCAGAAGGCTCCGAATGGCGTGATGAACGCCGTCTTCTCTTCGTCCTCAACGGCCATTTTGATTTGGTTGTACCCAGAGTAGGCATCAAGGAAGAACAGCGACTCCGAGCCCGCGGTGGAATCGATGATTTGGTCGATCCGCGGGAGGACGAATTGCTCCTTCGGGCAGGCGCTGTTTAAGTTTGTGTAATCGATACACATCCTCCAGGTCCCGTTTTTCTTCTCGACCAGGACTGGGTTTGCCAGCCACTTGGAGTACTTGATTGGCCGGATGAAGCCTGCAGTGAGTAGACGCTGCACCTCCTCGGCGACGCTCTTCATTGAAGGGACGCAGCGACTGCTTGACAGGTCGCACTTTGGGGTCGGCGTTGAGTTTGTGCTCAGCGAGTTCCCTAGGGACACCGGGCATGTCAGAGGGCTTCCATGCGAAGATGTCCCTGTTCTCATGGAGGAACTCGATGAGCGCGCCTTCCTATGCTGGGCTCAT